>CM069143.1:10673497-11308096 GCA_035221665.1 Okamejei kenojei
AGTTGCCTAAAATTAGTGAATTCAATGTTCATACCATTGGGTTGTAAGTTACCCAAGTGGAATATGAGGTGCTGTTCCTCCAGTTTGGGTGTGACTTCACTCTGGCAATATACTGGGAAGAGGAGGACTACTTTCTAACTAATTTCTTGCACAGGGGAACCAGTAGAGTCATATTCATTTCAGTGGTAATCATGAAAAATAAAGTCCAAACAAACCATAGAGTGCAGACACAACGAACTTTGCACAGAACACAGTGCCGGAGTAACTCAACAGGTCTGGAAGCAATAGGAGACCGAATAAACTAGTGAGTTACTTCTGCATTTTGTGTTCAACACTTAAACTGGAACAGATGGATAATCGGAATCATGTACGCCAATCTACACTTCCATCACTGCCGCTTCATGACCCACTGAGAATTTACAACAAATTTTGTTGTTACTTTAAACTTCCAGGATGTGTCATTTTTTGGGGGGTTTTAACCTGCTACACCAAACTATAATGGATTTTGACATTCTCTTTAACTTGGCACATAATGCATTGAAATCTATGCATACTTGAGGAGAACTGGAAGATATTACAATAATTATGCAAATAAAAACTAAAATATTCTTATTTCCACCTGCTTTAAAAGGGCATCAATTATACCGGTGTCCAAGAAGAGCAAGGTGACATGCCTCAATGACTATCGACCAGTGGCACTAACGCCGGTGGTGATGAAGTGCTTTGAGAGGTTGATCATGACTTAAATCAACTGCTACCTCGACAAAAACCTGGACCCACTGTAGTTTGCCTACCGCCACAACAGATCAATGGTGGATGCGATGTCGCTGGCTCTCCACTCCGCTCTGGACCACTTAGACAACAAAAACACATATGTCAGGCTGTTATTCATTGATTACAGCTCGGCATTTAACACAATCATCCACTCCAAGCTGGTTACAAAAGTCGCAGAACTGGGTCTCTGCGCATCCCTCTGCAATTGGATCCTCGACTTCCTCATTCACAGACCACAGACTGTCCGAATTGGTGGAAAGGTGTCAGCCTCGATAACAATCAGCATGGGAGCACCTCAAGGCTGCGTGTACAGCCCCCTGCTGTACTCACTCTATACTCATGACTGCGTAGCTGGTCATAGTACAAACTCCCTCATCAAGTTTGCTGACAACACCACTCTTGTGGGATGTATCACTGATGGGGACGAGTCAGAGTATAGAAGAGAGATCGACCGACTGACCAAATGGTGCCAGCACAATAACCTGGCCCTCAACACCAGCAAAACCAAGGAACTGATTGTGGACTTTGGAAGAGGTAGAATGTGGACCCACAGTCCCGTTTATATCAACGGGTCGATGGTGGAAATGGTCAAGAGCTTCCAATTCCTTGGCGTGCACATCTCTGAAGATCTCTCCTGGTTGAGAACACTGATGCAATTATAAAGAAATCACATCAGTGCCTTCCTGAGAAGATTATGGAGAGTCGGTATGTCAAGGAGGACTCTCTCAAATTTCTACAGGTGCACAGTAGAGAGCTTGCTGATCGGTTGCATCGTGGCTTGGTGGAGCGCCCAGGAGCGGAAAAGACTACAAATAGTAGTAAACACTGCCCAGTCCATCATCGGCTCTGACCTCCCTACCAACGAGGGGATCTATCAAAGTCGCTGCCTCAAAAAGGCTGGCAGCATCATCAAGGACCCACACCATCCTGGCCACACACTCATCTCCCCGCTACCTTCAGGTAGAAGATACTGGAGCCTGAAGACTGCAAACTCAGAACATTAAAAGCCCATTATCTGTTTATTTACACTTTATCTGTTTATTTATTCATGTGTGTATATATTTATATAACAGTATATGGCACACTGATCTGTTCTGTATTCATGCCTACTATATTCTGTTGTGCTGAAGCAAAGCAATAATTTAATTGTCCTATCTGGGACACATGACAATAAACTCACTTGAATCTTGAATCTTGAATTTATCAAGATAATGTAGAAATATTGATCGGCTCTGTCTACCTTTCCTGATTGTGCTGCTTCTGTAGTGTCTTATGATATTGACTAATTTCATTTACTTACTTCCTAATGCACTAATGTTGATTGATTTCAACTTTATTTTGGCTGTAGGAAAACATATCTAGGCACTTTCCTCACAGCAAATAAAAGAAGAGCCACATAATGCATTTTCACTTGCATATATGACATTGCCTGTTATAATTTTTTTAATGGCTTAAGCTTAGTTTTAGCTCAATCAGTGTGGGAAAATTGTTTTGATATTTGCTTCATACCTTGCTATGGGTGAAGGAAGATAGCTGCCTTGATGTGGCACATATAGAGTTCCCCTCCCATCTTTAGGCAGGAAGTTTTTCTTTTTTGATTTCTTGTCCATTACACTAATAATGAATACAGTAATCATATCTTAATTGCACAACGAAAGAACAATGAGAAATAATTAGAAGGTAGACAAAAAATGCTGGAGAAAATATGCTGCCTCACCCGCTGCGTTTCTCCAGCACTTTTTGTCTACCTTCGATTTTTCCAGCATCTGCAGTTCTTTCTTATGCATGAGAAATGATTAAGTATGTCGACAGCTCCCTGTTATTCTCAAGTTCATCTTTAGGCCAGTCAGGTGAGAATTTCATAGAGGTATTGAGATATTGTCAGCCATCTGAACTGGACAGTTCAAGTCAATTATGCTTAAATGCATTAAGCCAAAGGAAGGAAAGTTTAGAAACTAGCTATATCCTTCTGCAGTTATACAGGACACTGCACATTTCTTTAAACTTGCAGAAAACAAGGATGTGATGTCTGAACTCAGGAAAATTCAGTGTATGTGCTGAGGGAAGTGAAACAGAAAACAATTACTAGCAACTTCCTCTCAGAAAGGAAAGTATTCTTAGGTAAAATGCAAACGTTTATCAGTCTTTGAAGGGCAGAAGAAAGAGGAAGCAGGTTGCTGTGGCATTTTCCAAAGTAATTAGTCGTTAAAAGGCGTGAAACAAAAAGCAGATTTATATCACAGTTTAGTGAAAAGACACTCTGGTATAACAAGGCCGAAGGCACGACTTGCCTCTGGACACACAATTGATTTGACAGAGTGCCTGCATCTTCTGCTCTTTTACTTTCAAAGGTAAGAACTTGATATTTACTGTCTTGTTTGTATTTGCTGCAAACCAGCCTCAGGCACATACTCCACCTGGATTATGTTAACACCATTCTTCTTATTTAGTGTATCTGGTGAAAATACTAGCACTCATTTGGAAAATGCATATATTGACTTTTCCAGAAAGAACATTTGAGTTGAAAGAAAAAGTATGATTGTTTTCCTGACTTAAGGCTTTCACTGATGATACATATTATTTTGGTTACATTAATGGTATTAACAGTACATAGTCTCTATCAACTACTTTGTGGCTGGAGCTTCACTGGGTTAATGAACCAGGAGTTTTTACGTCAAAAGTGTATTTCTACAGCAATAATAGTTCTTTAAAATTCATAATAAACAATCTGTCAAAATATTTTCAATGCATTTGTTTTCAAGCTGCAGCAATTTATTAAATTCCAATCTAGAGATACAATACTGGAAGGATTTTTACAACTGGAAAATGATACAACTGCAGAAAGGGAAATTCTGAATTGTTATGTTTGTACCTGTAATACTGAATGAAACACAAACTGGTTATAGCTTAAAAGAACACGCACCAAAAGAGTTAAAAAAAGCAAATTTGAAATTGATTTTGATATGTATTTTTATGGTCTGACCTGCCTTAGTCGATGTTTTCCTCTTCTTCATTCCTTCTCTCGTTAACTATCTTAAGATGTCCATCTCTACCTCCAATATGCAGCCTAATATCAGTGGGGATTTTTGAAACCAAATCACCGGTTTGTTTGTCACAGATAGGCAGTCCAAATATCCCAAGTATCTTGAGACCTTGCAAAAGATCAGAGGGACTACATCAGTACAGTGGAAGTAACAGTTCAACAGTAATTCATAGTGAATCTTAGTACTTTGTCTGGTCTCATTCTTAGATTAAAGGTTAAAAAAGCTTATATATAAACTTTTACAGTGGATTCCTGTTCTCTGAAAAACAGATATTCAGGATTAATCTATTTTAAAGAAAGGGAAACTGAAGTTTTATGGACACCAAGTTTGCCTAGACTGAAGAACACTTGGGATACTTATGGCCCTGTCTCACGGTGCAAGTCCATCCACGAGTGCCCCCAAGTGAAAGAAAAAAAACAGACTCGTGGTTATGTACGAGATTACAAGTTTATGTTCAAGTGTGTAACCGAGTTCCCACGGGTATGTCATTTCTGCGATGTTGCAAGTTCCTCTCCCGAGTTACTAAGTTCCTCTCCCGTTACTCTTGAGCCAACTGTGAATGAAGGCTTTTTGTTCAATGGGCTGATTATTCCCCGCGGACATAAATTGGCCCTGTTTTAAAGCCGGTCAGAAAATGTAACAAGTGAAATGACAACTAACCGCTAACTAACATTTGCAGAGGATCGGCGATTGGCGCGACTGTGGCAATATGAAAGATTAAACACCTATCTGAAATGAGATTTATAGAAATTATTCAGTATTATGACAGATGTTCGTTTTCACAACAGAAACTCCTACTTTTTTTGTGGCTCAGCCAATAAGTTGAAATGCGCTGAAGCATGTTTCCCATTTACCGCTGATAGCCAGCCTCGCGAATTCCGGACAATTCATCTAAATTGCTGCTGAGAAGGAATTAAGTTAACTCGACTTACAAGAGATGCATCAGCTTTTTTATGTTAATAAAAGTACGAATTATTGACAACGCAAGCTTTTTAATATACAAAGCTCCGGGAAAGTTCACGGTAGTGATATTAAAAAAAAACACGATACGGCCAACACGAAACATAACAGAAACCTAAATGAACATAGACTTGTGGTGCAATGGTAAAGTGACTAAATCAGTCTCATTCTGGTATCTATAGCGTGCAATGTTCGGAAGGCAGGCTAGACTGGAATTTCCAGCGGCACCTCGCATTGAACTTCGTGAGAATGAGTTTTACGTGGGATTGCAATAAACGTGCAACGATAAAATCTGCATATGTTCAGTGGGATCCACGTGGAAAAGCTTTGTGATCCAGCAGCCGCTGACCATACTCTAGTGACACTCAACACATTGGTGTTCTCATGCAGCTTTACACCAGAATAAAACAACTGGAGTAACTCAGCGGGACAGGCAGCACCTCTGGAGAGAAGGAATGGGTGACATTTCGGGTCGAGACCCATCTTCAGTGTTTTGTTCTGATGTAGAGCTGCACGGGAACACCAATGTGTTGAGTGTCACTAGAATATGGACGACGGCAGCCTGTCCCGCTGAGTGACTCCAGCATTTTTCGTCTATCTTCGGTTTAAACCAGCATCCACAGCTGCTTCCTACAGCCTGACACCAGGTTGGCCTGAGGATGGTGCCCTATCTATTGTGTATCAGATTAGAAACCCGACGTTCATACTACATTGTGCAGGAAGGAACTGCAGATGCTGGTTTACACCGAAGATAGACACAAAAAGCTGGAGTAACACTGCGGCTCAGGCAGCATCTCTGGAGAAAAGAAATAGGTGAGGTTTCGGGTCGGTTCTTCAGATACTATACCATATTATCCCTTTCATGTGTGTATGCACCCGAGGCTTGTTCGCATCGGTGATGAAACTGCGGTTGACTGCACCCTTATTTGTTTATTTGGAGCTGAGCTTGGGGAGTTATAAAACCAAACTTTAGTTCACTATAACCATTGAGTGTAGAATTTCGATTCAAATTTAAAAGACCAAATCTCTCCCCGAGCACAACAGCCAGGCATTATCTCATGACTGCCTCCCATTGGGATCGGGATACCTTCCAGGCTGGGCATCATCATTACCGTGGCTCAGCCGTGAGTTTTTGATGCTGGTCGAGATGGAACCTGCCCTTCCCCTCGTTGCAAGGCTGCACCCTGGAACTGAACGAAACTCCGGGCGAGTTGGACAGGTGTGTTTCTAGGTCACTGGGAGAACGTGCAGACTCCGTACAGACAGCACCAGTCGTCAGGATTGAACTCGGGTCTCTGGCGCTGTGAGGTAGCAACTCTACTGCTGCGCCGCCAATGTGACATTCCAATATTTTGAATGAATTAGCCGCTTACAAATCCCATTCTCTGCCCAGCGTGGAGAATCATGAATTGCCAAGACACAAGGTACTGCAGATACAAATAATGTCATACACAAGAAAGAGCAGATGCTGATTGAAAAAAGTGAACACATGGGGCTGAAATTTGGAAATGTCATCCCGTCACCCATTCCTTCTCTCCAGAGATGCTGCCTGCCCGCTGAGTTAAAGAGTTCCCACGGTAGACTCACGAATCACTATGGTAAACACACGGGCCACTACGTTATTACAACGAGTTTAAATGTTTCAATTTTTAACTTGAACAGTAAATTTGACTCGTGGAAAAAATCAAACATGTTAACAAGTTTCACGGGTACCTGCTGTTAGCGCCACGAGTCGCTAAGTTGCTCGCAAGAGTTCCGACGTTCCCGCTACGTTTAGTGTACGTGATTACCGCGAGTGAAAACTCGGGGTCACTCCTGGGTCAATTCGCACCGTGAGACAGGGGTTTTAGACTGTTATCTAAGCTGTATATTTGTTATGTACAAACTGTAGGCAATAACATAATGAATTAGAATGATACATAGTTATATCAAATAATTCAAATCACCTTCCCGGATTTTAATATTAGGTGAATAGAGGAAGAGAAAGCTACTTTTACTTACTTACTTACTTACTGCCTATTATGCCTCCTGGCATGTAGGGCAGCAACGAAGGTCCTAAGAGGAAGAGAAAGCTACTTTTGATGCTTCTTTAATACAAATGCAATGATGTAATTAAGATGTATAGTTAATGCTTGCCCTATTTCCCTTCAACAATTTACTGCTCTGTTGCAACCAATCCATAGCTCTTTTATCAGAAACAAGAATGTAGCCAGAGGTTGCTGATTGAATTAATGAGATAGAGGACACATGATGAAGATTAGCCATTTCCTGATTGAATATACTACAGAAAAAAACTCATTAACTCAGATACCTAACTAATGAGTAATAATGCAGTTAAACATAAGTCTTTGTTTATTACTCTGCAGTGACTAGTTCGCAAACTTGATTTATGTGGTGCTTTTTGTTTTCTATAATGTGTCTTTTTTTTAAATTATACTTTGCAATCTGGCTGCACAGAAATGGTTCCATTGTAATCCTGATGTGATCTAATTTGTATTTCAGTGCCAGTTTACAACAACTGCTGTCACAGACAGTGTTTGAGGTGGGAGTACATCAATAATGCTGTCAATGTATTTACCTCACTTTAAATACTTTGGGATGGTAACTTCAGGTGTCCGACCTTTACCTGCATCCTATGTGAAGTCCGAGAATGAGGTTGTAGGAAACTCAAAAGAAAGATAAGGATAAGAAAGATAAAATAAGAGTGTGAGAATGTAAACAATACTACCAAGGATGGAAATATGAAGGGCTCCAGTTAGACAATTAGTAGAAAAAAGATTGACTATAACTAAGAAACAAAACAGCTCAAATTAACGCAGCATTGCTCCCCTGTGTTAATTTGTGCCCCATATCCGAGGAAGGATGTGCTGGGGTTGGAGTGGGTCCAGAGGTGGTTTACAAGAATGATGCCAGGAATTATTATGTTAACCTATGATGAGCGTTTGACGGCACTGGGTCTCTAGTCGCTGGAATTTAGAAGGATAAGGGGGGACCTCATGGAAACTTACCAAATAGTCAAAAGTCTGGATAGATTGGATGCAGAGAGGATGTTTCCACTAGTGGGAGAGTCTAGGACCAGAGCTTCAGAACAAAAGGACGTACTTTTAGAAAAAAGATGAGGAGGAATTTATTTCATCAGAGGGAGGTGTATCTGTGGAATTCATTGCTACAGACGGCTGTGGAGGTCAGGTCAATGGGTATATTTAAGCTGCAGATTGACTGATTCTTAATTGGTAAGGGTGTCAAGGGTTATGGGGAGATGGCAGGAGAGGGAGGGAGATTGAGAGGAAAAGATAGATCAGCCATGATGGAATGACAGAATAGACTTGATAGGCCAAATGGCCTAATTCTGCTTCTAGAACCTATGATCAGTAGTTCGAGATAGGATGGAGAGTTAGTGTTGCTGTCATATATTATTTGTGTGCAATCTGTGATACCACTTCCATTTTGAATGTTATTATGTGTCTTCATCCACCCAACTAGTATCCTTTTGTGTGATGGATTTTCTGTAACATAACTAAAAAATAAGTACCGGTTAGTTACTTTTAACAGCCTGTTGAGCAACTGTAATGAGTTGCTGCAAAATGATGCCAGGATTACTGGTCAAATTTCACATCACATCCTTCTTACTGTATTTCAGGAAAATGAAGTATAACAGTTACATTTAATAAATTCAATATATTGAATTGCAGACTGCAGGACACAAGACTCTAATTTTCTCTTTCAGTGGGTTCGATTGTGCTTGATTTGGTGTGTTCCTACATTTTACCCCCACGCACTGAGCAGTATCCAAAGTCACAGGACTGAAAATAGTCCAAACATCCCACTATCTTTGGACCTGAAAGCGGATCAAATGAACTAACGCATCATTTGGGGTCACAATGATACCCATCCATAAGTCTCTTAAATACTAAATCGTACCAGTCTCAACCACAAACTTTGACAGCATATTCCAGGCACTCACCACCCACTGTGCAAAAAAATGTCCCACACATCTCCTTTAAACTTTGCATTCTCACCTAGTATTTTGATTTTTACATCCTGGGAAAAGGGACCTGACTGTCCTTGCCACCTATACCTTTCATAATTTTATATACCTTTATCAGGTCTCCTGCAACCTCTGTCAATTTGTCCAACCTCTCCCTGTAGCTAAACCCCTCCTAATCCACGTATCATTCTGGTAAATCTCCTCTGCACCCTTTCCAACGCCTCTATATCATTCCTGCAATGGGTGTGACCAGAATTGCACGCAATAGCCCAAATGTGCCCTAACCATAGTCCTATAAAGCTGCTTCGTGACTTCCTGACTCTTATACTCAATGCCTCAGCCTAATAAGCAAACATACCATATGTCCCCTTTACTACTCTATCTACTTGTGTTGCCACTTTCAAGAAGTTATAGACTTGGGCTCCAAGATCCCCCTGTACATCAATGCTATTCAAAGTCATGCAATTAATTGTATATTTTCACTTTACATTTGACCTCCTAAAGTATAACATCTCACCGTTGCTTGGATTATATTTCTTTTTATCTATTTCATTTTATTTATTTATTTATTTTTATTAGAAGCGCAAACTTCTCACAGTTGCTTGGATTATATTTCATCTGTCATTCCTCTGCCCAGTTCCGTAGCCGATCCTGCTGTGTACTTTGACAGGCCTTTGACAGGCATCCTCACAGTTTGTGACTGCAGCAGTCTCGGTGCCATCTGTAACTTTACTAACCAACACGTCTACGTTTACATCCAAGTCATTTATATGTATCACAGACAGCACCAGTCCCAGCAGAGATCCCTGCGGAACTCTGCTGGTCACATACATTCAGCCTGAATATTGTTCTTCTACCACAACCCTCTCTCTTCAATCAGTAAGGCAGTTCTGCATCCAAATGACCAAGTCACTGTTAATCCCATGTGTTTTAACCTTCTATAACAGCCTACCATGGGGAACTTAATCGAAAGCCTTACTATAATTTGTGTAAACATCATACACTGCCCTACCTTCATCGATCACCTTCATCATCTCCTCAAAAATCTTGATCAAGTTATTAAGGCATGACCTGCCATGTACAAAGTCATGCTGACTGTCTCTAATTAATCCATTCACAAATTAGAGTAAATCCTATCCAAACAATCCTCTCCAATAGCTTCCCTGCCACTGTCATGAGGCTCACCAGCCTCGAATTCCCTGGCTTCTCTCTTCTTTCCTTCTTAAATACAGGAACAACATTAGCTACTCTCCAGTCCTCTGGGTCTGTTTGTATGGGTCAACATATAAAGTGGTTTAATTTGGAATATTTATTTAGTTGTAGCACTTAGATGTACCTTGAGGCCAGATGGTTGCTCTGATTCTTTCATCTCCTTCCCCCCTTTCACCTCCTGCTTGCCGGTGATAATGGATGAGATTTCATTGTAGCATGGATAGCAGACCACCGTGAATCTTAAGATGTACTCGGCCAAGCACGACAGGGCTCCCCCAGTGTAATCCAAGCAACCAAGTGCGTTCAAACACGTGCATGGATAAAGACCCATGAGCGCATGGGATAGCCCTCTTCTCTCTGTGGCCGTCTGGACTCGTACATCAAAAGCCCAGGAAAATGCAGCAAAGTAAAATCACCATGACTGCTATACTGGATTGCATGGTGCTCTTGTGTGGTCTCACATCAGCAGGGTAATGAAAGCATGGAATCTTAGCTGATTTTGATAAATCTTTGAATTGTTATCCAGTACCCTTACTGTGAATGCAGTCAATAACTCCCTGGACTATTACAAACTCTACTGCCCTTTTTGCTCTCTGGTGGCCTTTTGCAAGGGAGAATGCAATATCTTCAGCTCTCTTGGAATATTGACCATTCATGACTTTGCCTGCACCATATGCAGAATATTTTAAAGATATCTCCTGTTCCAGCCTGAAACAAGACCAAAATATTGAAAACAATTAGTCCATCACCTTGATAGTCTGAATAACTCACTTTTGGACATGTAGCTGTAGAGTCTGGCATTTTTTAGTGAGGATCTACTTTGTGAAATGCAGGTGTTTTACACACTTGTTTCCCACTTAAAAGCACATGGGAGAATTGATCTCTGAAGATCCTTGCTGGATGCAGTCTTAGCTGAGAGCACGATTTTCTCTTCTCTCATAATGTTTCCTGCTCTACATATTTTTATTACACATAAGTCCCAATTTGCAGGAGCAACTGATTGCTATGGATATTTTGAAGTAAAAACAAACTGCTCAGCAATTGGAATAACATTTTCTACAGAACTTATTGGCTTTGAAAATAAAGCCTAGATACATCAAACACCAGTGAGTTGAATGTTCAATCGGAATCAATCAGCAACTCACCAGTAAGAATCGATGATCCCTCACAATGACATTGTTTTGGGATCCTGTGTTCGGCTGTCATGGAAGTATCTATGATGGTTTAGTGTACATGTTAATTTGTTTCTAGACACGGTGACTAACACGATATATCATCCATCATTTTGAAATATGCCAGATCTTTAAACTGTTAAGAATGTAAAGGCACTGATGCGCTTACTTGCTCACACATTTATGGGCCCAACATAGGTTACCTGAAATGTTAACGCTCAGGAATTTGAAGCTACTAACTCTCTTCACCGATGACCTACCAATGAAAACCTGGTACATGTGTCCTGACTTTCCCTTGCTGAAGTCATTTCTGACGTCTCTCTCTAATAGCTCTAAATCATCCGAACCTTGTTCGTCAGAGGACTCCCGGGACACTGCAAAGCACAGTCGTCAACTGATTTTCAGTCCTTTGTGGTGGCACAATGATATATCTGGTAGAACTGCTGCCTCTCAGCTCCAGTGGCCTAACTACAAATCTGAAATCTGACCTCGGCCTTTCTCTATGAAGTTTGCACATTTTCTCTGTGGGTGTCTGTTTCCCCTGGGTGCTCTGGTGCTCTGTTCGACATCCTAAAGATGTGCATGGTGGTAGATTATTTGGCTGCTGCAAATTGCACCGAGTGTGTAGATGAGTGGTACATTCTACGGGGAGTTCAGGGGAAAGTGGGATGAATAGATTACAGGGAAATTTAGTGGGGAAATAGGATTGCTCTTTAAGTTAACAAAGTTTAATGGCCTCTTGTCATGCTGTATAAAAATATACAGAAAGTATACGAATTCTGAACGTGCAAAATTAAGTTATTCAGTGGCTCCTCACGTATACACGTGAATCCGATTCTATTTGATCAGCAGTTTAGGATGTTTTACTATTTTAAAGACATGTTGTTTCATCACAGCAGCCAGAAGGCTGTGAAGAACAAAATCTCTGTTCATCATTTTTAAAAGAAACCAAAATGATTTGTATAAGATTAGTTATGTGTAATTATCCATGTCAAAATTTCAGTTAAATGTTCAATATGTTGAAAGTGGCAGTCTACATTATTAATTTTTGCTTTGGAAATGCAAAGTACATTAGTGTACTTATAGATCACGAAAAACATATTAAATCAACATGATTGTGGGACTGTTTCTAAAGCATTTAAATTCATTGATTTTATTGAAAGTGTAAAACCGTGTTAATAAAATCTTAACGCACAGAGTTGGATCACATTTCAGTTTAAAGTAAGTTTGGTAAACATGATTGAATGCAGATTGCAAATTCTAATGATATGTGTAATTAGTATGTGCTGACACTGAGTGCAATACTTCTATTTAATACTCCTTCCATTAACTCTAATTTAGAAATTTTATATGTTCTGTATTTGCAAATTTGAGTTATTTACAGACTGAGCACTGTGCTCTTCTTGGCCAAGTTATCTTCTTGTTTCGGAGCAGTGTAACTGCTACCTGCAGTTTTCACACCTGCTCGGTTTGCCTCATTTGCTCCTTTGATCTTCATTGTCTGGTGATGTTCTTTTTTGAGCCTCAGGC
Source organism: Okamejei kenojei (assembly GCA_035221665.1). Classification (NCBI taxonomy): domain Eukaryota; kingdom Metazoa; phylum Chordata; class Chondrichthyes; order Rajiformes; family Rajidae; genus Okamejei; species Okamejei kenojei. The sequence goes on from CM069143.1 coordinate 10,686,178, forward strand.
ATCATACACAAGATGTACATTTTAGACTTCTATTAACAATATTTAATATGCTGACATTTAAGCTCTAGTGTTCAAAAACCCTGATTCAGAATTTGTAGATGGCATTGTAAAACAATTTTAGTTCATGAGATTCCTTGCCATCCAACAATTATAATGCTTTTGTATTGGCAAGACAGCCAATCACATTGATCTGCTCCACAAACAACAAAGAATGCAAAATGCACAAAATTTAATTAATATTAAAAAAAAATTACTCCGAAATCTACATAACTATTAGAGTAAATGATTGGAGTTAAATTTGGTGACTATCACACATTGAACATAATCTTTGATATTACTTTATATTTTCTGTTATAAAATACTACAGACATTGCAGAAGGGCAGAACACTGACAACAATGTCAGGATTTGTGATAAGTTATGATAAGTGCAGGAACCTTGAAGTTGTGGTCAGTTTCACAAGGTAATCTATATGAAAACTTATAATTTCACTGTCATCACCACAAAATAATTGACTCCATTTAGAAAGTTAAATCACTATTTTGATTGAATTTGTGCATGAGTCACATTTCCTTTATTCCTTGGTCAAGGGTTTGCAAACTCACTGACCATTTTTGTACTTCTTGTGGTGTTTCTGCCTGCCATTGGCAGTATTGTAAAACAATCACATGTGCCTAAATCACAAAATGTCTCTTGGCAGGGTTAAATTTACATCTATTGAATCATGAAGCAGCATGTGCGATTGCCACAAGCAAAACAAACTATGTGTCAGTTTAGGCATATTTGCATGGCCCTTTCAACAATCCCTCTATTTGTCTATCTTATCTTTTGGCTGGGGATTATAGAAATAATATATACTACTATTTACAAAATATATTCAGTGATGTCAAATCAGTGCAAAGTATATAAACAGTCTGACATTTGAAATTTTTTCAGTGACTGGTTTGACATTTTATCAGTGATTGAAATAGATGTCTGTAATCTCAATGGTCAATCTCAACAGCATTTCTTTCCCTTGACCCCATGATTTTTGAATGATTTCAATAGGGCAATATATTTTCCATTTGGTTTTCTGGATTTTCTATTGTTGGTTTTATTTGTAATATTCATTTTTAGGATCAGATGTCAAAGAAAGTAAGTAAGCCAATGCATTTTCTTAATCGTTGTATCAATGTGAAGGGATCAGGCTGGATTGCTGGTGATATGGATGCCAAACAATTTGAAGCTGTTGATCATCTCGACAGCATTTCCATTGATGAGACAAATGTTGTGTTTGCTCCTTTGCTTCCTTAAGTCAACAAGCAACTCTTTGATTTGCTAATGTTATGGGCTAGGTTGTTGTTCTGACCTCTGGACATTAGGTTCACAATCTCTTCCTTGTACTTCATCTGATCATTGTAGATCTGGGCAACACCACTGGTATCGTTGGTAAACTTAAAGATCGAGTTGGCATTGTATATGGCCACAGTGTTAAGGGTGTACAGGGAGTAGAGCACGGGATGAGCACACAACACTGAGGGTCAGGGTGGAGGAAATGTTATGACCAATTCTAACTGAATGAGGTCTGCTGTACAAGTGCAGAAGCTAGTTGTGGATGGAGACCCCCAAGTTCAAGATTGCAAAGGTTAGGTTGGCCTATTCATTGTTATATTTATTTAATTTCTGACCTCTGGACCTCTGGACTTCTTACTTACATTTATAATTGGATTTACTTTATTTCTCCTATCTTATCAATAATAACTTTTACTTCAGTGCAAAGTTAACATTTTGTAAACCCATTTCACCTTATGTACTTTTTAGATGATTTTACCTCAATTAATTTCAAGCCTCATAGGAAGATCTTTCTCAGACATTATAGCTACCGAAATGTAAGCCAATACCTAATTTTAAACTAACTTAAAACATTAAATAGATTTGGAGCAGATTTGAACGTGATTCACATTTAGTAGAATTTGGAAAAGTTCTCTCCATCAGTATAATTTGGCTAGCATTGTTGGACTGAGTGTAAGATAATTGTACAGTAGTTTATTAAGGATATTTGTTTGTATTGTATTATGGTGGTGGGATCTGGTTTGTTTTATTGTAGTGTAATATTATTTTTTAATAATTGAATACATTTTTTGAATTAAAAAAAAGAAGCTGATTACGCGGCCCCGTTTCCGGGTTTACGTCCGCGCCCGGGTGGGGTTAGAAAGGGACTACGCCCTGTCCACCGGCACCCTGGGGAATTCCAGAACCGCTGGGCACTGCGGGGGGTTGAATGCATCCTCAATAAGGATTGTAACATAGATGTTTAGTAGTTTATTTAGGATATTTGTTTGTATTGTATTATGGTGGTGGGTTCTGGTTTGTTTTATTGTATTGTAAATATTATTTTTTAATAATTGAATAAATGTTTTGATTTAATAAAAAAGCTGGTTATGCGAGGACGTGTGGTGATTAGAAGCTCCCGTTCAGACACAAGAACTAGTGTGCATTATAATCTTTATGGAATTCGGAAGAGATACAGCGGTACTTTAAACATCTGTGTGTATCGCTGCGACACTGCAGAGACTTGTTTTAAAGTTTTCTGCTTGTTTCGGGACTGCGAGAAGTCTCATCAAATAATTGCATAGCTCCCACAATGGTGGCTGGCAACCTACCACCATTGCTAACCAAAAGAGGGGAGAAAAATCTTTCTGGACTTGTACAACTGCATCCAGAACAACATCCTTACTGCCTCGTCGCTGCTGACCGGCCTGGCCTGGTTTTCGTGTGGTGTGGGAGGTTTTCTGCACCTGCACCGTCTCGACCTTCTTTTGTGGCCTTGGTGCTTGGAGCTGAAGATTCGGCAAGACTGAGGGAGATAAGAGGCTTTCCAACAACAGGACTGCAGGCAAGTCCCTTTCATTGCTGTTGGAGCAGCCGAGAACAGCTGGGATTGCCTGCGAAGGTCAGCAGCTCGCCTGGGAATGCAGGAGAGCTGAGATAGTACGGCGAAGAGGTGGTGACACAGCAGGTTTTCGGGGGAGCCGCCATTATCAACGTTTGAGGCGACATCACCTCCCTCCCTCGAACTGTTCCATTTGTTTTTGTCTTTGGACTTGGCCTTGTGCAATTTGGACTGTCTGTGTCTCAGGCTTTGTGTAAGTGTTATGTTTTAAATTGTAGCGCCTGATACCATGGTGGGTCAGAGTTCGGGGGGAGCGGGGCCTTCCTGGAGCTATGCAAAGGTGGCTGGTTCAGCTGCTTCGGCTGCTCCTCTGGGGGCCCAGTTCTCCATGAGGAACCTGCCTTTCAAGCATGGGGTAAGGTGCTACTTGCCCATGCAGATGAACCTGGAGGACTGCTCGGCTGCCGTGGACGTGGCGGCCAAGTCCGCAGGCATCCTGTACGTGGGTAGGATGTTTGAGAAGGCCGTGTTCTTCCTGGGGGAATGCGGACGTGAGTAAATGGATGAGGGAAACAATCCTGCAGGTAGAGCCGTTGGCGACTAGCGGGTGGTCCTGTCCAGTGTCCCGCCCTACATCACAAATGAGACCCTCCTTCCCCACCTTCACACCCTGGGGAAGGTACTCAGCCCGATATCCCAGGGGCTCCGCAGGAAGGAACTGCGGCACGTGCTTTCCCTCCGGCGCCAGCTGGCGATGATGCTGGACTGGGAGGAGGTAGTTGACGGGCGCTTCTGTGTTCAGCAGAATGAGCATGATTTCACCATATACTGGACATCGGAACACCCAAGGTGCCATGCCTGTAAGGAGGTGGGGCATATTCGGAGGAATTACCCCAAATCCCGGGTGGAGTCATCTGCCTCAGGTGCCACTAACCCCCTTCCCCACCCCCCCCCCCTGCACTCCCACTCCCCCTATAGTTGAGTCAGGGAACCCTGGGGTTGCGCAGAGTGCAGGTGGGGAGGGTCAAAAGAAGGGGGGGGTAAGGTGGCGAAGAAGGTGAAACACCTGGAGAACAAAACCCCCAGGGACAAGAATGATCCACCCATCCTGTCACCTCCCATTAGGGAGTCTGCAAGCCCCACAATCCAGCCGGGGGCGGTGGGGATCGGGCGGGAGGAGGGGATGCCACAGTGGAAGGTTGCCAGGTGACTCCAGAGTCTGTTAACTCCTACCCATCGAAAAAGAGAAGGAGGAATCTCTCTAGGGAGGATTGGAGAGGGGACGAATGGGAATCCTCCTGGGGGGAGGGGAGTACCATGGTGTAGGAAGAATCCCACCCTTTGGTTCGTCCCCCGGTCCCATGTTCTGGAGGGGATTCTGCGGAGAGTGGCGATGGGGACCACTCGGGTGATATGGAGCAGGGGGAGTTTCCTGTTGGGGAGGGAGTCCTGCATCAGGCACCCGAGGAAGCCCAGGAGCAACCCACCCAGGATGTGGCGCAGAGCACGCCTCTGGGGGAAGAGACTGTAGGCGGGGAGGGGGTTGGGGAAACCTGCCCCTCTCTCCCTCAGGACCTGGTTCCAGAGGGACTCCCTGAGTCTGGTGTGCCACAGTTCACTCTGCGCCCAACTGGGGGAGGGGTGGTCGCCCCCACTGTCGATGGTCTTGACTCCCCGGGTACATCTGGGGAAGGCCCATCTGCCACTGGCCCCAGGGTTGGGACTGAGCTGGAGGAGAGACCAGCGAGTGGGGCAGAGGCAACCGCCACACAGGGTGAGGCAGGAGTATCGAGCACTAAGGGTGTGTCTGGGGATGGGAATGGTGTCTCCATCGGCAGTGAGCAGGTGGAAGGGGACTCCTCGGACAATGATTCAATGGATGCTCTCGCTCCCCCCGACGTCTTTCCACTCATGCCAGTGGTGGAAATCCGCGAGTTCATCTAGGCCACCAAAGGAGCCCAACATCGGCCCAGACTGGCCTTCCTCCAGTGGCCAAACCTACATGGGCTTACCAGCTCACTGAACCACATCCTCAGAAGGAGGGGGAGGGGCAAGAGGGTGAAGGGGAACGACCGGTGTCAGCTCAGGTCCTTCTTGTACGACCTGGAGAAGGACGCCAAGACCAAGAGCAGTGCCGTTCCTGTTGAGGTTAGAGGGACCAGTTGAGCGTCCCTTGTAGCCAGGGTCTGGAGGGCAAGGAGCACCGCCATTCCACCTAGGGTCTGCAAGGGGTGGTGTGGCTCTGCTGTCAGGGGCCGAAGGACTGGTGAAGGGATCTAGGTAGTTGGCAGGGCTGACGATGTCCTGGTTGGGCTGCTCCTAGGCCTGGCCAAGCTGGCCATCCACGAGGCACAGCGCCAGGCGGAAGAGGTCTTTACCCATGCCAGATGCTTGCCCCTTTACCGGGGTTGTACAGTAGTTATTAGAATATTTGTAAAATAGTTGTTTGATGATTTTGTAACATGGTGGTGGGTATGTCACCACGGATTTGTTTTTTCTTTGGTTTTTGTATCGTGTTGGAATTTAGATAAATTATTTAAATAATAAACAAAAAAAAGCTGGTTACGAAATTCACGGAACTGGGTCTCTGCCCATACCTCTGCCATTGGATCCTCAACTTCCTCATCCACAGACCACAGTCTGTTCGAATTGGCAGAAACACTTCATCCTCAGTGATAATCATTATGGGAGAACTTCAAGGCTGCGTGCTCAGGCCCCTGCTCTACTCACTCTATATTCAAGGCAGTGTAGCCTGACTCCATTTTCAAGTTCGCTAATGACACCACCATTGTGGGACGAATTACAGATGGTGATGAGTCTGAGTATAGAAGTGAGGTCGACCGACTAACCATATGGTGCCAGCACAACAACCTGGCTCTCAATATCAGCAAAACCAAAGAACTGATTGTGTACTTTGGAAGAGGAAGGTTGAGGACCCACAATCCTGTTTATATCAATGGTGGAGAGAGTCAAAAACTTCAAATTCCTGGGTGTACATATTTCCAACGATCTTTCCTGGACCTAGCATACTGACGCAATCAAGAAAGCACATCAACATCTCTACTTCCTGAGAAGTTTACGGAGATTTCGTATGTCAAAGAGGATTCTCTTGAACTTCTACAGGTGCACAGTAGAGAGCATACTGAGCGGTTGCATCATGGCCTGGTTCGGCAACTTGAACGTCCAGGAGCAAAAAAGACTGCAAAAAGTTGTAAACACTGCCTTGGCCATCACCGGCTCTGACCTCCCTGGATCTATTGTAGTCGCTGCCTCAAAAAGGCAGCCAACATCATCAAAGACCCACACCATCCTGGCCACACACTTATCTCACCACTGCCATCGGGGAGAGGGTACAGGAGCCTGAGGGCTGTAACGTCCAGGTTCAGGAACAGCTTCTTCCCAACAGCCATCAGGCTATTAAACACTGCTCATAAGCTATGAACTACAATAGATAATAATAATAATAATAATAATAATAATAATAATAATAATAATAATAATTATTATTATTATTATTATTATTATTGCACTGTCATTGTTCTTTTATTTCGGAGTTTTTGTTATGTTATTTATTATGATTACATATTCTGTTGTGCTGCAGCAAGTAAGAATGTCATTGTTCTACCTGGGACATATGACAATAAAACACTCTTGACTCTTGACTTAGGTTGAAAAGTAACCTGATTCAATGTATCATACAATAAAAGTAAACATTAAATTGGTTGCCAATTGGTGTCCTGGTTTCAAATCAGAAATCTCATTCGACTCGGGATTTTGTCCTTGAAATCTTTCCGTTTCAGAGTAAATAAGGATGTATTGATCCATCGTTTAGATGTAAATAAACTAAAATGTACTTTGTCTGAATTTACTGTCAGCATTTGTAGTATACCAATAGCCAAGTACTAGAATCGATTTTTCTGTAATTAATCATAGCAGTCTTAACATAATGTTGTCTCTGCAGATGTAAATAATGCAAGAACAAAAGATGAGAGAATGCAGGTAACAAAGCTTTCCATGGCTAGGCCATTTTGAGACTGTTTTCGATCCCATTGTGGTTGGAAGTAGATGATGCAGCTGCTATTGTATCTGAGTTTAACAACCATTTGTCATCTATCTTCATAAGAATGACTTGCACAAATGTTCATTGGAAGAAAGGTAGGAATAAAACTATTAAAGCAGTATTTTCAACTACTCTACTCTTACATGAACAAGTAATCAAAATGTCGCTTTACAAAATGAGCTTGCATAGTCAGACAGAATTAAAGATATAAGTCTATTTCATTTTTCATTTGCTGAGTATGCATTTAAGTCACAGCAATCCAGGTTATGCTTTTTGGTGGACAAATTGTTCATTTGACAGGCTTGTATTCACTCGAGTTTTAGATTACGTCTTATCTGGATATGTTTGATGTCTACTTTTATAATCAATTATCCATTGCAAAATGTTTCAGGATTGTATTTCAAACAGTGTCTTCTGATAGATAAGGGACTTTTACATCATTTGTCAGATTAGGTGGATTGAAGGAATAACATCCTCGTATCATAGTTCATAAATATGCTAATTCCTGGCAGAAAATTCTGTTGTGGCAATATTGATTTTTCGTCTGGCAAATTACTGAATGTTTGGGTTATGTCAGCATGTCAAGACCTGCTATTTTTCATTTAAAGTTTAATGCTGTTTAAATCTAAAAATGTAGCATTTGTTTGACAGTCACGGAAAATTATTTTAATGCAGCAACCTGAAGGTAAGTTGCCCAAGTTTAGTTTAGTTTAGAGATGCGGTGCAGAAACAGGCCCTGTGGTCCACCGAGTCCATGCCGACCAGCGATCACCGGACACTAGAACTATCCTACGCAGGGAAAATTTACAATCTTTACCAAAGCCAATTAACCTACAAACCACTACGTCTTTGGAGTGTGAGAGGAAACCGATGCACCCAGAGAAAACCCACGTGGTCACAGGGAGAACATACAAACTCTGTTGAGACAGCACCCATAGTCAGGATTGAACCCAGGTCTCTGGCGCTGTAAAGGGCCTGTCCCACTTGGACGACATTTTCTGCGACGGCCTGGAAAGAGGTTGTCGCGTCGTGGTCGAGGCGTGACGCGTGGTGACGCATTTAGTGACGCGTAGGTGACGCGTAGGTGACGCGCGGTTCAAAATCCAGGGGCGACATTTGGGCGTCTCATCATGTCGTGCGCCCTGTCACATGCTGACGTGTGTTGTCCTGTGGGTGACGCCAGGTTAGAGTTAGGGTTGGGGTTGGGGTTAGGGACCACAGATGAGCTGTAAAATATTCTTCCTTCAATGCATGGATTTTAAACATTAATATATTACAATTAATACAATAAAATCAATTGTGCAAATGAAAAGATGTCGGAGTCGTTCAGTTTTATTTATAGACATATTGGTCCGCTTCCAAATCCAATCACCGTCTCTATAACCTTTCACAGGAATGGATTCAGTGAGTGTAGACTGAACTTCCCTCTCCGCTCCACCCTCCTCCCGCCCCCATCCCTCCTTCTCCACTCCTCCCCTATCCTTCTCCCTTACCCTCTCCCACCTTCTTCTTCCCTTCTCCCCACTCCACTTTTCTCCCCCTTCTCCACTTCCTCCTCCCCTCACATCCCCTTCTCCCCCTCTCCCCCCTTCTCCAATTCTCCAACCTCCCCCCTCCCCCCACTTTCCCCGACGCCCCCCATTTGTGGACCCAGCCTGTGACAGCTAGATCCCACCTAATAGTACTGCACAAAGGCCACAACATCTGTTTTAGTAAAAATGACTCTAGGATGAATGCAGACTTTGGGAACAACACCCCCCACCTCCCCCTCCGCCCCGCCACCCACTCGCTTTGCTTCAAAATGGGTGGTGGGTATTTAGACTCAGTGGCTGGAGCAGGTGGGTGGCACTGGTACATTGACAACATTGCCTGTACCCAGTTGAAAAGCCCGCTGCCTCTGGGGGTTTGGAGAGACCATTGGAAGAGACATCTGCCTCTGGGACAACTCGTGTCCAACAGTTTAGTTCCTATGAGGAACAGGCAGAACATTGGGGATTCGAGTCCAACCCCTGGGGCCCTTGTGTCACATTTAGTTCAGAGATACAGTGCCCTTTGGCCCACCGAGTCCGCACCGACCAGCGATCTCCCGCACACCATCCCACACACGCTAGGGACAATTTATACTTCTACCAAGCCTATCAACCTAGGGTACACACCGCAAGTTGGAGGAACAGCACCTCATATTCCGCTTGGGGAGTCTGCATCCTTTGGGCTTCAACATTGAATTTTCTCAATTCTGTTAACCCTTGCTGTCTCCTCCCCTTCCCACCTCTCCCCCAGCCCTCGGGCCCTGGCATTCCCTCTCTCTCTATCTCCCTCCCCCACCCTAGTCGCACCAGCTTCTCATTTTCACACCACAAACAGCTTACAATGGCGTGTTCCCTTTATCATCGATACTTTTTTGCATATCTTTCATTCATTGTTCTTTATCTCTCCACATCACCGTCTATATCTCTCGTTTCCCTGATTGCTGACCAGCCTGAAGAAGGGTCTCGACCCGAAACGTCGCCTATCTCCTTCGCTCCTTAGATGCTGCTGCACCCACTGAGTTTCTCCAGCCTTTTGTGTACCTTCAACTATCAATCTAGGGTTAGGGTTACGGTTAGGGCTAGGGCTAGGGTTAAGGCTAGGGCTAAGGTTAGGACTATGGCTAGGGCTAGGGCTAGGGCTAGGGCTAGGGCTAGGGCTAGGGTTAGGGTTAGGGTTAGGGTCAGGGTTTTCTCCAGCGCTCCAAAGACGTACAGGTTTGTATAAATTGTCCCTAGTGTGTGTGGGATAGTGTGCGGAGTATCGCTGGTCACAGGCTGGGTCCACAAATGGGGGGGCATCGGGGAAAGTGGGCAGGGGGGGGATGGTGAATGGGAGAAGGGAGGGAGAGGGGTAGAAGGGGATGTGAGGGGAGGGGGGAGTGGAGAAGGGGGAGAAGAGTGGAGCGGGGAGAAGAGAGGAAGGGGGGAAGGGAAGATAAGGGGGGGAGTAGGGAGAGGAGAAGGGTAGGGGGAATGGAGAAGGAGGGATGGGGGCGGGAGGGGTAAGAGGCGGGTTGAGGGGAGAGGGGAGTTCAGTCTACACTCACTGAATTCATCCCCGTGAAAAGTTATAGAGATGGTGATTGGATCTGGAAGAGGACAAATACATCTATAAATAAAACTGAATGACTCAGACATCTTTTCATTTGCACAATTGATTTTATTGTATTAATTTTAATATATTATCGTTTAAAATCCATGCATCGAAGGAAGAATATTTTACAGCCCATCTCTGGGTCCTAACCCTAAGCGGGCGCCACCCGCATGAATGCATACGTCAGCGTGTATGTCGTGCAACTTGACGGTTTTACGGGCTCCGCAGTCGCCGAATGACAAGTGGGACAGGCCCTAAAGGCAGCAACTCTACCCCGCTGTGCCACTGTGCTGTCCCAGTCTTACAAGCTTCTAAGTGCTTATTACAAGGGGTCACATAATATTTTCCTTTATTCATTCATTCAGGAGATGTGGACTTTGCTGGCATGCCAAGAGGCAATGTGGAGCTAGTCGCATTAGCACCAAGCGTCTGATAGGCCAGACTGAGTGAGGATAACAGAATTCCTTCCCCAAAGTATATTAGTTAATGAAAAGAATTTTATGACATAGAAATATAGAAACATAGAAAATGGGTGCAGGAGTAGGACATTCGGCCATTCATGGCTGATCATCCAACTCAGTATCCCTCACCTGCCTTCTCTCCATACCCCCTGATCCCTTTAGCTACAAGGACCACATCTAACTCCCTCTTAAATATAGCCAATGAACTGGCCTCAACTACCTTCTGTGGCAGAGAATTCCAGAGATTCACCACACTCTGTGTGAAAAATGTTTTTCTCATCTCAGTCCTAAAAGATTTCCCCCTTATCCTTAAACAACCTGGTCTTTTCATGGTTACTCTCAGAGAATGCATTTTACGCCAGCACATGCATGAGTTGCATTATATTTCATTTGAACATAGAGAGGCAGGATATTTTGTGTAAGAAGGAACTGCAGATGCTGGTTTAAACCGAAAATAGATACAAAAAGCTGAAGTAACTCAGCGGGACAGGCAACATCTCTAGAGAGAAGGAATGGGTGATGTTTCGGGTCGAGAACCGTCTTCAGACATTCAAGATATTTTCACTGAAACAAAAAGAGAATAGCCTTCATTTCACTGAAAGACGTCGCTGGATGTTGATGTCTGAAATTACAGCATTTCTGTTACCTGTCTTTTTGCTAGATGTGCTGATAACGCATGGGGCTATTTTTGATAAAGTTTTTCAGTTCACTATGTTATTAGGCAAATTTGTCAGACCTGAATCAACAGACGTGATAAAAATAACAGAGAATGCTTTAAGCCACTTCATTATACATCATCATTTTTTTCTGATTGCCATATATCAAAGTATTAATGAAGAACATTGACGTATGAGTCACCTATCAGTGCTCTGCTTCAAGATGCTCTTAAATAATGCTCTTTCAATACAAGAATAAAGATTGATGTAAAGTATTAATGGTCTGTTATGTGCACAGATTGTCAATAGTTTGAATGGAAAAGCAAAATGTAGGATGTAGGGTTAGTCCATACACAACATGCATATGCTTTGGCAAGATAACAACGATATTAGAAATATGTAAATAAACATTAAGTGCTGGATATCCTCAAAAGGTCAGGCAGTTTCCGTGAATGGGAAAAAATCATGCCTCAGGTTGATTTTACTTGGATTATTTTGATGAAAGATTATTAACCTTAACTGTTGCTATGTCACTGAAGTCAGCCTCATCTTTGAGTTTTTAAAGGATGCAATGCACTACTCACTTTTAGAGCAGACCCCATTCAACAGCCTTCATCACCAAGGAGGATGAGTGTGGGAACAGCTTAGCTCAAAATCATGCAGCATTCTGCCTTGCGCTTCTAAACCCAATTCCTCATCTCCTCTGAGGGAATTGTGGAACTCTACACTGTATATATCGTGGGTGGACTATTGGCATTAGGACTGCAATATGGCAGAATGATAAGTGAAGAGATAACTGAGGGGGCTCTGGGTGTTGGATCTTGATGGTGACGGGGCCAGAAATATATGTGGAATAATTTGGAAACTGCTGGATACTGACTAGGAAGACTATATAATCTGTAACTGGCCTTTGCCTATTTCACTCAGTTCAGGAAAAATGCTGACTGTGCTCCTTGTTCAAAACTTGATTCTGGAGGAACAGAACCTCATACTTTGCTTGAGTAACTTACAACCCAGCAGGACTGTGCTGTACAGCTGGCGGAGGTATTTACGAGGATCTTCAACCTGTCTCTATCTCTGGCAATGGTCCCCAAGTGCCTGAAGTCAGCTACCATAGTGTCGGTGCCGAAGAAGTCTAAAGTCACCAACCTGAATGACAACCGCCCGGTTGCCCTAACTCCAATACCAATGAAGTGCTTTGAAAGGCTGGTCCTCTCCCACATCAAATCCAGCATCCCTGCATCATTGGACTCTCATCAATTTGCATACAGGGCAAATAGATCCACAGAAGATGCCATCTCTGTGGCTCTTCACACTGTCCTGACCCACCTGGAAAGACAGGGCACCTACGTGAGGATGCTCTTCATTGACTATAGCTCTGCCTTCAATATGGTCATCCCCACCAAGCTCACCACCAAACTCCACCAGCTAGGCCTCAGCTCACCGATATGCGATTGGATCCTGAATTTTCTGACGGAGCGACCGCTGGCAGTGAGACTGGGGCCGCACCTGTCCTCCACTATCACCCTGAGCACCGGCACACCACAGGGCTGTGTACTGAGCCCATGCTCTACTCCCTCTTCACCCACGACTGTGTCCCTGCATTTGACAACAACACCATTGTCAGGTTTGCAGACGACAGAATGGTGATTGGGTTGATCACCAACGGTGATGAAACAAACTATAGAGCGGAGGTGCAGAACCTGGCGGACTGGTGCTCACGGAACAACTTGTCGCTAAACACCTCCAAGACCAAGGAGCTGATTATCGACTTCAGGAGGTCGCAGAATGGGGAATACGCCCCAATCTCCATCTACGGGGACAGTGTGGAGAGAGTGTCCAGCTTCAAGTTTCTGGGCACTCACATCTCAGAGGACCTCACATGGTCCACCAACACCGCCGCGCTGGTCAAAAAGGCACAGCAACGACTGTTCTTCCTAAGAACATTGAAACGGACTGGTCTGCCCCAACAGCTGCTGACGACCTTCTACCGCTGCACCACAGAGAGCATACTAACGTACGGCATCTCTGTGTGGTATCTCAGCTGCACGGAGGCGGAGAGGAGAGCTCTTCAGCACGTTGTCCACAGAGCGCAACAGATTATTGGGACACCGCTACCAGCCTTGGAGGGCATCTACCACACACGGTGCCTCAGGAAGGCCGTCAGCATACATAAAGACTCCTCTCACCCTTGTAATGGACTGTTCGAACTACTCCCTTCCGGCAGACGTTACAAGGCCTTCTACGCCCGCACCACCAGACTCAGGAACAGCTTCATTCCCAGAGCTATAGCGGCTCTGAACCGGCCCTGCTGAGTACCCCCCCACCCCCATGGACTGTCTTCCCCCGGCCTCGCACTTTAGTCTGTGTTGATTTTACTGGTCTAATGTTCGTTCTTACAAACCTTGTTCTCAGGGTATTTAAACCTAAATTTTATTTGTCAATTAAATTATGACATCGGATGGAAGTTGCAAACCAAATCTTGTTGCACTTATGTGTAATGACAATAAAATATATTATTATTATTATTATTATTATTATTATTATTATTATTATTATTATTATTATTATTATTATTATTATTATTATATTATTATGAACATTGAATTCTCTAATTTCAAGTAATACTCCCTTTCCCTTGCCTCTTGCCTCCTTCCTCCACCCTAGTCGTTTAACCAGTTTCATAGTCGCCATAATGTGTCTTCTTGAGATCACACCTTTCTTAGCCAACAATTGTCCTACCTGGGTACCACCCTGCCTGAGGTCATCTATTGCCAACTCTGATTTGTCCTCATCTTTTCTCGCCTCCAGATCTTCTCCCCCACACTTTCAGTCTGAAGAATGATCCTGATCCAAAACGTCACCGATTATTTTTCTCCAGCGATGCTGCCTCCCAACATTAACTTGTTCTGGCAGCCATAGGATAACATGGGAGAGATGAGCTTTCTAGCTTTGCCCATGCTCCAATGAAGTCATTGATCATGAAGGTGGAAGGGAGGAAATGTGCTCTCTAACTGCAGATGCAAGAAGACCTCCAGACATGCACTGAGTAGTCAGTAGGAGATATCTCATGCGATTAAAAACCTTTAGTTAAACGCTGTGAGCCTGGATATGGTTCCTCAAGTAGGTCAATATACTCACACATACAGTGACATGGATGGGTAGTGTCAAGAACAGGAAGAAAGTAAAGAGGAATTCATGTCATCTCTCATTTTAACAATCACAGCCACCAGCACAGATACTCCGATACTGAGTCGTCCTTGAATACAGGAGAGGTGCCGGAAGACTGGAGGGTGGGAAATGTTGTGCCTCTTTTCAAGAAGGGCTGCAGGGAAAATGCTGGGAACTATAGGCTGGTGAGCTTAACATCTGTAGTTGGAAAGTTACTAGAGAGTATTCTATTCTCTATGATGGATGGATTATACAGGCATTTGGATGGGCAAGGGCTGATTAGGGATAGTAAGCATGGCTTTGTATGTGGGAGGTCGTGTCTCGCAAATCTGATTGATTTTTTTGAAGGCGTGACCAAAAAGGTCGATGAGGGCAGAGCTGTAGGTGTTGTGTACATAGATTTCAGGAAGGCATTCGACAAGGTTCCGCATGATAAGGTGCTCTGGAAGGTTAGATTGTTTGGGTGTAATGGCCTTTTGGTTTGTTTTGTGTGTCATTAATGATGGCATGTGTCTTTAAATTTTAGACTACCTGTTATATTGTGGGTGGGATTTATGACGTATTTTAGGGCGTGTTTGGAGCGAAAGTTTCTTGCGCAGAAGCTTAGTTTTTAGTTTTGTTTTGGACCAGCATGGAGAAGGCATACCCTTTGACCATGCGGAGTGTAACGGATACACGAGGAGTTTTCTAACCTTTAAAGCGATAAGCTGGAGTTCGATGAAGATTATAATGTATGAGTCGGAAGAAGGTTGGATGCATACCTTATTGTTTTTCATCGACAATAAAGAATTTATTAATCAAAAGACTGTGTTATGAAAATTTATCTGTGAAGAAGCTCTGAAGGTCTCTGTCAGAGAGCTCGCATGCGTATAATGACATTCCCCTTAACCATGTAGTCCACTTAGCGGCTAGAGGGAGTAATCTCTTGAACGATATAAAAATCTGCCGCTACAATGGGATCCAAGGAGAGATAGCTGAATGGATAGCAAATTGGCTCCATGGAAGGAAGCAGTGGTGATGGTGGAAGGTTGCTTCTTGGACTGAAGACTGTGAATAGTGCTGTGCCTCAGGGCCCATTACTGTTTGTGGTCTACATCAATGATTTGGATGAGAACATACAGGACAAGATTAGCAAGTTTGCTGAGGATACAAATGTTAGTGGTTTTGTAGATAGTGAAGATGGTTGTGAAAGATTGCAGCCGGATCTGGATCGATTTGCCAGATAGGCTGAGGAATGGTTGATGGAATTTAATACAGAGAAGGGTGAGGTGTTGCATTTTGGGACATCTATAAAGGGCAGGACACACACAGTAAATGGTAGGCCCCTGGGGAGTGTTGTAAAGCAGAGGGATCTAGGAGTGCAGGTGCATGGTTCCTTGAAGGTCGAGTCAAGGGGAGATAAGGTATTGCAAAATGCTTTTGACACATTGGCCTTCATCAGTCACCATAGAGAGTATAGAAGTTGGAAGGTCATGTTGCAGTTTGTATAAGATATTGGTGAGACTGCATTTAGAATATTGTGTTCAGTTATGGGCACCATGTTATAGAAAATATATTGTCAAGCTTGAAAAGGATCAGGAAACAATTATGAGGATATTGCCAGGACTAGAGGGTGTGAGCTGTAGTAGGCTGAGTAGTCTGGGTCTCTATTCCTTGGAGCACAGGAGGATGGGAGGTGATCTTATAGAGGTGTGCAAAATCATGAGAGGAATAGATCGGGTAGATGCACAGTCTCTTGTCCAGAGTAGGGGAATCAAGGACCAGGGGACATAGGTTCAAGGTGAAGGGGAAAAGATTTAGCAGGAAGCCGAGGGGTAACTTTTTCACACAGAGTGTGGTGGGTGTTTGGTGCCTGATGAAGTAGTTGAGGCTGGGACTATCCCATCGTTTAAGAAGCAGTTGGACAGGTTTGGAGGGATATGGACCAGGCGCAGGCAGGTGGGACTAGAGTAGCTGGGACATGTCGGCCGGTGTGTGGGCAAGTTGAGCCGAAGTGCCTGTTTCCACACTGTATCACTCTATGACTCTATGAATCTATGACAGCATGTACTGAGGTTAACTTAGAAGTGAAATCTACACAGAATGTGTCCCAGCTTGAAAAGGGGAACCTGGATGCGAGCCCCCTAGAAGTGAGATTGTACTCGGTGTTTCTGGTGAGGACTTGGTGGACAGTTCTTGGACAAAGGTATATGCTGCAGCAGAATTAAATGCTTTACCTCCTCGTCCCCCTTAGGGCAGTTTGTGAAGCTCTGTTCATTTTCCACACCGAACTGCACTCTTCGAGGTAAAAGTAACTAAAAAACATTTACGTTTGGCAACAACTATTTGCTGCTTTTAAGAAGCTCCAAAGAACTCTCCAAGCACTCAACATTAGCAAGACTCAGTAGAAATGCTAACCTGCAAGTAATGGTTGATATATTTGGATAACACCATGAAGTAGGGGGATATTCTGTCTTTGAGACAGTCCAGCTGTGTTAATACATTAACTGCAGCATCCAAGTCCATTTTGCACTGCTGATCTCAGATTGCAACATCCTGCCCGTTCTTGATATTTCCAGCAAGATTAAATTTCACATCCTTCCGATATGATCACTTAACACACTCTACCAATGTGAAAGAGTGCTTCGGAAGGCACAATGGAGACAATTTGGCACCCACAGTGTCAATAAAATATTGCACTGCCAAATGTTGTGGCCAATTAAATGGGTTGCTATGTATACCTCATGTGCATATTTATGGGTGGATAATAGTGGATAATAGTCTTAGTACATTGGGTCATAGACTGGTTCTGTAGCTCTTTTTTTGTTCATGAATGCCAGCTCTGGGAGTGAACTAAAAACACATGATAGAAATTTAAAAAAATTACTGCAGCTTTTGAAATAGCTCTGTATATATCACTTCAGCAGATGCAATCATTTTGAAAATATACTATGAGATACATTATGATAAAATCTTTAATTAGCAACTTACAGGAGGCTTTTTATGTGCCTTTAGGCTTTCATTCTTGATTTACTGCTTGGGTTCAGTTCCTATGAACTATATGATGTCTCTATCTGTGAGAAACCTAGGCCAATTCTTGCTTGCTACTGCTTGCTGGAGTATATCATATAATCTTAATGTCTACTTCAGATGAATGAATCTACATTCTAAAAGCCCCAGGGCCATGTTAAATGCCAGCAGATAAATGTATTTAATAGTCATGAATAACATTAAGTATAATCAACATATTTGTAATAGCTTTAATAATTCCTAATCTGAAAATAACAAAGATGTTATGGAGTGGTGCCACAAGAACCTTTCACTCAACATGAACGAGGCCAAGGAACTGATCGTTGACTTCAGAAAGGGGAAGTTGGGAGACCATGTGCCACTTTTAATTGGTGGGCCAGCAGTGGGGAATGTGAGCACTTTCAAGTTCATGGGCATTAATATACCACGCTAACCTGCCATGAGTCCAGTGTATAGATCCACTTATGATGAAGACATGCCAGCACCTCTACATTTTTCCCTTCACCAACCCTCTCCTCTGCCAAGCGGAACCTGTCTTCACCCTCAACAAACTTACCTTTTGACTCCTCTCACTTCCTCCAAGTTAAGGTGATGTCATGGGCACTCATTTTGGCTCCAGCTATCTGCCGCCACACTGTACAATTCAAGGTATGCCTGCCTTTTTGTTGGTTACTTCAAACAGTCCTTGTTCCAGACATACACTGGCCCTATCCCGCAACTCGCTCTCTCTGCTACTTCAATGACTGCATCGGGGCTACTTCCTACATCTGTGAAGAATTCATGGACTTTATTAACTTCACCACTGATTTCCACCCTGCCCTCAGATCCATCAGGACAACCTCTGACTCTTCTCTCCTCTTTCTTGATCTCTCTGTCTCCATCACAGGATGGATTGAAAGGGGGGCTGAAAATCGACCACCTCCCACAGTTACCTTGACTACACTTCTTCCCACTCTGCCTCTTGCAAAGATGCTATCCCCTACTCTTAATTCCTCTACGTTCACGCATCTGCTCCCAAGATGAGGTTTTCCATACAAGGACATGCGAGATGTCCTCATTCTTTAGTGTATGTGGTTCCTCCCTTCTGTCATCGATGGGTCCCTCACACATGTCTCCTCTGTGTCCCGCAGTTCTGCTCTCACTCCGCCTACCCGCAGATGCAACAAGGACAGAGTTCCCCTGGTTCTCACCTTTCACTTCACAAGCCTCCACATTCAACACATCATCCTCCAACATTTCCGTTACGTCCAACGTGATTCCACCACCATTCACATCTTCCCATCTCCACCCATTTCTGCCTTCCACAGAGACCGCTCCCTCTGCAACTCTTTGGTTCACTCATCACTACCCACCCAAACTACCCCCTCCCTAGGTACTTTCCCTGCAACCGCAGGAGATGTAAAACGTGTCTTTATACCTCCTTCCTCGACTCCATCCAGGGACTCTGACAGTTCCTTTGGGTTAGACAGAGATTCACATGCATGTCCTCTAACCTCAACTGCTGCATTCAGTGTTTCTGATGAACCTCCCCTTCATGAACATCAATTGCCTGGCAGACTGGGAGGCTCCTGGACAGGATGGCATATCAGCTGAACTCCTTAAGTATGGAAACTGTTAATTTTTCCCACACCTGCACACCCTTCTCTTGCTCTGCTGGAGAGAGGGTGGTGTCCCTCGAGACATGCGTAAAACCAATACCATTACACCGTGTAAGAAGAAGGGAGATAGCAGCGATGGCAACAAATACAGAGGGATCTCACTTCTGACTGCACTGTTTCACTGTACAAAATGATCTAATTTGATATTAGGAATTAATTTCAGAGGTTGAATGTTACTATTTGCTTCAATGCGAAATTCATTCATTTTGTCCAATCAGGATTCATGTTGCTGTGTTTGATATGTCCAAATTTGCTATGTGTGAGTACTAGTTTAGTGCATTGGTTTCTTATTTGATGCTATTGTCTCTGTTTTGTATGCCTTCCACAATCCCTTCATTAATTTTAATTCAGCCAACTGTAGCAAGTGATCAAGCTGTAAACATTCATTTGAGTACCACGTAACCTATGCTACATCTCCTTACTTTATGTATTATGTAGTTGCCTTTTCTTTCCTTGTAAGTTTCACCTTTGCACATTGTATTAGCAAAGCACTTCCTGAGCAAACATCTTCATTTTTATGAAAATAAAATCATCTGGGCCAAGAGAGTAAAAAGGCTGGAAACAAATTAGCAGGATGAACTGCACACCACCTGATATTTTATGTTTGTTAATACCAATAGAGAAGGAAATCACAGAGACTGTAAAATTAGCCATGTTGTTTTTGTTTAAGAATAATTTCTGTCTTTAAACCCTCTCAGCTGCCTCCGAAATATGCTCCTATTTCATTTGGCTCATTGCTCTTATTGATATGTGTTGTCCCTTAAAGACATAGTTACAGCATCAAGGGTACACAAAAGGCTGGAGAAACTCAGCGGGTGCAACAGCATCTAAGGAGCGAAGGAGATAGGCGACGTTTCGGGTCGAGACCCTTCTTCAGACTGGTCAGGGATCTGGGAAACGAGAGATATAGACGGTAATGTGGAGAGATAAAGAACAATGAATGAAAGATATGCAAAAAAGTATCAATGATAAAGGGAATAAGCCATTGTAAGCTGTTTGCGGTGTGAAAGTGAGAAGCTGGTGCGACTAGGGTGGGGGAGGGAGATAGAGAGAGAGGGAATGCCATGGCCCGAGGGCTGAGGGAGAGTTGGGAAGGGGAGGAGACAGCAAGGGTTAACAGAGCTCATCTGTAACTTGGAGATAAAATACCAAGCAAAATTGTCCTGAAGCAGTACCACAAAAACAAAACAAATTTAAAGATGATTTAATTCATTGCTATTTATGGCATTACATTGAAAAAAAAATGTTTGTTGAGTTCACATATTATACAACAATCACTCCGACTCAGAAATCCATGTTTGCCAAAGCATTCAGGGCTTGGATACACTAGGCCCGGATCAGGTTCAACAATGACAAGCCCTGGTTTACAGCAGAACTCAGACGCTCCTCAGTCTGAAAATGAGGCCTACAGGAGCGGCGATGCAGACCTCTACACGCAGGCCAAGTAGAACTGAGAAGAGGAATCGAAGCTTCCAAGGAAATGTACTCTGAGAAATTGAGGAGAAAGTTCTCAGCCAATGACTCTTCTTCAGTCTGAAAGAGCTTGCAAGAAATCACCAGCAATAAGAGGAAATCCCCACGCTCCATAGACAATCGTCAGCTGACCAACAACCTGAACAAGCTCTACTGCAGGCTCGATAGACAGAAACCTCACCCTCCCTCCACAACCCACTCCTCCCCAATCATCACTTCACATCCACTGACAGCCTGACTCCAGTTTGCAAATACTGGGCCCTCATCCACTACCCACCCCCTCCTTGTTGCCCAACATCAGTTCGGCCACTTTTCCATCACTAACAATAGCAATTGAGGAGGTGGAATAGCTATTCAGGAGACAGAAAAGCCCCCTCCACGCTCAAGCTCTGTGCCGAACAAGTGGCACCAGTCTACACAAACATTTTCAATGTTTGTGGAGACTGCAGGACAAACCTGCACTGTCCCTGCACTATTGTTCCCGTACCCAAAAAGCTAAGGATTACTGGTCTTAATGACTACAAGCCTGATGCACTGATCTGTGTAATCATGAAGACCCTTGAAGGACGTGCTGGCCCACCTGAAAAATATCTCAAATCCCCTGCTGGACCCCCTGCAGTTTGTATACCGGGCCAACAGATCAGTGGGTGACGCAGTCAACCTAGGCCTGCTCTTCATCCTCCAGCACCTAGACCAACTATGCAAGGATTTTGTTTGTAGATTTTAGCTCTGCATTCAACACCATTGTGCCAGAGCTACTTACACTCCAAACTCTCCCAGTTGTCTGTGCCTGAACCCCTCTGACGGTGGATCATCAACTTCCTGATAGACAGGAAGCAGCAAATGAGGCTGAGAAAGATCATCTCGGACCCGCAGACCCTCAGCATAGGAGCACCGCGAGATGGCGTACTCTCCCCTCTCCTCTACTCTCTACACCAACGACTGCACCTCCATAGACTGCTCTGTCAAGCTTCTCAAGTTCGCGGGTGACACAACCCTGATTGGACTGAACTAGGATGGGGAGGAATCTGCCTACAGACAGGAAGTAACACAGCTGCCGTCCTGGTGCCATCGCAACAACCCGGAGCTCAATGCTCTTAAGACAGTGGAATTGATTGTAGACTTTAAGAGAGCTCCCCCTTCCCTCCCCCCACTCACCATCAACAACACCACAGTCACATCTTCCTTTGTTCCTTGGAACCATCATCTCCAGTGACCTGAAATGGGGGCTACCATTGACTCCACAGTCAAAAAGGTCCAACAGAGGATGTACTTCCTGTGGCAGCTGAAAAATAAATACATTCTGCCACAGGCAATGATGGTCCAGTTTAATATTGCCATCATAGAGTCTGTCCTCACCTTCTCCATTATGGTGTGGTTTGACTCAACACATCATTCAATCAGCTGAGAAGGTTGTTGGCTGCAGTCTTCCTGTTTGATTGATTTAACTCACACACAGTGATTAAGAGCCAAAGACTTTATTAGTAATACAGCATAGATAACTTCATCTTAACACACAACTCAAGACTGGTAAAGAAAGGGAAAGGGGCTTTCTATTAAACCAGTGGGCGGAGCCACAGTATGACTCATAGTATGAGTAACACTGATCTACATACATTCCTCTTAAAGAATTAAATGTAATTATAAAACCATTGACTGAATAAGGCATGCATAGAAATTGATAATAAGTTGGAGGAAAGTCAAACGTAGCCCGGGTACTTTACGCTGGGCACGTGTGCGATATAAACCATTTCCGTTTTTCGCAACCGGGACAGAGTCAGTGGTATAACTAGGGGTGGAGATGGAAACGGCATTCCCTGTCATGAAACAGGGGACTTTGGTAGAATTTGCAGAGTAGCCGTTTCAGAAGCAGTTTGTTGTGCAGGTACAGGGGGACCGATGCCGCTGGACGTGGACGGAAGTACATTTGTACGGTCCGGATAATACGGAGCCGGCTGATTCACAGGCAGGATATGTTACCTGTTACGTCTGTAGGTACCGCCATCAGCACTGACCAAATATGAGTGTGGCTCAGAGGCAATTCCGGAAATCTCACCGATGCGATCATGAACTTTGTCAGTTTGCAAACGAACCACCTGCCCCTCGGTTAATGGTGGCAACGGTCTGCTTGTTTTGTCATACCACTGTTTTTGAATGTCATACTTTTGTTGCAGCCTGGACTGGACTTCCAATGGTGGGACCAGCTGCGGGATCAATGCCTGATCAGCTACAGGCACTGTGGCTTGGGTCTGCCTTGACAATAAACGTTGAGCAGGTGAACCTAAGATGGGGTCGCGGAAGAAGTTCCGTAGGTTGAGCAGGTCCAGGTACACATTGGAATTAGCTCTGTTGGATCGTTCCATTAATTGTTCGGCACTCTTGACACCTCATTCAGCTAGTCCATTCAACTGAGGATATTCAGGGCTGCTGGTGATGTGGCGAAATCCCCGGTGTGCAGCGAACTCTTCAAAGTGCTGGCTGGTAAATTGACTGCTGTTATCAGATAGCAGCAGACAAGGAGCTCCGTGGTGAGCGACTTTTAGAACCACCCTGTGAGAAGTGGGGCTACTAAGAAGATCAATGTCAAACAAGCCGGAATACGAATCGACAAGAACCAGGTACTGCTTGCCATGCCACTTAAATATGTCAGTTGCTAATGTAGACCGTGGAAGGGCAGGAGCCAGGTATGAGAGAAGTGGTTGCTTTTGTTTATGAGGTGCCCCGCTGTTACACACTGCACAGGATGCCACATTCTTAAGAATGTATTCAGCCATACCAGGCCAGTAAAACATGTTTTTTGCTCATAGGACAGTTGCTTCAGCGCCTGGGTGCCCTGCATGACAGCGTTAAAATACTTGCTGTGTAGCAAAGCAGGGACCACAGCATGGTGGCATTTTATGATGATACCATCTTGTAGTACTAGCTCATCATGGATGGCAAAGAAAGGGGCGAACTGGCAGCGGTATTCTGGCCAGCCATGCTTAATGGTGGAGGCGAGCGACCGTAAGGTACTATCAGTAGCAGTGTGGGCAACCAGCTCCTCCACTCAAGACGAGGGGATAAAAGGCACAGTCACTATTATAAAGTCGTCATCCGCTGAGAGTGGACCCTCACAGGTGTTTTGGGGTGCACGCGAGAGAGTGTCAGCCAGGTGCATAGCCTTACCATGTTTGTAGGTCAGAACGATGTCATACATTTGAAGTTGCAGCAACATCTGTTAAAGGTGTCCTGGAGAGGCATGAATCGGTTTGTTAAAGATGCTGACCAGGGGTTGGTGTTCAGTTTCAATCATGACCGTATGTCCAAAGATAAAGTTCCAAAGATAAAGTTGTTAAATTTCTTGCAGGCAAAAACGACTGCAAGCGGCTCCTTTTCAATTTGGGCGTAGCGTTGTTCTGTGTCAGTCATGGTGAGCGAGGCATAGGCGACAGGCTTGCTTCCGCTACAGTCATCTTGAAGACATGCTGCACCAAGTCCGTGTTGTGAAGCGTCACAAGTTAGTGTGACCGGTCGTTTAGGATCAAAATAAGCGAGAGTGGGGGCACAAGACATTTGCTGCTTAAGAGTGTCAGGCCCAAACAGTGTCTTTGTGTGTAAGCTGGTGCAGCGGGGCTGATATTTCACTGGTTCAGAATAAATTTACTCAGGTAGTTAACCATGCCAAGGACTCTCTGCAGACTAAGCACGTCTGTGGGTGCTGGTAGCTCGTTGATGGCACTGGTTTTTGCCGGATCAGTTTTTAGGCCATCTTTAGTGAACACATGGCGTATGTAGTTCACCTCACTTACTCTGAATTTGCATTTTGGAGGGTTTAACTTGATGGCATTGGCGCGGTCCAAGAACTTTGTTAGATTAGCATTGTGTTCTTGGATAGTTCGTGGGGAGGGGGATGTGAGCATGAGCAGATAGACTGAGGGGTGTAAAATAAGGGTCGAAGCAATAGGTAGCAAGGTGAAAAGTAAAAGTGGCAGGCAGAAAAATCCAGGGCAAAAATCAAAAAGGGCCACTTTTCAACATAATTGTATAAGGGGTAAGAGTGTTGTAAAAACAAGCCTGAAGGCTTTGTGTCTCAATGCAAGGAGCATTCAGAATAAGGTGGATGAGTTGAACGTGCAGATAGTTGTTAATGAATATGATATAGTTGGGATCACGGATACATGGCTCCTGGGTGACCAAGGCTGGGTGTTGAACATCCAAGGATATTCAATATTCAGGAGGGATAGACAGAAAGGAAAAGGAGGTGGGGTAGGGTTGCTGGTTAGAGAGTAGATTCGCGCAATAGAAAGGAAGGACATTAGCTTGGAGGATGTGGAATCGATATGGGTACAGCTGCGAAACACTAAAGGGCAGAAAACGCTAGTGGGAGTTGTGTACAGGCCACCTAACAGTTGTAGTGGAGTGGGGGATGGCATCAAACAGGAAATTCGAAATGTGTGCAACAAAGGTAAAACAGTTATAATGGATGACTTCAATCTACATATAGATTGGGTGAATCAAATGGCAGGGGTGCTGAGGAAGAGGATTTCTTGGAATGCATGCGGGATAGTTTTCCAAACCAACATGTAGAAGAACCAACGAGAGAGCAGGCTATTCTAGACTGGGTACTCAGTAATGAGGAAGGGTTATTTAGCAGTCTTGTTGTGCGTGGCCCCTTGGGCAAGAGTGACCATAATATGGTTGAGTTCTTCATTAGGATGGAGAGTGACATTGTTAATTCAGAAACAAGGGTTCTGAAATTAAAGAAAGGTAACTTTGAGGGTATGAGACGAGAATTGGCCAAGATAGACTGGCAAGTGATTCTTAAAGGGTTGCCGGTGGATATGCAATGGATTGCATTTAAAGACTGCATGGATGAACTACAACAATTGTTCATCCCAGTTTGGCAAAAGAATAAATCAGGGAAGGTAGTGCATCCGTAGATAACAAGGGAAATCAGGGATAGTATCAAAACTAAAGATGAAGCATACAAATTAGCCAGAAAAAGCAGCCTACCAGAGGACTGGGAGAAAAAGCAGCCTACCAGAGGACCAGCAGAGGAGGACAAAGTGCTTAATTAGGAAAGGAAAAATAGATTAATTAATCATCGGAACAAGGACATGGCAGACTAATTGAAAAAACTACTTTGGTTCTGTCTTCACAAAGGAAGACATACATAATCTGCCGGAAATAGCAGGGGACCGGGGGTCAAATGAGATGGAGAAACTGAGTGAAATCCAGGTTAGTCGGGAAGTGGTGTTAGGTAAATTGAATGGATTAAAGGCCGATAAATCCTCAGGGCTAGATAGGCTGCATCCCAGAGTACTTAAGGAAGTAGCTCCTGAAATAGTGGATGCATTAGTGATAAATTTTCAAAACTCTTTAGACTCTTGAGTAGTTCCTGAAGATTGGAGGGTAGCTAATGTAACCCCACTTTTTAAAAAGGGAGGAAGAGAGAAAACGGGGAATTACAGACCAATTAGTCTAACATCGGTATTGGGGAAAATGCTAGAGTCAGTTATTAAAGATGGGATAGCAGCACATTTGGAAAACGCTGCAATCATTGGACAAAGTCAGCATGGATTTATGAAAGGTAAATCATGTCTGACGAATCTTATAGAATTTTTCGAGGATGTAACTAGTAGAGTGGATAAGGGAGAACCTGTGGATGTGTAAAATCTGGACTTTCAGAAGGCTTTCGACAAGGTCCCACATAAGAGATTAGCATACAAACTTAAAGCACACGGTATTGGGGGTTCAGTATTGATGTGGATAGAGAACTGGCTGGCTGACAGGAAGCAAAGAGTAGGAGTAAATGGGTCATTTTCAGAATGGCAGGTAGTGACTAGTGGGGTACCGCAAGGTTCAGTGCTGGGACCCCAGCTATTTACAATATATATTAATGATCTGGGATTTGGATGAGGGAATTGAATGCAACATCTCCAAGTTTGCGGATCACATGAAGCTGGGGGGCAGTGTTAGCTCTGAGGAGGATGCTAGGAGGCTGCAAGGTGACTTGGATAGGTTGGGTGAGTGGGCAAATGCATTGCAGATGCAGTATAATGTGGATAAATATGAGGTTATCCACTTTGGCGGCAAAAACAGGAGGGTAGATTATTATCTGAATGGTGGCCAATTAGGAAAAGGGGAGATGCAACGAGAACTAGGTGTCATGGTACACCAGTCATTGAAAGTAGGCATGCAGGTGCAGCAGGCTGTGAGGAAAGCGAATGGCATTTTGGCATTCATAGCAAAAGGATTTGAGTACAAAAACAGGGAGGTTCTACTGCAGTTGTACAGGGTCTTGTTGAGGCCACTCCTGGAGTATTGCATACAGTTTTGGTCTCCTAATCTGAGGAAAGACATTCTTGCCATAGGGGGAGTACAGAGAAGGTTCACCAAACTGATTCCTGGGATGGCAGGACTTCCATATGAAGAAAGACTGGATAGACTCGGCTTGTACTCGCTGGAATTTAGGAGATTGAGGGGGGAACTTATAGAGGCTTACAAAATTCTTAAGGGGTTGGACAGGCTAGATGCAGGAAGATTGTTCCCGATGTTGGGGAACTCCAGAACAAGGGGTCACAGTTTAAGGATAAGGGGGAAGTCTTTTAGGACCGAGATGAGAAGATCTTTTTTTCACACAGAGAGTGGTGAGTCTGTGGAATTCTCTGCCACAGAAGGTACTTGAGGCCAGTTCATTGGCTATATTTAAGAGGGAGTTATTTGTGGCCCTTGTGGCTAAAGGGATCACGGGGGTATGGAGAGAAGGCAGGTACAGGATACTGAGTTGGATGATCAGCCATGATCATATTGAATGGCGGTGCAGGGAAGGGCCGAATGGCCTACTCCTGCACCTATTTTCTATGATTCTATGAAGGCCGGCACGGGTTATTGATTGGGGACGATCAGCCATGATCACAATGAATGGTGGTGCTGGCTCGAAGGGCCGAATGGCCTCCTCCTGCACCTATTTTCTATGTTTTTATGTCTTTCCATTACTAGAGTAGTACGTAACTCAAATAACTGTCAGAATTTGCGTAGCAGGCAGTCGGGGTCCTAGATGGATTCAGCGGGAGCAATCTGGACACTAGCCAGATCAAATCTAGCTGGTTCATAATGAAATCTTCTGGCACGTCGGGTAGTTTCTGTGCCTGCTAGGTTAAGGAGAATTGAGGCAAGAACACCTGGAGCAGAAGCGGGGTGAGCCGTGTCTATATAAATGGTGAAGTCTTCTTCAAAGATGCGTCACTATTCGGCGAGGTCTTCATCAAACACCAACGTTTCTGTATTTCTGTGAACAGCAGCCATAGTAAAACATATATCAGACAAAAAAACAAACTAAAATCAAAGCAATAGAATTAGGCAAGGAGTGAGTCCGAGTTTTCTGACACCATGTTGGATTGGCTTAACTCACACTCAATGATTAAGATCCAAAGACTTTATTAGCAATACAGCATGGGTAACTTCATCTTAACACAGAACTCAAGACTGGGAAAGAAAGGGAAAAGGGCTTTCTATTAAACCAGTGGGCGGAGCCACAGTATGACTCATAGCATGAGTGACACTGATCTACACTTCCCCCCACCGACGAAATGTACACTGAAAGGGCCAGGAAGAGAGCAGGTAAGACCATCTCTGACCCCTCTCACCCTGGCCACAAACTCTTTGAAGTACTTTCCTCTGGATGGCGACTCCGGACTGTTAAAGCCTCCACAGCCAGACATAAAAACAGCTTTTTTCCATGAACAGGAGCTCTACACAACAGCCAAAAGTCTGTAGCCTCCTTCTGCTCAGGTATTTTATTTAATTCATCACATGTTTAAATTATAATTTTTTATTTTTTATTGTTTACCGTATATCGTGTTGTTACTTGCAAGCAAAGCTCCAAGGCAAATTCCTTGTTTGGTTACATACTTGGCTAATAAAATGTATTCAATTCAATTCAATTACAAACACAAAAACATGACTGCATCTTCAGTGTACAACAGCATTCATATTCACCTTAGGTAATGAAAATAACAACAAATATTTCTGGTGTGAAATATTTTCACAAGAGCTTGGCTGGTGTAAATGATGGATCAGTATTTAATCTTTTCTTCCCATCTTGCCACACCTTGAAGGCAATGTAGAAACCAAAATAGTAAGATTAAACGAGAAATTACCAGTTTGAAGGTTGATCTTTATTTTATGAGGAGTTACGATGAGGGATTACGTGAAGAACCACGTACAGCCGTTGGTCAATCTTCAAAGCAGCAGAGTGAAATCACAGGTAATAATGACTGAAGTTTAATGGTAAGATAACAAAAACTAGAACTACCAGATGAGATTTATGAGGGTTGGGAGCGGAGGGCGTCCCTCATCGTAACTCCTCATAAAATAACTCAGGGGGAAACTATAACAGAACTCAAAACAGAATCAGCAAACACCCCCAGCCTTGTAATCTGCTTATGGTAAAATTTTTGGAATGTCAGCTCACTGGACCATCTTGCGGCCACGAGGATATGGTCTATAGGCACGTCCATCGCCCTTGCCGCGGAAGTTGATGCCGCCCTGGTGGAATGAGATTTGAATTTATCAGTATCAATCCCAGCACTTCCCAGAACCTGCTTTAGCCACCTTGAAATTGTTTGCACCGACACCTTACTGTGCGGTCATTTGTGGCTAATAAATAATGCAGACTCTGTTCCTCGTAGGGCTCTGGTGGCCTCAATGTAATGAGACAAATGTGATACTACACACAGGTGAGCATCTGTGGGGTATGCTGAAAACATAATCTTACATCCTGTCATGCCTAGTCTACTATGTTTGAGCAAATCATAGACATAAAAAGTAATGGCATCTGCCGATACCTGCATTCTGTCTAGCCGTAGCTTTTGCAATGTTTGCAATGATACCAACGTCATAAGCATGACACCTTCATGGTTAGTTTGGCTAGAGATAGGCTTGCAACAGGATCCCACTGGCGAAGAAGCATAAGAACTTCACTCACATTCCAAATACCGGCATTCCAAATACCGGGTTTAGGAGGATTAGAATTGAAAACTCCCTTCATAAATCGAGAAACTAAGGATGTGTCCCTACTGAGTGTAACTCTGAATTCATGGGTAAATAAGAAGAAAGAGCACTCCTGGCTGTATAGATCGCACTATAGCTTAATTTTTGATCAAAATAAAGAGTGGACAAGAACTCCAATAAGTCTGGCATGCCTACAGTTTGATATGAGATATTCTGCTGTAGACAGAATTCCTCCCACTTTCTTATCGAGGTGATGTACTGCTTCTGAGTACTATCCCTGCAGGCCGATGTGAGAACATCCACGGTACGATCAGATAGTCCTCTCCCCCGGTATGGCCTCCTTAAAATCTGCAAATTAACAGATCAATACGATCATGTAAAGGATGTTGATCGCCAGTTACTGGATTTACCAGTAGCTTTTTATGTTTGGGAATAATCATGTGAGGCTGACTAGCCATTTGTAATACGAGAGGAAACCATGGTCGTGTAGGCCAATCCGGCACTACCAATACTCCTGAGCGGAGTGCTGCTTGATCTTTTGCAAGCATCTACTGATGAGACAGAATGGAGGAAATGCATAAACAAACATTCCACCCCAATGCAGTGAGAATGCATCCACTGCTGTTGCACCAGGATCTGGTTCCCATGAAACATATCTGGGCAACTGATGGTTTATTTTTGTTAAATATTTTTATTAGACGTAAGTACATATTAAAAGAATATACTTGTCACATACATTCTTAATATTATTAATATTAAGAGTTATGTCTTATTTGTATTTCTATACATTTTTTTTGTTTTTATTGCAGATAGGAAAAGATAGAAAAAAATAAATTAAAAATAGAAAGTCAAAAAAAAAATGAGTGGAGTGTTAAACAGGTTATTTATCGTTGGAGATATATCCATGATTTGTTATGTATAATTCTTCATCCATTCCTTTATTCAGGCTTCAGTCAGGTTCTCGCACCGAGCCATTATGACCCTTTAAATATTCAATAAATGGAGACCATATCCCTCTGGAAAGATCCAACCTGTCCAGTAGGACAAGCCTTAATCTTTCCAGATGAAGTGTCTCCGACATTCCTGTAATCCACATTTTGATTGTGGGGGATGTAGGACCTTTCCAGAATTTCAATATAAATTATTAATTTATATTGAAATCCCAATTATTAAAATGCAATCAATAGAAATTCTTTGATTCGTTGTTATTAATTGACCTGTTTCTAATATTCCCAATATTATTAATTTTGAGTCAGGAATCAGATTCATATTAACAACATTCAAAATTATCTTAAATATTTCTGTCCAAAATTTAGTAATTTTTATACAATTTGTAAAGGAGTGCGTTAAGTTGGCTTCTAAGAGCTGACATTTATAATCTATGTAATATTTTAAATTGTATAAGAGAGTGTCTAACATTTAATGAACAGTGGTGTATATGTTGTAAACTTTCATCCCATACTTCTAGACTGATTATTTGACCTAATTCGTTTTCCAATGCTTGCCTATATATTTCTGTCATTGGGACATCGTTTTCCAATAAAATGTTATAAATATATGATATAAACTTTTCAGTGTTTGGGTGTTTATTTAGACATTAATCTAAAATTTCTGTCTTTCTATTTCTGATTTCCTGTGTGTTTGCTTTTACATAGTCTCTAATTTTGTAAATATTTAAAGTAATTTTTTGAATGTAATCCATAAATTAGTTGTAATTCTTGAAATGACAGGAAATAGTTTTCCCTGTAGAGGTCTCCCATCTTATTAATTCCATAGTTTTTCCATTGTAAAAAACGTTTGTCCATCATTGAAGGTTTAAATGTAACGTTATTTACAATCATAAGAGCTAGTGGTATACATTCCAATTTTAATGTTTTCTTTATTTGTTTCCAGATACGTATCCCACTTTCTATTATAGGGTTTTCACTATAGATTTTCTTACCTAGTTTAATATTAGTGAATAAAATCGAGCTAATTTCAAAAGGCGAACAATCTTCTTTTTCCATTTTTAGCCAGATTGGTTGTTTATCTGTCTCAACTAACCAAAAATTCATGTTTTTAATATTAACTACCCAGTAATAAAGGATAACGTTTGGGAGTGCTAGACCTCCATTTATTTTTGATTTACATAAATGTTTTTTATTTATTCTATGACTCTTATAATCCCAGATAAAGTTGGTGACTATAGAATCAACCTTCTTAAAAAAAATGTTAGGAAGATATATCGGAATCAATTGGAAGAGATATAGTAATTGCGGGAGAAAAATCATTTTTATTGCATTAATTCTACCTAGCATTGAAATAGGTAATGTTTTCCAATATAAAATAATCTTCTTTAATTTATTCAGTAAAAGTGGAAAATTAAATTTAAATAAAGAATCAAATCTTTTTGTTACATAAATTCCAAGATATTTGATTTTTTCCTTTGCTATCTTAAAAGGGAATTGCTGTAATATATGTAAGTTATTTATCCTTATTGACATAAGTTCACTTTTATTCCAATTAATACTATATCCTGAAAATAATCCAAATTCAGTTATTAAATTTAATAAATTTGGAATACTAATTTCCGGCTTTGTAATACAAAGTAATACATCATCCGCATATAAGGAGATTCTATTTTCAGTATCACTGGTGTCATGCCCATATATTTCAGAATGTAATTTCATACGTTGAGCTAATGGTTCTATTACAAGTGCAAACAATAGCGGGGATAAAGGACAACCTTGTCTGCAGCCTCGGAATAAATTAAATTTAGTTGATAACATTTGATTTGTTAGTATTCTGGCTGTTGGATTAGTGTATAATAATTTAACCCAACTAATAAACCTCTCCCAACTTAAAAGTTTCCATGACCGAAAACAAATAAGACCATTCCACCTGGTCAAAGGCTTTCTCCGCCTCTAACGATATAATTACTAGATCTTTATTAGTACCTCTTTTCGAATATATAATATTGAATAATCGCCTCAGGTTATATGAGGAATATCGTTTTGGTATAAATCCTGTTTGATCCGGGTGAATTAATTTATTGATAACTGTGCTTAGTCTTTGTCCTAATATTTTGGTTAATATCTTTTGATCAGTATTTAAAAGAGCTATAGCTCTATATGATCTTGGGTCATCCAGATCTTTGTCCATTTTAGGTATAAGTGTTATAATAGATTCATTTAACGTTTCTGGTAATTTCTGGTGGGTGTAGATGTATTCATAGAGTATCTTCAAACGTGGTGCAATCAGATCATAAAATGTTTTATTAAATTCCGAACCAATACCATCTGGTCCTGGTGTTTTACCATTTTTTAATGATCTGATAGATTCTTCGATTTCTTTTACTGATATTTCAGCATTTAATGATTCTCTATTTTCTGAATCCAACCCACTCAAATTACTTTTTTTTTTAAAATGCTTCTATTCCTATCCTGTTTTCTATCGTTTTGGTTGAATATAATTTTTTATAATATTGCAAAAATCTCTCATTAATATCTTTGGGTTGTACTAATGGTTCACCATTGTATGATTTAATCCTATGGATTATTTTTTCTCCCTCCTTTTTCCATAATTGACGAGCCAATAATTGTTGGGGTTTATCTCCGAATTCAAATCATTATTGTTTAGTGCATTGATAAAGTTTTACAACTTGTTCTAAGTATATTTTATTTAATTTATATTTCAGTGCAGCGATTTGGTTGTTTTGTCATGGATGGATTAGCAGCATTCTCTGTGTCTAATTGTTTAATCTCCTTTTACAATTCTTGTTGTTCCCTCCGATTCTCTTTATTATAAAATGCTTGAGAAGAAATCATAATTCCACGGGCATATGCTTTAATAGTTTCCCATAATAGGGAAGAAGGAAATAGGGAAATAATAGGGAAATCTCCAGTTTATCATTTATTTCAAAGAAAATCTTGATCTGTTCTATAATATATTCCTGAGTTACTTTGTCTTTTAAAATTTGTGGGTTAAATCTCCATTGTCCCTGTTTTTCCATTTTACCATTTATTTTTATCATAAATGTTAAAGGTGCGTGATCTGAGATTGTAATATTCTGGTATTTTGAATTATAAGTAAGTGAGATAAGTTTAGTGTCAACCAAAAAATAATCTATTCTTGAATAGGTTTTATGTACAGGTGAATAAAATGACTATTCTCGTCCAGTTGGATTTTCTACTCTCCAAACATCTTTAATATTACTAGTATCCAGATATGCATTTAATAAGTCACTGGAATGGGATTTAGTTTTCCTTTGTCTTGTGGATCTATCTAAATAAGAATCTAATGTATAATTTAAATCTCCTCCAATTATTAAGTTACGTTGTGCTATTTCCGGGATGTTATTAAATATTTTCTTAAAGAACAGTGGACTATCAAACTTTGGTCCATAAACATTGACAAAAATCATTTTTTTGTGCATTTAATTCTCCTATTACAATAATGTATCTACCGTCACTGTCAGTTATAGTTGATGTATGTTTAAATAAAGTGCTTTTACGAAATAATATTGCTACATCTCTGGATTTGCGTGTAAAAGGAGAATGATACGTTTTATCTATCCATTTAGCTTTCAGCCTATGCTCGGTATCTTTTTTTAAATGTGTTTCTTGAATAAAAAATCACATCAACTTTAATTGCTTTTAAATGCGCTAATACTTTACCTCTCTTGATTGGTCCATTAATACCTTTAACGTTCCAAAAACAAAACATTATTCCTTCATTCCGCTTATTCATTTTTAAATCTTGCATCTTTTGTTTATGAGGGTCTATAATAGAGCCAATGGTTCAGTTCGACAGACCCGACCTTACACCCGAACTCCGAATAGACGAATTTTAAGACCCTTGAATGTCTCTCATGTGTATATCTCCTTTGATCCAATTTGTAACTCAATTCAAACTGAAAATAATAATGATAGATTGTAATAGAGAAGAACAGAGGATAGGATAAGAAATTAGTATTGTGCACAAGGAAAGAACTACATCTAGTATTAGTGTAGTTAGTGCTAGCCATACTAGCATGGCTAACCATCTACCGACTTCCATAGTTGATGTTACCAACTTAACCAGCTCCTTGGTTTGTTGGAATTTTTATTCCATAGCAGTATTTTACCGGGGATATTGGATTTTAAAATATTCGGGTTCCAATAGTCGGAAATGTGAGGATACATATATTTAAAACTTGTTTGAAAATATAATAGAAAAATGAAAAGAAAGGAAAAAATAAAATAAAAATAAAAATTAATAATAAAAAAGAAAAAAGGTTTCCAAGGAGGGCAAATGAAATCAAACTCTATATTTGACTCTAATCATTCCATTATAAGTAAGTATTAGTCATTAGTGATAATTATTAACTAAGTAAGATTAGTAAAGATACCACGCTATAATTTTAGTATTTATTAGTTATTTGTATTAGTAGTGCAGTTATACTAATTATTAGTATCCATGGGAGAGTTTCTGATCCACATCTTTCTCCAGCTTCCTTAGTCACGACTTTAATTCCATCCAGTCCTGCAAAGTCAGTTTATTCAATGATGAAGTTCAGTTTTAAAAGTATTATTCAAGCATCCTCTCGAACCTTAATCTTCTGGGCAAAGTCCAGTGCCTCCACAGGGTTGGTGAAAAAGTGTTCATTCTGATTGTACGCGACTCTTAGGGTAGCTGGATACCTCAGACCATATTTCAAATTCTTCACTTCCCTCAAGACTCTTTTGGTCTCATTAAACGTTTTTCGTTTCCTGGAGACCTCTGCTGGATAGTCTCGATAAATACTGATCCTGTATCCTTCAAATGTAAGATTTCTGTTTCTTGCAATTTTTGCATTATCTCCTCCAGGACATGGTCGTACTGGACTTTTATTATCATTTGTCTTGGGGGAGCGCTTTGTCTTGTCTGGCGTCTCATCACTCTGTGTGCTCGGGCAAGTAAAGGCTTTTGATCCAGAGATAAAGCTTTTTGCAGTAGATTTGCGGTGAATTCTCGGGGATCTTGATCCGCCTCTTTCCCTTCTGGAATACCCGCAATTCTTAGGTTCTGTCTTCTCTGGCGACCATCCAATTCAGTACATTTCTCAGTTATTTTGCCCAGTAATTCAGTTAGACATTGGTTTTCTGTGATAAGCTTTGCCGTAGTCTGAGCACTTGTTTCGGCTAGTTCTTCAAGGTCCTTTATGGCTAACGTCTGTTGATTCAGTGCCACCACAGGATTCAGCCTTTCTTCAAGATCAGTTTTCACTGATTTTAACATTCGTCTCATTTGTCAAACTTGCAGTTTATTCAGTCAATATTTCTGCAATTTCTTTCTTCAGTTCATCCGATGTATTCTTAGCCGTGGTATTAATTTCAAGCTTTAACTCCTTCATTTCCTCCTTGATTTTTTTTATTTCTTCCCCAAAATTCATCTTCTTCAATTCTTCATTCGTTTTTGCCAGTTCACTCTTTAGTTACAACTTTATTTCCTCCTTTAAGCCAGCAATTTCACTTGCAATAAAAGCTTTAAGATCTTCACCTTCCGATTTTTTCATCATTTTTTCGACACATCTTCTTGGGATAGCGTCCTACCTGAGCCCGAGGCTTCAGTTGGGCCTTCCACCGGTTTCTGCCTGGTAACATGACTTTTCGGTTTATCCGCGGGTGGGCTGCGCTGTGTAGACATAGTAAGTCACGCGCCTGATGATGTCACTCACAGCAATCGGTACAGAGGCAGCAGGCAGCAGGTAGGTCGCTTCCTTCCCGATTTTTCACCGTTTTTTTCAAGGAGCTGGCTGGTGTTGCTCTCTAGCTCGCCATAGTGCCACCGGAAGTCGCAACTGATGGTTTAGTCTAGATGCAAACAAGTCAATATCTGGCATTCCATACTGAGCAATCACTTGATTAAATATGTCCTGATTTAACATCCACTCTTTGTTATCATTGAATTGGCGTGACCTAATGTCAGCTACTGTGTTGAATCTACTTGGTAAATATATTGCTGAAAGCCAGATATTTTGGTCAATGCACCAGCTCCAGATCTGATTAGCCAGTCTATCACATGACTGTGACTTGACTCCACCCATGTGGTTTACATATGCCACTGCTGTAGTGTTGTCAATCTGAACCTGCACATGCAAGTCCCTCCTGGCAGAGCAATGCTTTAAGCCCATACCAGGTTCCCAACAGCTCTAAATAATTGATCCCTCTTAATTGAAGAAGGGATGTCTCATCAGAATCCCATCTGCCTCCATAACTGGAAGACATATCTGTGGCACCCCAACCCTGCACACTTACATCAGTCTATAATATTATGGAAGGTGGTTCCACCAAAACCTCCCTAGAATTTCTTTAAACATTTATGATCCACCATTGAATGTCAGAAATTGCCCCCAGCTTACAATTGCATAGGCCTGTCAAAATGGCCCACTTGTGTCCTCAGTGCCTGTTCTTTTGCTCGTTGTAATTGTTGATAATGCAGAGGTCCATACTGCACAGCTGGAAAAGCCGCCACCAATTTACCAATTAAACTGGCTACTTGTCTAATTGAAGGCCGTTGTTCTCTAAGGAGATTAACACAATCCTCAATTAACTGCTGCAATTTGTCCCTAGGCAAAGTTACTAACATGTGATTTGAATTAATGGTAAAACCCAAATAATCAATTATTTGAACTGGTGATAATTTGGATTTATCTGTATGAATTATGAACCCTAATTGTTCAAAAGTGAGTTTAACAATTGAAACAGATGACTCAGCTGCAGCACAAGTCTTCCCAACACTTAAAATATTGTCTAAGTAGGCCATTACCACAGGCCCCTGAGCTCGGAGTAATGCTAGAACAGGTTTTAACAATTTAGTAAATAATCTAGGAGCTGAAGTTAACCCATTAGGCAATGCTTTGAATTGCCACAACTGAGTAATCCAGATAAATTTCAAATACCTCCTATCATCACCATGAATAGACACTGAGTAATATGCATCCTTTAAATCAATGCTGGCCATATAACACCCTTTGGAAACGAGATGTTTGGCCGTAGAAAAAGTTTCCATTTTGAAATGCCTATAGCAAACAAATGAGTTCAAACTCGTCAGATCCAAAATAATTCTACATCCCCCAGTCTTTTTAGATCTAGGAAAAAAACCTTGACACAAACAGACGATTTTGACAAACTGACTTCTCAATCACCCCTTTCTTGTGTAATGTATTAATTTCTGATTGTACGAGCATATTTTCTTCTGAAAATATAAGTTTCCGACTTGGAACATGCTGATTAGCTGGACACACAGTAGAGTAAAATTCAATTTTTACCTCTTCAATACTGTTAAGTATAAATGAATCTGATGTTATCTCCTGCCATTGTTTGAGAAACAAATGTAATCTTCCCCCAATTTGAACATCTATTTCACTTGATTCATTCTCTTTAAGAGGCATTTTTCTCACCTGCATACGTCCTGTCTGCCCTTGTTGGCCCCGGCCCTTTGTAGGAAAAGTCATCCTTCCCTTCACGCCTGAGGCAGGCTGCCAGTTCGATACTGCGGACCTGAATGGCTGGTTCCTTCCCCTGCGTCCGAACTGGTACCCCGCCGGTAAGGGAAAATCCTCTTCCCTTGGTTGCCACCCGGCTTAATGAGGCCCACCATTTTAGCATCCTCATGACACTCTTTGACTCGCTTGGCGAGATCTCCTCCAAATAAAAGATTGGGTGGTTGTACGCTGGGCGGCTTACACAAAGATGCCAGATTGGGATTGATAACTGGCCGAATAGTACTTCTTCTGATATTATTGATTTTCGAAATAAGCACTACAGAGGAGTCCCAGTGCATCTTGATGGGCTTCCGACATATGCCCTTTATCTACTGTAACGGCAAATGCCGTTAGCCCTGCTGAAAGTAGTTTTAGTACCTTTTGGAATTTTAATTCTTGAGATCTGGCTGACACCCCCAACTGTGCCCAGATCAGATGGTTTACCATAGGCACCTCAACTAAACTGCAATTGATAGGGGCTTCATATTTTTTAGCCGCCTCATCCATGGCCAATTCCTGTAGTTGGTCAGAGAGCATATATTGGATAGCTGAAGTCAATTCATCCCCTAAAGGCTCTCCTGCCTCTCTAGGCACTGCAACATTTTCTGCTATATTTGGGATAATTTCAAGCTCCACTCCCTTGTGGCTCTCCTCAACCACTGACTCGGCTACAGCAAACTGCACCGGTATAACCTCCTCCTCAAAGGTAGGATATTCTTGCAGCTCTATTATAGGTGTTGCGAGCACAGGCTCTCCACTAGCCTGGCGTGGGCACCACTCCTCTTCATGGAGTTCGTCCCTGTCGGGCATCTTCTGCAATAAGGCCTCGACCTGGGAGAGCCGTGAGCAACCTTCTGTTTTAAACTTACCACTTGGAGGAGCTCCGCTGCTCCAACCGGCTGACTCCACCAAAGCGTCTGACGTAATGACGCACCAACGGCTGTACGGGGTTCTTCACGTAGTCACTCACGTGACTCCGAAGTAAAATATCATGAGTGTTTCATCCTCAGGAACCTGTTTTAAAAGAAGCAGAGTTTTAAAAAGATTGATGGTCAACTTCTATTCAAACATCAAGCAAGCTATCTTTAGTGATTCAATCAACACGTATGTCAATTTTTTACCACCAAGGTGCATGGTGAGTGGGGAGGATTAGTGGCTGGGAAGTAAAAATAATAAAACAAGTTCATTTGGCAGGTAGTCTTCTTTACTTTGCAGCTACCCAGCCACTATAATGATATCAACAGGAAAGGGAATGGGATAAGATTAGCTGATCTGCCACCTATAACCATATTCCATGTTTCTTTGCAACATAGAAGGAAGACCACCATTTTTTCTCCATTACTTTGCACACATTTCATTAACATTTGCCTGTCACTGCCAGCCTCAAAATATACTTGCATGCCCAAAAAGGCTCCTTTCAGTTCTTGGCGACAAGGCATTAGCACTAAGGATTGATTTGTAACTAGGTGCTCTAATTGTCCTAGATTCTTACAGCATTCACATGTCTAAATAACTGATCGATTTGTCTTAAAATGCATCTGCATCTTGACAGTAAAGTACAAAAACATTGTGAGAAAAATTATTTGATTGAGCATAGACTTCAACTAATGAATGTACATACTTTAATCCTCTCCCTATCAAGCGTTTTAGTGTCACAATATTTTAATGAAAGTGAACTGAAGCAGCAGTTGCGCTTTGGCTTTTTTTGTGAAACTGTCGGTACGAAAATGTAATGAGAAAATGTGGGATGACAGCTGACGAAATAAGATTCTAATGGGGTCATTTTCCACTAACGAGCCACTATATTCCATGTCCATTTGAATTCAAGGCAGAATACAAATTGTAGCAGTTCTACTTCTTGTTATTAACTGCAAGGAGAGAGAAAATAGATACTCTCTGCTTGTGATGAATATAGCAGGGATACAAAATGCCAGATTTATAATGCATTGGAGTGTAAGGTGCAAGGAATTACTGACTTTAATAAACTCAATTATGTGAGGCAAGAAATGCTGTAAATTAGAGTGACAAGATAGAATTGATGCACAGATGCTAACATTTCAGTAGCACATATATTACTCTGGGACCATGCCAAGCCAGACCAAGTTGTGTTAGTTGTGATATTATTGCTCTTTGTACCTATTGCTTGCTTCATCATTTCATTTGCTGAAATCTCTGGTTAATTTGTCCCACATATGCTCATTCATGAATGGCGAATAGCAACTGTAAAAAGCACTACTTTGGAATGAGAATTAATGGAGAGATTCCCTCGTGCGGTTCTTCATTCCCTAACAGGATTAACTGGAACCTTTTATTGACATCTGATCATACATAAGTTGATTTTCTCATTTAGTTGAATAAATCACTTCAGTAAATTTTATGTAACGGTGGACACAATGTGGGCAGCACAATGGCGCAGCTGGTAGAAATGCTGCCTCTCTGCCCCAGTGACCTCCAGTGTTGTTTGTATGGAATTTGCAAATACTTCCAGATGCTCCGATTTCCTCCCACATCCCAAAAAGTGCTGGTTGGTAGGTTAATTGGCCAATGTAATATCTCACAAGCAAGGGATGGAATCTTGAAGGGATAGATGGGAATGGGGGTTGGGAGTTACTGATGGGGAATGGAAGCTGGTAAAGACGATGGCCTGAAATGGTTTCCTTCTATGTCATAAGAAAATATATGGTATCAAAAACTAAGAGAGTTTTGATGCTTTTCGTTGATTTATTTTTCCTTCATTTACCTTCCAGATCTTAATGGTTTATAATGGTTACCACCCAGAGGAAAAACGCATTCAATAATGAGCCTTGCCCCCTCCTAACCTTTATTTTTTTCCTTTTTGACCACTTTTGTCCCGAGTTGAAAGATTCATGCCTCTCATGGATTTCACTTTCTTCTGGTGCACCAAAAAATGGTTGTGTTCAGTGCTAATGCCAAATCAGGTCCCTTCTCAAATAATTTTGAAATATGTCAAAAAGATGTTTGAAGCAGCTCTTGTTGTGCTTAAACCCAAAGTGCGACCTGTCCATTTTCTAAAGGGACAGGGCTGAGTTCCGTGCAACTGCCAACGATTAGCTGCTCAGAAATCTGTGAAGGCCATCAGCATTGAAGGGTGCAGACCGCTTGGCAACTAAACCCTGGTAACATTAGCCAAGGTTGCTGTGGAGCAGAGAGGGATTGCAGGTGAGTGGAAGAGTTGATTTAAATTAATTTAGAGAGGACAGAAATCCTGATCAACAAGATACATGCTGCAATGGAGGTTCTGTACCCCAGGGAGGAAAAGAGCTCCACCAGGGTCACCCTCAGAAGAGGCCAGCAAGAGCTGGCTCCAATTGTCTTCTCAATGTATGAGAATCCCAGGTTAAAAGAATAACGCAGAAATAAATCTCATGATCTTGCAAGACATGTAAGGGAAAACTGGCGGCCTATTGCCTGACAGTCTCATTTGCTAAATTATGATATTTTAAATGGTATTTAGACAAGTACTGGACATGAATAGCATAGAGGAATATGGTCCTAATACAGGCAAATGGGATTAGTGGTAGAGAGACATATTTGCTGTATGCATGAGGTGGGCTGAAAGGGACCATTTCTGCACATTTCTATGATTGTACATGTTGGAGAAAAATCTTACTGATAATTACAACAGCCTTTGTGGAGGTTAAACGGATGTGTGACCAGGTTGCAGTCAGCTCTGGAGCTTTCCATTCATTTCTCCTGTATCAGCAGTGACCCTTTAAATATCAGCAAATAAATGTGAATCCTACTAAACCTGTCCCATAAAGGTTTTAGTTGAAGTTTTGAATTGCAATTTATGCATGTACAGTAGAAAGGGGGCTTTGTATTATTGGTGGAATCATTAGGCACCTGCCTGACACCAGGAAAATGTGCCAGCATAATTCTCAAACAGAAGCGCCCAATTTATTTTTCAATCCAATATTTGGGCATTTAATATTTTCTCAAAGGATATT
Organism: Okamejei kenojei; assembly: GCA_035221665.1. Classification (NCBI taxonomy): domain Eukaryota; kingdom Metazoa; phylum Chordata; class Chondrichthyes; order Rajiformes; family Rajidae; genus Okamejei; species Okamejei kenojei. The sequence continues at coordinate 10,728,107 of CM069143.1, forward strand.
GGCATCCTTGCCAAGAGTAGGATTTAATACCAGTCACTATTCTGATGCAATCCTGTTCTGAAGCAGGGTCCTGACTAATTCTTCATCTTCACAGATGCTGCTTGACCCATTGAGTTCCTCCAGCCCTAAATTCTAGCATCTGCAGTCTCTTATGAATTTAATCTCCATCCTTAATTCACCTCAAAAAGATGGTGGAGAGCCATCACCTTGACTTGCTGCGGTCAGCGTGGTAGTTATCCACACTGATGGCTAGTTTAAGGATTTTAATCTAATAACAATGGTAGTGAAGGTGTTATAAATGAAAATTAGAAAGGAAAAATGGCAAATGACAGAAATCTGAAATAATAGAGGAAGTTCTAGAAACTCTCAGCAGCGCAGGCAGCATTTGGGAGAAGGTGAACAGACTTATTGCATTCGACTCTTTGCCCAAAAATTGATCTAATTATTTGTCTGAAGGGTGTGAGGAATTATATGTGACGAGATTCCTTGCCCTGCTAAAATATCTTGGCAATTTGCTACAGTTCGAGCAGCTCAGGGTGGAGATTTCAGATGTGATTTCCCAGAGAAGGAGGATTATATAGAGGAGCTAGCGGAATCAAGGGATACGGGGAGAAGGCCGGCACGGGTTACTGAATGTCGATGATCGGCCATGATCACAATGAATGGCGGTGCAGGCTCGAAGGGCCAAATGGCCTTCTCCTGCACCTATTTTCTATGTTTCTAAGCTTATGTTGGTGGGTGGGATGGTAATTAAGTTAGTAACTTTGTCCTGATTAGTCTATCATTATATGGATTTCATTGGTTACTTGTTCTAACAATATCATATTGAAATAATATTAACTTTAATGCTCATATTTCCTAATTTCACTATTGTACACCCATTAAGCATGAGAAAATTACAGTTTGATTGCCTTAAAGTTAACGTTGATCTCTATATAATCCATTATTCGTTGATCTATAATCTATTATTCAAGTTCAACGTGTGCTATTATTTAGCACTGTGATTTTTTGCTCCCTTCTGTAGATGCAACCTTTGAAATGTATTATTCCTTTATATTTGATGTTTCCCTTTACTTAAATAATTTAATAGCTAACAACAGGGAATCTATTTCAACCAATATCTAAAAACCTTTCAAGAATGATCTTATTTTCAGTTCCTTTCCACTTTCTTCGTGAGTTTTGTGATCACTTCTAGCATAACCACTCACAATACTCCCATTCCCAATCACTTTCACATTCTGCAAAGGTGAGATTTTAATTTTATTTTAAATAGCTAAGTCAGCCTCCTTTTTTCAGGTACCCATTTGGTTAGAAAAAAAAGTTTATTACTGCAACTCATCCCATTCTTTAATTACCATTATAAAATTCATTCTTAACACACTAATTATATCATTCAACTTTTATCTTGAGGTTCATAGCCTTCTTTCATTTTACACAGCCACTTAGATAATAAAAATTCCATTAACTTTAATTGTCCTGATGACCCACTCTGAGCTCAATACCACTGAGCTGATCAGCCAAAACATCCTACAACTTCAGCAGCAGCAGCAGATGGAAAGGCTGGAAAATATAATTACACTGCACAACCTTTTTATACATTATAATCACAACATTGTAATAAACAAATATATGTTGACCAAATAATATGTGCACATGAGTTCCACTATGGGTGGAATTCCATTGATGGCAAATTTGCACATCCATTTTCTTTGACCCGACACCCACCTTCACATTTCTATTTGACTTATTAATATATAAAGACTGATTCTATTCATGAAATGCTGGACATTGAGTGCGTCAAAATTACTGACTGTTTCACCTGAACAATATTTCAGAGATTCTAAACCAAAGTGTAATAAACTTCTTTGCGCCTTTCACATTTTTATTCTGTGGTCAAAAGGATTTTGGAATTGCAGGAAGGTCACAGAATTGATGAGGGCTATTCTGCTTGTCAATGTTATATTGACTCTATGAAAGTGCAATCCTGATCGTCCACACCCCCATTCTCTCCCCATGCAGCTGACATTGGTCACCTCATCACTGGAATAATTTTGGTTAATCTCTCCTGCATCGTCGCAAAAGCCTATACCCTCCTAATGGTGCCACAAAAAGTAGTCAGAATACATCAGTTGTGACCAAGCCAGTGTTTTATCAAGGTTCATTGTGATTTCCCTCCTCTTGATCACCCATGGCTCTATTTATAAAGCCTAGTAGATTCGGTGATTAGTGCTAATTTTCCCTTTTAATCAAAGCCTTTCTCATAACCACACTATGTTTCAGGAATGCATTGGATTGTTCTCTTACCTGCATAAATATAGCTGCAATAACATACAAGAATTACAACAACTTTTAGGACTTGACCAATGCACTTGATTCAGTTGGTGCAAACTTGGCTGCAGTGCATCCCATTTGCCCAGATGCTCTCTATCAATAGCTTAGGCTTCTTCAACAGAACCACCCAAAACCTGGAACTCCATAACCTAGATAGGTAAAGATAGCAGGTGCACCTTCAAATATACTTCCATAACATACATCATCCTAATTGTGAAATATTGACATTTAGCCAGAATCATAGAACCCTTTCAAACTGCTCACCTTCGGCACATAGAACTCAGGGCTCAATAATAATAATAATTGTACCTTCTCAAAGGGCAAACAGAGTTAGGCAGACGCAGTTACTCCTGCTGATGCCTCAGTGACATTAGCATGTTGTAATTATGCCAGGCATGTTTAAGGTAAATTTGTGAATCTACGATCATTGACGTGTCTTACTGAATTATGAGAAATATAGATGTACATTCCATGTGGAATATACTGCAAAAGGCACTCTGTAAATTTCTCCATATCTTTCTAATGTGATTTGGAAGGGGCTCAGGTGGATATCTTCACAGACAGGGAAAGATCTCTTCCAGCAAACAGTGCCAATATTCCTGAACAATGATTAAACTGTATAAAAAGCAGCTGTACCGTATTTATGCTCGCTCAGTGTAACTGGTCATGTTCCATGCAATAGATTTCTTGCCCATCAAAGTCAACTTTCCTTACGCCATCTGGTGAGTGAGGAATAAACAAATGTACAGCAAAAGTTTGTTTATACCGAACAAGAAACCACAAGGTAAACTTAGCTGTAAAACATATTTTGACTGGAAATTCTAGCGAGTTTGGAAGCACTATTTCCAGTCATTCATACTTTTAGTTCAGAGAAACAGCGTGGAAACGAGTCTTTCGGCCCACCGAGTCCACACTGACCTGCGATCCCCACACATTAACACTATCCTACATACAATAGGAACAATTTACACTATACCAAGCCAATTAACCTACAGACCGGTACGGTGCTGGCTCAAAGGGCTGAATGGCCTACTCCTGCACCTATTGTCTATCTCTGGAGTGTGGGAGGAGATTGAAGATCTCGGAGAAAACCCACGTGGTCATTGTGAGGATGTACAAACACCGTACAGACAGCACCCGTAGTTGGAATCGAAGCCGGGTCACTGGCGCTGCAAGTGCCGTAAGGAAGCAACTCTACCGCTGCTCCACTGTGTGTAGTTGCCAATATCCATTTTGTTAGTGTCATCAGAAAATGGTGTCCATTTGAATTTCAAATACTCTACAAGTGTTCAGTACACTTCATTAATTTTCCTTGCCCTCCATTTCAGAATAATAGTGTTTTAAGCCGATAATTCGACACGAGCACTGGCAATAAATAAAATGCGTCGCTTTCCAGCTCTTATCTCATTGGCCACGCTCGGCTGCACATCGATATCAATCTGGTGGACTCTTCCATCTTCCTTTCGTCATGGGGTGGGGGATTGGGAGGGGCCTCACAAGTGGAATAGCCTAGGGCCTCTCTTCATCTAACTCCGGCCCTGTGGGCGGGACATCTTTGATTAGCTTGGCTGCTTTTCTGAGGCAGCCTGAAGTGTAAATAGTGTGGAGTCTGATCTGTGTAATACAATAGGCTACGTCTGCAACTCTGCAATTTTTTGCAGTCTTGGGTAGAGTTGTTCCCATACCAAGTTGTGATGCAACCTGACAGAATGCTTTCCTTGGTGCATTTATAGAAGTTTGCAAGAATTATTGCAGACATGCCGAATTTTCTCACTCCCAATGAAGAGAGACCTTCTTGGCTATTGCTTCAATGTGGTTGGTCCGTGACAGATTGTTGGTAATATTAACATGAAGGAACTTGAAGATCTCAACCATTTCCACTTTGGCACCATTGATGCTGACTGGAGCATGTACTTCTTGAAGTCGATAAGTAGCTCCTTCGTCTTGCTGACAATAAGGAAAGATTGTTGTCCTAATACCATGTTAGTAACTTCTTTATCTCCTTCTGTACTTCGTATTGTTAATGTTTGTGAACCGGCTCACTACAGTGGTGTCATCTGCAAGCTGTGTGCATACAGGGAGTGTAGTAGGGGACTCAGAATGCATCCTTGTGGGGCACTGGTGTTGAGAATTATTGTCACCTAACCTCACTGATTGTGGTCTGGAGGCAGGGGCAGATCTACTGTGAAACTAATGAAGCTTAAGCTTCAGGGCCCCTAATCCTGAGAGGCCCCAGAAACGGCTTTAGTCTAGATATTCACTTTTTTGTTTTCTTCGAAATTAAACTGATTTTTCACCTCGACTAAACCTCTCGCCTCGACTAAACCTACCAACTTCCATATAACCCCAGCCTTGGCTAATCACCTCCTCTCTCCCGCTCCCACGGGTAGGGGCGGCGGCTTGGGCTCGACATCAATGCCTCCCCCCCCCCCACCGGCTCTCTCATGCAATGCACCTTCTCCGCTCTCCACGCTCAGCCTCGACCTCACATCTAATGGGTCAGCCTCGACCCACTAGATGTGAGGTAGTTAAGTTGAGGTGGAGTTAAGGTGTGAGGTGAGGTGTAAGGTTTATTTGAGGGGCGACGTTTAGTGAGGTACGGTTTAGTCGAGGCGAGGTTTAGGTGTGAGGAGAAGTTTGGTAGTGAGGTATCGTCGAGGCGAGGGGTTTAGTGAGGCGAAGGGATTAGTCGAGGTGTAAATGTGTAGGTGAGGGGAAGTGAGTGTAGGTGAGGTGAGGAGAAGTGGGTGTCTGAGCTCAGGAAGGGTGAACGAGGTGCTGCTGAAGGTGACAAGGTCACTTTAGGTCACTGCATTCTGTGGCAGAGAATTCCACAAATTCACAACTCTGGTTGAAAACATTTTTTCTCATCTCAGTGCTAGGTAACACTAGACTATGTCGGAGCTGTGGAGTTCCATGTTCTCACGGGAGGGCTGATCCCCCAACGCAATATTCCACCTCTTCATCAATTCCAATATTGGTGACCAGTGTGGGGTTGGGGGGGGGGGGGGGGGGCTTTCTGGAGCACTAGTATGGGTGTTGTGGGTCGGACTGGTTTCCAGAGGGCTAGTATGGACATTGTGGGCCGAATGGATTCTTGGGCTGGTAGCTCAGTCACTCAGGCCTCATGGGCTGGCAGCTCAGTCAATCAGGCCTGGTAGGCTGGCAGCTCAGTCACTCAAGCCTGGTGGGCTGGCAGCTCAGTCACTCAGGGCTGGTGAGCTGGCATCTCAGTCATTCAGGGCTGGTGGGATGGCAGTTCTGTTACTCAGGGCTGGTGGGCTGGCAGATCAGTCACTCAGAGCTGGTGGGCTGGCAGTTCACTCAGGCCACCAAATTCAATTTCATAGCACTTCAAGCAGAGTGCAGGCCACCAAAATTCAATTTCATAGCATTTCAAGCAGAATGCAGGCCACCAAATTCAATTTCATAGCATTTCAAGCATAGTGCAGGTCACCAAATTCAATTTCATAGCATTTCAAGCATAGTGCAGGCCACCAAAATTCAATTTCATAGCATTTCAAGCATAGCGCAGGCCACCACATTCTATTTCATAGCATTTCAAGCAGAGTGCAGGCCACCAAATTCAATTTCATAGCATTTCAAGCAGAGTGCAGGCCACCAAATTCAATTTCATAGCATTTCAAGCAGAGTGCAGGCCATCAAATTCAATTTCATAGCATTTCAAGCAGAGTGCAGGCCACCAAATTCAATTTCATAGCATTTCAAGCAGAGTGCAGGCCACCAAATTGCCAAACAACTCATTGCATTGTCCTTCAAGGGCTAATAAATCTTTTATTGCAAGTACATTGCAGACTCACAGTTCAGTTGAATCACAGCTTAGAATCACAGTTGTGGACCCTCCCTCACGATCTTCCAGAGTGACTGACTCATGTCCTGGCATCTGGGGTTTTAGAGTCCAGCCCCACCCCCTGGAAGGGGCGTTACCTTCATCGTGGCGATTGACAGACGAGAGGACCAATCAGCTGATCTCAAGATTTTTTAAACACTCATAACTTTTTTATTTTTCATCGATCGGAAAATTCCTCGGGGCTGCCTCAGCGAAGGAGGACTGTGAGTAAGATGGCCATAAGTGATAGCGATATATGGTAGTGTTTTTTTTCACTTAGGGAGTTGTGAATCTGTGGAATTCTCTGCCTCAGAAGGCAGTGGAGGCCAATTCTCTGGAGGCTTTTAAGAGAGAGATATTTAGAGCTCTTAAAGATAGCAGAATCAAGGGATATGGGGAGAAGGCAGGAATGGGGTACCGAATGTGGATGATCAGCCATGATCACAGTGAATGGCGGTGCTGACTCGAAGGGCCGAATGGCATACTCCTGCACCTATTGTCTAGTGTCTATTTCATGAAATATATATCTTTTGGGGGTTATTTTACTGCTTATGTGTTAGAACAATTCTAAGCTGTTATGTAAACGACCAGCAGAAAGCTTGAGAATCACTTTCAATTTATTGAAAATGTAGGAGCTTCAGGGGTTGTTGCCCCCTGAACTCCCACTGGGGCACTGCCCCTGGACCCCACCGGGGGCCTAGCCAGCCTCCTAGACCCCAGGCCAATACTTCCTACATTTTTTCTAGAGCGTTTTTGCTTAAAATGTTTGTGTCTACTGTATGAGAAGGGGTTTAAAATAAATCAATATTAATAATATAGTGTAATTCAATACAAAATAATAGTTAACATAAAAATTTGAAGGTTATTAAAGTATCGTGTAGGCTAGCCGTATACAAAAAATAATTCAAATTGAGGATGTTTCATTCTAACTATATTTAATATAAAATAATTATAAATAATTTAAAACACTATTAACATTTATGACAGAAATTAAAATTTGTGGTGATCTGTTGTGGAACAACCCCTTGAAGAAGATAACAGTGGTTACCCAGAGCTCGTTGCTGGTTGCGATTGGGAAGGAGCCCCCATAACAGTTTAAGCTTCAGGACCCCAAAAATGTAGGTCCGCCACTTTCTGGAGGTCACAAAGTCCATGCTCCAGTGGCAGAGGGAAGTGACAATCCCTAGGTCCAGGAGTTTGGAGATGGATGGGATTATGGTGTTGAAGGCAGAGCCATAGTTGATAAATAGGAGCCTATCATAAGAGCCCTTATTGTCTAGGTGTTCCAGAGATAAGCTCGTACAGAATTAGAAGTCAGAAATGTTTTTAAATGAGTCAAGAGAGGCACAGAGAGAGCTAATCCCATTTACCTGCATTTGGCCCATATCCCTCCAAACCAATCCTATTCAAGAGCTTGGAGAATAGAGTGCTTTACATGTTCAGGGATAGGGATTGGAAAATTACAGCTTAGAAAGGGGAGAACATCTGTTGGTAATATGGCTCCAAAATGGTTTTTCCATGTTTCATGAATTTATCTTCAGGAAACCGCCTGAAGGATATGGTTTGCAATTTAGATACTATTATATTCTCAACCACCCAATGGGATCAGGAAAACAAATGGTAACAGCAGCTGTTCGATTTGTGTTGCTTTTTCTGCAGATGATCAGAAATTCTCATGCCAAAGTATTTTACCACTTTCCACATATAATTTTCCCAAATTGTCCAAATTGCCATTTTACTAATGTGTCACTTTGGCAGATCAGAAGATTTCAAAGTTTGAACCAAGTTTAATTTACTTGAAATACTTTTCTGCCGTATAATTACACTGTGTTAATTATGGCCACAGATGACTGTATTGCCAGTAAAAAATATTTTATTGTCAATGATTTTATTAAATATGCAGTGAGCCATTAGAAAAACTGCTCTTCTCTCCCTGTACGGTATTACCAGTGGAAATAAAATGTTTCATTACTGATAGACATACATTATTGGAGGCAAGCAACAGTTTTATGGGATTGCTGTACCTTTCATTCTCTTAATGAAACAAAGTCCCACGTATCCCAAAAATGATGCAAGATAATTCTTTGTGCTCATGTGCTTTTAATTATACTCAGTTATTTATGGCATTTTTGCTTGTATAAGTGTATTTTTTTTTTTTTCATATAGATAACTTTAAATATCAAAGGAGGTTATCTGTTCATTTCCTGAATTCATCCTGGATGTGTTTTGAAAAATGTAATATAAAATGTTTTCATTTCTCAACCTTAATTTATTTATTTTTGCTTTTGTCCAACTTAAAAAATATACTCTTAAGCTGAGCAATGAAACTCTTGGATGATGATTTTAGGTGAGATCAATAAACAGAAGTGGGCTTTATTACGTGCAGATGAAAATTAATATGGTGATATAAAAAGTTGCATATTCTGATGTCACCTCAAGGACTAATATTTGTGTGTTTCAATATATCAGTTAATAAGTCAATCTACTCTTGCCTTCCAATGATTAAGTTGGGAGATGCTGTATGAGTGCAGTTGGGGCATGCCAAGAATAAAGAGTCAGAGGGGATAGATGAAGAATACGAAATAGTGTTGAGGGAAATGAGGATGAAGACTATTGACAGAAGGAGATATGAGAATGTGGTGGGATATTGCAAAACCAAACATTAGCTGTGTAGGAGGAAAGAAGGGACGAATTTAGATTGAAAATCAGGAGATATGTTTATATCAGGAGATATTGGTGGCAGAAATTTTCATTAGGTTGGGGTTGGGGTTGGGTGAAGAGAACAAAGACAATTATTCTCGGTAGAAATGTGGAGGTCATCCGAAGGCTAGAGATTGCAATCATTTCAATGTAAGGGCTTTTGAATGTCACAATCTTGTCAGGACAGCAATGGAACTAATCATGAAGGCCAATGTGGAGTGTAAGTCGGGCAAAATAAGATTTGAGATAGGGATTAAAAATGGTAACCATTTTTAATCCCTATCTCAAATCTTATTTTGCATCAGGCTATACTAAGTAAAATAAAAGCAGAAAATGATGAAAACACCTACCTGGTCTGTGGAAAGAAAATTAGTTAATGTTTCAACTCCAGCATCTTTCGACAAAACTGGGAAGAACAAGTTAGTTGTAGGCAGCAGAGAAACTGTGCGAGGGATGGATAGAACAAACGACGAATGGATTAAATGTGACAGGAAAGTAGCAGTTTCCAAACTTTGTCATCAAACAGAAGGAGTAAAGTCACATATTGCAGTCATGAATGAGACAGAGAATAAATTGGAACTACAGACCATGACAGTGCAGTACGTACGCAGCATGGTGAAGACTGTGTACAAAGAGATAAATAGCATTGCATTCATGCAAAACAAAATAACATAATTTAATGACATCAGGAACCTCAGAATCTTAGTTATTACATTGCAAGATAAATGCATTAAAGGAAAAAAAAATCAGCTTTCCTAGCCGCTTGATCATTGCTCAATGATGCCTTTCTGCTCATCAGAGGATGGGTTAGTCCTGGTCAAAACTATATTTAAATTTCACTTTGTGCTCATTTTAATTATTAATGTTGCAACCTCATAATACAGAATTATTGTCTCTTTTCCTTTATGACTTTATTTACTGACTTGAAGTTTTCATACATTCATAACCACTAATTTTCATATACTGTATTTATAGCCACTATATTTTACAGATCTTTACAATACCAATTGTACTCAATGATTTACTGTTGTTTTTAAATGAAGTGTAACAACAAAGTTTGGAAAGATTCACCTTGTATTGCTTTTCTTCTCTCCAGTTTTATGTTTTTTTAAGCACTGATGTCACAGGCCCATATCAACACAAAGATGTCAGTAGACTTGGTGTACATCAACATATTGTAGATTTGTTTGCATGAGATCCAGGGAGAGTTTGCTGAATGGATAGGGAACTGGCTTAATGGAAGGAAACAGAGGATGTTGGTGGAAAATAGTATTTGGGACGAAGTCTGTGACTAGCGGAGTTCCTCAGGGATCAGTTTGAGCCCTGTGATGTTTGTGGTTTTTAATCAATGATTTGGATGAGAATGTATAATACATGATTGGTAACTTTGCAGACGACACAAAAGTGGGTGGTATCATAGATAGCAAAGATGATTATCAAAAATTACAACAGGGATCTTGATCAGATGGGCAAATGGACTGTGGATTGGTGAATGGAGTTTAATATTCCACCGGGCCCGACCGCGACCACGGGCCCAGTGGAATCGGCCGAGGGCCCAGTGGACGACATCGTCGGGAGCTCGCAGCTTACAGGTTGGTGACCTGTTTTTATGAGCTCCTGCAACAACAGCTTCGTCCGCTGGTCTGGAGGGCGGCAGCTTCGACCACCCCGGGCCGCGGAGTTGAACCCGCCCGTTCGCGGAGCTCGGTTGAACCGCAGGACTGACTTACTTGCCATCACCCGATGGGGTCACAACATGTGAAGCCTGGATCGCCTCGGCGCAGAGGGAAACAAAGAGGGAAGAGACAGAGACTTTAAGACTTTGCCTTCGATCACAGTGAGGAGGTGTTTGGTGAACTCACTGTGGTGGATGTTAAATTTGTGTTTATTGTGTGTTCTGTCATTTAAAAAAAAATTATATGTATGACTGCAGGGGAACTAAATTTTGTTCAGACCGAAAGGTCTGAATGACAAATAAAGAATCTAATCTAATCTAATATTGATAAGTGCAAGTTGTTGCATTTTTGGGAAGTCAAAGCTAGGCAGGAACGTCAGAGTGAATGGCAAGCCCCTGGGAAGTGTTGTAGAATGGAGGGAACTAGGTGAGCAAGTACATTGTTCCATGAAAGTGATGTCACAAGTAGATAGGATGGTCATGAAGGCTTTTGGTACATTGGCCTTGATAAGTTAGGGTACTGGGTGTAAAAGTTTTGATATTATATTACAGTTGTACAAGGCATTGGTGAGACCGCATTTGGAGCATTATGATCTTTTCGAGGTGCATAAAATCATGAGGGGGATAGTAGGGTGAATGCACAAGAATTTTTTACCCAGCGTAGGTGAATCAAGAACCAGAGGTGAGAAAGAAACAATTTAATAAGAAGCTGAGGGACAGCTTTTTCTCACATAAGATTGTCAGTACACAGAATGAGCTGCCAGAGGAGGTAGTTTAATGTTAATTGAATAAAAGCAAGTGTTGTTGACAAATTGTATCCAATTTAAGGCTTATATTTAAGTGTTGGATGCTCCCAGTGTAATGCAATGGTAGTATGGCTCAGATTCTGTCTTATTAGATGTCCATTACAGATGTCAAGTAAATCAGGGGAGACATTAAAGCATCTTTCTTTACTTTATTGCAAAAATGCCGTAGGGCGCATCGTCTGATTATTGTTTTCTTGGAGAAAATAACACATGTAGGAGCAACCACGTAGTAAATTGATCAAAAGCCAGTCACTCATCTCCCATAACATAATTTACTGTATATTCAAAAATACTATTTACATCCAATAAATATGAAAGCAAATAGTCACAAGGGAAAGTACTGTGCATTGACAAACAAAAATGAAATCTATTCTCTCCTATTTTGTGACAGACAATCCAATAAATTCTGATCAGTTATACTTTTGAGTTGCTTCTTCTGTGAACGCACAATTAAAAAGAGGAAACCTCCTGTGACCAATTCGCTTGGGCTGCTCAGCATATTGAACACCTCAATTAAGTTCCTTCAACCTTTATTCCAATAAAACTAAATTACTCTCTGTGACGGTTCACCAGCTTAGAACCCGAGTGCTACTCTCAGAATCTTTATTTTTAAAAGCACCAGTTCAAAAGGTAGAGGGCCCAGAGGGAATGCTAAATTTCATTCCCTGTTACATCTTAGATGCCTGGCAGATGCATCTAGGATTTAATTCCTGGAATTTTATTTAGTGCACTGAAATCAACTACTGAAAAACAACCACTTTCTTTAACTTTCATGACCTAGCAACTTTAAGAACAACACTTCATATTCCATTTGTGTAATCCGCTCCCAATAGTATGAACATTGAATCTTCCAATTCCATGTAAGTCACTCCCCACTTCTTTACCGTTCTAACTAGTTCCCGTGAATTCTCTTTCCATTTGATCATGTTTTTCACACCTCTTGCAACCATGAACTAGATGTGTTACTTTATTCTATATGGTTCCAGCTGCCCATCATCCACACACCTATCCATTTGGGTTTCTTGGTCTACCCTTCATATCCTCGCCCCACCTGACTCGAGCCAACCATCACCCTCTCCCACCTGGCCCGATATGCCTATGATTTTTCCTCTTATCTGTTTCCACCTTTCATCTACAAGCCTTTGTCTCTAGAGGGAAAGGCAAGGCAGGTGGGAGTAGGGAAGCCTGGCAAGGGAATTGAGGCTCTGGTCACGGGACAGGTATAGGGAGCTGAGATCCCTAGGGGAGTTTCAGAGTATACTTAAGAAGGAAATTAGGAAGGCAAAAAATGTGGCAGGAGATAGCTATGCATATAATATTAAGGAAAATCCAATGAGATTGTATGTACATTAAAGGAACAAGGGGTATCTAGAGAGAAAATATAGTGGTCATCTGGGTGTGGAGCCACGGAAGATGGCCAAGGTCCTCAATGAGTATTTCCCCTCTGTATTTATTGTGGAAAAAGATATGAAGACTGGGGAACCAGAGACAGTGTATAGAGATGTTCAAGAGAGAGTTAGATTTAGCTCTTAGGGCAAAAGGATTCAAGGGATATGGGGGAAACGCAGGTATGGTATACTGATTTAGATGATCAGCCATGATCATATTGAATGGCGGTGCTGGCTCGAAGGACCGAATGGCCTAATCCTGCACCTATTTTTCTGTGTTTCTATATCTTGTGGACAGTCCGTATTATGGCCGAGGAGGTGCTGGACATCCTAATAGCCCTGTCCCACGGTACATGTTCATTCCAAGAACTCTCCCGAGTTAAAAAAAAATCAAACTCGTGGTGAGCACGGAGAATGAAAGTAGCGGGTACCTCGGAGCTCGGGGACATTTCTTAGTGGCTTGTAACGCTAACAGCAGGTACTCGGGAAGACTCGCTAACGGCAGGTAAGCATGGGAAGATGCGTGAAGATTTTTCAACAAGTTGAAAAATGTCCACGTGGGCCCCGAGTACCGACGAGTGGCCATTACTGTAAATCTCCGAGTTCGAATCAGGGCAAACTTGGGAGAGCCCTTGGAATGGACTCGTACCGTGGAACAGGGCTATAACGGGCATTTTATTACTCTGTGAAATGTAATTGATTTTTTTAAACATATATTTGATATATTTCACTAGGCAAGACCTGTCCAAAATGGCATGGTTCCATCTGTAGGTTAAACCGAGCTTGATTCCCACTCCAGAGCATTTAACAGTATTGACCCCAAGAACATCTAATTGACATCAGTACAAAATTAGAAATCTCCAGATACAATAAATATTGTGCAAAAAACAAACCGCTGGAGGAACTCAGAGAGTTAAGCAGGATCTATGGAGGCAAATGGATGGTTGATATTCTAGGTTGAGACCTTGCAACATGACAAAGAATGTAAAGGGGAGAAAGCCAGCAAATAGAAGTGGGAGGGAGGGGTGGAACTGGGTCTGGGAGATGATAGGTAGAAGCAGTTGAGGTGGGATATGATAGGCAGATGGAGCCAGGTGGGGGATAGGGAAGTGGAAATTTAGAGTCATAGATTCAAAGTCATGCAACACGGACACAGAATTTTCTGTCCAACTTGTCCATGCCGATCAAGATGCCCCATCAACGGTAGTCCCACCTGCCCTTGTTTGGCCATGTCCCTCTAACCTTTCCTATCCATGTACCTGTCCAAATATCTTTTAAATGTCATTAGAATACCTGCTTCAACTAACTCCTCTGGCATCTTATTGCACATACCCATGTGAGAAAATGTTGCCCCTCAGATTCCTATTAAATCTTTCCCCTCTTGCCTTAAACCTGTGTCCTCTGGTTCTTGGTTCCCCCTACTCTGGGTGAAAGACTCTCTACACTCTCCTCTCAATTCACCTCCGGATTTTATACTTCTCCAAAAGATCACTCCTCAGCCATCTGCATTCCAAGGAAAAAAGTCCGAGCCTGCTCAACCTCTCCCTATAGCTCAGTCCCTCGAGTCCTGGCAACATCCTTGTAAATGTTCTCTGCATTTTTTCCAAACTAACAACCTTGCTATAGCAGGTTGACCAAAACAAAACACAAAACTCCAAATGTGGCCACATCAACTTATACATCTGTAACATAATATCCCAACTTAGATACTCAATACCATAACTGATGAACGCCAATGCACCAAAAGCCTTCCTGACCTCCCTATCTATCTGTGACAGCACTTTGAGGAAAGGACCAATGCTAAGGACCCTATGCTCTACAACACTACCCAGTGCCCTGCCATTCATCGTGAAGGCTCTGCCCCAGTGTGACTTCCTAAAATGCAACCCCTTGCACTTATCTGCATGAACGTCCAATACCAATGTTCAGCCCACTTGCCCAGCAGATCAAGATCCTGCTGTAATTTTTGATAATCTTCTTCACTGTCTAGAGTACTACCCACTTTGGTTTCATCTGTGAACTTACTAATTATGCCTAATACATTTTCATTCACATTGTTTATAGCAATGGGCCTGGCACCAATCACTGAGACACACCACTAGTCACGTGCCTTCAGTCCAAAAACCAAAACCTCACCATCATCCTCTGCTTTCTTTCATGAAGCAAGCGCTCCCTGGATCCCATGTAATCTAACTCTCCAAATCAGCCTACCATGCAAAACCTTATCAAACACCTTGCTGAACTCCATATAGGCAATTTCTTCAGATTTGCTCGTCAACCTTATTGGTTACTTCTGCAAAAAACGTAATAAGATTTGCAAGACATGATCTCTCATGTACAAAATAATGCTGGCTATCCCCAGTCTGCCCCTGTCTACCCAAATGCATATCTATCTTATTCCTCAGAATCCTGTTCAGTAACTTGCCTAGCACAATGTTAAGCACTGGCCTATAGTTCCCACCCTTTTCCTTATAGCCCTTCATTTTTAAAAAGTACAATATTTGCCATCCTCCAGCATTCTGGCATGTCACCCATGTCTTATGATGATTCATATATCTAATCCTGCAGTGGATTATATCCCTTGGATATATATGAACAGGCCCAGGAGATTTATCTACCTTCAAATGCCTTGAAGCCCTGCCCCACGGTTTGCCCTGATTCGAACTCGGAGATTTACGGTAATGGCCACTCGTCGGTACTCGGGCCTCTCGTGGACATTTTTCAACGTGTTGAAAAATCTTCACAAGTCTTCCCGTGCTCACCTGCCGTTAGCAAGTCTTCCCGAGTACCTGCCGTTAGCACTAAGAGACGTCCCCTAGCTCCGACGTACCCGCTCCGTTCATTCCCTGTGCTTACCACGAGTTTATTTTTTTTTTTTAACTCGTGAGAACTCTTGGAATGAACTTGTACCATGGGACAGGGCTATTACTTATAAATAGTGAAAAAGTCACTGTAACAGGTTTTGGTATGTATCTATAAATATTTTGCCTATAGATATTTAGTTCTACTTCTTTCAATGAAAACTTGAGAGCTAACTCATACTATGTTTATTCATTGTTTTGGGTCTTGTTTGAATTTTTAGATCAATCACTTACTTTAGTTAAAATAATCTTTTGAAACATTTGATTAAATGTAATAAGAATTCTTGGATAGAGAAAATCAAGAACATTTGGAACTAGATTCATAATCTGTGACTATTATTGACTCCTCAAATGGCTATTCAGACTATGACCTCCCCCTCCCTCCTTGCTCAATATCCTACAATGATTCTGACATGCTGCTTGTGCAGAGTTCCCACATCCCAAAGACGTGCAGGTTTATTAGTTTATTAGCTTCTGTGAATTATCTTTAGTGTGTATGTAGTGGGAAAGTGGGATAACATAGACCTAATGTGAACTGATGATCAATGGTCAGCATGGACTTGGTGGGTTGAAGGCCTGTTGCCATGCTGTACCTCTGAACTAAACTTAACTAAACTAATGAAGAAGAATAGTTAAGGGTAATGGAACCATTGTGAACTTATGTATTGTACGACCTGAAGAGTCATAGTGAAAGTGCAGAGTAACATACATGTTCGGCATATTCAAAGTTGTTCCCAGACTGTGTATATGCTCACAACATTATACATACCTATGCTACGTTACTCTCCATCTTTCACAGAAAAGAAAGTAAAGCTCACAACATTTACAGATTTACATTTACAAATTTACATGTTTGCCCAATTAACTGGATTTTGTATCCACTGCAGTCATGTTGATTTTGGGAACCTATTAGATGTGGATTCGCCGCTGGGCTCTTGTATTCTCTTCCGCCAACTATTGTGATAACTCTGCTGCAGATTCAATTCAGAAGTTTAATCAAATTCAAAGTCTTTCTCACTGATCTCTCGGGTATCTTGTACCTAAATCACAATTTCTCACCTACTGTTATGAAATAACTCTTGGAGCTATACATCTTCATAATCTCTCCAGTATGCTGTTTTCTCATCACTGTTCTCCCTGGTGGTGTCAGCTCACAAATTCATCATGTAATCTGATCTTCTTTCGGTTATAGCTTGTGCCGACAAAATAACATATGAAATTAAGAATCAGGAAGACGCCACTTGGCCCTTTGGGCCTATTCCTGCATTCTGTAAAATCATGGCTGATCCTTCACCTCAGTGCTACATTTCCATACTCACCTTGTATCCCCTTAATAAACATCCTTTAATTCTGGAGTTCCGCAGAGCTCGGTGCTGGGGCTACTGCTGTACATCCAATTAATGATTTGGATGAGGGGATTGAAGGCTTTGTGGCCAAGTTTGTGGATGATACGAAAATAGGTGGAGGGGCAGGTAGTGTAGAGAAAGCAGGGACTTTGCAGAAGGACTTGGATAGGTTGGGAGAGTGGTCAGATTAGTGGCAGATGGAATATGGTGTAGCAAAGTGTGTAGTCATGCATTTTGATAGTAGGAATAAAGAATCCAGAAATCGGAGGTGCATAGGGACTTGGGAGTGCTGGTGCAGGGTTCCCAAAAGTTAAACTGCAAGTCGAATCAGTAATAAAGAAAGCAAACAAAAGCTAGCATTTATTTCGAGATGGCTTGTATAAAAAAACAGTGATGTAATTCTGAGACTCTATAGGGCGCCGGTCAGGCCGCATTTGTAATATAGTGAGCAATTTTGGGCACCATATCTGAGGAAGGATGTGCTGGCTCTAGAGATGGTCCAGAGGATGTTTACAAGAATGATCCCAGGAATGAGTAGGTTAACATATGATGAGCGTTTGACAGCACTGGGCCTAATTTCACTGGAGTTTAGAAGAATGATGGGGGACCAAATTGAAACGTACAGAATAGTGAAAGGCTTAGATGGAGTGGATGTGGAGAGGATGTTTCCACTAGTGGGAGAGTCTAGGACTAGAGGTCATAGTCTCAGAATTAAAGGGCGTTCTTTTAGGAAAGGGATGAGGAGGAGGTGAATCTGTGGAATTCTTTGCTACATAAGGCTGTGGAGGCAAAGTCAGTGGATATTTTTATCGCAGAGATAGATAGATTCCTGATTGGTACAGGTGTCAGATGTTACGGGGAAAAAGGCAGGAGAATGGGATTAGGAGGGAGAGATAGATCAGCCATGATTGAATGGCAAAATAGACTTGATGGGCTGAATGGCCTTATTCTACTATCACATGATCTTATGATTAATATTAAATCATCTATTGGCCTCTGTCTTGAATATACTTAGAGGATGCGCCCCCACAAGACCTCTTGGGTATAATATTCTAAAACTTAACCCTCTTGGAAAATACTTTTTTCCTCATCTCATCTCTGAATGGCTAACTCCTTATTTTGAGACTGAGCTAGCGGGAAGAAAACATCCCTAGAATTTTGTACGTTTCAATGTACGATCACCTCTTATTTTTCTCAACCCAGGAAACTCTGGACCCAAGCTGTTTAATCCCTCTTGATAGGCCAATCCTGTCATTACAAGAATCAATATTGTGAACCTTTGTCTTCCTTCACTAGGATGATGAATCTTCTGCGGGATTTTTCATTTGGGGCCTTATCAGCATTCTATGAAACTTCAAAACAATGTCATTACTCCCAGTAATCTATATGGAGAGAACAGAATGGCTTGAAGGGTTACTTCCCTATTATGGTATCGTTTGTAGCTGAGATCTCACTAGACTCTGCACTTGATGGGTATATCTACCAAATCCTTGTTTATGCCTGGCATTTAGAGAAAGCTCTGAGGTTCTCCCTCAATGTTAACAACACCCAAATACTTCCAGGTAAGCTCCTCCATTGTTGTGGTGTCTTTGGATGCAAGTACTCCACGGCACTATTTGGTACAGGCTGATTTATGGAGCGCTCTTTAGGCTTGTGATGGAGAGGATATATATGCATATCCAAACATATATCTGCTCAGCCAATATCTGGGATCTGGTATTTCATATGTTACATGTCTCCTATTTGCACCTTCACTAGTTGTAGCTGTTGTTACTCACTTCATCAGCCCCATCCAACCAGCATAATAGCCTTTTGCATTATTTAACC
Organism: Okamejei kenojei; assembly: GCA_035221665.1. Classification (NCBI taxonomy): domain Eukaryota; kingdom Metazoa; phylum Chordata; class Chondrichthyes; order Rajiformes; family Rajidae; genus Okamejei; species Okamejei kenojei. Next base: position 10,746,891 of record CM069143.1, read on the forward strand.
TCCTTTGGTCTACTTACGCTCTTTGATCATTCCTTTTATCATCTCCACCCTTCCCTCTTTTCTCTGAAAATATATTTTTTAATCTGATCTTTCCCAGTTCTTATTCATAGATCCTTTAAGAGATATACAGCACAGAAGCAGGCATTTTGGTCCTTGCTTACGAAGATGCCTATCTAAACTAATCCAATGTTCTGGGTTTTTTTTTTAACAATAATGAGCATTGTTCATAATCTGTGTTACATGTGCCATATAACCAGACAAAGGGGAAAAATTGGGTTCTTAAACTGGTGAATCAAATTTAGAGGTTGGGATGAATCAACTGTCTGTTTAATGTTGCATTGTCAATGTGAACTTTAGTGCACCATGGGCACATGATCCACCAGACAAAGTGATATCTGGCCTGGTTTATAGTATGTGAGAAGCAGATATAAGCACATAATAACCGATTGTCTCCTCAGTAGACCACAACAATAAAACAACACAACAATGACCCTCAACAACAAAAATAATACATGTTCTGCAGATTAGCTGAAAGAGTTCTGCAAGGAAACCTAGTTTGAGGGTTGATTATATAGGCAATTATCCATCTGCCATTGGTGTTATTTCTGATTATTTGCTGTCCTGTCACCTACTTCTACGTTTCATTAATATTTTGGTATTCATTCTGAGAGTCTGTTTTCATAGCTGTCAACTGCACAGACAGTCCCAATTGTTGTCTTTGGCTTTATCTTCTCAATTACTCTTAAATATTGAACACCCCTACTATATCAATCCACAATGCAAGATTCATAACATTTTCAAAATCTAAAATCAAGGTTTCTATGGCTGCTAACTGATCTATGTCATAAGAGGCAAATAAATTTCACTGACAACCACTGACAACCACTGACAACGATGAAGAGAGGAACTTTGGTTAAAAGTTCCTGTGAGTTACTTGTTCAGATGTACCAAATACTTTTAACATCTCTAAGAATTTGAGATAAGATCAAGCCCCTTTCCCTTCCTCTTCTTGTTTCCCAATCACTGTGTACGCCTTTTATAGGTCCCAGGGAAGTTTAACGCATTAACAAGGGGAAGTGCATTGCATGGCATGTGTGTGTGTGACCGGATCAGAGTTTCCAGGAAGGGACTAGAGGTCATAAAGAAGAAAGGTTTGCTTCCTTTCTCAGCAGGATTTGCAGCTATTCCACCCAAGCCAAAGAGGGCGGCATGGTGGCGCTGCGGTAAGGTTGCTGCCTTTTACACAGGCCAGAGACCCAGATTCGATCTTGACCTCGGGTGCTTTTCTGTATGGAGTTGTTTCTTCTCCCCGTGACCTGCATGGATTTTCTCCGAGATCTCCGGTTTTCTCCCATACTCCAAAGACGCACAGGTTTGTAGGTTAATTTACTTGGTGTAATTGTAAATTGTCGCTATTGTGTGTGTGGGGTCGCGTTGGTGTGCGGGGATCACTGGTCAGCGTGGACCTGATGGGCCGAAGGGCCTGTTTCTGCTCTGTATTTCTAAAGTAAACAAAACAACTACTACATAGACTGAAGAAGGATCTTGATCCGAAACGTCACCCATTCCTTCTCTTCGGAGATGCAGACTGTCCCCCTGAGTTATTCCAGCATTTTGGGTTGGGCTTGGGCTACATATTAGTTTTATATCCAAGTTGACCCCTACACATCACTTTTCTAACTCTAAAGACTCTGGACCATCCTTGAAAGGACCAACATCAGCACAGTGGAGGGGAACAGGTGCAACAGCAAAAGTCACCTTAACGGGTAAGACTTCCAACCCTTCATGGCAGGATTGATAGTTACTATGGGTGGTGCACGGGCCACGACTTAATGCTACATTTATTAATGAATTATGTAAAATACTGAATACTTTGGCATATTCACGCTTTTTCATATATTCGAAGTGGATGTGGCGGTATTCAATTTTTTTTGTCCTAATCCCGACGAATGACGAAATTGTGAATGACTCCAAACAGTTTGGAATATCTGGCAACAATCACTTCACTAATCTTTGATTAGAAACTGACTTCCCGCATAATGAATGCATTTCATGAGACATTGATGTTCTATGAATTATTCTGATGGAAGCTGTGCGTCATCAGAGAACACTGCAGATACAGCAACGTACACACTTTCTCGTGAGCTGGGATTTGAGTAGCCGTGTTCAGAAATATCTTCTGAATACTGTCTTCTTTGAGACAAGGGGTCAAAAGGAAAACATGTCAACTCTGAATTTGCAATTGTAATAGCAGTGGATCTGTCAGCGCTCACTACCATTACTGGTGCAACTTGACAGCTGCTGGTGCACATGCGCAGTGAGATGGAGAAATCTGAAAGTTGCTGTCAGTGGTACTTTGCTCCTCTACAAGCTGTTGTTCTTACAGATGAAATCCTTCGAGAATAAACATTTCAATGCACATTTCAACTTTTCATATTATTTCTGAACTTGTTAACGGAGTATTTAATGCTGCCAGTTCGTAATTACTGCTGATCCACCTCCCAAATTATGACCAAATAATTTTATAAATGAATTCCCAATCTCTCCATTCCATGATTAAAATCCCATGAATTTGAAAACAATATTTTAAATTTGTAAATATATTAATTTGTATTATTTTGTGATTTTTATATTTCAGTTTTATATTTAATTCATGTGTGTATTTATTGGTCATAATACGTTTGATTAAAGCTGGTAGAGCTGCTGCCTCACATTGCCAGAGCTCTGGGCATGAGTTCGATCCTGACCTCGGGTGCTGTCTGTGTGGAGTTTGAATGTTCTCCGTGTGACCGCGTGGGTTTCCTCCAGGTGCTCTGGTTTCCTCCCATATCCCAAAGATGAGCTGGTTTTTAGGTTAATTGCCCCCTGCATGATATGTAGGCCGTGGATGAGAAACTGGAATAATGCAGAACTAGTGTGAACGGGTGACCGATGGTCTGCGTGGCCTCAGTGGGCCGATGGGCCTGTTTCTCGGCTGTATCTTCCAATCATTGTCCGGTGTACTGACTGTAAGAACTGTAAGGGTGGCATGGTGGAGCAGCAGTAGAGCAGCTGCCTTACAGCACCAGATCTTGACTACGGGTCCTTGTATGTATGGAGTTTGTACTTTCTCCCCGTGACCCGCGTGGATTTTCTCCGGGATCTCCAGTTTCCTCCCACACTCCAAAGACGTACAGGTTTGTAGATTAATTGGGTTGGTATAATTGTTAATTGTCCCTAGTGTGTGTCAGATATTGTTGTGCGCGGATCGCTGGTCGACACGGACTCGGTGGGTCGAAAGGCCTGTTTCCGTGCTGTATGTCTAAACTAAACTAAACTTTTCCAACTGTTTAATTTAGTTTAGGCTGCTCATTCTGTTGCTTCACTTCCCAGGCTCAATCTGTCCTCTAGCCCAATTTAATCATTGCTGCAGAAGCTGTAAAACATGACTGGGCAGTTTAGAATGCCATTGTGTCACTGACTTCAACATACAGATGCATATGAAACATCTTTATCAGGAGGAGTTTGTGTAATACAAACAAACATTTACTCAGCAAGTACAATGGGCTGGAACTGGGTGGCTATTGCTGTTGGTGAATTTTGGAACTGGCATTTAGCCATTCATGTGGTATTTATGTCTGTAAGTGTTCTGTAAGAGGAGCTGATTCTGTCATATTTTTTTGCTGAATGGTTCCCTTGGAAAAAAATAGGCATCATTTGGCTTGATGGGAATTCACAAACTTACAGATCAAATACCAGGGGCAGACTTGGTGCAAGTTCTGAGGAGACCATTGATTTCTTCAGGGATTGAATGGCAAAGGAATAATTGGCAAAGGGGAAGGTAAATCACTTTTGTTTATGTTTTTATTAAAGTAATTTTACTGGGACTATTAGAGTGTGTGAAAAATGTCACACGGTGACGTATTTTCAATGGACTACTAACAGCCAGAAATTGAGCAATGAATATTTACCACAGAACAGAAATGTTATGGAAGCAAATTAACGAAAATATAATGGGATGTACAATTCTGAGGGAGATCCTTTTTAAATGTCGTTGAGTTATTACTATGGTCAAATTAGTACAGATTCCAACATGGTCAACTTTTTACAAAGGCAAGATAGGGAATGACTAGAAGAACAATAGATTCTATTGCACAACACTGCCAAAAGTAACACAGCAAAATAAATACTTAGATTATATATTTTTTATAGGGGAGAGGTCTGGGAATCAGCGCAGTAACTAAAATTATTTTGTTACTGAAAATATTATAGTTGGTGCCAGAACAGTTCAAGAAATTCAGCTTCACAATGATTACAAATTTGGTATTAGATTATAAATTAATAGCTCTCTGACTTTGATTGATTGAATGAGGGGCAGCATGGAAACAGACCCTACGGACCACTGAGTCCACGTTGACCATCGATCTTCCATTCACACGAGTTCTATGTTATCCCACTTTCTCATTCACTCTCTGTGCACTGGAGGCAATTTACTGAGGACAATTAACGTACAAACCCACATGTCTTTGGGTTGCGGGAGGAAACCAAAGCATCTCAAGGAAACATAAGAGGTCACAAGGAAAATGTGCTTCATGCGGTCATGAATGAACCTGGGTCTTTGGGTCTGCATATCTTCGGCATATTTGCGCCATCCATTACAAGCACAAAACCTTTACATTTATTTCACATTTGCAAATAAACCTGCCTGATTGAGTCAGCCAGAAATGTCGATAGGATGAACCACCTTGAATTCCTCAGAAATCTCCACTATCACCAAATAGTGGCAACTGCCTGACAATGTGGAAGATTGCAGAAGTATATCCTGTCCACATGTAGCAGGAGAAATGGCTGCTCACTGATTGTAACTGTATCAATCTGCTCTCAATCCTTTGCAAAGCTTTGGGAGATATTGTTGGCTGTACTGCCAAGTGGCACTGACTCACAAATAACCTGGTCACCGATACTGAGGTTGGGTTTTCCCACCAGGATCACTCACTTGCAAAAGCCATCCCAGACTGGGTCTAAATATGGACAGAAGAGCCGAATTGCAGAGGGAAGTTCGGAGCAGTATTTGACTTCAAGGATGTGGCTTCAAGGAGCCAATGGCTGAAGTCCTACCTTGTCTATGGCAAGATTGTTATGCTTATTATTGGAGATTTTACTTCGGAGTCACGTGAGTGACTACGTGAAGAACCCCCGCCTGGCGCTGGAACGGCATTACGTCGACGCTGACGGCAGAAGCAAGAGTTGCAGAGCGCAGCTCCTCGCAGCGGCTGGAACGGACCCGCAGGTAAGTGTAAGGAAAAGTGGGGACGTTCTAAAAAAGACGTTACGCTGGTAAAACCAGCAAAAGAGAAAGTAAAAGTTAAAATCAGAGTCACGCTGGCGTACTGATTTAGCCAGATAAATGGAAAAGAAAATGGAGAAGTCTCAAAGGAAAATTTTGCGGGTAAAAAGATCATCCCGGGGTGAAGCTAAAGATACGGGACAAGAGTTTAGTGCGGAACCGGTTCCGATACCGGTGGCCGCTGATTCACCCATTAGTGAGACTATAATTTCGCCAGAAATACAAACCATGGAGGAAAATGTTCCTAGAAAATGTAAAAAGAAATCCGTGAGGCCCGTGGTTTCTGATAATGACTCTGATAATGAAGGTCCTCCGGATAATAAAGCTATATGGCTAAAAATGGAACATATGGAGAAAGTGCTCCAAAATATAAATGAGACAAGGGTCACAGAAGTTTCTCAAAACGACCCTGAGGGGTTTGAATATACTGAATATGGCTATGTGCCAAATTGGGAATTTGAAACTCCAGACCCAGGATTAAGGGCGGAGGAAGTCTCATTGAATATAATTCCAAGTGTATCAGGGCTGCAAAAGATAGACCCTGCAAGTGGTGATGTGGATTATGAGTTCACACCACGAATAAAAACGAGAAGGCCAGATGTGCCTGAGATGGCAAAAGATTTTGCTATACCTGAAGGAAGTGGTGAGGCTATGGAAGAAAACCTAACTGCCAGTATTAATTATATGGTATCTCACCAACTTCAAGATTCTGTGATGATTGAAACAGCAGAATTATATAAAACACCGGAAATTTGCACCTCATTGAAGGTACCTACGGTTAATCCGTCTATATGGACGCCTATGACTCCACGCATGAGAGGACAAGAAATAAGATTTCAAAGAATCCTCAAATTGATTTCTGCTGCCATTACTGCTTTTGGAAGGCAAATGGAGGGGTTGGAGATGGATACAATCCAAAAAGATACTTTGGGCTTATTATGCAATTCCTTCTATGAAATTAATTGTATGAGGAAAATTGCGATTCGGCCCATATTTCATCCAAGGTTTGCAGGTCTGTGTCGATCAAGTGGTGTTCAAGCTCCTGGTTATCTATTTGGAGAAAACCTGCCTAAACAAATAAGAGAAATGGATGAAGAGGCTAAATCTATTAGCCACATGAGACCTTTCGTCTTTGGACAAAAAATATATTTTTCGTCAAGAAGGGGATTTGATTTTGGAAACAGAGGCAGGAGTATGATAAGAAAATATTATCATCCGACACAGCCTAATGTTCACCCGTATACGGGGAGAAGGAGACCACCACGTTCATATGGAGAGGTACAAAAAATTTATTCTATGCTTAAAGAAACTGTGGACAAATCTCCAGTTGGAGGGAGATTGCAAATGTTTTATGATGAATGGCTTGCCATCACATCTGATCGGTTTATTTTACAAACAGTTTCAGGAGCTACTATTACATTTAAAGAAGGTGTTAATTCTCCGGTACAAAATAAACCTGCTTATGGTTTCATGTTTTCTGCAATTGAAGAGGCAGAAATAAATGTGGAAATTGACAAATTGTTTAAAAAAGGTGTTATTCAAAAAACTGTTGAACATGAGCATCAATTTGTGTCAAATATATTTCCAAGAAATAAAAAAGATGGTGGTTGCAGAATTATTCTGGACCTTACAAATCTTAATAAATTTGTCGAATATAAACATTTTAAAATGGAAACATTTAACACTGCAAGACATTTGATATCAGCAGGTTGTTATATGGCTACAATTGGTTTACTAAAAGGATGCTTACTATTCAGTACCAATACATCAGTTCTTTTGGAGGTATTTAAAATTTAATTGGCTGGGACAGCTGTGGCAATTCAAAGCTTTACCAAATGGGTTAAGTTTAGCTCCCAGGCTCTTTACAAAGCTGTTGAAACCAGCTTTAGCACAATTAAGAGCACAAAAGCACATCATTATGGCTTATCTGGATGACATTTTAATCATCAATAGTAATCAGGAATCAGCTGAAAAATCAGTTTCAGCAACTAAAACTTTATTTGAGAAGTTAGGTTTCTTGATTCATCCAATTAAGTCCCAGCTGCAGCCAGCACAGTCAATTAACTATTTGGGGTTTGTAATTAACTCAGTTACTATGTTAGTAACTTTGCCAACAGATAAGATTGATGATATTTTGGTGACCTGTAAGGGTCTTATTCACAAACCTTATCCCTCCATCTGAGAAGTAGCAAAGGTTATTGGTAAACTAGTAGCAGCATTTCCTGCAGTGGAATTTGGTCCATTACATTACCAAAATCTTCAAAGGGACAAAATAAGAGCTCTAAAAAAGAAAGCAGGCCATTTTGATAGGCCTATGCAATTAACAAAAGAAGCTTTATTGGAATTACAATGGTGGATTGAAAATGTCCCACAAGCTGCTAAAAACATTCTGATACAACAGCCTGAAGTAATTTTACAAACAGATGCTAGTGCTCTCGGATGGGGGGCGACAGATTCATTCACCAGCTGTGGGGGCAGATGGACTGTCCAAGAGGAAATGTTTCTCCAAACATATGGTATTAACTATTTAGAATTATTAGGTGCATTTTATGGGTTGAAGGCATATTGTTCTACAAAAAAGAATTTGCATGTACTGATACAATTAGACAATAAAACAGCTGTTGCATATATTAATCACATGGGTGGAGTCAGATCGGTATCATGTGATTGTTTGGTCAATCAGATATGGCAATGGTGTATTAACCACCAGATTTGGATTTCGGCAAATTACATCCCAGGTAAAGACAATGTGGTGGCAGACAATAGATCAAGGATGTTTAAAGATAACACAGAATGGATGTTGAACCCAGTAATTTTCAGTAAAATTGTGGCTCAATATGGGTTACCAGACATTGATCTGTTTGCATCAAGACTAAATCATCAATTGCCTAAATATGTGTCTTGGAACCAGATCCAGACGCAGTAGCAGTAGATGCTTTTTCACTAAACTGGGGGAATATGTTCTTTTATGGTTTTCCGCCATTTGCTCTGGTTCAGCAATGTCTGAAGAAAATAGAACAAGATTTTGCCACAGGATTATTGGTAATTCCAAATTGGCCGACACAACCATGGTTCCCATTGATGTTAAACATGATTAAAGAACCATATATGTCAGTCCCTAGCAGCAGTGATTTATTGATAAAACCAGTAACCAAAGACATTTATCCATTACATGCTTATATGAATTTGTTAATCTGCAGGTTTTGACCAGACCACTACAGGAGCTTGGATTGTCGGATAGAACTATGGATATTATAGTCGCATCATGGCGAGATAGCACTCAGAGACAATATATGACACATATAAAGAAATGGGAAAAATTTTGCAGACAGTCAAATATATCCTATCATACTGTGAACATTGCAAACATATTGGAGTTCCTTGCCGAGTTGCATCTTGAACAACACTTAAGTTACAGTGCCATTAATAGTGCACGTAGTGCCTTATCATCTTATTTAGGACAAATCTCTGACCAGAAATGAATTGGATCACATCCATTAATATCCAGATTTATGAAAGGAATCTTTAACAAAAAATCCACCCAAACCAAGATATACAGAAATTTGGGATGTTAGCATTGTACTTACTTTACTTAGGCAATGGACTCCAATCAAAGTTTTGTCATTGGAAAAGTTAACATTTAAATTAGTAATGTTAATGGCATTGGTTTCAGCTCAAAGGGTGCAAACATTACAAATGTTACGTTTAGACTGTATGCATGTGACTGCAGATAACATTGTGTTCTATGTTTACGATTTGATCAAACAAAGCAGACCAGGGAGAACTGGAGCGAAGGTAATGTTTCAAGCTTATCCCATTGATCCAACGTTGTGTGTAGTTAAACATTTGAATCATTATGTAAAACTTACCAGAACTCTTCGAGGTGATGAAAAAACATTAATGATCACGCATAAGAAACCACACACAAAAGCTTCAGTGCAAACAATCTCAAGGTGGTTAAAACAGGTGTTACTTTTAGCAGGAATAGACACTGAGCTACATCCGCGGCGAAGTTACAGGACGTACCACTCGAACATATTTTAGAAACCGCAGGGTGGTGTAAAGAAGAAACCTTTTCAAAGTTCTACAATAAACCTGTTCACACAATGACAGGCTTTGGACACGCGGTGTTGGGTTCACTATAATCACCTGCTTTGTTTCACTATTGATTGATATTATCAATTATGGTATCACTTCTATCTTTTATCACTTTGTAATGGTTCCCTCAGGTGTAAAAAGAGGGTTATTATATGTTCTTTTATCATTAAAAGTTTATGAAAAGAACTAAAACTAGTCTGGTTTTCTCATGTATGTGTTGACCTAGCCGGACTGTCGTATGGAAGAATTCTACGACATGAAAAACACAGAAGCTTCAAAATCTTCACGTAGTCACTCACGTGACTCCGAAGTAAAATAGTAAGATTAAAAACGAGAACTTACCAGTTCGAAGTTTGATCTTTATTTTATGAGGAGTAACGATGAGGGATTACGTGCCCTCCACTCCACACCCTCATAAAATAAATGATCATCTGGTAGTTCTAAATCTATGATGAGCCTTACTATCTTACTCCGGCTATTGTGTTCTGTGTTTTTCATGCCGCTGCTTTGAAGTATGCTGTTCCAGCGCCAGGCGGGGCTTCTTCACGTAATCCCTCATCGTTACTCCTCATAAAATAAAGATCAAACTTCGAACTGGTAAGTTCTCGTTTAATCTTACTATTAATCCAGCAACCCAAGGACATTACTGCAAAAGCTCCTCAGTGGCCAAGGCTCAAACATCTACCTCATTTTAGACCTTTCCTCCATCAGAAGATTGGAAGTAAGGAAATCTATTGATCACAGTGCAATGCTCATTTCTATTCACATCTCCTCAGTAGATTAAATTCATGTTTGCATGAAACAATACCTAAACAGCACTGGTGCTGTAGTATGGGCTGCTAATTGATAGAAGCCATGCAGCATGCTCACCAGACAATGATCATCTCTATCAAGACAGAATCCTGCTACCAAACCTTGACATTCAATTATATGACCATTGTCATATCAATATCATGGGGCTGGCTATTGACCAGAAAGTCAAATAGACTTGCTACATAAAGCCAATGGTTGCAATGGCAGCTCAAAGGTCTATTTCTCAAAGCCTTTCCATTAATCACAAGGCCAAAATCAGGAGCACGATGCAATTGACTGAATGGGTTCGAGGAAGGGTCCAACCCAAAATGTCACCTATTCCTTTTCTTCAGAGATGCTGCCTGACCTGCTGAGTTACTCCAGCATTTTGTATCGATCTTTGGTATAAACCAGCATTTGCAGTTCCTTCCTACACGCGAGCAATATTCTCCTTATGCCCATGTACTCTGGGAATATCTTTGCCGGAAAGATGCTGCCATTCAAAAGAATGGCTGCCACCATCTTGCTAAGGGCACTGAGGGATGGACAACAATTACTGGCCATGCCAGTGATACACACAACTCAAAAAATAAGTTAATTAAAAAAACCTAACATTGGAATTCTCATTGGGGACAATGAAGGTTGGGCATTGGGCATTCCCAGCAGTTTCTGAATGTTTGCAATTCCTTTACACATTATGAATTATCAGGTCTTCGGATTCATTTGTTGGCATTGTATACTCTGAAACATACCAAAAACTAGCAAATCATTGGAATAAATCAACTGAGAAATGGTTTGCAAACACAATTTACTCCAGGTTAACTACATTATGCAGACACTTGTGTAAGTATAATTTCCAAATGCATGTGAAAAAGGGAATATCTATTCTCTGATACATATCCTCCAAAATGTTTTCTGTGAAGTTAAACCATGTGATTGGAGTGGTCTAATGCTGGCTAATATTAATATTTTAAAAATACATCAAAATAGCCAAAACACCTGAAATTTTAGCATGTCATTTGAACAGTAGTGTCTCTGAATGTTCACATGCAAGAATATTTGTGCACAATACTGCTGCAACATTATTTTTTTGCAAAATATCTTTGTGGACTTTTATTTTGTTTTGGGTATCAGCCAGAATTGTCAATTCAGATGAATTATAAATTAGGGCACAAGTGAAATTTAGAGTATTAATCTCAGTCCAAAGGCTCCTTCATTCAAACTGTGTTCAATCAATTAAATTCAAAGGCACAATGAGGCAATCTGCTAGATGCGACATAATGAGTTGTTTTTTACAGATGGTCCTCTGAGCATCAGTTCATGGAAAGAAACATTATATATTTTTCCTTTCTTTGAAGGTATGGTCATTATGAATAATGAATTCACCTGTTACCCTCCAGTCTGCATATTCATCTGTCTTTCCATTTGAAAGCAAGACTGCTGAACATCTAAGCAAATACTGATCTAATTAGTTTTGATGAGTTGGCACGAACAGCAACAGATAAATCAGCTCTTACTGGAGGTGAATTAAACAGGTCAACTTTGTTTATTAACCACTCCCCTGTATACATTAATTCCCTTTCAGTTGCAGGTAGCTGTTGTAGTCAATTTCTGCCACAACTTTGTAACTAGAGTTTGACAAAAGAGCTTGAAAGTAAAGTATAAGCTGTATACCCCAAGTCCACACCCAATCTGGAAAATGCCATGTGGTTTAAAGGGGTTGAAATTTATTCCGGTACTTTATGCAATCTCTGATATGAAAGAAAATAGATAAAGGGTGATGGTGAGGGGTTTGGAAGGGGAGGTCATGGTGGTAATTTCTTTCTTTCTCAGCACATATCATACCGGAACAAATACATGGTCATATCCAGGAGATTACAAGAGGGATATTTGGGAGTGATTTACATTTACTTGGGTTGAAAAAAGGAAGATATTCTTATGTGCATATTGCATAGTCCTATATTGTTAAAATGTCACAATTCTGAGGATTAAGTCTCCCCTGTCTGATTAATAACATTGGATTATGTTATTCCTTATGTAGTGGTATGACAAGATTTGCTATTGTATGGACTCATAATTTGTGCTGCTGAAACAACAGATCAAAAGTTGTATTGATTGCTGACCTATCTTAATGTTAAGTGCTCTCCTTCATCATTGAGGCATAGGTTATTGTAGCCCTATCAATGTCAATGTCACATTTCTTATTTGTTTGCTTATAAAGTGAAGACAATACTCGAAAGATGTCCTATTTCTGGAAACTGGCATCCATCTGTGCCACTTAGCTTCTGAACCCCCGCAGAAAGAGTGATGATATTGATGAGAAGGTGGGGGAACGTTGAAGGTTTGGGGTCGTTGAATGCAGAGGTGGGTGGTATCTAGAGCAGTTTTCAACATATCTACAGTTTTTCCAGCTTGGCATGGTGGAATTAACAGCATGATACACAGATACACAGAATCTGACTGCTCTCCCCTAGGGCTAATCCTATAACAATAATTATTTGTCCACACATTGAATATTGCGTGCTGTGAGTGACGTACAATCCCTTAGGTTTGCCAGTATGAGTGGAGTGAATGGAGCTCATTGCCAGCTACCTATTGCATTTCCATTTTGGTGTCATCAGCCATCTGATGCCACCCTTTAGAGTCATAAAGTCTTACAGTGTAGAAATAGGGTCCTTCGGTCCAACCTGCCCACACCGGCCAACATGTCCCATCTATGCTAGTCCCACCTGCTGGTGTTTCGCCCACATCCTTCTAAACCTATCCTGTCCATCAACAAGAAATATAAACTGAGAGAAAAGAATCATGGGATTCAGAGAAAGAAAGAAGGAGAAAAACAGAAATGTTTTTTTTACAGTCTTTAAATTTCAGATGTATGACCATTTACCTGCAGGAATCCATCTCCCAGGACGAAGGGTAAATGTAGCAGTTGGTAAGCAACAAAACCATGCAAGGCTGGAAGGTCACAGGTAGTACAGAAATATTTGTCTTTTTTATGGGGTGGTATCGTGCACAGATTTTAACAACATTTATAATGCTGACACATGTGTAGCAAAGCGAGTTATGAACCATCATTAGCTAAGGATTTCTCTGTAAAATATCTCCCAGGTGGTTTTTGATATTTCTCCCCTGCAGAAATTTGTAGAGATAATATAAATGAACAGCCTCCTTTTTAAGTTTGATTTTAATATCCATACCTGCAAGCTGTTCTGTAGCTATTTAGCTCCCAGAAGAATGTTGTTTGTGCAGTTGGTATACGCAATTTAAATAATAAATCAAATATACTTCCCTGGGAACAACGTGCTTTGAAGTGGAACATTACATTAACTTAGCTAAAATAATGCGCTGACTTTTTTTGATTCCTTGTTGTGGAATTGGAAGAATGAGCTTTTTTTGGGCCAGCGCAGAAGTTCCTGCCAAGGAGAAATGTATTGTTGACAATTTCTGTCTATAAAGGGCCTGTCCCACTGACGCGACTTTACACCACTATCTTCAACCTTCAAGCTCGAGGGCACTCGCCTGGACAACCTCGAGCTGGATCGACCGTCAGCGATGAAGCCGCAAGGTGGATCGTCCGACCACACAAACGCACAAACATATCACAAAGGCGGGGGCCAGGGAAAGCGGGGGAGCGCTGTCTGAAATTCACACCCGCGATGAACACGAAGGTAAAAGACGGCTGCACAGTGTACGGTAAGTCCTTTAGAGAGTTCGGGGCGGGGGAGAGAAGGCGAGAGAAGGGAGCAGAAGGAGTGGAGACATTTTTAAGAAGCCAGTCAATTATAATAAAGTTTAATGGGCATTTAAATTATCGGTCGGTTTTCCTTGGTCCTGAAAACTCCAATAACCCTAACCTTAATGCCCAGTCAGCGAAGGAGATTGCCTACAGCTGCTCTCGACTGCCAATAACCACATAGGGACCCCACTCCACTGCACTATGAGTTCAAAAGAACCATGCCGACCAATTTTCTCTCACGGAAAATTTTTCAACATGCTGAAAAATGTTCCTCGACCAAATTGAGGCCGCGAGTAAGCGGGAACTTCCCTCGAGCATGAAGGAGAGTTCTAGTGATCTCTTAGGACCTCCTAGGACCACGTGTCGACCATGATTGTAGTTTGAGTCGAGGGCAAACACTTCTAAACTCGCAGATTAGGTTGCTGCAGTGGGACAGCCCCTTTAAGACATATTGTATGCACACTGATAGAGGTACATGGCGGAACACTTAACCCATGTGCATCTTATGATAGACTGAGTGTTTCAGTCACTGCTGCATTGTTACCAGGCTGGCATATGTAACAATGGCACTCTGCACAACAGAATCAAAACATGTCAACACAGTTAGAAAGACGTAAATATATATTGCAATACTCATCTTTTTCTAAACAAAAAATGTTGTAATATCTATAGTATGTTTATTCCAACTGTGAATAGTGTGGGAATGTGAAGAATCACAAAAGCACCTGGAGAATCACTTGAGTGCATTGTAATTTGTTCATGCAACTTATTTAAAATATATTGTGTGCAAAAATCATTACGTATTCATTATCCGTTTGCACACACTACAATATTTTAGTCTCTACCCTATTTACCAGCATGGTGTAGATAACCTAGCAAGATACATATTTGATCCAGTTACAACAGGCCTTGTCTTTTAAACAAGAACTATAATCTAATCTTGCACTTGATTTGCAGAAGTTTATTTATCTCCTTCCAGATTTAACATTGAATCTTCTTCCGGAACTCACAGAATTTTCTGTTACTTTGTCAGAAGTGTTTGGATTTGGTAATCTGCTTTCCCAAAACTGTGCTATTTCAAACTCAGGCACAACCTAAGATCAACTAGTTGACCATCCAGACTTGGACCATCCTGAGCAGAATCAACTGATCCACACTATGGATTTTGAAACCAATTTCAACCAAATATTTATTCGTTCCATACATTTCTGCTATTTTTCTTAACTCCCAATTTTGTGAGCTTGGTTTGCCGGTCTTAAGGACACAGATGTGTTTATCTTGCTTGTAGTACTGTTCCTAAAACTTGCTAATCTTGCCTGTATGTTCTCATCCAAATCATTGATGTAGATGTCAAGCAGTAACGGGCTCAGCACCGAACTCTGAGGCACACCACTGGTCACAGGTCTCCAGTCCGAGAAGATACCTTCCACCATCACTCCCTGCTACCATTCATGGAGCCAATTTGCTATCCATTCAGCTATCTCTCCTTGGATCCCATGCGATTTAACCTTCCAGAGCAGCCTACCATGCTCCAGTCATAGAGTTGTACACCATAGAGACATACCCTTCAGCCCACCATGTCTATGACGACCATCACAATCTATCTATACTATTCCAGCTTGCATGCTTTAATTCCATATCCTTCTATGCCTTTTATAGTCTACCTGTCTGGATGCCTTCTAAATGTTGTTGCTGTTCTTGCCTCTGCTACCTTCTCTGGCAGCTCATTGCAGAGACAAGCTGCTTCTTTTTTTAATGAAAAATTGACTCTTTAGATCCTTTAATCCACCACCCTCTCTACTTAAACTATACCTAATTTTAGTCATGCCTACCATGGGAAATGGACTTTGGCCATCAACCCTCTCATAATTTTAGTTAGCTCAATCATGTCGCATCTCAGCCTCTTACCCTTCCTTTAGAAACATAGAAACATAGAAATTAGGTGCAGGAGTAGGCCATTCAGCCCTTCGAGCCTGCACCGCCATTCAATATGATCATGGCTGATCATCCAACTCAGTATCCCGTACCTGCCTTCTCTCCATACCCTCTGATCCCCTTAGCCACAAGGGCCACATCCAACTCACTCTTAAATATAGCCAATGAACTGGCCTCAACTACCCTCTGTGGCAGAGAGTTCCAGAGACTCACCACTCTCTGTGTGAAAAAAGTCTTTCTCATCTCGGTCTTAAAGGATTTCCCCCCTTATCCTTAAGCTGTGACCCCTTGTCCTGGACTTCCCCAACATCGGGAACAATCTTCCTGCATCTAGCCTGTCCAACCCCTTAAGAATTTTGTAAGTTTCTATAAGATCCCCTCTTAATCTCCTAAATTCCAGAGAGTATAAACCGAGTCTATCCAGTCTTTCTTCATAAGACAGTCCTGACATCCCAGGAATCAGTCTGGTGAACCTTCTCTGCACTCCCTCTATGGCAATAATGTCCTTCCTCAGATTTGGAGACCAAAACTGTACGCAATACTCCAGGTGTGGTCTCACCAAGACCCTGTACAACTGAAGTCAGAACCTTTCTTTCCCCTAATCTAGGCAGCTTCCATGTGATTTTTTATTGCAACCCCTGTAACTTAATTAAGTCCTTACATTCTTTAATGAAACAATGTATTCGACATTATGCTCTATTTACCAAAATTACACATTTTCGCTGTTTCAAAGTGCAGTGGATGAATGTGATCTTCTAGATATTCACAGCAATTTTAAGCAAAACATTTTGCTTTATTCTTTTGATCCAATCAGCTGCATTTTTACCTCACATTATGTGGGCTCTTATGCTATGTCCTTCACTTTTAACCTTTGCTATGTTATATGCTTTAAGACAATGTTCAACTGTTTGATATGCAAGCTGAACAGTGTGCAAGCTCATTTATACATGGCAGGGCTCCAGATACTGCCATGGGGCAGCCATATTGTCCCACGCCCATTCAGCAACAACATGGCTAAACTTGATGCACGGGTTATTGTAACAATAATCAACTCCCATCTCCTTCCCCACTGTAGTCCTCCAGGCTATGTGCTCTTTTCAATTCCCACAGAGCCTCAGGCAATCAGATTCAAAGCAAACAATTTCTAGAAAACACTTCAAAAATCATTTTTGATCCTCAGTACTTATTGAAAACTTGCCATGCAAGACCATTAATAATTCAGCTGGAAAGAAATAGTTACGATTCCATTACTGATACCAATTTATAATGTCTTCACAAATGAATTAAAGCAATTTATGTACATCAAAAGATAAAATGATCTATTTGCAAATGCATATGCATACTGCTACGATTTGAATGCTTCAGTTGATGTTACATTGTTACAAAGGAACCACGCAGCATGAGCTTTCTGTCCAACACTCAGGGGTTAACATGGATACACTACACTGATTAATTCTGAAATTGATATAGGATTGGGTGTAAATAACAAGAGAAATGCAACTATATAATTGCAATCTCAAAACAATTTGACTAGGATTGGAATAAAGATAGTGTGTGGGGCACAGCAGTTATTATGCGTATGAATAATCTTCCCATAACCACAATACTGAAATCAATGTTCGCATGTATTATACGTTTGTCAGAGTTCTTTAAGCATATTGTCACACAAAACTTCAATAATATATATTTATAGTGTCCTTAAAAAGTAAACTAACAATTGGCATTACATAATAGGAAAAGAGAGTCTGAACCTTTGAGTGATTGTTTGCAAAGAGAAACATTGTAAAAATAAGGAATACTATCAACTCAACAAAATTTAGGGTAGCCAGATTTTGTGAAAAATAAATGTTGAATCCAAATTTGGTTTGCTGAGGTTTCAATGTTTGAAGCTAAATCACAAGTTAGTGTATGCAACAGATGGACATTAGACTGGAAAAATTGGGGGTGGAGATTCTAATCTGGACTCAACAAGGCCTCACAAACACCAAATGGAATAAACACTAAGTTAATCGGTTTTCTAAATGCACTAACAAATGGGAAACGTGTTCACCAAGAGGTCAATGCTGTTTAATTTCATTTGAGTATTCAGACTGGGTATTTGTTTAACACTTAATGCAAAAGATAGTACTTTTGACACAGTAGCACTTCTTAAGTATTGCACCTTCAGTCTAAATATTGAGGCCAGTTCCACATTAAAAATATCATAATAATTATTAATATGTGGCACCTTCAATCTAGTAGAAAAAAACTGTCAAGGTGCTACACAGGAACGTTAAAAGAAGAAGATAAATATTGCCGAGCCGCATCAGAAGAAATTAGGTTTGATGATCTAAAGTTTAAATAAAGAGAGATTTCAAGTAGTTTATGAAAAAGAAAAGAAAGGTTGAGGAGTGGAGAGTGTTGGTAAGAGAGTATTATGAAAATGTGGTTCTTAGCATCTGAAGGGATGGTCACAGTGACGGGATTATTAAATTCAGGGGTGTAGACGACCATGGCAGATACAGTTCTGGTAAATGGGATTAGTATATATAGTTACACAATGGTTGGCCTGGATATAGTGGGCCAAAAATCCTGTCCCTGTGCTATATGAACATATGTCTCTGTGACCTCAGACGAGAAACGATTACAGAGACTGGATGGATTGGAGGGATTTGAAAACAAGGATGAGAAATTTTAAAACCTAGGTATTAGTTAATCTGTAATCACCATGGATCAACTCAATCAGGGTGATCAGTAAACTTGGTCACTATTCCATAGTGCTCGTCTCCATGATCAATAAACCATCATACTGCATATATGTTAATTGATTCATATTATTGTTTTTCCAACTGTTGTTAATCCGTTCACAAATTCTAGATGTTTATTCTAGATGTTGTTCATAAGTTATAGGAGTGGAATTAGGCTGTTCAGCCCATCAAGTTTATTCCGCCATTCAATCATGGCTGATCTCTGCCTCCTAATCCAATTTTCTTGCCTTCCCCCTATAACCCTTGACACCCATTCTAATCAAGAATTTGTCTATCTCTGCCTTAAAAATATCCACTGACTTGGCCTCCAAAGCCCTCTGTGGCAATGAGTTTCACTTTCACTTTCCTCTGACTAAAGAAGTTCCTCCTCACCTCCTGGAATCATTCTTGTAAACCTCCTCTGGACCCTCCAGAGCCAGTACATTCTTCCTCTGATATTGGCCCCAAATTTGCTCACAATACTCCAAATGCGGCCTGACCAGTGCCTTATAGAGCCTCAGCAATACAGCTCTGTTTTTGTATTCCAGTCCTCTTGATATAAATGCTAGCATTAAATGTTGTCGAAAATGTTGGAAATATTTAGCAGACCAGGCAACATATCTAGAATGAGAAGCAGAAGGTACACTTCAGAATAATGACCACCTTCAGAATAAATGCTTTAATTATGTAGGTTTTGCAGTGCATTACATTCCAGTGATGTATTGCCAAGAATTTTTGAACTTCACTCATTTGTGCTTGGTTTAGTTTAGTTTAGAGATAACGCGTGGAAGCAGGCCCTTGGGCCCACTGAATCCACGCTGACCACCAATTCCCACACATTAAAGGGCCTGTCCCACTTTCATGACCTAATTCACGACCTTTTTTACTCGTGGGCATTTTTCATCAGGCTAGAAAAACGCCCCGACCTACTTGATGCCACGAGTACCTACGACTAGCATCACGACCTACCTACGACCTACCTACGACCTACCTGCGACCTCCTATGATCTCGTGACGACCATGCTGCAAATATGAGTCAAGGGCAAACTCGTCAGAGGTTGTGAATTAGGTCGTGAAAGTGGGACAGGCCCTTAACACTATCCTGCACACACTAGGGACAATTTACAATTTTACCAAGCCAATTAACCTACAAACCTATACGTCTTTGGAGTGTGAGGGGAAACCGGAGTTCCTGGAGAAAACCCAGGTAACGGAGAGAGTACAACCTGGGTCTATGGCACTGTAAGGCAGTAACGCTATCGTGCCCCTAGACGATGTAGAAAATGTTGGAAATATTTAGCTAACTAGGCAACATATTTAGAGTGAGAAGCAGAATCTACACTTCAGAATGACAACCTTCTTTAGAATAAATGCTTTAGCCATGTAGGTTCTGTGGTATATTCGATTCCTGTGATGTATTGCTGAGAATATTTGAACTTCACTCTTTTGTGCTAAAGCTAAACTTTGCACTGTGTGATAGATGAAGGATGAAACCATTTTTCAGATATCATTCCCTATCACAAATGAATGACCACTCCGACACCTTTTGAATATTCTGTAGCATTTAATTTAGAAAAAGTGCTGAGAGATTGCCTGCATTCATTGCCTGAGATTTCACATCCGAAAGCTAGGCTGTCTTTGAGATAGCAGAGGCCTGTATAGTTCCAGACATTTAAGCAGAGAAAGAACAGTGATTGACTAAGTAAGTGCATGTGTGAATCTTGACCAACATATATCAACAGGGTTTGCGAATATAAAATACAGTAAACAATTTGTCGAGGCTGAGAAAACCGTCTTTCTATTTCTATTCATTCTTTAGTACATTGGTTATTAAAATACTGTTTGGATAGTAAAGCTCTTCCACAGCTCTTGAAAAATTATGCTCAGTGTGAAATGGTTATTTTAAGATAGAGTCTGGAAATATCTCACAACTAGGATGATTATCTGGCTGATTGAAAGATGTGTGGGTGCACACACAGATACATTCTAAGGAATATCAAATGAGTGT
The DNA here is from genome assembly GCA_035221665.1 of Okamejei kenojei. Lineage (NCBI taxonomy): Eukaryota > Metazoa > Chordata > Chondrichthyes > Rajiformes > Rajidae > Okamejei > Okamejei kenojei. The sequence continues at coordinate 10,767,512 of CM069143.1, forward strand.
AATTAAAATTAATTACTGGGCACAGTTCTTTTGGAACTGCTGAATTCTTGCCTATCATTTTTTTTTTTTTAAAAAGGAGTACTGCAGTGGATAATTGACCACCATATCAAATGACGGGATCAATGAATAGACAAAAGAAACAGTTACAGAGCCACAGATCTTCTGGGAAGATCACCTTGAAAATGAAGGATGATTTGTGTGAGGTGACACATGTAGCCTAACTGTGGGATACTGGCAGTGATGGAAATGGGGGTACGCAGGGGGACGGTGTTCCCCTACTTTTCAGTTTGCAGTTTATGTCCAATTTTTGTACTAGAAGGGAGTCAGTGTTGTTAAATATGGATTTTTAAAAAAAAACGACCATGGATAATCGTTACAACGAGGCACGCAGCATCGGCCATGGGACGAAAACGATTTGTTAACTACCACTGTTAGCACTTGTTAACAGCCAGTAGTTAACACATAGTTATACAATGTGTCATCAATACATCAATCCACATTCCTCAGTAAATGTAATTGTGTTTTGACCAAGTATTAATGACGCCACGTACCTTTGAATAAAATTCACGGGAGAATTTCTTAACTCACTGTCAATGAGGGCACCGGACCGTGAGCACGGGCTTCTTCTGGTATGCAGGTGAAGTTATTCACTCACGTTATTTTATTATTCTCTCGCTCTCTCTCTCTCTCCTCTCTCCCCTCTCTCTCTCTCCCTCCATCGCTCGTTCTCTCTCCCTCTCTCACTGTGTCTATCAGTCTTTCGCTCTCTCCCTTCCTCCCTCTCTCGCGCGCGCTCTATCTCCCGCTCCCCATCTCGTCCCTCTCTCGCTCTCTCACTCCCTCGCTCTCACCCTCTTGCCTCGGCATTCCCGAATCATTTGCCATTTTGCGGGGACGGCTGCATCTGCGGTTCCTTCCTGTTGGGGGGGGGGAGCCCTGGCCCGTGGCGGCTCCTGGTCCGTCCCCTCCGCGGGTGCCACCTGGCCCGCTGAGTTCCTTCAGCACTCAGTTTTTTGTTCGGCTCTAGAAAGTGGACACGGGGGGCTGGGGTGGCTCAGCGGGACGAGCGGTGGCTCTGGGGAGTGGGTGGCGTTTCGGGTTGAGACTCTTCTTCAGACATTCACAAGTACTGTCAGCGATGAGAGTTGAGTTCAGTCTGATGAAGGGTCTTCTCTCCAGAGTCGCATAAAGGGATTCTGGGTCTTTAAAAGGAAGAGAGACGAATAGGAAGAGGAATAACTGGTTACCTGATTTGCACAAGGGTTGCAAATCAGAGCCTTAGTGATTAGTGGTGACCTTGTCCTGGGAAGGGACATTGGGATTGGTTTACTTATCCCACAGGTGGATTTGGGGGATTTTACGGAGTCAGTGTTGTTGGTATATCTCCACTGCTTTGAGATGCTTGGCTGAGTCAATCCTGTCACGTGTGCGGCACAATCGTGCAACGGTGGTGTTGCTGCCTGACAGTGCAAGAGATCCGGATTTGATCCTGACTATTGGATGCTGTCTTTTGAAAGTTTGAATGTTCTCCCTGTGACCGTGTAGGTTTTCTCCGAGTGTTCCTCTTTCCTCCCACACTCCAATGACGTACAAGTTTGTATGTTAAGTTGTAAGTTGGCTTTGGAAAGTTGTATAAAAGATGATTGTACTATGTGTAGGTTAGTCTATGGGGTGATCACTGGTCAGATTGGACTTGGAGGGCAGAAGGGCCTGTTTCTGCTCTGCATCTCTAAGGTAAAGTAAAGTGTGAAGGGTAGATTGCTGCTATCCAGTAAATCATGAGCCATGTGCTGGGCCTAGCATGTGAAAATAACTGAGAACCATTAACAGAATTAAGCCATTTATTAGCCTAAACGATAAAAAAATCTATGCAATGATTCATGGTGGATGGAAGTTAACATAACAAAGAATTATGACCCCTCCACACTAGAGATGTTAGAGTTACCTGACCTTTCCGGTAACTGGACAAGTTTATTCAAAGATAAATTGTGTAAATGTCCCACTGGTCAAAGAACAGCCATTGGAAAGAGTCATATAATAATGACATCCCAGAGGTAATCTCCAAGACTAGAATAGCGAGATGGTACACATACAATACAATACGATACAATACCGTTTATTGTTATTCAAACCTCAAATGAAGTTCAAATGAAATTTGATTTTTGCAGTCATACAACAAGAAAGAACCAAGACACACACCAACACAATTTACACAAACATCCATCGCAGTGAATCTCCTCCTCACCGTGATGTAAGGCAAAGTCTTGTCTCTCCCCTGCTCTCCATTCTTCTCCCGATATCAAAGCCCCCGGCGGGCGATGGTAAGTCCCGTGGCCATTAAGGCCGCACCGGGTGATGGAAGGCCGCGCTCCGGGTCTTGATGTTGGAACCCCCAGCAAAGCCGCACGGGGCGATGTTAGGCCCCACTCCGGGTCGCCTCCAACCCCGCAATTCGGGCGGGAGAAGTTGCCGTTGAGGGAGATCCGAAAAGCGGTCTCCCACCAGGGACCCGCGAGCTCCCGATGTCACCGTCCAATAATTTTGTGTTTAAACCTTCAATGTTGGATAAGGCTTTTTTACAATGGAAAAATAAAGGAATTTCTAAGATAGGTGATCTTTATAAGGAAAATATTTTTCTTTCATTTCAAGAGTTACAACAAATTTATGGGCTACACAATAAAGAATATTTTAGATATTTACAAATTAGAAATTATGCTTCTGCAAATATACAAGAATTTAGAAATAGAAAGACAGAAATTTTAGATGAATGCTTGAATAAACATCCAAATACGGAAAAAATGATATCATATATATATAATATTTTATTGGAAAATGATACCCCATCAACAGAAACATATAGAGAGTCTTGGGAAAAGGAATTAGGTCAAATAATAAGACCAGAAATATGGGATGAAAGTCTACAACATATACATCACTGTTCGTTAAATGCTAAACATTCCCTTATACAGTTTAAAATACTACATAGATTACATTATTCTAAATCTAAATTACATTATATTTTCCCAAAGATATCTCCTACATGTGATAAATGTCAAATTTCAGAAGCAAATTTGTCACATTCATTACTAACTGTATAAAAATTGTAGAATACTGGAATGAAATATTTAAGATAATTTTCGAATGTTGTCAATATAAGTATGACTCCTGACCCAAAGTTTAATTATACTTGGAATATTTGAAACTGACCAATTAATAACAATGAATCAAAGAACTTTTATTGACTACTGTCTAATATTGGGAAAAAATTAATATTAAAATTTTGGAAAGGCCCTGCATTCCCACAATCAAAATGTGGAATATAGAAATGTCGGAGACACTCCATTTGGAGAGATTGAGGCTTATCCTTATAGATGGTTTAGACCTCTTCAGAAGGATTTGGTCTCCGTATATTAAATATTTACAGGGTCATAACGGTTCGGCACGAGACTTGACTGAGGCCTGGATATTTGAATGGATGAAGAAAATATATATAATAATTCATGAATATATCTTTAAGGGCGAATTAATGACGAATATTCTATTCTCCATCAAACCTTTCTTATTCTTTATTCTATTTTCTATTTTCTTCTATCTATATAAAAAACTAGAAAAATAGTATAGAAACAAATGATCTTAATCTCTTAATACCGTACGAATACAAATATTATTAATTTCATGAGAATATTATTAGTATCTTATATTTTTAATTATATAAAATTGTGTATTTTCAATTATATAATAACACAAATATGTTCGCATACAAATAATACAAATAACCAAGACACACACCAACACAATTTACACAAACATCCATCGCAGTGAATCTCCTCCTCACCGTGATGTAAGGCAAAGTCTTGTCTCTCCCCTGCTCTCCATTCTTCTCCCGATATCAAAGCCCCCGGCGGACGATGGTAAGTCCCGTGGCCATTAAGGCCGCACCGGGTGATGGAAGGCCGCGCTCCGGGTCTTGATGTTGGAACCCCCAGCAAAGCCGCACGGGGCGATGTTAGGCCCCACTCCGGGTCGCCTCCAACCCCGCAATTCGGGCGGGAGAAGTTGCCGTTGAGGGAGATCCGAAAAGCGGTCTCCCACCAGGGACCCGCGAGCTCCCGATGTCACCGTCCACCGGTCCTGCGGCTGGAGCCTCTGAAGCTCTGAAGTTGGGCTGCAGCAGCACGCCACCACAGCTCTCCACGCTCCGAAGCCGGCCAGCTCCACGATGGTACATCCACAGGCTCCAGGACTGGAGCCGCCAGGTCGTTCTGGTTGGAGGCCGCTCCACGGTGCTAGGCCCCAACGACAACGGAGACCCGATAGGGAAAACGTCGGGTCCCCCGCACAGGGAAGAAATTTAAAAGTTTCCCCAACCCCCCCCCCCCCCCCCGCCCCCCACACATACACAGTTAAAAACAATTAAACAGAAACACGACAAGCTACACTCAACGGGACAAAAAAAAGATAGACGGACTGCAGAGGCCGCTGTAATGTCGGTCGCGCTGCCCACATGGATATGCCTGCAGTCATTTGGAAGGTTGCTAGACAAAAGCCACTCGTTCTGGGTTCTACAAGGAGGAAGGAGCTTACCACTGACAACTGGTCATATCATGTGCTGTCATATTTGCATTGTTCCATTTAGGATTTTTGATTTTCATTGTCTTTCTGAAGCAAGGAAAATAAATTATCTTCGTCCTTTCTTTGAGATCATTATAATGAGATTATTATACCAGTAGAGGGGATGGAACATAATACAATAGCGATGTTAAATCACAGCTGCTTACAGCTGGACTGGAGCAATGGTTGCATTAATTTGCTCTAACACACATTATCAATCTCTGAACTAGAGAGATCTAAAAAAAGTACCTGTAATTGAGGGTGTAATTTAGTGTAATATAATTGGTGAATTTGAACCAATTTAGGGTAATAATAGAAAATGTTTTTTGTTTAATGTTTGCAATTAAATATATTACATTTTAAATATATTTTATTTTTCAAAATTATTTAAATCTTTTTGTTTTTTAATGCTTCTGAGTTGCACAGATATTTGAAAAGTATAAAGCTTTTTATAATGGGTGAGCCAATTTGGTTCTTGATTCCCTTAGGCTGCATGGAGAATATTGTACTTTGTCTGACACTTATAGTCTATGAAGGGTGAGCTTGTTCAGACCTTCATATAATAAAAACATATGTCTGGTCAGAGCCAGCATGACCTGGATTAACAACTGTGATTAAATGACGTCAGAGTACAAAGCACTTATACACATTTTTACGTGTTCACAGGAATGACACACGTGAGCAGGGAATGATTTTTGTGCCACAGAATTTCATGGATTGTGCAATAATTCCCAGAAATTTCAGAGGATATTATCACTCACAACTCGCATTGGAACTGGAAATGGGCAGTATGTGTTGGCCTTGTCAGTGATTTCCCAACCAAAGAATAAAATACAAATGTTTGCAATTGATATGGACTATTTAATTGAATCCTTGGGCCAGTTGTGTCCTGATGAACATCAGCAGCCTTCTCTGTTGATCAAAAAATACAGAATAACTGATAAATTCTTCTTGGAGGAATATTCCTCTGTACAGCACCTCACAACATCTCAGAGCATCTCTAATCCTAGTACACCCAATTAGCTGCATTCAAATTGCTATCACTATTCTTAACTCGGTAAGTGTAGAGATAAATCTACAGGTAACCCTCACCTTCAACATCTGGCAGCACTTGGATAATGATACTCATGATATTTAACTACACGGACTACAACTAACGCAGACTACAACTAACACCAGATAATTGAGTTATCAAATACTTTCAGACATTAAATATAACATAAGATGATTTTCAAAGTTCAGAAATAATGAACACACATCGCTTAATCTTCAGTCTGTGATCTCTAATGTCACACATTCTCCAAAGCCTTGAACTAAATTATGTTTTGGCACCCACCCAATATTTATTAGTTACATTACAACACTGCAATATTGTTAGAATATAATTCCACATTAAACATATTTTCAATGCCTTCTTGCTAGCTTTTTACTAGATTACTTGGATTAACACGTTAGATCGGATTTTGCCCTCAACCTATATATTGACACAGGTCTCATTTTCTCCCTCCATCTTGTGGGTTTGCTTACTGGCCATGGGGAATGGAGGGTGTTAACAGGGTAACAATTCTAAGCGTTTGTATGATGCTATTTGAAGGAATAAAAAAATCAGATAGAAAGATGTTTCATGAAGGCTACAAAGGAAACTGGGCTAAAACCAGAGAAAAGAGCTGTAAATGCTTAGGAAGTCAGCCAGCTTTTGTGGAGAGAAAATCAGAGTAATACCTGAGTAATGGGAGGAGCAGAGCATTGATAATGTCATTGATCTGGAGACAGCGCACTTACGATTCTGGGACCTGAAGTGCTTCATTTTTGCTGAACTAAATTGGAAAGTGAATAAAATATTTTGGAGAGTAGCATTAGAGTGTGAAAGTGATGCCACTGAGCAAAAGGTTTTGTGAAGTTAGGGGAGGAAAGAAGGAAGGAGCAGACTACAGGCCAAGGGAGGCTGGAAAGGAATCACAAATATCATTTTCCAATGTTCTCTCGACTCTGGATCAGTTCCTGTGGACTGGAGGGTAGCCAATGAAACCCCACTTTTTAAGAAAGGAGGGAGAGAGAAAACGAGGAATTATAAACCAGTTAGCCTTACATCGCTAGTGGGGAAGATGCTTGAGTCGATTGTTAAATATGTTATAGCTGCGCATTTGGAAAGCAGGGACAAGATCAGTCAGAGTCAGCGTGGATTTATGAAGGGGAAATCATGCTTGACTTATCTTCTGGAATTTTTTGAGAATATAACAAGTAGAATGGATAAGGGAGAGCCAGTGGATGTGCTGTATCTGGACTTTCAAAAAGCCTTTGACAAGGTTGAACACAAGAGATTAGTGTGCAAAATTAGAGCACATGGTATTGAGGGTAGGGTATTGACATGGATAAGAACTGGTTGGCAGACAGGAAGCAAAAAGTAGGAATTAACAGGTCCTTTTCAGAATGGCAGGTAGTGACTAGTGGGGTGCTGCAAGGCTTGGTACTGGACCCCAGTTATTTACAATATATATTAATGATTTAGACTAGGGTATTAAATGTGGCATCCCCAAGTCTGCAGATGACACAAAGCTGGGTGGCAGTGTGAGCTGCGAGGAGGTTGCTATGAGGCTGCAGGATGACTTGAATAGGTTGGGTGAGTGGGCAGATGCATGGCAGATGCTGTGTAATGTAGATAAATGTGAGGTTATCCACTTAGGTGGCAAGAATAGGAAGGCAGATTATTATCTGAATGGTGTCAGATTAGGAAAAGGGGAGGTGCAACGAGACCTGGGTGTGCTTGTATATCGGTCACTGAATATAAGTATACAGGCACAGCAGGCAGTGAAGAAAGCTAATGCCATGTTGGCCTTCATTGTGACAGAATTTGAGTTTAAGTGCAAGGAGGTCTTACTGCAGTTGTACAGTGCCCTGGTGAGACCGCACATGGAGTATTGTGTGCAATTTTGGTCTCCTAATTGGAGGAAGGACATTATTGCTATTGAGGGAGTGCAGCGTAGGTTCAACAGGTTAATTCCCGGGATGGCAGGATTGCTATATGATGAAAGAATGGGTTGACTGGGCTTGTATTCACTGAAATTTTGAAGGATGAGAGGATATCTGATGGAAACACTAGACTAAGTGTCTACACGAGACATGTTTACACGAGAGGGCTGGTCCCCTAATGCAATATTCCACCTCTCCACCAATTCCAATATTGGTGGCCAGTGGGGGGGGGGACAGACAGCTCAGTCACTCAGGCCTGGTGGGCTGGCAGCTCAGTCACTCTGGCCTGGTGGGCTGGCAGCTCAGTCACTCAGGGCTAATGGGCTGGCAGTTCACTCACAGCTATTCCTTGAAATTCCATTTCAAGCGTAGTGCAGGCCACCAAATTCAAATGCAATTTCATACCATTTCATGCAGAGTACAGGGCACCAAGTTCAAATGCAAATTCATACCATTTCAAGCAGAGTGCAGGCCACCAAATTCATATGCAATTTCAAATGGGGCGGGAAGGAAGGGGCATTACCTTCATCGTGGTGATTGACAGGTGAGAGGACCAATCAGCTGATCTCAAGATATTTTAAACATTCATAACGTTTTTATTTTTCATCGATCAGAAAAATCCTCAGGGCAGTCTCTGCGGAGGAGGACTGTGAGTAAGATAGCCAAATATCATAGCGATATATGATAGCGTTCTTTCTAAAATCAATATACACCGCAGACAGGAAGTGGTCAACATGAGACTTTAAGTTATATAGATATAACATTCTTCATGGATTGGACAGGCTAGATGCAGGAATAATGTTCCCGATGTTGGGGGAGTTCAGAAACAGTGGTCACAGTTTAAGAATAAGGGTTAGGCCATTTAGGACTGAGATGAGGAAAAACCTCTTCACCCAGAGAGTTGTGATTCTGTGGAATTCTCTGCCACAGCAGGCAGTGGAAGCCAATCCACTGGATGTTTTCAAGAGAGAGTTAGTTTCAGCTCTTAGGGCTAAAGGATTTAAGGGATCGCGGGGAAAAAGCAGGAATGGGGTACTGATTTTAGATGATCACCATGATTATATTGAATGGCGGTGCTGGCTCGAAAGGCCGAATGGCCTCCTCCTGCACCTATTTTTCTATATTTGTATGTTTCTATGTTTCTAAAAACTATTAACATCAGAGGGTCAGTGAGTCTATTTCAGCAATGATCAGTTGTGGGTGTCGGGAAGGACTTCCACTATAAAAGTAACCATGACAGGATGTAATTAATGGTGTTCCATGTAGAAAGCCTGGGATTTGATGCTGAGGGCTGGCAGCAGCTGGAGTTTAATGATGAGTCAAGCAATGGAATAGGCAATTAGACACACTGGTATCTGACCTCTGGAAACCTTGGACTCGAATATCAGACAGCATCTAAGCTGTTTCTATTTGCTTTCAAATATGGAGTGTTGGCTCCATCATAATCCATGTTGTCTCCCGCATGGATGATGCTTTGTAAAGCACTGAATGGTCCTCAAGTAAAGCACTTGAGGATTGAATATCTGGCCCTAAGACCCTGCTGGAGGTGCAGCAATCATCAGAACTTCAATTTTCTCAGGCACGTCGTCAGGGTGAAACGGAATCGGGTGGTAGCTGCGTACCAGGTCCACCTTGGAATAAAAGGTGGCGCCCTCCAGATGGCATCTAAGCGCCGATAATCCCCGCACAGTCTCCACCCCCGAGATGCTTAAGGGACCATGTGCAATGGGGATGCCCGCCGGCTATCAGAGCGCTGCACGATGCCCATGTCGTCCATCTGGCGGAATTCCTCTTTAGCAATCCGCAGCTTGTCAGGCGGGAGCCTGCGCGACTGTGCATGCAGTGGGGGACCCACTGTGGGAATATGGTTGCATGAAAACGGGGGGGGGGGGGGATGTGAGAAGCCCGGGCACTCGGCGAGCAGGGAGGCATAAGGGCCATTTCCATCGGACACCGTGCTCAGCTGTGGGCTTGGAGGTTCAGCGAGGCTGCTGGTGCACAGGCGCGGACACCCGATTGATGGACCCACCGTCCTGCTGCTTGGCGAGTCACAGTTCATCGGCCCATTCAGCGAGCTGCAGGGGATCGGTGAAGTCTGATCCAGCGAGGAGGCGGCAGATATCTTCGGGCATCTGCTCCAGGAAGGCCTGCTCGAACAGCAGACAGGGTCGGTGGTCATCCATCAGAGCGAGCATCTCGCTCATGAGCCGTCCATATGGAGCAGGGCGGGTGGCGTGATCGCGGCGGCTGAGCCCAAAAGTGCGGAGCAGCGAGCCTTGAGGCCCTCGTACTTGCTGATTGCGGGAGGATCCTGTAGGTAGGGCAGCAACCGGGTGACCATCTCTTGGCTAAGTGACCCGACCCCATAGAAATATCGGGTGTCGTCCGCGATGATATTTCTAATTTGGAAGTGGGCCCCAATGTGGGTGAACCACACTTGAGGCAGCGCCGCCCATAAAAGGGGCAGTTTCAAGCCCACGGCATTTTGCTGGGGAAGTTTGGCGTTTGGGTTAGCGGCGGCTTGCATTGTCAATGTCCGAATAAATGATCGGACTGACGGGGTCAATACTTTGGCGAGTCGAGTCGGTTGAGTAAAGCAAAATTCTTTATTTTATAACAAAGTGATTTACACCACGTTTTAGATCAGGCAAAAATATGAAGCTCCTTCTAACAGGTTGGAGCTTGAATGAAGACTATGACGAAAAACCCGTGAAAATACCCCCACGATGACATGACAGCACCAGCCAATAGCGATGGTTCGTGATGCCCCAATCCACCACTAGGTGCCACTACAGTGGGATGTTTACAGCTGCAACGAAGAGCTGGGTCAGAATTTAAGTTGCAGGGAGTAGCTCAACATATGTTCATGCCTGTACCCCAACAGTAATTAAAAGCTAAACTTGCAATTAGAGAACATGGATCAAATCACTTTTATAATTATAAATATGCAAATATAATGGTGTTAGTAAATCCAAGGTGCTTACAGATGGAAACCTCCAGAAGAAGCTAAATCTACACAACCGTGCCACAGAATAAGTCAAGAAGATGCTGGTAATCACAGAGATATGACAGTAGGCAAGGTAACACTCATACTTAATGTCTCTCTGTTATCCCATTCTCACAATCTCTCCTAGAAACAAAACATAGACGGGTTTAAATGAGAACCTTTATGTGTCCTTGCTTCTTCCCTAGCCCATATCTTTTGCCTTTTGCCTGCGAGGTTCCAAGATTCACCTGCACTGATCCCAGCAGTCAAAAATTGCCTTCCATCTGATATTTTACTGACATTAATGGGCTTGTCCCACTTAGGCGATTTTTCAGGCGACTGCTGGCGACTGTCAAGTCGTAGCAGGTCACTGAAAAACCGGCGACTGGAACGGTGACTGTCAGAGTGGAACACATACACACACACAGTTATGCAGGCAGGGGACAGGGCAAGCGGTCTGAGTGAAATTCACACGGTGCAAAGCCAATGTGATACAGACACACACCACGATGAACAGGAAGGTTGGCGCTGTAATTAAGAGGGTGAAAGCACAGTGAAGGGTCACGTAAATTCTTTAAAAGAGGGGAGGGGGAAAGGGGAGAGTAGGAGTGGCGACAACTTTTAAGAAGCCAGAGATACACGTTTGTGAAGCTCAGCGGACATTTAACATTACCGGTCGGTTATTCTTGGTTCTGAAAACTACTGTTTACTTTTTTTTTTCGCAATGAGCCAATGAAATTCACCGGTCAGCACCGGTGACAACCTACGACAACCTATGACAACCTACGACCTCATGGCAATCCACTACCACTGCATCTATGTCGCGAGAATTTTTGCAACTCTCCATGGCGTCAAAAGTCTGGTCGCCGCTAATTTTGCAAGCTTTTCCCTCCATTTGTCCAAGCATCTCCTGGCTAAGGTACTTCAACTACTCACCACTATGCAGGCGACACCCTGGCAACCTCCGGCGAACATGTGGCAACCTTGTGGTGACCTCATAGTCTTGTGTAGTCGTCTAAAACGTTGCATACGTGGGACAGGCCCATAAGGGAATGGACATGGAGATATTGTCACCAATAATATGTTTCTGCTCCTGATTAGAAGTATAAAGATTTTTTGGCTTTTGATGACAATGCTTTTTGTGTTCATGATGTGCTCAAGCAGTCACTGAGATGATTAATATCAGAATGACCCCAGTGGCACAGCTGGTAAACTTGTATCCTCACAACTCTAGTGACCTGTGTTCGATCCTGAGCTCCAATACCGTCAGTCTGGAGTTTTTACATTATACCTGTGACCAGATTGGTTTCCCCCGAGAACTCCTACATCCTAAATATGTCAAGTTGGGAGATTGATTGGCTGCTATAAATTACCCTCCGTTCATTGTTGAGCGGTGGAATCAGAGATGGATTATGGGAATGAGGGGTGAATAAAGTGGGATTAAGGCAGAATGAATGGTCGGCAAGGACTCAGATGGCTGAAGACTCTATGACCATGGGAACTGTATTACCATGGAATTTGAGGTTGTTACTAATTTATAATTATTCACGGCAGATGGTATTAAATTATTGAGGTCAAGATTTAATAATTATGGTTGTTGAGGATTGTGTGTGGTGAAGGAAACCCGCACGTCTGTTATGTGAACAGCTTCATCATTGTGAATGTGGAACAACAGAGAACAATGATATAACTTTGGGTTAGAATGGATAGTGTTAGTTGAAGCATTATCGGGCAATGAAGATGTGGCCTTGACAGATCCAGTGTTTCATTGGCCGACTGCAATGTTGGTGAGTAGGTGGGATTGGCTTTGGTCTGGTTTCATACTTGGGCATCGTGTATTGCTTCCTATCCCATAACCTCTGCCTAGGAGAATCTGCAGCCACTCACTGCTAACAGCTCCCTGCTGAAGGAGAACAGGACAAATTCCTTTCCCCTTAAGTGCAAACCCTGAATCTCATCACAAATGTAGGCACATTCTCCTAATTGGAAGATGTAGCAGATATCAGCCAATGCAGATATCAACTATAATGGAATGAGCTGGAGGCCAATCCTTACATAGTCACCGTGACTCACCATAGTTCAGATCTCAGCTGTAAGATTCATTGAAAAGCTTTGTTCCAGGTATATTTCTCTTTGAACATGTGGTGGTAGAACTGGTGTTCCTGGTTCAATCTTTCTGATCAGATCCCTTCTGTTTTCCTCCTATGGGCTCTCTGACAAGGCGAGTTTGGCTTTGAGCCCTCTTCCCTGCTCTTAATTCAATTGTACGTCCAATAACATTATCAATAAAGCATTGTACGGGAGGCAAAGCACCTTCCAATGTTTACATCAGAATTCTCATTTCTGTTCACTTCGGACAACGTGCATCTGATTCAATTTTGCATGTTGCAAGAGGTGCACATTAATTCCACGATCGTGAATTGCAATCAAATTGAGCACAGCAGGGAGCCATTGGGTTTTAAAGCCTGCTCTGTTTACCAACATAAAATATAGGTGCAGAGTGAGTTAAACAGCCCCTCGAACGTGACACCACCATTCAATAATACTATTTCTAGCTTCACTGCCCTTCATGATTCCCAAATAGCACTTGCTTCTCCTGCCTAGAGATCTGCACAAATCAAGTTTTACCCCATTGGGTTTTGAACTGGGAAAAAAAAAAATGTGTTCACTTAACAAAAATACTGTTATTCACTTAAATGGAATGAATTCTAATAGCTCAAGATAATAAATAGATGACTGGCAGTGTTAGTGCAGGGAGAGTTTTTTTTCCATCAAAAAACCATTTACTTCAATGAAAGCTTTTTTTTTGCAAAGGCAATTGGCTTAATGTCAAAATGAGTTACTTAAAATGATTATTCTGCAATGTGCTCTGTGGTAACCTAAAGAGACAACTCAGTGCAAGACTTTGCTACCGACCACATAACATTTCCCTGAACACTTACTGGTGGAAGTTAAACAGAAGTTAAACAAAAGCTAAACAGAGCAAGTGCCAAGTAGATCTGGAGTAGAACACCAATATCACAATATATAATTTAGCGGTGAGCATTTTGTGGATAAAAGCAGCTGAATCAATGCACCAACAGATCAACTAGAAATATGATATAAGCAGTATGTCAGAATGGGGGAATTTATATCCTGCTCTTTCTAAGAATTTAAAGTATATATTTTGCAATTGATTACTATGTGAACAAAGTAGGTCACTTTCTTACCCATTTTATGCTAAAATTTCTCAACGGCCTTATTTTTGCTTTTCGCAAATACTTTAAATAATGAAAATTTTCCCCCCAGATACTTTAATTATCTTTTGTGCAACTTACTAACATGCATGGCTTCAGTTTAATGCAGGACAGAACTGAAAACATCACATTAACTCCCTTCACCTGGTTAAATCGAGATACACGAAGCTAAAATAAAATGGTGACAATTTTACCCTGATCTGGGTAACTCCAGTTTCAAACTGCACTGGATATTAATGCTCAACTGACAAGAGTACGCCTTCTGTAAAATGGTAAATTGGGCTTCAATAAAGGCATCCAGGGTCCAGATAAAGAAAGGAAAAAATATTTCCTCCCAGCAGGCCAAAGCTGAAAAAACAACAAAGATCAGAAAAATTATTATTTATAATTTTTGGAATTTCCGTTGAAGTCAGCAAGGAGCAAGGATGATTCCCACTGCCCATAACTTGGTCCACTGACTCAGATTTACGCAGGTTCTCTTCAATGGGTATCCCTCTCCTGCCAACCTGCCACATGGTTAATTCAGACGGGGTTTGGACAGGAGTCTGATCTTGCATTAATAAGCCAGTCCCACATGCTAATACCTCTGCAGCCCTTTTCATACATAGAAACATAGAAACATAGAAATTAGGTGCAGGAGTAGGCCATTCAGCCCTTCGAGCCTGCACCGCCATTCAATATGATCATGGCTGATCATCCAACTCAGTATCCCATACCTGCCTTCTCTCCATACCCTCTGATCCCCTTAGCCACAAGGGCCACATCCAACTCACTCTTAAATATAGCCAATGAACTGGCCTCAACTACCCTCTGTGGCAGAGAGTTCCAGAGACTCACCACTCTCTGTGTGAAGAAAGTCTTTCTCATCTCGGTCTTAAAGGATTTCCCCCTTATCCTTAAGCTGTGACCCCTTGTCCTGGACTTCCCCAACATCGGGAACAATCTTCCTGCATCTAGCCTGTCCAACCCCTTAAGAATTTTGTAAGTTTCTATAAGATCCCCTCTTAATCTCCTAAATTCCAGAGAGTATAAACCGAGTCTATCCAGTCTTTCTTCATAAGACAGTCCTGACATCCCAGGAATCAGTCTGGTGAACCTTCTCTGCACTCCCTCTATGGCAATAATGTCCTTCCTCAGATTTGGAGACCAAAACTGCACGCAATACTCCAGGTGTGGTCTCACCAAGACCCTGTACAACTGAAGTAGAACCTCCCTGCTCCTGTACTCAAATCCTTTTGCTATGAAAGCTAACATACCATTCGCTTTTTTCACTGCCTGCTGCACCTGCATGCCTACTTTCAATGACTGGTGTACCATGACACCCAGGTCTCGCTGCATCTCCCCTTTTCCTAATCGGCCACCATTTAAATAATAGTCTGCTTTCCTGTTTTTGCCACCAAAGTGGATAACCTCACATTTATCCACATTATACTGCATCTGCCAAACATTTGCCCACTCACCCAGCCTATCCAAGTCACCTTGCAGTCTCCTAGCATCCTCCTCACAGCGAACACTGCCCCCCAGCTTAGTGTCATCCGCAAACTTGGAGATATTGCCTTCAATTCCCTCATCCAGATCATTAATATATATTGTAAATAGCTGGGTCCCAGCACTGAGCCCTGCGGTACCCACTAGTTACTGCCTGCCATTGTGAAAAGGACCCGTTTACTCCTACTCTTTGCTTCCTGTTTGCCAGCCAGTTCTCTATCCACATCAATACTGAACCCCTAATACCGTATGCTTTAAGTTTGTATACTAATCTCTTATGTGGGACCTTGTCGAAAGCCTTCTGGAAGTCCAGATATACCACATCCACTGGTTCTCCCTTATCCACGCTACTAGTTACATCCTCGAAAAATTCCACAAGATTCGTCAGACATGATTTACCTTTTGTAAATCCATGCTGACTTTGTCCAATTGTAAATCCATGCTGACTTTGTCCAATTGTAAATCCATGCTGACTTTGTCCAATACTAACTTGTCTCTTGTCCTGACAACTCCCACGCATTCTTCCACCCACACATCAAGTCTGTTAAAATCGAGGCTGAGCTGAGATAGATGAAAAAATCCATCTGTGCATGACTCATTGTAAGAATTGTCCTTGTTTATATCAAACTGAGAAAAAGATAGGAAAACATGAGTATATTCTAATTTTATTAAATTAAAACAAAATTAACATTGAATTAAAAACTAACAAATGCATTTATTTCTGTCACAGAATAGTGGGAAGGGGTGCACAGAATTTCAAATGCAACACACTTTATATCCCAGTGCACTCATTGTGCTTTCCATAGACCACCACCATCACCCCGTTTGGCCTTTTCGAGTGGTTGCGCATGCCGTTTGGATTAAAGAATGCCACGCAGGCTTTCCAACGGCTCATGGACATGGTGGGTCGGGGGCTAGAGTTCATCTTCATCTACCTGGATGACATTCTGGTCACCAGCCGCTCCCAACAGG
This sequence comes from Okamejei kenojei, assembly GCA_035221665.1. Lineage (NCBI taxonomy): Eukaryota > Metazoa > Chordata > Chondrichthyes > Rajiformes > Rajidae > Okamejei > Okamejei kenojei. The sequence goes on from CM069143.1 coordinate 10,783,775, forward strand.
AACACTGCATGCACCTACGGGCGCTGTTCCAGCGGCCCCAGGACCACTGGCTGGTAATCAACCCCACCAAGTGCCTTTTTAGCCGGCGCTCCATTTCCTTCCTGGGGCATCATGTCACCTCGCAGGGCACGGCCCTGCCACCCACCAAGGTGGAGGCCATTTGGCAGTTCCCTTGGCCGCTCACCGTCAAGGGGCTGCAGAAGTTTGTCGGCATGGTGAACTTTTACCATTGTTTTGTGCCGACAGCTGCCAGGATCATGCGCCCTCTGTTTCAGTGCCTCGCCGGTAAACCATGGGACCTCGTGTGGACTGCCGAGGCTGTGGCTGCGTTTGATGGTGCAAGGAGTCGTTGGCCAAAGCCACTATGCTGGTGCACCCGGCGGCCGCTGCCCCAACTGCCATCATAGTGGACGCCTCTGATACGGCTGTTGGAGGGGTGCTCAAGCAGCTCATTGACGGCCGCTGGCAGCCGCTGGCCTTTCTCAGCCGTCATCTGTGGCCCCCGGAGCGCAGCTACAGCATCTTCAACCGGGAGCTCCTCGCCCTGTACCTGGCTGCCCGGCTTTTTCGGAATTTTCTGGAGGGCAGGCCGTTCACGGCCTTCACGGCCCACAAGGACCTGGCGTTCGACCTTGGCCAAGGTGTCCGACCCCTGACTGCCTGGCAGCAGCGGCACCTGGCGTTTGTATCTGAATTCATTACGGACATTCAGCATGTGGCCGGCAAGCTCAGCCTGGTTGCTGATGCTTTGTCTCGCCCTACTCTCCTGGCTGTGGTGGCCGTGGACCCCGGCGTGGATTATGCGGGGCTCGCCGAAGCACAACACGTGGGTTGCGAGATGGACAGTAACAGGACAGCCACCTCTGGGACAGCAGGAGTGTTGGTCCTTTATGATATGTCCACCGGGAGACCACGCCCTATTGTCCCCGTGGGTTGGTGGCGCCGGGTCTTCAACGCCATCCATGGCCTGGTCCACCCTTCCATCCGGGCGACTTCTGCACTGGTGGCGGACAAACTCGTCTGGCAGGGCCTCCGTAAGCAGGTCGCGGCTTGGGCCAGAGCCTGCATTCACTGCCAGATGTCGAAGGTCCAGCGTCATGTGCAGGCACCGGTACAAGACTTTGTGGTTCCCTCTGGCTGTTCCCGGCACATCCACGTAGATTTGGTGGGACCACGGCCGCCGTCTTGCAGTGCCACGCATCTACTCACTGACAAGGGGCTGCAGGAGTATGTCGGCATTGTCGGCATCTGGAATCGCCTCTGAAGGTGAGGTGGCCTGAGGCAATTCCGCTGACTGACGCCTCCGCCGCGGCTTGTTCTCGGGTTCTCGCGGCCCAGTGGATTGCTCGTTTTGGGGTGCCTGCGGATATTTCCACTGACCGGGAGGCCCAGTTCACTTCACTTTGTGGGCATCTCTGACGCAGCAACACGGGGCACAGTTGCACCACACCATCGCCTATCACCCTCAAGCCAACGGGTTAGTGGAACATTTCCACCGGCATCTGAAATCGCCTCTGAAGACGCGGCTCACTGGTCCGGACTGGGTCGACCAGTTGCCTTGGGTGTTGTTGGGCATCCGTACGGCCCCAAAAGCGGACCTGGACACGTCGTCCGCTGAGCTGGTGTACGGCTCTCCACTGCGGGTACCCGGGGATTTCCTTCCTGCGGCTCGGGGGCAGCCGGAGCCTGCCTCGGCCGTTCTAGTGAGTCTTCGGGAGAAGTTGAGCGGCCTGGCTCCTGTTCCCACCTCGTGGCATGGGACAGCCCCAGTGTATGTGCCGCCGGAACTTAAGAACTGCCTGTTTGTATTCCTCCGCAGGGACTCACATCGGTCACAGCTGCAGCTGATTAACATGGTTCCGGGTGTTGCTCCCCGGCGTCGCGACTTTCCTGTTGGATGTTGGGGGCAAGGAGGAGATCGTCTCGTTCGCTCGCCCCAAGCCCACCCACCTGGATGTTGACAGCCCGGTTGTGGTGGCTCAACGCTGGCGTAGGGGCCGTCCGCTGGTCGGTCCGGTGGCATCTGTTGTACATGCCTCCCCTTCACCTGTTGTGCCTGTTTCCCCTGCACCGTTACCATTTCCTGGCTCTGTTTCGCCAGTCCACTTGTATTGCCCTTCCCGTCCTTTGTTTCCACTCGGTCCCATCGCCTTGTCTGGCCTCCTGCTCGGTTCCGTACCTCGGGTTCTGGGGAGGGGTCCTGTAGCGGCACCTTGTAGTGGCCTGGGGAATCACAAACCCTCGCTATTGGCTGACGCTGGCACGTGATTGCGGGGGTGTTTTCGCGGCTTTTTGTATAGCATTCATTCAAGCTCCACCCTGTTAGAAGGAGCTTCGTATTTTTGGCTGATCTAAAACGCGGTTGAGTAAATCGCTTTATCGTTTAAAATAAAGAATCTTACTTTACTCAACTGACTCAACTCGCCAAACCATGATAAATGTGCATGAGTAACCTCAATGTAATTATTTGTAGGCACAATACAGGGCAATAAATAACCATTTTATTCAAAGTTCAGTTGGGACGGCTAGTCTGCACTCTAGCAAGTTCTTTTGTGTTGAAAGTATTATATCTCTGAGTTTATGATTGAGAAAAATTAACTTTTTTTTATGGATGTGATGTATAATGAAAATGTTGAATCCATAGCGTGTTAAACATTTTTGATAATTTTGCTTTCTATTTTATTGATAAACCAGGTACAGCATAAAATGACTATCAATTGGTTATTCCCTGTTTTGCTGAAGACCAACTTAAACCCAAGGCATTTTAGTGGTAGATGAATGAACAAAGCTTTTCCCTCCATTTGTCCAAGCATTTCCTGGCCAAGGTACCACAGGTACTCAACAGCAACATGCCTTTCCTGAAGCATTTACTCCAAGTGTGTAATATTTAATGGCACTGAAATACCGTCAGTCCCGATCATTTCTTGTATCAAAAACCTGGGAAATGGTTTGAAACTCAACAGTCTAGAAATTAATATTTTTATTGAAATTGTTGGAGCATTTAGTATGTTTACATGACTTCTTTTTATCCACTATTTAAATCCAGTATCAACTAACTGGAGGTCTGAAGAATGATTTCGGCCTGAAACATTGCCTATTTCCTTCGCTCCATAGATGCTGCCGCACCCGCTGAGTTTCTCCAGCACTTTTGTCTACCTTCGATTTTCCAGCATCTGTAGTTCCTTCTTAAACATTAACTAACTGGAAGTATTTTTACTAAACAGAGCAGAGTATCTAATGAATGCATTGTCTGCTTTTCCTCATATATAAGTCAGAGTCTATTGGATGGATGAAAAAAAGACTGCAAAAATTTTTCCTGTTCAGGGCACAGATGTTAAAATGTAGCAATATTCACTGTTTCTAACCTTAATGAATTAGAAATCTGCAGTAAGACAGGAGCTGAGAAATTGCTATTCTAGCTATTACACTGCACTGCTAAACGATCAGTGCTTGTCCTGTTGGTCACAACACCAGGTAGCACAGCTGTTCAGCTCTTCCATTTGCCACAGCTTGGGAGGAGGTAATAACATTAGCTGGGGACAAAGCTGACACATCAGGTTTCATGGGGCATGAAAGGCATATAATGCTGATGACTCTAACACCAGGCAAGAAGGTGCTTGAATAATCAATGGATGCAATCAGTAGATATTACAGCCACATTTCACACTGCTGCATGGCATTAAGCTGCTTTCGCATTAGGGTAATATTGCGTGGTTATACTGCCTCATGCTTCTGCAATGGGTTATAACACTAGTGATCGACTAATGAGATTTAATGACGCCTGCAATAAAGCTATGGTGCTCACTGAGTTTTCCAATTGCTGCCAGTCTTCATAGCTCAATTCACCATTCAGACAAGTGCGGTGAGAATCCTGATATTAAGACTCTTGTGAAAGGATACTGAAGGTTATGGAATTCTTTGCCACAGAAGGCTATAGAGGCCAAATCAGTGGATATTTTTAAAGGCAGAGATAGATATTGTCAGAGGTTATGGGTAGAAGGCAGGAGAAAGGGTTTAGGAGTGAGAGATCAGCCATGATTGAATGGCGGATTAGACTTGATGGCCTAATCCTACTCCTTTCATTTATGACCTAATGACCTTATGACAAAAATGGATAGATGGAACTAAGCTAATGAAATTAAACCTTTTATTTCAGACTCATGGTCCAGATAAAAGACGACATTACATAGAATACATTGCATATAAAAACACCATGAAATACATATAAAAGCTTCGTAAAATACTTATGAGCATCATAAATTATATACAAAAACACAATACATGGTTTAAAATCCAGAATAAAAAGAAAGATCAGTGTCCTACAATGAGACAACTATACCAATGTCTCCACAACTGGGATTGGTAGCATGTAGTGCTAAACCTTATGTTTGATAAGACCAAGTTAATTTTGTTTTCAGGGTCATTAATCCTGCAAATAAAGATTAGGTAACAATGAGTTATAGAAAGGGAAAATAGAATTGTAATTGGTGGTGGCTAGTTCAATAAGCCTACCATTGTGTTTAATGGCCCAATAATAGTAGTTGATTCGGCTGGGGAGATGCAAATAAATGAAAAAAAAGACGAGAGGATAAATGCTGGGATTATGTGATGCAGATGCTGGAAATCTGAAGTAAAACTTATAGAAAATAAATAAATAACAATGCGTCAACCAACATCTGTGGAGCGTGAAATCCCAAGTTACAGGAGAGTTAAAAAATTGCATGATATGGTATCCAAAGCAGAATATTGTACATGGTATTAAACAAGCTGTACATATCTTCTGAGGGCTGAGACAGACTATCAGGAAGTTCTCACTGAGTACACAAAATCACTGATTGGATTTATCAATGCCTTTCTATGTGGTAGAAGTTCTATCTTTATTGAGATTAGAGGAGATTTTTAAGAAAATATTTGCATTGAAAATATTTGAAATTGGCTTCAGAACACTAATGTCTATGCGAATATGAATGCTCTATTTCTATGTAGGTTTATATTCATCAGATCTGTAAGGATTCTGGAGGGTAAAATTGGCAGAGCTATTGTATATCTCGAGTGACTGCTCACAATTTATTTTTGTGTGGCATTTAAACCAGTGACATCAAAGTATAACATTCCATGAGTAACAGAGGCAGAACAAGTTATAATCACACACTGATAAGAGGTATCCTTGGTAAACAGGTAATACAAATAGCTCAGAAATGTTGCAGAAATGCAAGGAGGCGAAAAGTATACTGTTGAAGTCTGTGGCAGAGGACTTGCATATTTTTTTTAGCTGCATTATTATTTTCAACCTTTTTGCTTCTGGACCCATCCTCTTCAAAGGGTTAGTGTCGTAGAGAGATATAACACTGAAACAGTCCCTGTGGCCCACAGAGTCCCAACTGACCATCATCCATGCTTGTACACTAATCCTGTATTAATCTCACATTCTCATTAACTTAATCATTGATTAACTTGATCAAATCAACAGACATATAGTGATCGCATGAAACATTATCAGTGAGGTTACTGAAAGATTTTGCATTACATTTGTTCATGAGATGATGTTAGCCATTAGTTTTGGGATGGGGCGCGATTATTGATGACACTCACAAAAGCACTTTTCATGTACATGGCCTTGAGACTATTCATCACCCTATTTGTCTCAATGATGCCAGACAATGAGTGGAATTTTCATGACCATTCCCCAGATGTTTTGATTCCTCCAAGGGGTGTATGGGATAGAATGTGAACAGTGGGATGGAATGCTATTGCTGCAGGAGAGGACAGTGAAATCGAAGATTACTTATGTACGTCGGTTGGTCTGAAGATCACCTCGATACATCTTATAAGGTCTTCAAAAGTATTTTGGCATTACTCCATACCTCAGGGATTCTCATTATTGATCAACACCATCCCAGCATCTTTGATCATAAGATCATGTGACAGGAGAATTCGGCCATTCGGTCCATCGGCCCATCAAATCTACGTTGCCCATTCAACTATGGCTGATCTATCTTTCCCGCCTAACCCCATTCTCCTGCCTTCTCCCCATAACCTCTGACAGCCGTTTGCCAGCCTTTTCTAGTGTTAGGCGTCCTGCCTAAGCCTCCGAGACAATAAAACTTCAATGTCAACTTGCATTAATTATGGAGTTCCTTGTGCCTGTCTCCCCAGTAGAAAACCACATGTGTGCTGCTACTTTCTGAATGTCATGCTGTCATCTTTCAGTGTTGTCCCAACCATGCTTCTGGGTGTCAGCCATTCAAGCATTGCTTTAAATGTCCTTTGGGCCAATTTGACCATTTCTTTGCACTGAAGTTGACCCTAATATATTTTTTGCAGATACTGAAATCTTTTTAGAAACTGCTATATGTGTGAAGATCCCAGTTTGATAACCATTGCTCTAAACCAAGAATTTAGAAAGAAAAAAATCTAATAAAGTATATGAGTAATATAGTTCAATAACTTTGTACTAGCTTTTACAAAAACACTCACACTGACCAGAAAATCTATCATTTAACATTTGACCTTATTGTAAATAATACTTATTCCGCTGGTCTGAAATCCTCGGATGCTTACGTGAAATATGTTATATGTTAATGGTTATACGCACTGCACACACCCAGGAGTAAGTTTAAATTATTATTCTGAATTTGAAGTACCACATCGAGACAAAACTAAAAGGAGCTATTCTCACATAAAGTGTGGATGCAGTGTTAGGCAGATGAGCAGAACAAAGACCAACAAGATTACAATGAATGTCTCACAGGATATTATCTGGATAACTGCATATGTAGGTGAACATGATGAGCTTATCACCCCCCTCCTCACCTTTTGTCACCTTTCATTTATTTTTAGTTTCAAGATACAGCTTGGAAACCGGCGCTGCACTGCACCGAGTCTGCGCCAACCAGCGCTCCCCACATACCAATGCTATGCTGCACACACTAGGAACAATTTACAATTTTACTGAAGCCAATTAACCTACAAACCTGTACGTCTTTGGAGTGTGGGAGGAAACCAAAGATCCCAGAGAAAACCCATGCAGGTCACAGGGAGAACGTACAAACTCCGTACAAACTCAATACAGACAGCACCCGTAGTCAGGATCGAACCTGCGTCTCTGGCACTTTAACGCAACAGCTCTATCACTATGACACCGTGCCGCCCTACAAAAGAACATAAACGAGTATTCAGCAGACACCCAAGATGGTTACTCTTTTCCAAGTCAGGAATGTGGACTCCCATTATAGTGCACTATTTCCGTAGCTATTTTTAATCTTTATATTAATATTATTTTGAGCAGCCTAGTATTCAACTGACAATCATAATTCCCTGCCAAATAAAAAGAGACGAATTTCCAATTATATATTTTTAAGGCATCAATATCACCTTAATGGAAATTTCATTGCAAAGGGATAAAGCAATACATTAGTATCTGTTCTTCATTTGTGACTGCAATAGAGATAATTCATTTGGCAGTTATTGAAAAACTGGAAACATAAAGAACTCATTCTTCAAATAAAGAGAAGACTGTGAACACTTCCATGGAGAAAGAATCATAGGTTTGCTCCACTGTTACACATTTTTGGTCATTTACCTTTGTGTTTTTCTTAATTAATTTTTTGGTAAATGAATGTTACTGGTGAGACAGGGTTTTATTACCTCCCACAACTGTCCTTAGGTACTGAGCCACCTGCTACAGTTTCCGCCATCCTTTGGTGAAGATGCTCTCACAAATCTGTCGGGGGTGGGGGACTTCCAGGATTTAGAGCCAAATATGATAAAGGACTTGGGATATGTTTCTGAATCAGGATATTGCACAGCTTAGAGGGGCACCTTCTGTGGTGATAGTCTATTACTCCAGCTGCCACTGTCCTTTTTGGAAGTGGAGGTTGTTGGTTGGATATGCATTCTCACAGTGGTCTTGGCAAGTTACTACAGCTCACTTTAGTAGGTGGTGCACAGTGGGGAGTGGAGGGAATTCATATTCAGGATGGTTGGGGTGCCAGTGAAGCAAACTGCATAATCTTTGATAGTGTTCTTTGATCTTTGATGGTGTTTGTCTTTACTTATCCAGCATGTGGAGAATATTCCATCACACTTCGGACGTGTTCCTTGAGGTGAGCAACTTGCCACGGTATATGCAGAGTCTGAACCTTCTGTTGAGGATGTCTCCATGCTCCAGGTGTGAACGACAGGGGATGCAGCAATAGTACTGCCATTGAGTGTCAGCATGGGTACAAAATTGGTAGGAACGAATCAAGCTCACGAAGTGCTGGAGTAACTCAGTGGGTCAGGCAGCAACTCTGGAGAAAAAGGATGGATGACGTTTTGGGTTGGGGTCCTTCTTTAGCCTGCTCATGAAGGGACTGGATTTGCTGAATTCTCAGTTGGTGTAGCTGGGAGATGTCTGGCCCTAGCATGAGCTGATGAAATCAGTCAGAAAGGCACACACCCCAAAAAGCCAGATCTCCCACCTTGCCCAGGTGGAAGGAGATATTGTGGAAGTATCGGGTGAAGAGAAGGAATAATCTGAAACTAATACCCAATGTACCAGATACTCTCCCAATCTGATAACTAGTCCACATATTGGCCAGCATAATTTGATCAAAGTGTCTTGGGAGCTGAAAGATGTTACTAGATTTTACCACAGCTGTTTTTTTTTAGTTTTCAAGGGATGAAGGAACAAAGTTTTGTTTCTAATTCATTTCACAAGGATTTTTTTCTTGTGCCATTTGACATTGTATTGTATCAGAAGCCCAGAACCTTGTTACATTTCTTAGTTTCAGCTCTAATTGTAGTACAACTAGGAGAGAGACTATGAGAGAGAACAGGCAATGGGGAAATTAGTGGTGCATTGGGAGCAATGGGAAAACCTTGCAATCTGGCATTGATGCGATGGGTCAAATGGTCTGCTCAGTAATAAGGAAATATAAGAAACAAAATATGAGTCTGCTTTATATTGTTGATGGCGACTGCCTGATATTGTGGACAAGAACTGTAGTTTTTTAAATATTTTTCTAATGCAGATGATTATAGGACTTCGCTGATTGTAAACCATCAGCAGGAAGTCTTGCGCATTGACTGTACAATCAAATTAATAAGTGGAAATTCATGGACAGTGCGCTTGCAATTTTCTGATAACCACAGCTTGGGGGCTGCGTTCTGCACCAGTCATTTGTTTCATTTATATTTTCCGCCTCTAACCACTGAATAGATATAATTGAAACAGAAAAGATATCTATAAAAATTGAAAGCTCACTCTCTATCAGCATATTGAAAGTGTTCCTGCTCCCTGACCACAACCGATCCCAAACTGAGACTGAAATGCCATCTATTCCTGCAAAATCATTCAGACGGGAGCCTCCCGGCGCTCAACACTACAAATTCACTGATGAGTCTCAGTGGAACCTGGATTGCTGCCAGTGAACGTCACCCACCAATATTAATGCTGGGATATTCCAACTCATACCAGCACATGGTGGGAGTGGCTGCGACTGCACGGTGTGGCTTGGCAATTGTGAGTGGCTTCACCTTCTAACTGGAAAGGAAGGCAAGGACTGGTAATCACCAGTCAGCAGATCATATGTTCCATCACAGGATGTGCTTACTACTCTTCATTAATTGCCCGTGACAAAGTGATGATGAGCCACTTTCTTGAAGTGCAATATACAGTAACTACCACAAAACGGTCTGTGAACCTTGAGGTGCTGCTTCACAGCACAGATAAAATAGAACCACATTGGTGTGGATCAGGAGGCATGCTTAGGCCAGGGCTGGTGCCTTTGTCCAAATGACATTAGTAAATCAGATGGGTATTTGTTTACTCCAATCCATGGATTTAAAAGCAACAACCAAGTTGCTGGAGGAACTCAACAGGTCTGGCAACATCTGTGGATGGGTTGATATTGGCATTGGTTTATTATTATTAAAGATACACTGCAATTTTTTTAACGTGCTGTCCAGTCAAATCCCATACAAGCCAAATACAATAGATAAAAAATAAAAAGTATACAATGTTACAGTGTTATAATGTAACAGATATAGAGAAAGTGCAGGTAAAAAAAGTGCAAGGGACTCAATGAAGTAGGTTAGAAGATCAGGCCTGCACCCTTGGCTTATGAGAGGACTTTTTAGTAGTCCTCTCATATGCCACTGATAACAGTGGGGAAGAAGCTGTTCCTGATTTCGGTGGTATGTGCTTTCAAGATGAGAGAGGGGAGAAGATGGAATGAACAGGGTGTAAATGCCTTGATTACGTTGGCTGCTTTCCCAAGGCAACATGGTGTAGATGGAGTCGTTGGGGACGCAGCTGGTTTGTGTGAATGACAGGGCGACATCACAACTCTGTAATTTCTTGCAGTCTTGGGCAGAGTTGTTGCCAAACCAAGCTGTGATGCATTCCGATAGGATGCTTTCGATAGTGCATCTGCAGAGGTAGGTAAGAATCATTGGAGACGTGCTGAACTTTCTTCGTTTTCTGAGGAAGTAGAATTGTCCATGTGCTTTTTTGCCTGTAGTTTCAATGTGATTGCTCTGGACAGATTATGTTCATGTAGGAACGGGAAGCTGTCACTTATTTCCACATCAACATTATTAATGCTGACTGGGCATGTATGCACCTTGTTTCCTGAAGTCAGTAACCAGCTGACTTGTTGATCATGAGATGAGATTTTGTTGTCTTGACAATATGTTACTACCCTTTCTGTCTCCTTCCTGTACTTTGTCTTGTCATTGCTAGAGATCTGGACCATGACGGTGATGTTGTCAGCAAACTTATAAATGGAGGTGGAGCAGAATTTACGGTTGTGTCTGTATAGGGAGCACAGTACGAGTCCAAGATTGAGGATTATTGTTTGGGATTGAGACAAACTGGACTGGAAGTATAAAGGGGAGATAGCCAGCAAGAAGAGGTGAGGGGAAGTGATGCCGTAGGAGTTGCAAATCATAGGTGGACCCAGATGAGGAGTTGTTTAGTTTAGACATACAGCGCGGAAAGAGGCTCTTCAGCCCACCAGGTCCACGCCGACCAACGATCCCCATACATTAACACTATCCTACACTCACTAGGGACAATTTTTACATTTACCAAGCCAATTAACCCACAAACCTGTATGTCTTTGGAGTGTGGGAGGAAACTGAAGATCTCGGAGAAAACCTACGGGTCACGGGGAGAACGTACAAACTCCGTACAGACAGCACCCGTAGTCGGGATAGAGCCCGGGTTTCCGGCACTGCATTCGCTGTAAGGCAGCAACTCTACCGCTGCGCCACCATGACTGCCCTGGCTGATTGGCCAATGTACCAGACGGTGGGGAGGGAGGGTGGGATGGAGATAGATTCAGAGACTGGGAGTAATGTAGAGATAATAAAGGGCCGCAGATTACGAATCTGATGAGGGGGATGTTGGGTAGAACAAACTCCTTAAAGATCTTTGCCAGTATGCGCTGAGGTACACAGCAGTTTCCCAGGGACTGGGCACAAACCTGTAGAGTGACTTAATTCCATAGTTTGCAGAAAAGATTAAACTGAGAATTCTGAGAGTTTTTGTAGACAACATTAGGAAAACACAGTCAAATTGGACAAAAAAGCAACAAATCTGAGTTAATATGGTGTGGTGTAAAGTGATTGATTTGAGTTGTAAGAAAGAGGAGAGGCAATATAATGTGGTTCTACAACTTTAAAGGGATTACATGATCAAAGAGAGCTCTTGGTCTTTGAACATGTTTCAGAAATTGGTAGGAAGAGATGAAAAGATTTTGAATTCTTAAAGGATCCTTGGCTTTATAAATAAGGACATAACGTGCAAAAGCAGGGGAGTTCTGCTGCAGCATTTCTCAGCTTGTATAGCTGGAATTTTAGGAGCTGGTCACGTTCTACAGACTGATCAGGCGATTGGAGTCAAAACAAGAGGTTATGGGGAGAAGGCAGGAGAATGGGGTTAGGAGGGAGAGATAGATCAGCCATGATTGAATGGTGGAGTAGACTTGATGGGCCGAGTGGCCTAATTCTACTCCTATCACTTATGACCTTATGACAAGGAATTGAGGTTTGTATTAGATGAAGTGGGGGGAGGTACAACCCAACGCAGTGTGTGGTACTGAATCTGCCATATTTAAGAACTTCTTTCACAATGCAAATTATTTTCAGTGAGTCCAGGGATGAGGCACTGGATGGGAGAGATAAGGGTTTGATTGGGGCACAGATTGGCAAAGGGTTCCTGGACTGGGAGGAGGTGACATGGATTGGGAGTGAGGTGATCAGTTGCTGGTAATTGCTTGCGGTGTGGCCTATGATTTCCATTTCGGATTGAGACATAAATGAGTTGGTGCTGAGTTTGATGGTGGGGTAAACCATCTGTTAGTTTAAAATACTGCATTAGATGGTCAAGGGGATTCAGTGGCTGGCAAAGTTAGGCTAGTTTTGATTATCGGTGATTGTGTGATGGTCACCTAGTCGGTCATATTGGGTAGAAACAAGGATCTACAGATGCTTGTTTACAAAAAAAAGCACAAAGTGCCAGGGTAACACAGGTCTGGCAGAATCACTGGAGAACATGCATAGGTCACATTTCAGGACCCTTCTTCAAACTCATTGCGGGTGAGAAGTGGGGAAGAAAGCTAGCAGAGAGGTGGGGCAGGAAATGTTGGAGGATGATGTGTTGGATGCAGAGGCTGGTGAGGTGAAAGGTGAAGATCAGGGGAATTCTATCCTTGTTCCTTCCTAGGGGTGGAGGAGCGAGGGCAGAACTACCAGACACAGAGGAGATGCAGGTGAATGATCCATCTACGACAGCAGGACAGAAACCACATTCAAAGAGGACATGTCGGATGTCCTAGAATGGAAAGCCTGATCTTGGAGATGGAGCAATTGAGATTAGCGGATTGCATCTTTGGAAGAGGCAGGGCGGGAGGAAGTGTAATGTAGATGGCATGGAGAGTCAATAAGTTTGTAGTCGGTCATATTGGGTGGGGAATGAGGTGTACATGTTCAGAGATAGTGCACTTCTCAGAGCCAAAACAATTGTTCTCTTGCCGGGCCTTTCTCCTGGTCGCCTTTTTCATCATCCTGGTCATTTTGCTCCTACTCTTCTTCAGTCTGCATCTTGATTTTGCATACAGCTCTTCCTCTGGTACCTGCCTACTCTTCAGGTTGCTAGGCTGTGCAACACACTGTACCTAATGGTGAATTCTCTACAAATTAACTGTTTACTGAAGGGTCAGATGCAGGCACTGGAGTCTCATTGAGCTTTCCCACAAGGATTCTGGTGTTTACATAGATATGATTGTAATGGTGCTGAGCTACTGCTGTAGGATGGGGATGGGGATTGTATCTATAGGCAGGGAAGTAGAAGGCAGTCCTTCTCCCTCAAGATATAACCTACTGAACAGTGCTGGATATTGGAATTATTGGCTGAATTCCAAAGCTCCAATTTATCTCGGTAAGGGAAACATACAAACACTGCGTGACTAGTGATGCCATTAGGTGTTCACCAGAAGTGGAGAATCATTAGAAACACTAATGTGAATAGCATATGAGAGTGCCCAGTGCAATTTCCCAATGGTGTTGCTTCAGCCAGAAATAATTGCCATTACCCTCAAACCCTTATTACATCGCTCTTATGTTTAAGTTGTGTGCGGAATATAGGAGCTAATCAATAGAGTTTTTACGCTTTAGCGTCTGTTTCATGTTATGTACATTGACAGTACATAAATAAAATGATACTCGGACACTCAAGCTTCAGCCTTAGTTGAAATGTGCAAGATAATCTCAAATACTGCAAAATCACCAAATAATATTTTCAAGAATTTGTGATAATTGGGTAAAACTGAAAATAAAATAAATCTTTTAGCAATTTAAAATATAAACTGTGATTTTGGGCAGAATAGACAAATATTTGCTTTTCTATAAGGTACTGCATGTAATTATTTCTCCTTTGCCTCTGGGCACCATAAATTGTAGCTTAGTACTAGAACAGTCCTCAGTGCAATAATTTTCTCCAACAGTTCTGAACTCTAGTTGCTCTACTTAACCAGCAGTTCAGCAAATGAATTCTTATCTGAAAATCTCATTAGTCTATCTTGTTAGCAGCTCATTTACATACATGTTTTTTAATCATTTCCAATTCAGAAACCTTTGTGGACTCATATTTTACACAGAGATTCTGATATATGTTTGCAAAGTGTATAATATTCAAAAATAGAACCAGGATGAACTGCACGGTGTATTTACATAATATGCTCTTTTAATCTCAACAGTAACTCGTACTTCATATGACTCATTAAATCCAGGCAACCCACTTGATGTGGTACAGCGAGGTCTACGTGCCTGTTATGCTGATGCAAGCAAGGTTTTCATTATATCTGTACCTCACTGTACTTGTAGATATGACAATAAGTTTGACGACTTAATATTCCACTTAAAAACCTTTAAAAGGCACTTCATATTGATGTAAAGGTGGACCTTTTTTAATAAGTGAGTGCTTCTGTGTTAAGTGATGCAGATCTGAGAGCAGGTCAAAGCTTTTCACCGTATTTCAGTACACTGTGACAATAAGCTAAACTAATTTTTCAAAGCCTGTGTTCTGTTCCCAATGACTAATGGTTTAGTTTAGAACAATCCATGTACAATTGTAGATATGGGAAAAATTCCTCAATATGCCAGTACACTTCCAGCTACACCTTTGAAAATATAGTACCACAGGGAAATCATGAGCAAACAAAATGGCAGTGGTCATGATTGAACTTCGAAGAGCCTGGCAATTTTTCCAGTGCGCAATGTTTGAAATATTTGAACAGGTGCCGCAAAACTTATCCCTGGTGAATAGCAGTAAACATGCTGTATACTTGTAGCTGCATGTTCTACTCCATTTCTAAATTATTTGTATAATTGAAACTTAAAGACCTGCTAGCTAAAAACAATTGGAAACATTGCCACTAATCAAATTCAATAATAAAATGGGATTTTATTGCCTTTCTCTTGGCAACTTATTCATTTTGCCAAGGACTTTAATGTCACAGACTGAGCAAGTACATTTGAGTTTGTGCAGAATGTTATTCATCAAAAGAAACTTTATTGAAATCCTTAACTTTGTTCATAGATTGTCCCAGTCAAGACTTATCAAGACTTTGAAGTTAAAAGTTAGGGTTGAAGTGAGAACATTGTTACTGAATAATAAAGTTACAGAATGGGTCTAAATGAACATGGGGATTTCCAGATAGAGGAGGGATTGAAGTAGATGGTGAGAAAGCAGAGGTAGATGCCTATCAGAAAGTAATAGCGAAAATGTGGTTTCTCTGACTATTCATTTTGTAGAATTGCTTGGGTTCACTTATTCTTTCATTTTCTTGCTGTATCTCTATTGATCAAAGACATGTGATAAAGTGGTGAGTGGATTTACATAATGTGAATCATTTATAATGCAGCCAATCTTTACCATACTGTTTTTAATTGTTAAGTTAAATATCACAATTAATTTCAGACCACAATTGCCATTCCTCAGGAGAGAATAGCAAATATTTCAGGTACAGAGGCATTCAATGGAGCAAAAGAAACCAATTTATTGCCTCAGAAATCCGACTCCACTAATTTTTCTCCATGGCCCTGCATATCATTCTCTCTCCAAAGACTGGCCAGATCTGTTTTGAAGGACTAGATTGATTCCTTTTCTGATAACCACCATGGAAACAAATATAAGATAATAACTATTCTTGATGTTAAAAAGTTCATTTCTTAAATCTTTTGCTAAAAAATATGTCTGTGGCCCCTGTTTTTTGAACCATGGGAGCAGTTCCTATATATCTTATCTAAATTCATTGTAATCTTCTAAACTTCTATTAAATTTCATTTCAATCATTCTGCTTGAAGTCATTCTGTATTTCCAATCTATCTTCTGAAGGAGGAAGTTGGCTCACGGTTTGCCTTTGTTTGGTTGATTACTATCTGGAATTTGCGTCCAGGATTTTTAAAGGGGAAATTTACCATGAACATCTCTGCTGGCTTTTCTCCATCTCCTTACTATTGTCCCTCCTCATTCTGCCCACCAAAATATGTCACCTTGACCTTCTGTGTTCAATTTCATCTACAGTGCGACCAGCCTACCTGCATTCTCTTGAAGTCTTTCATTCTCATCTGTGTAATTTATAATGTTTTCAAGTTTTGTGGCATTTGTATGTCTTAAAATTGTGCCCTAAAATCCCTGTGTCCAAGCCAGTGGTGTACATCAAAATCAGCAGTGGACACAGTAAGAAACGTTGGTGAACTCCATTCCACCGGGTGGTGCTTCGATGGCAGCCTCGCCTACAGTCTGTCTGTCCTTTTTGTCTGTTTTTGTCTTTTTTTGTGTGTTTAAAATGTTAATGTTAATGTTCTCCGGTTTGTATTATGTGGGGGGAGGGCGGAGGGGTTAGGGGAGACTTTTTTTTCAATCTCTTACCTTGCCGGAGATGCAATTGTTTTCCGGGTCGGATCTCGTGGAGCTGGAGTCCTTGCTAGGGACTGACATTGAGCCCCACTGGGACTTACCATCAGAGCCGATTGGGCGTGGACTTACCATCGGAGCTGATTCCTTGCCTGGTATTGACACTCCAACTGTGGCCAGCGGACTTTAACATCAAGGAGGACGCAGTCTCGGGAGAGACCGAGTCGGGAAGCTCCGAAACGGACAACGTTTGACAAGCCCCAACCCGAGGTAGATCAGCCGGCGTGAGGGAGCTGAGATTCCCCCCCCAATGCAGGAGTTTGATCGCCCTAATGAGGAAGCCCGCTGCCGGCTTCAGGGGTGAGATCGTCCCGTCAACGGAAGGTTAGAGGCCCCCGGCCGATGGAGGATAAAGAAGGGAAGAGATTGAACTTTTGTTTGCCTTCCATCACAGTGAGGAATGTGGATGAGTCACTGTGGTGAATGTTTCTGTTAAAATGTATTGTGTGTGTTCTGTTGCTTTTTATTAGTATGTCTGTATGGCAAAGCAAATGCCTCGTATGTTGCAAAACATACTTGGCTAACAAAGTATTATTATGACTATGACTATGGTTCTCTCTAATCCATTCTCCACTACTCTTCATCAGCACCATTAATAGCCCCACCATCCTAAATTGGCCAAGAACCGAATATGTGGCCATATTATCCAATGTCTTATGAAAATCCTTACCAGCAACAACATCTGTACTGGCTTCATCTCCCTGTAACCTCAGCATAACGTTTCCAAATATTATTAAAAATTATCTTCCATTTATACTTAAACTACAACTGATATATACATTGAAGTTCATTAGACTGTCCAGTTGCAACCCTGCACAATAGTTAATCATCTTAGTGCAAGAGGTGCTTATAATATTCATTTAATCCTCAGAAATGTGCCTCATTGTTTGAATTATTACCTGAAATATTCTTTTTTTTTTTTATTTATTTATTAGAAGTAATGTACATTACATGATATAAGCCAAAAATAACATAATACATTTATTTTACCACTTATTTTAAGCTTTAAGAAGAATAGAGAAAGTTAGATAAGATAGTAAATGGATGAGAGAGTGATCAGGAAGAACCCGTAGAAGCGTAAAACACAAGAAAAATAAAAAAGGAAAACAAAGGAAAAGAAAGAGAAAAATAGAAGACAGAAAATATAAAAAAGTAAAATAAGATAAAAGAGATGTCCCTACTTCGTATCTTTACACACCCCTCACCAGGTCCTGATACCATTTATTTTCAAAGTTGTGTTGCACCCTATGCTTGTAATAAGTCGATAAATGGAGACCAAATCTTTTGGAAATGGTCTGATTTGCCTGCTAGCAGGAATCTCATATCTTCGAGGTGTAACATTTCGGACAAGTTTTAAATCCACATTTTTATCGTTGGTGTGGGAGCCTTTTTCCAGAATTTAACTATACGTTTTTTTGCCTACCTGAAATATTCATTTAAAACTTCTGAATAATTTACAGTTTCCCAGTTTACTGCACCTTTTCCAATTTATTTCATCTTATTTCATTTGTTTTGTATAACATAACTATTTCACAAAAAGTTCTTTAAAAGGACAAATTACAAGAATGCTGGTCAAAGAGCATGATGGAATGTAAAAATGCATGATTAGTAAGTATGCAGGTGATGCTAAAGTGGGTGGTATTATATCTAGTGAAGATGGTTATCACAAGTTACAGCATACGCTTAATCAGCTGGGCAAGTGGTCTGAGAAATGGCGAATGGAATTTAATGCAGATAAATGTGATTTGTTACATTTTAAGTAGTTAAACCAGGGCAGACCCCTCACAGTTAATGGTCAGGCCCTGGGGAAGATTGGAGAGCAGAGGGAACTAGGAGTACAGGTACATAGTTCCCCCAAAAAAACAGTGGCACAGGTAGGTAAGGGTGGTCAAGAAGGCTTCTGGCACATTAGTCAGGGTATTGTATAGACGTTGGGACATTATGTTACAGTTGCACATGACATTGGTGAGGCCACACTTGGAGTACTGTCTTCAGTTTTGGTCACCCTGATATAGGTAGGATATCATCAGCCTTGAAAAAGTGTAGAGAAGATTTATGAAGATGTTGCCAGGACTTGAGGGCCTGAGCTATAGGGAGAGGTTGGGCAGGCTAGGACATCATTCCTTGGAGCACAGGCGGCGGAGATGTGATCTTATAATCATGAGGGGAATAGAGAGGGTGAATGCACAGACTCAGGGTAGGGGAATCAAAAAAAAGGGGACATATGTTTAGGTGAGGGGCAAGATTTCATATGAACCCGAGTGGCATTCTTTTCACTTAGAGGGCAGTAGGTATATGGGATGAGCTGCCAGAAGAGGTAGTTAAGACAGATACTATAACAACATTTAAAATACACTTAGTCAGGTACTTGAACAGAGATGGTTTAGAGGGAAATGGGCCAAACATGGACAAATGTGATTCGTTTAAATTAGCAATGTTACAAAATTTTGAGATTTTAAAAATCAAGTCTGCAATTTATCCCATCAGATAAAGCATAAAAAGAAGTTTAATTTGACACCTAATTCACTTTCATATCTTCAGTATTACAAAAGTTATGGCCATTGTCATACTCGGAAATTAGCATCTTGTTTCCTTTGACTTGACTCAAAAGCTGTGATCAAGGACAGTCAAAAGCCCATAGTTTTCTTAAAAATTAAGAGAACTGAATGAAATTTTCAGTTATTATAGATTGAATCATTCTGAAACAAATATGAAACAATCTTAGGGTACACAAAAAGCTGGAGAAACTCAGCGGGTGCAGCAGCATCTAAGGAGCGAAGGAGATAGGGACGTTTCGGGTCGAGACCCTTCTTCAGACCCAGTTCGGACCCCAGCCGGACTATCGGTACCGACGGGCCATCTGCCGTGCGTCCCAGCATGAAACAATCTTACTTGGATGACCTGAAATTAAAGCATATAATTAGTTAGTTACCTAATTGTAGCTAATTACAAAATTCAATTACTAGATCTAAACATCTATCTATTTCTTAAGAAAAGGTTAACATTTTTAAATAGCCTAAGTGTCTAAATAACATTCACATAATAATCCACAATATAACATGATTTTTAAATCTCATTGTCATGAATTTATAGGCCAAATGGAAGGAATTTGGTGTTTAATTCCCGTAAATTAATGGCCATTTAAATCATCTTGCAAGTGAGATTTTGTGGAACGTGATCGATTTGAACGTTGCATTTGCGGTGAATTTAAACCCCATATCGGCAGGAAAAACACTGCCGGTTCCTTTGGGGCCTAAATCACCTTTTCGCAACGTGAAATTTTGATTAAAGGCATCCTAAGAAGCACGTTTATATGTAAAAATAAACGGCGTACCTTGCTTTGCCCCGTATGTGAGATCCGTCACTTTGTCGGCGTCGACGGCTTTAGAAGACTATTTTAATTTTACTCCTGCTATTAAATTATCCAGCTTTATTTTTTAATAAACTTGATAAAATGGCAGTTGGAGCGATTTTTCTTCAGCAACTTAACAGCCTGACAAAGATCGATTTCAACAGACTGGAGAAAAATGGCATTTTAAACCCGTCCCCCTCTCAAAGGCGCCAAAGTCGTGCACACGGCCAGTGACAGAACTGCAGCGCCGCTGAAGCTAAGTTTTGTAACATAACTACTTAAATGGGGCATCTTGATCAGCAGGGATGAGTTGGGCCAAGCGGCCTAACTCCGTGCTATATGAATTTATGTCTAGGTATGCAGTCTGTAGTGTGATGCACCAACTTCCAACCGGTGCAATCATTGCCAGTTGCTAAAGTTCAGTGCTAGCTCACTGCGTCAGGGTCTTCAAAATGGTGGGAGCATACTCGTATCCATCGTAACTTCTCACTCAAGGTCCTTCAAAATCAAACTTAGCTTTGAGATTTTAAAACCAGCCTTGAAATTAACAGGAACATGAATCGTAGTTATATTGACAAACCAATGGCAGCAATGCTGTGTGGTAAACATTATAGGAAACAAAAAAATCCCTCCAACTAACTTGCTCTTCCTTTACCTGCCTTTGAACATCCCTAACTGTACTGGCCTGTGAAAGTGAATGGGCGTGGAGTGGAAAACATTTTCAGAAAACAGGGAAATCACTCAGAGAGTTCAGTAAACAGCACCTGGCACTCTCAATATGATCCAGGCAGCAGAAGAGACCTTAGGGATTGCAGACAGGCAGTGCAAGGTCAGAAAGGCAGCCATATGCAGACAAAGTTAAGCTGCACTGCTGTGTGAAAGGAAAATGATTGTGGAAATGAAAGCAACAGTGGGAGTTCTGTTTCAAGTTCAGTAATAAACACTTGAGTGCAGGACGTTCTTCCGACCAATTGATGCAGATTAACATAATTTAGCAATTGTGGAATAGATCCGTACAACATGAAGTAGTAAACACAGTTACAATTATTCAAAAAATATGAACAGTTATTCATAACAAGCAGGATGTCAACAGAAATCTTTGTTTTGCAGGTACATTTATCTTTGAGATATTACTCCAATAAGCCAGTTCCGGCTTTTGTCTTTATTCTGCATTAATATTGTTTCCATTAATAAAAAGGGCATCAGAGTATTATATCACTTGGATTACTCATTTGACTGCTCTGAGAATTAATTTGTTGCTGAGCAAGAAAAAAGACTCCTTATTTCCTGCACACTATTTTGGAGTATCGTCAGGACATACAATAAATGTGCCTTTTTTTTATCTTCCTTTAGTTTTGCAGTTGGTTGGCAACATTTTGTTCGTGTGACATCCACATTACAAATATCACCTTTCAGTTCTCAAAGCCTGAAAAGCCCTGAGGTCTGGGAATTAATCCAGTTATGTGATAATTTACAGAATAGAATTTCTAAATATAGGGACTCTTATTTCTTTCAGCTGCATAAGACTATTTGGGCCTAGATAATCCATTTGCTACAGTTTCAATCAAAGCTTTTACTTGACTAGCATGCAGTAATGAGGGTCACATTCAGACCACAAATTTAAATGTGCTGATCAACAAATTGAGGTATTAATGTTTTAATTAATGTGACAGAGCACTGAGTGGTTTGCAACTAAATCATAAATCAAGGACTTAGAAGGTTTATAATTCTTCCTTGAAGAGAGTTTTGTGACGTCAGGTCACGTGACACAACAGAACACCATGCCTCACTTTTATAATCGAACATACATAAGATCTCTTATTTTACAAAAAACATCTCCAGATATAACATAAGTAGAATAAATAGATTGTGTAGTGAATTGTATTTTATTTTATTTTATTATCTTATTAAAGGGCAAAACAAACAAATGTGTGCCAATTCTAAACGAGGGAGGCATATATTCTCCAGCGGACTGCAGGATATTGCTGAGCATTCTCTTTTCCAACATTTTTTTCGCACAATTGTTTCCTCCTGAAGAACAATTGGTCTTGGTGCTCTAATCCTTATCTATCCTGAATTAGCTTTTCTCAATCAAGGAGAGGATTATGGCACAAAATCTTGTCTCAGTTCTTTCACGCTTTTAAAATTGGGAGGAAGGTTGGTTGGAGGACAAGGGTGGGCGGGGTGGGAGCAGGGCGGTGAAATACAATGAGCTATGATTCTAGCTCTTGGTCTTTAACCTAGATATTTTGTTGTTAAACTCACAGGTATGGAGGCTGTTTGAGCACAAACTAATACCTGCCTCTCAAGGTCACTGTATATGGTTTGTCTGCTGACACTCACTGTCAAGTTACAGTCATCAGGAAGAGACGTTTGGTTGTGTTATGGACATTTTATTGACCAATACCCCAAATTAATAAAAAGAGAGAGGTGCAGTAATATATCTCATATCCCAGAGAGAATGCTAAAATCATTTGATAGTTAGAGAAGTACTTTTGCAATGTAATTACTTCACGAAAGGTAGCAGCTGATATGTGCATTGTCACATAAAATCCATTCGCTAACGACCTGGATAGAAACAAGGAACTGCAGATGCTGGTTTATTAAACATGACCTGTTAACCTGTTTGTATCAGACTAAGAAGTACACCAGTATACTGAGGATAATGCTACCACTGCTTGTTGAAATGGTTCTTTCATGTTCTGTTGTGAGAGCAGACAGTGTTTTAATTTAACATTGCAAATGAAAGATAGAAGTAGGAATGGCAGATTTAAACATTCTGAAGGGAATTAAAAAATATATTAAAATGGAGCTATATTGCAGACCCAAGCATGTGTTTCTAGCTCTATGGAGAAGGGGTTTCTTTGTGGCAAGTAATTATGAACACAAGGACCTTATATATTTTCCGAAGGTGTTAATTTTAACGTGAGAAGAGCAAAGTTTAAAGGAGATGTGAGGGGCAGGGTTTTTACACTGATGGTGGCGGTTTGCCTGGAATGTGCTGCCAGGGGTTGTGGTAGATACAGACATGACAGTGGAGTAGAATAGGCTTTTAGATAGGCACGTGGATATGCAGGGAGGGGAGGGATATGGATCATGTGCAGGCAAATGAGATTAGTTTATCGGTATCGTGTTCAGCAAAGACATTGTGGGCTGGGGGGTCTGTTCCAGTGCTGTACTTTTCTATGCTCGGTGTTCTATCTAAAATTAGGGCTTTAGTGCAATTACATCTGGTAATCCTATGCAATTTCAAAAAAATGCGTGATGTGTAAACTCAGAGTGTGACAACTCTCGACAGGAATCTATCCCACTTCTGATTCAAATCACTCCCATTGGGGGAGATGGGGTGGATAAGGGAACATGCACCCCAGTTCTCTGATGGTCTATCAGACATTTTTGAAGGTGGGCTGGCATTTGGAAGGTGAGGAAATCGTTAGAATGGTCGAGGCAAACCCCCTCTCACCATTACTGCCGAGGATAATGGTTGGCTTTGATTGCAAAATGGGATTTATCAAGACTATAAAGAGGATTCCAAGCTTGTCTTCGACCATCGACTCCCATGCTGAGCATTGGTCCTTCAAGCCTTCTTCCTCCCATTAAGGTTTGTGATTCTCTTTGACACCTATGCACTTTCTTAAGTGTGTATGTGTGCATAAATATTTGTCCAGCTGTTTTCAGGTGTTGCATACTGGTTGACAATATTGGCGTGTGCCTTGTGCTCTCTGTGCACAGATACATGATAGAGTACATACCAATGCCCATAATACAATTTCATATCATGTCCAATGCATTTCATAGGCAAGTGTGAAATTGAAACCTATCACGCAATGCGCAATAAACACATGCTCCAGCATATAAAGATATATGATGGTATGTCTTGCCCACAATAATGCGTGCTGCTCGATGTCTCAATAACAAGCTGTGGTATGTGACCCAGAAAGAAAGAACAATTAATATTGCTTAGCCTTATCATGGTCACTAGGAGCGCTGCACTGACGGCAGCCTCTGCCTACAGCCTGTTTGTTTTTCAATCTTTTTTTAATTTTTAGTCAGTTTAAAATTTGTTTTGGGGGGAATCTTTGACTTTTATATGTGGGGGAGGGGGGCATGGTAAGGGGGAAACTGCTTCCTGGCGGGGACGCGGCTATTTCTCCGAGTCGTGTCCTCGCCCCCCTCCTCGCGGCCGACCACCTGGATCTGTGCGGCCTTTCCTGCCGGGGACCGAGAACCAGACCAGAGCTACAACAGGGGTGGCGCGGAGCTGGATTCACCGCAGAGCAGGCGATGCCTACCTGGATCGCCGTTTGGAGCTCCGGAGTGTTGGACCATTGCTCCAACATCGTGGAGCTGCGGTTTGAGAGAGCTTCCAACGCGGGCGGTGCTGACTGTCATCGCGGAGTTCTGGGGCCTTTGCCGAGGGCCGCCAGCGTTGCATCTCCGGCCAGCGTGGCCAGCGGACTTTGGGAGCCGCAGACTCCGGTAGGGGGTGGCCGACTCGGATGTCCAGGCCGCTGAGGACGTCCCCCAGCCCCGACGTCGGACTTACCTCACCCCGGCGAGCGTGCCTGAACATTGGAGGAAGAGGACTGACTTTGGTGCCTTCCCTCACAGTGGGAAACTTTGATTCTGCTGTGTGGGGATGTTTTATGTTGAATTCTATGTTGTGCTCTTTATTTTTATTGTATGGCTGTATGGTGATTACATTTCGCTGTGCCAACTGGCACATGTGACAAATACAGTGGCTTGCAAAAGTTTTCATACCTCTTGAACTTTTCCACATTTTGTCACGTTACAACCACAAACATAAATGTATTTTATTCGGATTTTATGTGATAGACCAACACAAAGTGGTGCATAATTGTGAAGTGGAAGGAAAATGATACATGGTTTCCAAATTTTATTACAAATAAAAAAACTGAAAAGTGTGGCGTGCAAAGGTATTCTGCCCCCCTGAGTCAATACTTTGTAGAACCACCTTTTGCTGCATTTACAGCTGCAAGTCTTTTGGGGTATGTCTCTACCAGCTTTGTACATCTAGAGACTGAAATTTTTGCCCATTCTTCTTTGCAAAATAGCTCAAGCTCAGTCAGATTGGATGGAGAGCGTCTGTGAACAGCAATTGTCAAGTCTTGCCAGAGATTCTCAATTGGATTTAGGTCTGACTTTGACTGGGCCATTCTAACACATGAATATGCTTTGATCTAAACCATTCCATTGTAGCTCTGACTATATGTTTAGGGTCATTGTCCTGCTGGAAGGTGAACCTCCGCCCTAGTCTCAAGTCTTTTGCAGACTCTAACAGGTTTTCTTCCAAGATTGCCCTGTATTTGGCTCCATCCATCTTCCCATCAACTCTGACCAGCTTCCCTGTCCCTGCTGAAGAAAAGCATCCCCACAGCATGATGCTGCCACCACCATGTTTCACAGTGGGTTGGTGTGTTCAGGGTGATGTGCAGTGTTAGTTTTCTGCCACACATAGCATTTTGCATTTAGGCCAAAAGCTTCAATTTTGGTCTCATCAGACCACAGCACCTTCCTCCACATGTTTGCTGTGTCCCCCACATGTCTTATGGCAAACTGCAAACGGGACTATCACATAAAATCCCAATAAAATAAATTTACGTTTGTGGTTGTAACGTGACAAAATGTGGAAAAGTTCAAGGGGTATGAAAACTTTTGCAAGCCACTGTAAATATATCTTGTATCTTGTATCCTTAGGACATCACAAATAATTCAATAGTTGCTTTGAGATGTGCTGCCACTGGTATGACAGTAAAGGCAGAAGCCTTTTTGTGTACAAAGGAGCATTACAAATCATAAATAAATGAATGATCAATTAAAATATGTATGGTGTTGTCCGAGGCAGGAATAGAGCTCAGGGTATTAAAAAATCTTCCTTTCTCTTTTAAATAGTTTTCGAATCAATTATACTGTTTAAAATTCAAATATGGCAGCTGTGACAATGCAGCAATCATTTGTACTGATAAATTTAATTAATTACTAGTTGCATTGATTACTAATTTAATGGGCTTCAACCAATGAATCTCCATGTGAATTGTGAATATGATGGATCAAAACTTCAAACTTATGCTATAAATTACTTTTGTGTCTTACATTGCAATAGACTATGCCATACTGAGTTTTAACCATATATTAATATAGAGCATTACACAGGTAGAGTTTGATGCTCACATGGCACACAATTTGTGACCCATAAAATTCACAAAGTGCTGGAGCAACTTGGTGAGTCAGGCAGCATCTCGGGGGGAGAGTGTTGTGCAGTGTTCAAGAGCCAGAAAAATAAGACATAGGAACAGAATTAGGCCATTCAGCCCATTGAGTCCACTCCACCA
The DNA here is from genome assembly GCA_035221665.1 of Okamejei kenojei. Lineage (NCBI taxonomy): Eukaryota > Metazoa > Chordata > Chondrichthyes > Rajiformes > Rajidae > Okamejei > Okamejei kenojei. The sequence goes on from CM069143.1 coordinate 10,809,945, forward strand.
TTCAATCATGGCTGATGTTAGCTGGGAAGAAGTTGCTCTTGAACATGATGATTATAGGCTCCTGTTCCTTCTTCCTGATGGTATCTGCATATTTTGGGCATGGTCAAGGTAGTGTGGGTCTTTGGTGATATTAGCTGCATTTTTGAGGCAGCTCGTCCTGTAGATCCCTTCGATGGTGGGGTGGTCAATACCTGTAATGAACCGGGTAATGTCTATAATTTTCTGCAGCTTCCTTTGGTCCTGGGCATTTGAGTTACTGAACTAGACTGTAATGTGACCAGTAACTATGCTCTCTACTGTACATCTGTAGATTTTTAATAGATTATCTGGTGATATATCAAATTACCTCAAACTTCTAAAGAAGTGGAGGCATTGACAAGCTTTCTTTATGATTGCGTCAATGTGCCGGGCCCAGGATATGCATATCCATGAACATGAAGCTGTAGACTCTCTCTGGCACCATCCATCAATGGCTATAGATTCATGGATCCACATCATTGCCTTGCCGAAGTCAATAAGAAGCTCCTGTGTCTTGTTATAATTGAGAGCAAGATTGTTGTTCTGTTACCATTCAATCAGATTGTCAATCTTCCTCCTGTACTTTGACTCATGGTTACCCATTATTCATCCAACAAGAGTGGTATTGTTGGCAAATTTAAAGATGGTGTTGCAGCTGTGAACGGTTACATTATCACAGAGCAAGTGAAGCAGAGGACTGAGCGCACAGCCTTGAGATGCTCCTGTGTTGCTCATCACTGAGGAAGTATTGTTGAAAATTCGTACTGTTTGTCACCTGCTGACAAGGAAGTCGAGGTTCTGCTGGCAAATTGTAGTAGGTCCTCGTCTTTAGTGAGGCAGGAGTTGGTATGCATCGTAACCAACCTGATAAAGCACTTCATTACCACAAACAAAAATGCTACCACTTGGTAATCCTAGAGGCATCTGATCTTGTCCTTCATGGGCACCAGTATTATGGATGTCCTATTAAAACAGGTGGGGACCTTAGTATTGAGATGTTCAAAATGTTCTGAAAAAGCTCAGCCAGTCGGTTTGTTTAAGTTTTTTAAATGTGGCTCAATACATTGTCACGCACTCCAAGAGTTCACCCTTGTGAAGGATCTTCTGATATCAGCCTTGGTGACTGGGATTATGCTGTTGTTGGAGCCTGAGAAAGTACATCGATATTCTCTCTTTCAAAACAAGCATAAAAGCATTGTTCTCGTTTGGGAGGAACTGCGTATCTGAAACTTGAGCTACTAATTAATTTAGCCTTATAAGAAGTAATGGCATGCAATCCGGCCATAGTTGCTGAACGTCCGTTTGATCTCCAGTTTATACCAAAAGTGTCTCTTTGCTTTCTTGACAGTCTTATTAAGGTCATGCCTGGACCTCTTAGATGATCCTGTTTCACCAGATCTGGTCCTTGGTAGATTACAGACCTACTGGTTCATCAATGGCTCCTGGTTAGGAAAGACACAGATGGTCTTGCTGGATACACAATCTTTTTCCTCATGGGTACATTTCCCTATGAAGTTGGTAACAACTGTGGCATATTTGTTTAGATCCATTGCCATGTCGAACATCGGCCAGTCTACCAACACCAAGCAGTCACAGAGCCACTTTGCTACTTCCCCTGACCAGCTCTATGCAATCCTCATTACTGGAGCTGCACTCTTCAGTCACTGCCTGGAATGAGTCGAGTCATATGCACTTCAAGGTACAACACATATTTATTAAAGTTCACTTACAGCATTCACTTGCAAGGTGTTACCGTAAACTATCAGCTACTCAGACTAAATACTTAAGCAGACTTCAGATAATATAAACCACATAGTAGGCGGAGCTTCTACTAACAAGCACTACAATTGGTTAGTAAGAAGTAACCAATCTACATCTTTCCTTGTAGAAACAAAATAAAGCATTGATACATGGTGGCTAAATATTACAGTAGCCGAAATGCTAATAATACATATGGGGAAGTATAGATGGTTACACAAAATCACCGTATCTAAGAGGTGGCCTGCTGACCCGTCCGACGCGCGTGTGGTATAAATCCGCATCTTCACCAGTGAAGTGACCGGGGAAGTGACCATGGACGGCACTGGAGACCCGTCGAGTGGAGGTGGTGAAATAGGTGATTTAGGCACAGAACGCCATGGACAGGCTGCAGGGGACGCAGTCGGTGGTTGTTGTGCAGTCGGTCCGGCAGTGAGAGGGTATATAAAATTTGTGACCTCGATAAGGAGCTGCAGGACGTGGTTCCTTCACAGGAAGTAGATGTTGATGGTTGCGTCTGTAAATGCCCCCATCTGCGCTTACCAGGTAAGAGCACGGTTCTTTAGCAAGGCTGTGGATGTGACCCAGACGGCCATAGCCCTTGTTGGTCTACGGGCCTATGGGGGAGAGGTTCTGCACCTGCTTGGAGAAACTGATTTGAACTGCATCATAGACTTGCGGTCTCATACCCTTAAGTTATTTATCGTCTGAGGGGATTCTGCAACTCTGCAACTTGGTATCAATACATGCCATGATCTGGGCCTAGTCTACTTTGGCCCTGCTGTCCATCAACTCGTTCTTGCTGTGGGCCCCACTCAGCAGATACTCTCACAATATAAAGAACTGTTTAACGATGAGCTTGGTATGCTGCCCCTCAAATACAACATCGCCGTTGATCCCACTTCTGACACCATATAATGAGTTGAGTCATACGCACGTCAAGGTACAACACATGTTTATTAAAGTTCACTTACAGCATTCATCTGCAAGGTGTTACAGTAAACTTGCAGTCCCTCAGTAACCAATCTACACTGACTATAGGCAGGAAGAAGGTGCCATTTTACAAAATGATGGGGTGATAGGCATCTATGATGGATATCAAAATTCAAATGGTAAACAGAGTATGAGAATAATATTGAGCAGTTCTCATTCTTTCACTGATTTTTATCAGTTTATGGAAAAACCCAGAAGATTTAGACTGGTTGTGAGGCAGTACAAACAATGATATAGCTGAGAATGAAGCAGATGTCTCTCTTTAATTCATGTCCAGTGAAGAGGAGTTAGGTGATGTCGGCTGTGCAACACTCTTCTATACCTGCTGGTGCTCACATGATGTGCAAAAAGTTCTGGATGCATGTTGGTTGCTTTCATGATGTTAATAGGGAAGCAAGATTGTTCTGACGAGATAAGGCCACTAAAGATGTTTACTCAAGCCAAAATTACATTTGCAGTGTGATTCATTTCAGAGTGTGTTTTGTTCATTGACTCTATGACCCCTAGAATTCTATTCTTCAGGGCAAATTTAAACCTGGGGAAATACTGCAGTCTCAAAACAACCAGTGGAGGATGTACTGAAGGAAATGTGCTGCTGAAGTAATTCCTTTAACATCATAAACACCGCTAGTTTTCCTGGAGAAATGTATTTGATTAAAGATTCCACTTTTGTCTGAAGAAACAAGCATCCTGTTAAGTCTGGGAGAGCTTTGGAAATAACAAAATAGGTCAAATTAAATTTCCTTCATGAAGACATTTTCTGAAAATCTGTGTGAGCTCAAAGGAAAAAAGCTGTAGTTTTGTTGATACCTCTCCAGGCTCCTGCTCACAGTATAATGAATGCTTCAGCTCTGCGAGTGTGATCTCTTGCCTAACTTATACTTGGGCAAAGCTATCATAAACAAATTCTCCATTGTCATAATTGATGAGACCTCAATTTAATCGATTCCTCCTATTTGTGTCCAAAATAAGAATCTAATGGGAAGTTGGAGGAGACAATTTATTGCCAGCAGGCTTCAGGGACCAATCTAAATGTAGCTGGATTCTGGCCGTAAATATAAACCATCACTGACTCCAACACAAATCAAAAGACAATTTGGATACTGTCAAAACCAAATCAAAATGAATGACTTCGGAAACCAATAGACTGATGCATGTAACAATTACCATGTGTAGGCCCGATGGCACATACTTAGCAGCAGTTCTACTCATTTGTCATGTGTTTGCTTCAGGCAATGTGCCTCACATTTTCTTCCCTTCATGCTTTAATCAGCAAACAACCTTAATGTGATATTGATGCGCTATTTTGTGTTGACGTTTTCTTTGGTTGAAAGGTCACCTCACCACAGTTTCTGAACAAAAAAAAATCAGGTTTAAGTACACATTGCTTAGTTTTAATTTTCAGATAAATTTACTGACTTTTTCCCTTTCTCCCTTGTTCATTTTGGAAACTGGTAAGTGCAGTTTTTGATTGATATTGCCTTTTAAATTGAAGTCTTCAAACTGGGTCAACTAATGTGTCCTTGGAGACCATTGTATAATTTATAACGTTCTTTTTTCTAATAAAATAACAAACTTTCTTGTGAAATTGTGGTTACATTTGCAGAATATTTCAGCTTTCGATTTTAAAGAAACATAAAGGTCTAATATTGCACACAAACTGCAAAAAGCCTATATGTAGATCTTTTGAAAATAAATGAATGAATGAATGAATGAATGAATGAATGAATGAATGAATTATTGGCCAAGTATTCACAAACAAGGAATTTACCTTGGTGCTCTGCCCAAGTGATAACATGACATACAGTGACAGTTAGGAATGACTCATAAATCATAAAACATTATTGATTAAACATGTGAATTAAATAAAATACCAGAGCTAAAGCAAGAGGCTACAGATTTTTGGTTATTGAGTAGAATTAACGGTATATTTTTAGGTTAATATGTTAGAAACAGACATTTCGTCATGATTTATTTTGCTCCATCTTTTAAAATATTCAAAGCCAAGGAGTTTAATTGCTTTATTTTCGGCAGCAATTTTCAGTTTAGTGAGAGCCATGGCTTTCAGAGACATTTGTACTTTTTTTAACATACTTGCCTTCCATAAAGAAAAGAATGAATACTGCAGGATATGAAACTATACCTGAGGAAATATCAGGGATCATGGTAATAGATGGATCCTATAGAGAAACCTATTATTTACCAAGCTGTACTTCATAGAACAAAAAATGAAATTATTATTCTCTCACATGTTTCAGGCAACATATATTGTTCTAGGCAAACATTCTTCCCCTTCCACAAAAAAAAAGACTTTGCTCATAAAGTAAACAGTGGTGTACTCAGGGCATTTCATTATCTCCAGTCCCTGCGCCAAGCAATTTAATACATAATTTTACTGCATGTCAATGTCAAGAACATTTCATCTCCAAATGTTACAACAGTGAAACATTTGAGAGACTGTAATACTGAATCCAGCCTCTCAGTGTCGTGTGTGGGAGGGCCTTATCCTTTAGTCTTTTCTTACAGAGGGTTTACAGTGGCTGCACCAAGCTCCAGTCCTTCAGCATTAATTCCTGAACTTTGATAATGTGCCATCTGGCAGCATTTGTGTGTAAAAACCTCCTTACTCTGGAAGACCTGCACGTGTCAGGCTGAGCAACATACATCTTTCACTGTAATGACAATTTTCCAGCTCAGCAAGCTTCGTTGGGAACTGCCTGTCCTCTGTTGTGGAGTTCTCTGTAATGCAGCTGCATAGGATGGACCTCAACAAAACCACTACGTTCTTTTGCAGACATCTTGGCAAATACCTAGTCCACGATGACATTTGGATTGAGGCCTTGGATGTGCATGAAATGTCTTCCGAGTAGCCAAACAAGGTCTTGTTGCTTGTTCTAAGAGAATCTGTTAATCCATCAGGGGTAATCAGGTCACCATTCAAGGTAAATGGAGGAATATGAAATTGTTACTGAAGGAACCATCTTGCTCTCAGGGGAGACATTTCCTATTTAAGTTTATGAACAGAAAATTGTATCAAATATGAATTATTTGAAAAAAAAATATTGCAATATATAGTGCTCTTTGTTAAAACCATGCTTTTTAAAATTTGAATTTAGCTTTTGCACGAATGTTAAAATATAGAGTAAGACTTGATGGCATAGTTCTGCATCAAAATCCTACCGGACAGATTCATTACTTTAAAATGCAATACTTCATTGTCAGATAATTGTAGTTAATACATTAATTTATGGGCAATGCAAATCTGCTTTTTTTAATTGGAATTCAGTCCTTAATGAAGCAAAATTACAACCTGGCACAAGAACTCTTTGCAGCAAAACAGGTAGAATTTGCTTTTGACATTCCTGCTGTTGAATCTTCCCATAACATAATCCTTGTACATAGAACATAAAACATAGAACAGTACAGTACAGAAAAAGGCCCTTTGGCCCACAATGTTTGTGACCTCCTTACTCTGGAAGACCTGCATGTCATCAGAGACGCCCACCATCCAGGCCACACATTAATTTCACCCCTGCCATCGGGTAGAAGGTACAGGAGCCTAAAAACTGTAACGTCCAGATTCAGGAACAGCTTCTTCCCTACAGCCATCAGTTTATTAATCACTACAACCTCAAATAATCTCTGAACTACAATAGACTATTATTATTATTATGATGATTATTATTATTGCATTACTCTTGTTTGGTTTTCGAGTATGTGCCTGTTTGTGTGTATATATATATATGTGTGTGTGTGTGTGTGTGTGTGTGTATATATATATATATATGTGGATATATATATATATATGTGGATATATATATATATATATATGTTTGTGTGTACGTGTGGGTATGTGTATATATACGCACTGAACCTTATTTTTCTCTCTCGTTTATCATATTATTTACAGTGTACTATTTTTACATATACTGTTGTGGTGCAGCAAGCAAGAATTTCATTGTTCTATCTGGGACACATGACAATAAAACACTCTTGAATCTTGACTCTTGAACATGATGCCAAGTTAAACGGATCTCCTCTACCTGTACATGATCCATTTCCTTCAATTCCCTGCACTTCCATGTGCCTATCTACAAGCGTCTTAAACACCACTATCGTGTCTGCCTCCACCACCATTGCTTGGCAATGCGTTCCAGGACCTCACTCCTCTCTGTGTAAAAAACTTGCCTCACATATCTTCATTAAACTTCTAGTCTTCTCGTGGTGCAGAGATTTGGTTCTACACATACCCCAATATTTTGCTACTATCCTGAAGTTAAATCCTTCAAGAGCATTCCCAGAGAGAAATGTCAAGATGAGATTGCATTCAAACATTATCCTACCCCAAAGCTGACATAAACAAGTACTATGAAAGAGCTATGAAATAAAGACTAGAACTGGAAAGCCTGTACCATTTTTCCGCCTCCTTGCTCAAATGGTAACTGAGATAACTCAGCGCTGGACATCAATCTAACAAGCAACAAGTGATTCATACAAGTCTTTTTTATAACAGGCAGACAAATGCTTTTGTGCCACTTTCTAATGTTGAATGCTACAAAATAGTTAAAACAATTTTTTGGAACAGCATGCCTTTTGAATAAAACAAAATTTAAAAAACAGTAATGGAGTACTTCTTTATTCCATGCGATTTAGTCCATTGCCTCAAATAGTTAGCATTCAGTGGTAAACGTGTGTGTCTTGTGTTAATCAATAAATGGTGCTACAGGGGAGAAATTTATCTTCATCATAGGAAATAAAACTTGACGTTGGAAGAAATGTACAAATGGAAGGCAATGCTCTCACACCTGCTTAAACTGCATAGTTTGCAGTTGTTTTGTTATAAGGCGACTTAGAAATGATTCCATTCTAATTTTTACCAAAGTATTTCAGTCTGTAGTTCACCCAAATGGATCAGAAAGGGCCTAGTTTCGTCCAATGAGTTTGATAATCTCAGTTGCAAGGCGATGGGTTTCAACATTTGTAGATCAAGGAAACCAAAATAAACAATACTCTTGATTCTTGATCACAATTACCTCTTCTTTAAATGATGTGTGCTTGAAACTCTGGAGACAACAGGAGTGAGCTTGATGATAATGCTTCTCCAATGGAATGATCTGCAAACTATCATTCTGATAGCAGATTGACAAAATAAATGTTCAGTAAATTAGCACAAGACGCAGAAGACGTGCAACTGCAAATGCCTTCAGAAAAGAAGGGTGAAAAAAAACCAAGGGTATTTAATTAGAAATGAAATTCCCCCCAAGATGTAGCCTTCAACTATAGATTCCCATTGCCATTTTTCTTCTTATTGGCACTCTGCATTTGAAGGTGCATTCCTTTCAATCAGTTTGGATTCTATCTGTGGAACAGAAAATGAGTTAATCACAACTTACTTATTGAACACTTCACCAGCTTCAATTAATTACATCTATTACATTCCTTTCAATTTTACTTCGGAGTCACGTGAGTGACTACGTGAAGAAGTCCCGCCTGGTGCATGATCGCCATTATGTCGACGCTGTCGGTAGGCAAAGAGCTGCAGAGCGCAGCTCCGCCAGCGATAAGGAACAGGCCCGCAGGTAAGTAGATTGAATTATTTTACAGGGCATGTTCAAACTCTGTGGTGCTGGCGTGCAGAGCCAGCAGGAGTTGAAAGGAAAAGAGGAAATACTCCGGAGGGAAAATGGAGGTTAAAGTGCGTCCCGGGTAAAATCTCAGCGATCGGGACGGCAGATTAGTGCGGAGCCGGTTCCGATGCCGGTGGCCGTTAAAATTAACCGTAGGGAGCATTTAGTCGCTCCACAAACAAAAGCCACGGAAAGAATCTCCAGTGGGAAGGAAAATAAAGAAGACCGAGATGCCGTCGTTTTAAATGGTTTTAAATGATTTTAATAAGGAAAGGCCTCCAGACAAGAAAGCCTTATGGCTCAGAATAAATTAAATGGAGAAATACTCAAATTATTTTTTCAACCAAGGGTCTAAAAAACCCAGAATATTCCCAGGCAGGCCCTGAGGGGTTTCCATATACAAGTATATGGTGCTTTTACCACTGTGGGAATATGAACCTCAGATTGGGCTGGAGGTAGTCTCCTTGAGCAAGTCTCAGGAGTACCAGGGCAGTAAAGAAACTGACCCTAAAAGTGGTGGTTTGGTCGTGTACCCACCACAGCACAAGTATAAATCCAGGTGTACTTAATGGGTACAAAGTACTATACCTGAAGGAAGCGGTGAGGCCATGGAAGGTAACCATGGTGGCCAACATCAATTGGTTTCTCACCAGCTTCAGGAGGCTGTTATGGTTGAAACTGCAGATTTATATGAAAACACTTGTGCTTTACTAGGGTGCCAATGGTGAATCCGATTAAGGCACCCATGTCTTCAATAGTGTGGAGGCACAGGGAATACGATTCCAAAGAATTTCAAGTTTGCGGGTGGCATCACTACTTATGGGAAGCAAGTGAAAGATTGTGCAATGACCAAAATTTTAAAAGGACAAGTGGCATTGTTTATAGCTCATATGTTGAGCTCAATGGTATGAGAGGAAATTGCCATTCGGACCATTTTGCACTTTAGATTTGCAGGTCAATACAGATCAAGCTATGTTCAAACTCCTGGTTATTACGGAGTAAACCTGCCTAAAAACAAATCAAAGTCATTGATAAAGAGGCAAATATATCAGCCTCATTAAACTTTTGCAAAATTGCTGCCCCAATGTGAAGGGGATTTGATATATGGATCAAACAGAGGCAGGAGTATGGTGAGGAAGTATTTTATTCAGCACAGCCTTATGTTAACCCATATTGTTGGGGAAGAAGGCATCACGTGCATTTGGAGAGGTACAAAAACTTTATTCTAACACAGAGGAAGCTTTTGTTGAACCTCCAATTGGTGGTAGATTACAGGTGTGTTATGATAAATGATATCGCATAACAGCTGAACGGTTTATATTAGATACTGTGTAAGGATCTACAATAAAATTTGATCCACCTGTACAGAATTAACCTAATCCTAGTTTATGTGTCTGCACCTGAAAAATCTCAAATAAAGAAAAGGTAAGAAATTATTTAGGGAAAGTGTAATGGGGAAAAAAAGGAGTAAGTATCCACAACAATTTGTAACAAATAATTTCCCCAGGCAGAAGAAAGATGGTGGTTGAAGAGTCATTCTAGACATCACACACTTTAATACATTTGTCCAGTGTAAAACATTTCAAAATGAACACCTTCAACACTGCAAGGCAGTTGTTATCAACAAGTTGTAATTGGTTACTATAGACTTAAAGGATGTGTATGATTTAGTACCAATTTATCATCATGTTCACAGGTGCTTAAAAATTAATTAAATGGGTCAGCTATGGCAATTTAAGGCATTATCTAATGGATTAAGCTCATCTTCTAGGCTGTTCACACAATGGTGAAACCAGCACTTGCACTGATAAGGACACATGGTCATGGTTTATCTTGATGTCATTTTTAATTGGCAATGCTGATCAGGAGTCAGGTGGAAAATTAGTGCAGCAATTACAAGCCTGTTGAAAGACTAGGGTCCTGATCCATCCAACAAAATCTAAGCTTCAGTCATCCCCAACAATTTACTATTTGGGGTTTGTGAGTGATTCAGTACCATGTTCGGTAAATTTACCAAGAGACAAAGTGTCAATATTACAAATGTGTGCCGTTGCCTTGTTGACAAGCCTTATCCCCCCATCCGAGAAGGAGCTTAGGTAAATTAGTAACACTATTTCTGCAGCAGAGTTGGTCCACTGCATTACCAAAAACACAAGCACTAGAAGAGTGTGCAGGCCATTTTGACAGGCCTATGCAATTACCAAAGGAAGCTTAATCAGAATTACGGTGGTGGATTGAGAATGTTCCACAAGCTGCTTAAAAACATATTAGCTCAGCAGCCAGCAGTCATTGCAAACTGAAGCAAGTATGCTCGGATGGTGGATAGCTTCTCGGTTTTTTGGGCTAGATAAGTGTAGTATCTGTTCTTATCAGGTTAATATCTGATACGTCCCTTATCTAGGGAGCTACGGACAATAACACCAGGGAGTGGCAGATGGATTGTCCAAGAAACTTATTTCTCCAAACATTGGTAGTAATTATTTGGAGTTGTTAGGAGCTTTTATGGATTAAAAGCTTATTATTCTACTATGAAAGATTTGCATGTCCAATTACAAGTTGACAATACCACAGCTGTGGCATATATCAATCACATGGGTCAAGTAAGATCATTATCATGTGATTATCTGGTTAACCAGATGTGGCATTGGTGTATCTTTAAGAATATTTGGCTTTCAGTTATTTATCTCAGGGAGAGACAATATTGTGGCAGACAACAGATCACGGAAATTTAAAGACAATACAGAATGGATATTAAATCCACAAGTTGGAAAACATTGTCAATAGTATGGATTACCTGACATTGATCTGTTTGCGTCTAGATTAAATCACTAATTGCCCAAATACGTCTCATGGATATTTTATCATACTGCTATGTGGTTCCAGATAGTTGCATTCTAGATGGTTAAAACGGTTTTGGGACTCAGCAGGAGTAGATATTGAGATGTTAAAAATCACTCCACCGGGGAGGTAGGTACATCCACGGCAAAGGCACAGGACGGGCCACTCGATCAAAAAAATTAGAGACCGTAGGATGATATAAAATAAATGTTTTCAAAGTTTACAAGAAACCAGTTCTCACGGTGTCAGGGTTGGACACGCAGTGTTGGGTTCTCTTTGATAGTGCTTTGTTTTATATTATCAATTTATATCTTTGGATATAAATCTTCCCCTACGATAGAAGGGTTATTACTTTCATTCTTTTATAATGAAAAGACTTATTACATAAACTAAAGAATTGTTTATAAGATGTATTATTTACTCACTACTGTGTTGATTGAGCCAGATTGTCATATGGAATGAATCTACGACATGAAAAACACAGAGCTACAAAATCTTCACGTAGTCACTCACGTGACTCCGAAGTAAAATAGTAAGATTAAATGAGAACTTACCAAGTTTGAAGTTTGATCGTTATTTTATGAGGAGTTACGATGAGGGAGTACGTGCCCTCCACTCCCAACCCTCATAAAATAAATGATCATCTGGTAGTTCTAGTCTATATTGAGCCTTACTATCTTACTCCGGCTATTAGTTCTGTGTTTTTCATGCCGCTGCTTTGAAGTATGATCATGCACCAGGCGGGACTTCTTCATGTAACCCCTCATCAAACTTCAAACTTGGTAAGTTCTCGTTTAATCTTACTATTTTTCTTCTTATCGGCACTCTGCATTTGAAGGTGCATTCCTTTCAATCAGTTTGGATTCTATCTGTGGAACAGAAAGTGAGTTAATCACAACTTACTTATTGAACACTTCAACAGCTTCAATTAATTACATCTACTTCTTGGAGGAATAACAGAAAAAATGGATATCACCATACATAACTGTTAATTACCAAAATCCGTGAGATTTCAGCAAATGTGAAATAAAATGTATTACACTCAACATCCAAGGTGATAAAAAGTTGAAATAAATCATCGTATCATTTCATCCATGCAAACAAATTGGATCGTAAGCTCTGCTGCGTTTTCAAGTGCAAGGCTTATCACATGCAATATTATTAATTCAGGTGGATATTTCTTTAAGCCTTTTTCAGAATGCATTAAATAGTTGTAAGAAGACAGCTTAAAAAAATGAATGTACATTGGCTTTGACACTACTAAGATCCTAATCCATACCCTTTAATTTTATTGATATGCCGCAGTACTACTAAAAAAAAGTTGCCATTGTTTTCTTGCCTTGTACAATTCGGCTTTGAACTGGTAACGCTGGAGATTCGAAATCCTTCTACATTAAAAGGGAACTGTAACTGTACTGAATAAAGATTCAAACAAGAGTGAGTTAATTTGTTTCCAATTAAAGGGTAATGTAGTTAAATCAAAATTAGGAAATAATTAGATTAGCTTGAATAATATCAGTTTAAGGATTTACCGGCAATGGCTGGTCCAAGGACCTTGCAGAGTTTACAGCAGATGTAAAAAAAATAATATTACAATAATAATGTACATTGTGCCTTTCCTGACCTAAAGACATCTGAAAGCACTTTTTAGCTAATAGTACTTTTGACCTGTAGTCAGTGTTACTCCCTATAATTTAGGAAATGGCAGGAAACTTGTGGGCTCTTGTCATATTTCTGAAAATTACGATCAAATATCTGGACATGTTTATGAGTTTCCTGCTTTCAGTAGGAATGAGTGCCATAATCAACAGTTAATAGAGCCATGGCCTTGTAGCAGCTGGAGAGAGAAAATAGAACCAAGAGAGATATAGCAGGGAAACAGATCCTTCAGCCCTGTTGGGGTACCAATGTACATGAATTATAGTTTATTCTCCTCACATTCTGATCATCATAAAATATTCTACTACTCACATCTACACCAGGGACATTTTACAGCAGCCAACTAACCTTATAACCAGAATGTCCTTGGGATGTGGGAGAAATGCAGAGTACCAGGCGAAACACCGGAAGAACATGTAATCTCCATACAGACAGATGTCTGGATTGAACTCGGGTATCTGGCGCTGTGAGGCAATGGCTTTGTTAGCCGTGACAATGTGCCATCCCTCCCTCTTGAACACAGGAAATTCTCTGGGAGTGACCCAGAGCCTCCAGGAATTCATGAAAATATTGAAAATTCAGATCAGCAGAATGCAAGCTTTTCCTAAATTATATAAATGTCTTTCTATACACCAACTGGAGTTTGTGGCAGTTGAACTCAAATGCAACTAATCAATGCTTGGAAGATGGATACAACATGCTGGAGTAACTTAACAGGTCAGGCAGTATCTCTGGAGAAAAGGAATAGGTGATGTTTCGGCATGAGAGTCGGAGGATTGGGAAACTAGAGGTATGAAAATATAAAAGGTATGCTTGGTCCTGAAGTTCTGTTTCCATTAAATTTTAAATTGGACTTGGGCAAATCCTGATTGCAGCAGTCTTTTAAATAATATTTCTAAAGGCCATTGGGTAAAGGCACTAAATAGGCTAAACTTGTGATTTGTTGTTTATTGCAAGATGCACATCAGCGAGAGCTTTGATATTTCGGTGGCAACAACTCAATAGTAACATTGGTTTCAAATCAGATTTTTGTGTTTCATAGAAATTAATGATTTCAACAGATTTCCACATTTTTTAGAGCAGACTTTTGTTGTTTAGACAACCAGTTAAAAAGTTAAGTGTTGCAAATGACTCCTCCCACTTCCTCCAAATCCAAAGCGTGGCTATGGGCACTCGCATGGACCCGAGTTGAACAATCACTGTTCAGGCGTACACTGGCCCTATCCCCGAACTCTACCTCCAGTACATTGATGACTGCATCAGTGCTGCCTCCTGCACCCATGCAGAACTCACTGACTATTAACTTTACTATTAATTTCCATCCTGCATTCAAATTCAATTGGACCATCTTCAACATCTCCCTACCATTTCTTGATCTCACCATCTCCATCACAGGAGACAGACAATCAACAGTCTATTTTGAACCCCTGTCACCCATAACAATTTACACTACACTTCTTCCCACCCTGCTTCCTGTAAAGACTCTATCCCCTACTCCCAATTCCTCTGTCTACGCCACATCTGCACCCAAGATGAGGTGTTCCAGGCCAGATCATCGGAGATGTCCTCATTCTTCCGAGTGGTGGCGCCATCTAGTGTGGCAGCCTCGCCTGCAGCTGTTCGTACTTTCGTCCTTTTTTATTTTAGTCCATCAAAAGTTTTGTTTTGGATGTCCTTTAGTCTTTTTATGTGGTGGGGGGGGGGGGGGGGGGGGGGGGGGGGCGGGGCGGGGCGGGGGAAATTGTTTTTCACAGTTGCTACTTGGGTCGAGGATGCATCTGTCCTCAGAGCCGCATCTTCGCCCCCTCCTCGCGACCTACCATCTGGATTGACGTGGCCTTTTCTGCCGGAGACCCTGGGGCACTGGGGTGCCATCGTGGAGCAGCCGATGCCTTGCTGGGGTTGCCGTGTTGGAGCTTCGGAGTGCTGGGACTGCCAACTTTGAAGCCGTGGAGCTGTAGTCTGCGGAGCTTTCAGTTGCGGGTGGTGCTGACTTTAATATCGTGGAGGCCTGTGGACTTTGGGAGCCGCGGTCTCTGGTAGGAAGCGGCCATTTCGGAATTGCAAACTGCTGAGAATGTTCTTACGAGGCCCGGAGCTCCATCATCCCAGCGAGAGGGCATGAAACATTGGGCCGTCCATAGCGGCGACTGCGGAGGCCTCAAGGTGAACAAGGGGAAGAGGGCTGAACTTTTATTGCCTTCCCTCACAGTGGGAAACGTTGATTCCGCTGTGCGGGATGTTTTATGTTTTATGTTAAATTCTATAGTGTTGTGTTTATCTTATTTGTGTGCTGCATGGTAACTCAAATTTCACTGCACCAATTGATGTATGTGACAATAAATGTCCTTTGCCCTTTGTCGTTTTTAGTTAACAGGGGTTCCCCTCTCCCATTATAGATGAATCCCTCACTCGGGTCTACTCGATATCCCGTATCTCTGCTCTTGCTCTCCCTCCCCTCATTCGTAACACTCGGGTCTACTCGATATCCCGTATCTCTGCTCTTGCTCCCCCTCCCCTCATTCGTAACAGGAACAGAGTCCCCCTTGACCTCACCTTCCACCCCATCAGCCGTCACATACAGCACATAATCCTCCGACATTTTCGCCACCTCAAACGGGATCCCACTACTAGCCACATCTTCCCATCTCCACCCATTTCTGCTTTCCACAGAGACTGTTCCCTCCGCAACTCCCTGGTCACCTTCCCTCCCAAATGACCCGCTCCCCAGTTACTTGCCCCTGCAGCCACAGGAGATGCAACACCTGTTCCTTTACCTCCCCACTTGACTCCATCCAAAGACCCCAACAGTGTTTTCAGGTGAGGCAACGGTTCATTTGCACCTCCTCCAACCTCATCTAATGTTCCAAGTGTGGACTCCTGTATATCGGCAAGACCAAGCACAGAATCGGCGATCATTTTGCTGAACACCTCCGCTCAGTCTGCCATAACCAACCTGATCTCCCGGTTTCTCAACAATTTAACTCCCCCTCCCATTCCCACATTGACCTTTCTGTCCTGAGCCTCCTCCATTGTCAGTGAGGCCCAGCACAAATTGGAGGAACAGAACTTCATATTTTGCTTGGGCAGCTTACATCCCAGCAGTATGAACATTGACTTCTCTAACTTCAAGTAAACCTTGATTACCATCTCTCTCCGTCCCTCCCGCTTCCCAGTTCCCCAATCAGTCTTAAGGACCTGTCCCACTTGGCAATTTTGTCGGCGACTGCCGGCGTCATATCAGGGTCGCCAAAAGATTTTGAACATTTCAAAATCCATCTGCGACAAAAAAATGTTGCAACACTTGAAAAAACACCGCCCGAACATCATCACGCCGCATCACGCCACACATTTTTCGGTGACTTTATACGTCAGTCAATGATGCCAGCAGTTTCCCAAAAAATTACCAAGTGAGACAGGCCCTTTATTGTCTCCGACTACATTTTATCTCTGTTTGCTTTGATGTTCCCATCTCCCAACTAACAATGATCTCTTCTACATTTTCCTTGATCTCTATTCCCTTTGTCCTATTTTCACACCTTCCTCTTCCTTATCTATACACTTCCTTATCTAGGTGCCGCCCACTCCCCTGACATCAGTCTGAAGAAGGGTCTCGACCCGAAACGCCACCCATACCTTCTCTTCAGTGACGCTGCCTGCCTTGCTGGGTTACTCCAGCCTTTTGTGTCTATCCTCTAACTAAATATAACTGTAATTTTTAAAATTAAATCATATTTGAAGGATGACACTCTACATCCAAAACATTATTTTCTAGAGTCAGAAAGTAGGATAGTAATTAAGACTCATCTTGCCAAATGGAATGTATGTATACTAATAACACCACATGCACCTGGTATGTTTGATGGACAAATATCACTTATGTACAGCAATTTCATACTCTTCATGAATTTCAGTCCAAATCTTTCACTGAGCTTTTGAATTAGTTGAACAATTGTGGAGCTTGATAGTCAAATGGCAGCTCCTCGATCTCCATGTTTAGTTGTGCACTTTGGGACACTGGAAGATGCAGTGATTGCTGCTACTTGAACAGCAAATCTGGTTCATGCCCTATCCTTGAGATATTGGACACTTTTGGAATAAATGTTAATAAAAACCCAAACAGTCAAGTTTACTGGCAATTTAAATGGAGGAACTCTCCCTTAAACTCACATCATCTTCTGTACTACTTAATCTTTTCCCACCAGATGTCATGTAATTTTTTTGACTATTCAACCACATTTAACTGGAGATTAATTGATATGATTCTCAACTGAACTGATATGATTTTATAATTGAATTATCAGTGTTCTATTAAGTCCCATTGTTTCACAGCCATCTTTTACATTCATTTGAAAACATTATACATTAATTCAACCTTTTTTTGTAATACAATGTATTATACATGTGTCATGATCTGACTCAAGGGTGGAGCAAGCTTCCTCCTATTCTGAATTTGCATTTATCAGTACTGCACTATTGCATGCCCCAAAGGATTCTGCACTCTCATTAGACTGTAGTTTTATGAAGCACTCAAGCAATCTTCTGAAGAGACATTGCTTGCAATCAAATTTTCCATTCAATGTAAATGGATGGTATATTAGCTGCATCAGCAATTGCTCTACAATAAAATGTGGCTGTTAATTCTTCTTCATCACATGGCCACTAATACATGATCTGTGCTGCAAAGTCAGTCAGCTTCAGTGAAATGTGTTGGAAGGAACTGCAGATGCTGGTTTAAACCAAAGATAGATACAAACTGCAAGAGTAACTCTGTGGGACAGGCAGCATCTCTGGAGAGGGAGTGGTTGATGTTTCAGGACCCTTCTTCAGACTGATGTCAGGGGAGAGGGAGTGTTAAACATTTTAACTCCCCCTCCCATTCCCACACTGACCTTTCTGTCCTGGGCCTCCTCCATTGTCAGAGTGAGGCCCAGCACAAATTTGAGGAACAGCACCTCATATTTCACTTAAGCAGCTTACATCCCAGCAGTATGAAAATTGACCTCCAACTTCAAGTAACCCTTGCTTTCACTCTCTCTCCATCCCTCCCCCTTCCCAGTTCTCCAACCAGTCTTACCTTCTCCGATTACATTTTATCTCTGTTTGCTTTGTTGTTACCAGCTAACAATGATCTATTCTCCATTTTCCTTGATTTCCATTCTCCTTGTAATATTTTCACACCTTACACTTCCTAATTCATGTACCTCCCTCTCCCCTGACATCAATCTGTAGAAGGGTCTCGGCCCTAAGCGTCACCCATACCTTCTCTCCAGAGATGCGGCCTGGCCCGATGAGTTATTCCAGCATTTTGTGTCTACCTTCAGCTTTAGTGAAAGTTTAGTGTAGTTAGATCAAAGTGATTTTGCCTTTGCAATGGTGACAGTGCCAAATGAAAGGTTTGTTGTAAATATTAGCCCAAGCATTTTAATAATTCAATGTAGCAACGATACATTTTGAAGGATAAATGAGAAGATTCTCATCTGACCAAAATAAATATGTCACTATCCTCAAATATTTGCTTTCCAATTTTTTCCTATGTAGAGAATGGGCTAACGTTGGGATAAAGAAGGGTGAGAAAAGGCTCGTATCAATTTGGGGGGGGGGGGGGGGGGGGGAGGGATGTATCATGTGTGATCTCCTGATGTTTGTTTTGCCTAGCCCATGGCCACACCAATGCGTTTCACGGCCACTGTGTAGAGGCTGGCACTTTCTCAGCACCTTTTCTTTCTGCTTGTGGCTAGTAAAAGCTTTGGCGAGTAACCACAGTTTAGTAATAAAATTTAAACCTGTGTGAATCAATCACTTCACCATAGTTTGGTATGCCAGGCCTATGTCTCCAATCCTTGCTTCTGTGCAGTGATAACAATCAGGCTGCAAGCTCTTTTGCAAAAGGACTGGGATAAATTGTGCCAAAGCTGTAAAAGGTATTCTGCCAGTAAACTTGGAAGCATACAAACATATAAAATAGGTGCAGGAGTAGGCCATTCGGTCCTTCGAGCCAGCACTGCCATTCAATATGATCATGGCTGATCATCCAAAATCAGTATCCCGTTCCTGCTTTTTCCCCATAGCCCTTTATTTCATTAGCCCAAAGAGCTATATCTAACTCTCTCTTGAAAACATCCAGTGAATCGGCCTCCACTGCCTTCTGTGGCAGAGAATTCCACAGATTCTCAACCATTTCACTTGTAAACAACAATGGGATTCATGGTGCCTGTGTTACATTTAACCAAAGTTTATCTCCAAATTCACAGCCTATCCACCTTTCCTACAAAAATACCCACTACTGGGCAATATTCTCGTTCATATTGGAGCGAAAACAATTTCCATGTCTGAGTTACATCAGGTTTTACTTGTGGACTTCTCCATTTTCCCTTCAGTGTTAATTCTTCTACATACCATTGTCCACGATGTATCCCAAACTAAGTTTCATGTCTTCTGTCATTTTGATGCCAATTGGCATCCTCGTCCATAAGCACCAAATGCAGAATATGTCCGCTCATTTATAAATCTTTCAAGTGCATGGCATCTATCTACATTTGTAACTTTTTCAGAGTTCAGACTTCCAATATTCACAGAATCATACGATTATACAGCAGAGGAACGTGTTCCATTAGCCCATCTCGTCCACTCCAACTGTGATGGTTATCTACACCAATCTCATTTACCCACATTAGGCACATATTCCTCTGCACATTTCCTAAACAAGTAGTTGCCAAAATGCCTTTCCATCAAGAAGAAAGAAAAGTGGCCAATTAAAATGATACAAGGCCTTCCCCACAACCAGAGTGAAACCACACACAGAATGAAAGAGAAAACACCTCGTATATGAATAGCTGCAACCTAGCTGTAGCATGAACGCTGAATTCTCCAATTTCAGGTCACCAATCCCACCCCCAACCCTATCTTGCTCTCATATACCCAACTTTCCCTTAAACCTTGTGGATACCTTTCTTTCCACTTCCCCCACCCTCAGCATCCAGTTCCTTCCCCTCCTCCACCTCCTCCATCTGTCATCGCGCACCCCTCCCTACATGGGGTCCCCCATTTCACTCTCCCCATAACTCTAATTCCTTCTACCCATCACTTCTCCCTCTGGTTCTATATTTTCTTCCTTTCTTATCAGATACCACAAATTTGACCTCCACTTATCAAGACCAATGCTAGTTACTAATTCCACCCTTCTCACCTCACATAAATCACCTGCTTACCTGCATCCACCCATCTATGATGATCCATCTTTGCTCCTTCCCTTCACCTCACCTCTTTCTACCTTCTATGTCTCCTCTACACCATCAATCTGAACAAGGGTCCCAACTCGAAAAGCTTTCTGTCCGTTTCCATCCACGGACGTTCCCTGACTCACTGCATTCTTCCAGCAGTTTGTTTTTCGCTCTAGAAGCTAGCATCTGCAGTCTCTTGGGTACACAAAAGGCTGGATAAACTCAGCGGGTGCAGCAGCATCGAAGGAGCGAAGGAGATAGGCAACGTTTCGGGCCGAAACCCTTCTTCAGACCGATGGGAGGTGGGGGGGAGGAGGAGGGGGGGGGGGGGGGGGGGGGGAGAAGAAAGGAAAAAGGAGGAGGAGGAGCCCGAGGGCTGAGGGAGAGGTGGGATGGGGAGGAGACAGCAAGGGTTAACAGAATTGAAAAAATTCAATGTTCAAGCCCAGAGGATGCAGACTCCCCAAGCGGAATATGAGGTGCTGTTCCTCCAACTTGCGGTGTTGCTCACTCTGGCCGTGGAAGAGGCCCAGGACAGAGAGGTCAGATACGGAATGGGAGGGGGAGTTGAAGTGCTGAGCCACCGGGAGGTCGGATTGGTTATTGCGGACCGAGCGGAGGTGTTCGGCGAAATGATCGCCAAGCCTCCGCTTGGTCTCACTGATATAGATCAGCTGGCATCTAGAGCAGTGGATGCAGTAGCTGAGGTTGGAGGAGGTGCAGGTGAACCTCTGTCGGACCTGGAAGGACTGTTGGGTCCCTGAAAGGAGTGGAGGGGGGAGGTGAAGGGACAAGTGTAGCATTTCTTGCGGTTGCAAGGGAAAGTGCCCGGGGAAGGGATGGAGCGGGAGGGAAGGGAAGGGAAGGATTGACAAGGGAGTTGCGGAGGGAGTGGTCTTTGCGGAAGGCAGATGGGGGGGAGATGGGAAGATGTGGCGAGTGGTGGGGTCACGTTGGAGATGGCGAAACTGGCGGAGGACTATGTGTTGTATGTGCCGGCTGGTGGAGTGAAAGGTGAGGACCAGGGGGACTCTGCCCTTGTTGCGAGTGGGGGAATGGGGAGAGAGGACAGTGTTGCGGCGTATGGAGGAGACCCTGGTGCGAGCCTCATCTATAGTGGGGGAGGGGAATCCCCGTTCTCTGAAGAATGAGGCCATTTGTGATGACCTGGTGTGGAACACCTCATCCTGGGAGCAGATGCGGCATAGACGGAGGAATTAGGAATAGGGGATGGAGTCCTTAGAGGAAGCAGGGTGGGAGGAAGAGTAGTCCAGGTAGCTGTGGGAGTCAGATGGTTTGTAGTGGATATCGGTCAGGAGTGTATCACCTGCAATAGAGATGGTGAGGTAAAGGAATGGTAGGGAAATGTCGGAAATGGTCCAAGTGTATTTGAGTGCCGGATGGAAGTTGGTGGTGAAATGGATGAAGTCAGTCAGTTGTGTGTGGGTGCAGGAGGTGACACCAAAGCAGTCGTCGATGTAACGGAGGTAGAGGTCGGGGATGGGGCCCTGGTACGTCGAGAACAAGGATTGTTCGACGTACCCGACAAAGAGGCAAGCGTAACTGGGGCACATGAGTGTGCCCATAGCTACGCCTTGTGTTTGGAGGAAATGGGAGGAGTCAAAAGATAAGTTATTGAGGGTAAGGACCAACTCCGCTAGGCGGAGGAGGGTGTCAGTGGATGGGTATGGGTTGTACCGCTGGTCGAGGAAGAACCGGAGGGCTTTGAGACCATCCTGGTGGGGCATGGAGGTGTAGAGTAACTGGACGTCCATGGTGAAGATGAGAGGATGGGGGCCTGGAGAATGGAATTGACTCCTCCCATTTCCTCCAAACACAAGGCAGAGTGAGCAACACCGCAAGTTGGAGGAACAGCACCTCATATTCCGCTTGGGGAGTCTGCATCCTCTGGGCTTGAACATTGAATGTTCTCAATTCTGTTAACCCTTGCTGTCTCCTCCCCTTCCCACCTCTCCCTCAGCCCCCGGGCTCCTCCTCCTCCTTTTTCCTTTCTTCTCCCTGCCTCTCCCACCTCCCATCAGTCTGAAGAAGGGTTTCGGCCCGAAACATTGCCAATCTCATTCGCTCCTTAGATGCTGCTGCACCCGCTGAGTTTCTCCAGCCCTTTGTGTACCCTCGATTTTCCAGCATCTGCAGTTCCTTCTTTAACAATCTGCAGTCTCTTGTATCATTCACTTTTAATGTCCATCTGATGCTCTTCTAATTGCTAGAAAGGGAGTTCAAGGGATTATTTGCTCATTCGTGAAGGTTCCAGGAAAATGTTAAAGGATGAACAACCCTAGTAACATTAATGCCCTTCTCCAGCACCCCCCCCCCCCCCCCAATCTCACCCTACTCCACAATCCAGATCCCAGCTGTCTTTAATCCACTGTAACAGTTATGCTACTAGAGCTTGGCTTCTATCTAACCTCAGTGAAGCACACCATTACAACAAAGGTAACATTTAAGTCCAAATTGTGCTGTATCCTCACATGTCAACAGCCTGTCAGCAGGGTGGGGCAAAACTTAATGAATCTACTTGGCGCATGCCAATGTATCATTTGATATACACTCTTCCATTTAAAAGCAATCCTTCAGCATTTTTATGCATTGCATTTGGTCCTAAGCAGGGCCAATACATCAAAAATATTAACATGATTGCTGATTACAAAAGCATTTTGATTTTGCTTTCTTCCAAATTAATTTAAAATCACCTAAGAGGCCCCTTATAGTGCTCCTATTGCTTTAGATGAATGTAATTGACCTTTCATATTGCTAGAAACACTGTTGGAAAACATATGGAAAAATTACTCTAACATCCAGTAAGATACGTCCAATTATCCTGAACATCCAGTATTGCAGACTTTGAGCCAGCACCGCCATTCAATATGATCATGGCTGATCATCCACAATCAGTACCCCGTTCCTGCCTTCTTGCCATATCCCCTGACTCCGCTATCTTTAAGAGCTATATCTAAAGTTAAGGACCTTTCCCACTTTTTTTTGGCGACTGCCGGCCTCATTGACTGCCGTATCTGGTCACCGAAAAAGTCGTGGCGTGACGTGGCGTGATGCGGCGTGTATTGACACACGATGTTTCCGCAAGTGTCGCAACATTTTTTTTGTCGCCGCTGGATTTTGAAAGGTTCAAAATCTTTTGGTGTCCCTGATATCCTTTTGGTGACACCAGCAGTCGCCGAAAAAATCGCCAAATGGGACAGGTCCTTAACTCTCTCTTGCAACCATCCAGAGAATTGGCCTCCACTGCCTTCTGAGGCAGAGAATTCCACAGATTCACAACCCTCTGTGTGAACTGAGATCTAAATACATCAGAGAGGCAGCCAGACCTCCATATGTGCTCTCTTGAATAATTGTTCGATTGATAGCAGCTATTATTTACCTGGTAAGCACTAAGCACACAAACTCCCTCCAGTAACCTCTTTGTCTTTCTTTCTTCCCTCAGGTAAACCTAATTCTTTGACCAAACCTGCCCTAAAATCAATCTTATTGAATTGACAATATCAAATTTTATTCACCAATACTCCTGTTAAGTGCCCTAAGGTAAATACATGATATACATTGATAAGTTAAAGACATGATATAAATTGTTAACTACAGTAAAAATGCAATTAAAATAAACCAGAGAGCTGATTTTTAAATCCAATGCATGTCAGTTGAAAGTCATTTGTTCAATTTATCCTGTTTTAAAAATATTTGTTTAATTATTGGTCAGATGACTGTGAAAAACCTCTGGATATATATATATATATATATATATACATAGTTGCCCAACATATTCATCTCTTTAACTAGATATTAATATGTATTTTGCAAATTTAACAGATCTGGGATATGCATCCTTCAACAAGCTGCATTAAAATATTGTAATATTATCCCAAAACATTTGATTCTTATTTAATGCTGCATTTATTATTTTGTGTTCTCAAATGAGTATTTTTGAGAATACACAGGCACTTGTTTCAGGTTATCTATATTTATAAGCTATTTCTTTGAAAAAGAGGAAGAGCATATCAATGATTCATTTACAAAAAAACGGCAGTATGTCATGTACAGCTTACAGATATATCTGCAATGCAGCAAAATGATTCTAAGGGATTACAGAAGTTTGCACAAGTTCTTAGACTTTTTTGGTGAATTCAAAGCTACTCTAGGCAGTATTACATGGTGAGTACAAGCAGAAACACTATCACATATTCCAGCAGCTGATGAACAGTTGGAAAATGTATTTTTCTTAGAACATCTGCAGACAATATTTATATTCTGAAATGTTGTTGGGTTTTTCCAAGCTGATTTCTGCCTACAATAAAACTAACCTGCTCATCTATGTCTTAAATATTTTAAACATATACTCCTTAGAACTTAGCAATGCTGTTCAGACAAGGATGCTGGTTGTCAAATTTGTTGCGGTTACATTTAAACACAAGTGCAACGTGTTCTAACATATGCCTGTTATTACTGTCTTGCCATTCTGATAAAACCCAAGTTTTTTTTACTGTATATATTGTGCTGCAGTAGCACAGGTTTTCATCATTGTGACAGGTCCACGTCTCAGTAATTGGTTTCTCCATGACTAAGGTTAGGTGTTGCAAGTTAATGATGTTATGTTGTTTCACAAGCTGCCGTTTCAATTTCTAGTCCGCAAAGCTTCATCTTTGCTTCCCTCCTGCCATTAGGGTCTTTGCAAATTTGCAAAAACTGGGTCTTTGCAAATTTCTCTAAAAAAACATTGAATCTACAGAATGCCACTCAGTCCCTCAAATCAGTCATACTATTCAAAGAGATGCTGTTCTGTGTCTAAAATCAATTTACCCAGATTAGCTCTTTACTGCCCTTCTATTACAAACGATACATAATTTATAGTTTTGATTTTGTCAGAATGTCATCAACTTGTTGAAGGATGTTGCCCGTCTCAGTACATGGGTACAATTTCACTTGAGATTCCTTCGGTATTACGGGCCAGACTGGGATCTGCTGGGATCAGAGCTGGCAATTCCAGTGGGACTTTATGCTTCATAGTCCCATTAACCACCAATAGTTTTTAGTCTAGTTTAGTTTAGAGCATGGAAACAGGCCCTTCGACCCACCAAGTCCATGCCAACCATTGATAAGCCATGCACTAATTCTATCCCACACACTAGGGACCAAAACAGAAGCCAATTAACCTACACACCCGCATGTCTTTGGAATGTGGGAGGAAACCAGAACACCCAGATAAAACCCACGTGGTCACTGGGAGAACGTACAAACTCTATACAGACAGTACCTGTAGTCAGGATCAAACCTGGGTATGTGGCGCTGTAAGGCATCAACTCTACTGCTGTGCCACTGTGCTGCCCAAGAGATTTTTTTTCTCAGTTTAATTTCTCAAAGTGAATACTTTCTTACAACAGTCCATTGCAAACCATTTACCAGTGGCTTGTATTGGATCAAAGTGTGGAGAAAGGAAAGGTCACACCAGGAAATCTGAGACAAACTAAAGCTTGGGAATGCCACCTGCCTGGTCCTTACATATATCCAGTGAACAACAAGTTATTGGAGCAAAAGGACAACCTGCAGGGGGAGCTCAGATGATCGAGCAGCATCTGACAGAAGTGAGCAGCTGTCAATGTTTCGGATCAAGACCCTGCATGAGGACAGATTATTGGATGCCAATTCTACAATCAAACAGCATCACTGCACCCTCTGTCCAGCATGCAGATTGTCTGACAGCCCCAGGTAACCTGTCCTTTTACTTCACGTAATGTCATGCCACACATAGAGACACAAAGAACTGCAGATGCTGGAATCTTGAGCAAACAATGAAAGGCTGGAGAAATTTATCAGGTAAGGCAGCATCTGCGGAGGAAATGGACAGAAGACATTTCAAGTTGGGACCCTTCATCAGACTGATGGAGTGGGGGGACAAAGCTGGAATGAAAGGTGGGGATTGGAGCCAGGCTTGGCAAGTGATAGGTGGATGCAAGTGAGCGACATGATTGGCAGTTAAGTGGACCCACACGTATGTTGAAAACAGCCAGTTCTGGAGCATCATCACCTTTCTCCTTTCCTTCACTGTTGATAAATTGTTAAACTGACCAGAAATTCCATCCAAATAAATGTTGGGAGAACAAAGTTATTGCCTTTGGATCTGTTCTATGAAGTGAACTGCTTGGCCACCAACTCTACTTCTGCACCTGCTTGCTGTCCCATGAGGCTGAATCATACTGTTTACCTCCAAACAGAAAGTGCTTGGTATTGTTTACTCTTACTCCTAACCACAAATGCACAAAAACATATGTATGATGGTGTGCTGAAGCAAAGCAAGAATTTCATTGTCCTATCAGGGACACATGACAATAAACTATCTTGAATCTAACACAAAGACCAAGTATTTTCTCCTTCACAAATTGTCTGACTTTACTTTGTTTCATATTATTTGCTGCTGAAATCCCATCCATGTCTTTATTTTGTCTGGACTTGAGAATTCCAACACACCCCAGGCAATGATCCCATCTTCATCCAAACTTACTCATCCCAAACGTTGCTATCTATTTCCTAACTTGCACTGTACCCCAGTTACCCATTCCTTGTGTGCTCACTGACTTACGTTGACTGCTAGTTCACAAATGACTTGTTTTTAAAATGTACATCCTTGTTTTTAGTTCAGTCCAGGGCCTTGCTTCATCTGTAATCTCCTCGATCCACAACATCTGCCTACCTCTATCTTCTTCATTTTGTGAGATGTGAATGTTTCATCATAGGCATTCTAGCAGGCTGGGTCCTAAATTCTGGAAAACATTCCCCATTTCCCTAATCTTTCTACCCTTTCTCTCTTCCATTAAAATTACAATATGCCTTAAAATTCAATTATTTGACATTTTTTTGTAACTTTATTAATTTACAGGATAACAGCATTTCTGCAAAGCAATGATTTTTCACCCATTTCTGAAACCTGTGTACTGCTGATGGTAATAGTGAGCTGCTTTCTCAAACTGTTCCAGTCTTCGAGTGAAGGCACTCACATATGCTGTTTGGTAGGGCCTCCAAGATTGAATAGAATATAATACGTTTTATTGTCATTAGCACTGCAACTGTACAGCAAAATGTCAGTGCATCTCCTTCAGTTGTATACAATAAAAGGCACAGGATAAAAAGATTTAAAAGAACAAAAACACAATCAACCATTAACTCTCACATTTACCGGCAAGATCAATGAATAAAATAAGTAAATAGATAGTAGAAATTTTGCACATTATATTGCACATTCCAGCAGGCAAATTTTTATATTGCACCACGAATTGTGTTGTGTTGCCCGCAGTGTTATCTATTTGAGTTCTTTAATGGCACATGGGTAGAAACTGTTAATTAGTCTATAAGTGCTGGCCTTCAGAGACCTGTATCGCCTCCCAGAGGGCAGCAGAGTGAAAAGGTGGTTGGCAGGGTGGGATGAGTCCGGTGTGATGTTTGTGGCCTGATGTAAACATCGGGCCCTGTAAATGTCTTCCAGGGAGGGTAGTTGAGCGTTTGTGATGCTCTGTGCTGTTTTAATAACCCTTTGTAATGCCTTCCTTCCAGCCACAGTGCAGCTAGCAAACCACACCAGGATGCCATAGGAGAGGATGCTTTCCACGGTGCACTGGTAGAAGGACAGCAGCAGCTGCTGTGAGACGTTTGCTCTCCGCAGAGTCCTCAGGAAATATAGCCGCTGCTGTTACTTCTTTACTAGAGTGATGCTGTTCACTGTCCATGTGAGGTCCTGGGAGGTGTATGTGCCCAGGAACTTAAAATCAGTGAATCCCTCCACCATGTCTCCTTTGATGTAAAGAGGAGCAGGTTCCTCTCTCCTCCTCCTGAAATCAATAACCAGTTATTTTGTTTTGGTTGAGTTGAGTACCAGGTTATCGTTAGTGCACCAGACAGTCAGTTTTTGGACATCATCTCTGTAGGCAGACTCGTTCTTGTTATTTATAGCCCCACCGCAGTTGTGTATC
Organism: Okamejei kenojei; assembly: GCA_035221665.1. Classification (NCBI taxonomy): domain Eukaryota; kingdom Metazoa; phylum Chordata; class Chondrichthyes; order Rajiformes; family Rajidae; genus Okamejei; species Okamejei kenojei. The sequence goes on from CM069143.1 coordinate 10,838,052, forward strand.
TGCAAATTTAATGATCCGGTTTGTGCTATGTGTTGGTGTGCAGTCATAGGTGTATATTGTGTAGAGAATAGGACTCAGAACACAACCTTGTGGCACTCCTGTGCTGAGCGTCAGGACTGGGGAGTAATTGGACCCCATCCTGACAGTCTGTGTGGGTGATCTGTCCTTAATCCATCTGCACGTGTTGGCATTTACACCCAGGTCAAACAGTTTGTCCACCATTCTGCTGGGGATGATGGTGTTGAATGCAGAACTGAAATCTACAAACAACATCCTCACATATGAGCTGGGGCGATCCAGGTGAGTCAGTGCAGAATGTAGAGCTAGGTTGATGGCGTCCTCTGTTGACCTGTTGGTTCTGTATGCAGAGATTGAGGAATGTCAAATATTTTGGGGTGTGTTTCAAGGTGAAATAAAAATGCTGTCGTACTTTTTTACATTTACTGACCTTATCTTTGTTCTTGATGATAGAGGTCACGGGTTTGGGAGATCCTGTTGAAATAGGTTAGGTGAGTAACTGCCATGCATTTTGCAGACAACACCCACTGCCACCAGTGGTGGTTGAGGAGGTGGCAGATAGGGTGTAAGTCAAGTACCTGATGTTCTATTGAAATGATATTCAGATAGGCAAGTGGAGAGTATTCTATGCAAATCTTTACTTGTGTCTGGATGATGGCTGAGAGGGTTTGGTGTATCAACTCTGGAAGGTCTGTACCAGAATACCTAGCCTCTGAGCTATACTTGGAGCCATAGTATCTATATGGCTTGTCAATGGTGAGCCCAACTATCTCTGGGATATTGATGGTGGGGATCTGGTGATGGTAATGACGCTGAGCACTATGGGTAGTAATTAAGCTCCACCTTGTGGGAGATGGTCATTGCCTGATACTTATGTCAACTCAAGTCAAGTTGAGTTTATTATTATATGCACATGTACAGTGAGGTCAGGGCACAATCAAAATCTTCCTTGTACTAGCCTCACCACATGGACTGTGAGAACATAGAAAAACGTAAATTACAGATAAATTACACATACATTCTACATGGCAGTCTATCCATTTAGCTTTCAGCCTATGCTCGGCATCTTTTTTTAAATGTGTTTCTTGAATAAAAATCACATCAGCTTTAATTGCTTTTAAATGTGCTAGTACTTTACCTCTCTTAATTGGTTCATTAATACCTTTAACGTTCCAGCTACAAAACGTTATTCCTTCATTCCCCTTATTCATTTTTAAATCTTGCATCTTTTGTCTATGGGGGTCTATAATAGAGCCAATGGTTCAGTTCGACAGACCCGACCTTACACCTGAACTCCGAATAGACGAATTTTAAGACCCTTGAATGTCTCTCACGTGTATATCTCCTTTGATCCAATTTGTAACTCCATTCAAACTGAAAATAATAATGATAGATTATAATAGAGAAGAAAAGAGGATAGGTTAAGAAATTAGTATTGTGCACAAAGAAGGAAAAACCTACATCTAGTATTAGTGTAGTTAGGCTAGCCATACTAGCATGGCTAACCATCCACCGACTTCCGTAGTTGAAGTTACCAACTTAACCAGCTCCTTGGTTTCTTGGAATTTTTATTCCATAGCAGTATTTTACCAGGGATATTGGATTTTAAAATATTCGGGTTCCAATAGTCGGAAATGTGAGGATACATATATTTAAAACTTGTTTGAAAATATAATAAAAAAACGAAAAGGAAGCAAAAAAGAAAATAAAAATAAAAATTAATAATAAAAAAGAAAAAAGGAAAAAAGTTTTCCAAGGAGGGCAAATGAAATCAAACTCTAAATGACTCTAATCATTCCATTATAAGTAAGTATTAGTCATTAGTGATAATTATTCTCTGATTAGTAAAGATACCACGCTATAATTTTAGTATTTATTAGTTATTTGTATTAGTAGTGCAGTTATACTAATTATTAGTATCCATGGGAGCGTTTCTGATCCACATCTTTCTCCAGCTTCCTTTGTCACGACTTTAATTCCATCCAGTCCTGCAAAGTCAGTTTATTCAATGATGAAGTTCAGTTTTAAAAGTATTATTTAAGCATCCTCTCGAACCTTAATCTTCTGGGCAAAGTCCATGCCTCCACAGGGTTGGGGGAAAAGTGTTCAATCTGATTGTAAGTGACTCTTAGGGTAGCTGGATACCTCAGACCATATTTCAAATTCTTCACTTCCCTCAAGACACTTTTGGTCTCTTTAAACGCTTTTCATTTCCTGGAGATCTCTGCTGGATAGTCTCGATAAATACTGATCCTGTATCCTTCAAATGTAAGATTTCTGTTTCTTCCAATTTTTTGCATTATCTCCTCCAGGACATGGCCGTACTGGACTTTTACTATCATTTGTCTTGGGGAGCGCTTTGTCTTGTCTGGCGTCTCGTCACTCTGTGTGCTCGGGCAAGTAAAGGCTTTTGATCCAGAGATAAAGCTTTTTGCAGTAGATTTGCGGTGAATTCTCGGGGATCTTGATCCGCCTCTTTCCCTTCTGGAATACCCGCAATTCTTAGGTTCTGTCTTCTCTGGCGACCTTCCAATGCAGCACATTTCTCAGTTATTTTGCCCAGTAATTCAGTTAGATGTTGGTTTTCTGTGATAAGCTTTGCCGTAGTCTGAGCACTTGTTTTGGCTAGTTCTTCAAGGTCCTTTATGGCTAACGTCTGTTGATTCAGTGCCACCTCCACAGGATTCAGCATTTCTTCAAGAAGTTTTCACTTTTCTGATTTTAACATTCGTCTCATTTGTCAAATTGCAGTTTGTTCAGTCAATATTTCTGCAATTTCTTTCTTCAGTACATCCGATGTATTCTTAGCCGTGGTATTAATTTCAAACTTTAACTCCTTCATTTCCTCCTTGATTTTTTTATTTCTTCCCCAAAATTCATCTTCTTCAATTCTTCATTCGTTTTTGCCAGTTCACTCCTTAGTTCCAGCTCTATTTCCTCCTTTAAACCAGCAATTTCACTTGCAATGAAAGTTTTAAGATCTTCACCTTCCGATTTTTTCATCATTTTTTTCAACACATTCTCTTGGGATAGCGTCCTACCTGAGCCCAAGGCTTCAGTCGGGCCTTCCACCGGTTTCTGCCTGGTAACACGACTTTTCGGTTTATCCGCGGGTGGGCTGCGCTGTGTAGACATAGTAAGTCGCGCGCCTGATAACGTCACTCACAGCAATCGGTACAGAGGTGGCAGGAGCAGGTAGGTCGTTTTCTCTCCGTTTTTCACCGTTTTGTCAAGGAGCTGGCTGGCGTTGCTCTCTAGCCCTCCATAGCGCCACCGGAAGTCAAGCTAAATGGATAGATAAAACGTATCATTCTTCTTTTACACACAAATCCAGAGGTGTAGCAATATTATTTCGTAAAGGCACTTTATTTAAACATACATCAGCTATAACTGACAGTGACGGTAGATACATTATTGTAATAGGAGAATTAAATGCACAAAAAATGATTTTTGTCAATGTATATGGACCAAACTTTGATAGTCCACTGTTCTTTAAGAAAATATTTAATAACGTCCCGGAAATAGCACAACATAACGTAATAATTGGAGGAGATTTAAATTGTACATTAGATTTTTATTGAGATAGATCCACAAGACAAAGGGAAACCAAATCCCATTCCAGTGACTTATTAAATGCATATATGGATACTAGTAATATTAAAGATGTTTGGAGAGCAGAAAAACCAACTGGACGAGAATATTCATTTTATTCACCTGTACATAAAACCTATTCAAGAATAGATTATTTTTTGGTTGACGCTAAACTTATCTCACTTACTTATAATTCAAAATACTAGAATATTACAATCTCAGATCACGCACCTTTAACATTTATGATTAAAATAAATGGTAAAACGGAAAAACAGGGACAATGGAGATTTAACCCACAAATTTTAAAGACAAAGTAACTCAGGAATATATTATAGAACAGATCAAGATTTTCTTTGAAATAAATGATAAACCGGAAATATCTTCTTCCCTATTATGGGAAACTTTTAAAGCATATGCCCGTGGAATTATGATTTCTTCTCAAGCATTTTATAATAAAGAGAATCGGAGGGAACAACAAGAATTGGAAAAGGAGATTAAACAATTAGACACAGAGAATGCTGCTAATCCATCCATGACAAAACATAACAAAATCGCTGCACTGAAATATAAATTAAATAAAATATACTCAGATCAAGTAGTAAAACGTTATCAATACACTAAACAATTACAATTTGAATTTGGAGATAAACCCCAAAAATTACGCTTTTGTCAATTACGGAAAAAGGAGGGAGAAAAAATAATCCATGGGATTAGATCATACAATGGCGAACCATTAGTACAACCCAAAGATATTAATGAGAGATTTTTGCAATATTATAAAAATTTATATTCAACCAAAATGATATATAACGATAGAAAACAGGATAGGAATAGAAGCATTTAAAAAAAATGTAATCTGAATGGGTTGGATTCAGAAAATAGAGAATCACTAAATGCTGAAATATCAGTAAAAGGAATCGAAGAATCTATCAGATCATTAAAAAATGGTAAAACACCGGGACCAGGTGGTATTGGTTCGGAATTTTATAAAACATTTTATGATCTGATTGCACCACGTTTGAAGATACCCTATGAATGCATCCGTACCCACCAGAAATTACCAGAAACGTTAAATGATCTATTATAACACTTATACCTAAAATGGACAAAGATCTGGACAATCCAGGATCATATAGAGCTATAGCTCTTTTAAATACTGATGAAAAGATACTAACCAAAATATTAGCACAAAGACTAAGCACAGTTATCAATAAATTAATTCACCCGGATCAAACAGGATTTATACCAAAACGATATTCCTCATATAACCTGAGGCAATTATTCAATATTATACATTCGAAAAGAGGTACTAATAAAGATCTAGTAATTATATCGTTAGATGCGGAGAAAGCCTTTGACCAGGTGGAATGGTCTTATTTGTTTTCGGTCATGGAAACTTTTAAGTTGGGAGAGAAGTTTGTTACTTGGGTTAAATTATTATACATTAATCCAACAGCCAGAATACTAACAAATCAAATGTTATCAACTAAATTTAATTTATTCCGAGGCTGCAGAAAAGGTTGTCCTTTATCCCCGCTATTGTTTGCACTTGTAATAGAACCATTAGCTCAACGTGTGAGATTACATTCTGAAATATATGGGTATGACACCAGAGATACTGAAAATAAAATCTCCTTATATTCAGATGATGTCTTACTTTATATTACAAAGCCGGAAATTAGTATTCCAAATTTATTAAATTTAATAACTGAATTTGGATTATTTTCAGGATATAGTATTAATTGGAATAAAAGTGAACTTATGTCAATAAGCGTAAATAACTTACATATATTACAACAATTCCCTTTTAAGATAGCAAGGGAAAAAATCAAATATCTTGGAATTTATGTAACAAAAAGATTCAATTCTTTATTTAAATTTAATTTTCCACTTTTACTGAATAAATTAAAGAAGAATATTTTATATTGGAAAACATTACCTATTTCAATGCTAGGTAGAATTAATGCAATAAAAATGTTTTTTCTCCCGCAATTACTATATCTCTTCCAATTGATTCCGATATATCTTCCTAAAAAATGTTTTAAGAAGGTTGATTCTATAGTCACCAACTTTATCTGGGATTATAAGTGTCATAGAATAAATAAAAAACATTTATGTAAATCAAAAATAAATGGAGGTCTAGCACTCCCAAACTTTATGCTTTATTACTGGGCAGTTAATAATAAAAACATGACTTTTTGGTTAGTTGAGACAGATAAACAACTAATCTGGTTAAAAATGGAAAAAGAAGATTGTTCGCCTTTTGAAATTAGCTTGATTTTATTCGCTAATATTAAACTAGGTAAGAAAATCTATAGTGAAAACCCTATAATAGAAAGTGGGATACGTATCTGGAAACAAATAAAGAAAACATTAAAATTGGAATGTATACCACTAGCCCTAACCATTGTAAATAACGTTACATTTAAACCTTCAATGATGGACAAAAGTTTTTACAATGGAAAAACTATGGAATTAATAAGATGGGAGACCTCGACAGGGAAAACTATTTCCTGTCATTTCAAGAATTACAACAAATTTATGGATTACATTCAAAAGATTACTTTAAATATTTACAAATTAGAGACTATGTAAAAGCAAACACACAGGAAATTAGAAATAGAAAGACAGAAATTTTAGATGAATGCCTAAATAAACACCCGAACACAGAAAAGTTGATATCATATATTTATAACATTTTATTGGAAAACGATGTCCCAATGACAGAAATATATAGACAAGCATGGGAAAACGAATTAGGTCAAATAATCAGACTAGAAGTATGGGATGAAAGTTTACAACATATACACCACTGTTCATTAAATGCTAGACACTCTCTTATACAATTTAAAATATTACATAGATTACACTACTCAAAATCCAAATTACATAGTATTTTTCCAAATGTATCTGCCATATGTGATAAATGTCAGCACTTAGAAGCCAACTTAACGCACTCAATTACAAATTGTATAAAAATTACTAAATTTTGGACAGAAATATTTAAGATAATTTCGAATGTTGTTAATACAAATCTGATTCCTGACTCAAAATTAATAATATTGGGAATATTAGAAACAGATCAATTAATAACAACTAATCAAAGAATTTTTTTGATTACAGTTTAATAATTGGGAAAAAATTAATATTGAAATTCTGGAAAAGTCCTACACCCCCCACAATCAAAATTTGGATTACAAGAATGTCGGAGACACTTCATCTGGAAAGATTAAGGCTTGTCCTACTGGACCGGTTGGATCTTTTCAGAGGGATATGGTCTCCATTTATTGAATAATTAAAGGGTCAAAATGGCTCGGTGCGAGAACTGACTGAAGCCTGAATAAAGGAATGGATGAAGAATTATACATAACAAATCATGGATATATCTCCAATGATGGATAACCTGTTTAACATTCCACTCCTTTTTTTCCTGACTTTCTATTTTTACTTTATTTTTCTCTATCTTTTCCTATCTGCAATAAAAACAAAAAATGTATAGAAATACAAATAAGACATAACTGTTAATATTAATAATATTAAGAATGTATGTGACAAGTATATATTTTTAATATGTACTTACGTCTAATAAAAATATTTAACAAAAATTCTACATGGCATTGAAAAGATAAAGACTGCACCAAAAAAACAAGACATTAATGAAAAAATGCATAATTGTAAAACAAGTCCATAGGAGAGCAAGAGGTGGTCCATAGTGTTCTGTTACTGGGGTAGGATTAGTAATGTGCAGGTTGGTTCAAGAGCTGATCCTGAACATGGGACCTCAGTTTATTGTGTCTATGACAAAGCAGCTGAAAATGATAAGGCCTAAGGCATTTTCATGAAGAACCCCTTTCATGATATCTTGAAAATGAAATGATTGGTCTTCGTAAACAACAGTCGTCATCTTTTCATGAATCCTGCCTCCAACCAGTGGAGACACTACCCTTTGATTCCCATTAACCACATTTGCCATGGTTCCTTCTTGCCAAAGGGAGCCAAATACTGACTGGGCACAAAGTGCTGGAGTAACTCAGTGGGTCAGGCATCATCTCTGGAGAATGTGGATAGGTGAGGTTTCAGGTTGGGACCCTTCTTCAGACTGATAGTACGTGGGGTGAAGAAAACTGGAGAGAGGGAAGTGGCAGGACAAAGTATGGAGGTCAACCCAGGTGAGGGTTTTTCTTGACAGGTAAATGGTTGTTATAAAGGCCAGAGATAAAAACAGCGGGTGTGCGACAGGTTTGAAGATTTTCGGATTTTGAAGCCCAGGGAAGAAAGAAGGGGTGGGAAATGGTTGAGCGAGAGAAATAGGTGGGAGTGCAGGTGGGGCACAGGGGAGGGAAAGGGGGAAGAGAGAAGTGTGTTTGAGGGAGAATGGGTGGGGGGGGGGGTTGTTAATGGTTACATAAACAGTGACTGGATGTCAGTGTCGAGTTGCTCACATTTTATTCCTTGTTTCCTTGTTCGAACAAAAAATATATAATGTCTGGTGCTCATTAGTTTTGGAGAAGTCAAGCCAAAACTGGCTATTAGTAAGTATGTGTCATTTGTCAATGCTGCTAGTGACACTTTCCATCATTTTGCTGATGGTTGTCAATTGATGGTATGGTAATTGATAGGATTGGATTTTGCTGTTTTTTGTGGGTAGGACACACAGGGCAATTTTCCAAATTAGTAAGTAGAAGCCATTGTTATAGCTGTACCAGAATAGGACTCAAGGGCCTGAGCTATAGGGTGAGGTTGAGCAGGGAAGGGTTTTATTCCTTGGAATACAGGAGGATGAGGGGTAATCTTATAAAGGTGTACAAGATCACGAGAGGAATAGATAGATTGAATACACAGTCATTTGCCCAGAATGGGGGAATTGAGAATAAGCTGCCAGAGGAGGAAGTTGAGGCAGGTACGATAATAAGGTTTAAGAAACATTTAGACAGATACATGGCTAAGACAGGTTTAGAGAGATGTGGGTGAAATGCAGGCAGGTGGGACTAGTAAAGATGGGGCATGTTGGTAGGCATGGGCCAGTTGGGCTGAAGAGCTCGTTTCCACGCTATATGAGTCTGTGGTTAGATCAACAGCCATGACCAAATGATTAGGTCGAAGCCAGTGTTATAGCTATACAAAAATAAGTTGCCATGGTTATTTCATGTGAAAGTTAGCACTGACTGGACACAAAGTGCTGGAGTAACTGAAGAAGGGTTTCGGCCCGAAACGTTGCCTATCTCCTTCGCTCCATAAATGCTGCTGCACCCGCTGAGTTTCTCCAGAATTTTGTGTACGCTGGAGTAACTAAGCAGGACAGGCAGCATCTCTGGAGAACATGGATAGGCCCACTAACCTTTGTATTCTTAGTGCTCTTGGCTATTTTTGTTCTTATCATACAAATAAATCTGATTATTAAGGGCTGGATTCTGTGATGCCATTGACCTCCAAAGGAAGAAGATGAATATTCAACATGACACTTCTAGTTGAAGATGCTTGCAAATAATTTAGGTTAAGAGAAACAAAAAATTCTGGAAATGCTTGCAAGGTGAGTCAGTATCGGAGTTAGGGAAACAAAATGTATGTGTTAGATCGATGGCCTTTCTTTAGAAGGAGGAAGAGTAAGAAATCAAACATTTTTAATTGCAGAGGAGGGAGACGTATAGAGATGAAAATGGGAATATCCATGATGGAGGAGACCATGAGGGACTGAATAACAAATAACACATATGGTAGTGGAGGTGTGTTAATCACAGTTGAACTGTGTGGTGGGGACGTAAATAGAAAGAGATGGATGAGGGCAGAAGAGAGAGGAAAGTAAAGCAAATCGAAATGGTGAGATACAGAATATCAGGGTGGAAATGTTCAACACCAGAGGGGATATCTATAAGGTGAGAGGGGAAAAGTTTAATGGAGATGTGCTGCGCAATTTTTGTTTTACAAAGGGGTAGCAACCTGGAACGTGTTTCCAGGAGTGGCGGTGGTGACAGATACGGTGGTGTTTAAGAGGCTTTTGGATAGGCACATGTAAGTGCAGGAATAGAGGAATATGGATCATGTACAAGCAGGTGAGATAATTTTAACTTGGCATCATGCTCAGCACTAACGTTCTGTGTTAAAAGGCGCATTCCTGAGCTGCACCGTTATTACTGTTCACAACATCCAACGAGACACATTACAATGTCCAGGATTTAAGATTTAGTTCAATGATTTCAGATGATTGGGAATTGCAGTTTGCATCAGAATTGGTTGATCCTGATAAAATGTCTGGCCACCATTTCCCTCTTTCTTCTCAGATGTTGCTTGAGCTGCTGAATATTTCCAATATTCCCAGATTACCAGCAATGGCAGTGTTTTCTTTTATCCCACAGTTTCAGCAGTGTTTCCTGCCCCTGTTATAGGGAAGCAAGAAGCCATCACCTCTTTCCTCCTATAATCACCACCTCCTGAGTCATTCAATGTCACTCCGCCACCACTCAAGGACAGAGGGTTCACTTGATCTCTGCTCCTTCCTCCTTCTCTGCAACTCAAAACATGTTTGATATCTAACTTTTCCCAGTTATGATGAAAGAACATCAACCTGAAACATTAATCATATCTCTCTGGACAGACATCTCTGACCTACTGAGTATATCCCAGCCTTTTCTATTTTTTTTTCAGATTCCCTGCATCTGCAAATGTCTTTTATTCCCCTCATGGCCAGCCTTGTCTATGGCTTTGTTGCTTAGTGATCAACCTCTGTTGAGGATGGCGATAAGCCTTCTTGTATGAATTGATTTGATAATGCTACTGAATCTCCATGGGGACACATTGCTGTATTAAATGAGTAGATGTTGTGCTACAACCAAATCAAACTCATTGCATTTTCAGGAAACTATTTGCAGCATGTGTGCAAATGTGTTAACATTTTTGAAGCGCTCGGAAATAATGTATTCAAGCCCAATTAGTTACTAATTTTATCTTATGGCAAGCATATCGCAGTGAGCCAGCAATAGGCAAAGGTTTCAGAGATATTTCCAGGGGTTATACTGATTCTTGTGGGACAGAAGAGTGTCATAAAAAATACAAAGCAGTTGTTAAGAATGAAGAAGATTGTCAGTTTGAAAAGAAAAGGCAATGGATCATCCAAGAGATTAGTTGAATAGCTTCTAAATCCAGACCTCAGAAATGCAATCTTGACATCTGGAATGAATACAGATATCAGGACAAGAAAATGAGCAGGCAGATATTGTTGGATCGGGGACTGACTTGAAAAGGTTTAACTTTAGTTGAATCAGTAGGAATATATATATAAAAAAACCAGAAAATAGATAGAGTTGATCTCGGATGTCTGGAAGCCAGTTCTGAGTGATAACCATTATTGTACTAAATTCTAATTGCCTGAAAAGATGGTAAGGAACAGAAGATCTGAGCAATAAAGTAATGTCAATACTTATATTGAATAGACATCTGCAAGATTTAAGTTCAAGGATAATTAGTTTCATTTTGATTACATTCCAGTGCACTGTATTGTCTATGTTAAAGATGATTCATTCCTTTACCTTCACTCACTGGCAAAGGAAGAGGGCTTTTTGTACGTAGACAAAAGGTAATGTTCTACCTTACAATAAATCATTTTGAATGACTGGATAAAATAACTGCAGCTGTTAATGGTAGTTTGAGATAAAGTTTGAGTAAAATGACAGTTCGCTATCAGTTTGATGGATATGAGTGAGTGGTGGGGGAAGTGGCAGCAGGAGAAAGGATGGTTGCTGTTAATGTAGACGAGAAACGATTTATTCCATGAACACATATTTACTTTGCAAATCCTATCGACAGTGATGTATCCAACTTTTCACCAATTATTTTGGCCTGATGATTTTATAATCATGATTTGATGATTTCCAACAACATTCTCAAATTTTCAGCGGAAGAATATTCCTAAAAGTTTGCTATTAAATTGCCATTTTTAAGACATCAGTTTACGCTCAGTCGTAAATGTGATTTATATAAATCAAAGAACATTTTCACCAATGCTGGCATTAGCATTAACAATGCAATACTTTAAAATTATATTTTATCTTGTTTTAGTTGGACACAATTGTTACTGTGTGAGTGAGAAGTAAGGCTGTGACCCTAGTGATGAAGTGAGGGTGTGGTGTGACTGCATCAGTCACACATGTGAAGGCCAATCTTAATCACAATGCTTTGTTTATGCACTGAGATAAACATGAAGTGTTGTTGGCAGACCACCATCCTGGTGAAAAAGCCACACAGCCTGTCAGAAACTTGCAGTTATTACAATAAGAGGGATTATGCATTAACTAATATGGTACATGGTACAGGAATATATTACGGAATGCTTTGAAAATGGTAAATGGTTCCTACATAAATGAGTAGCGAGCACAGGGTACAAGTTCAGGCCCAATATTTTTTTCTTTAATTTGCCGTTCATTTCTCGGATTTGATAGTGCTCTGAAATGCTTCGGAACATTCTTCTATATTGATAGCTTTTTTGGAAATGCAGCCACGTTGGTAATGAGCTGGGAGTTTAGGCAGAGAATCCCAATTTGTGGAAACCAGGTGGCTGTCAACTGTCTCTGAAGGTCAAGTGGAGAGATGGAGAAGGCATATCAAATGAGAGTTTGAATAACAAAATGTGCAGGATGAGATGTAAGGCAGGAGGAAATCGTGGAATGATTTGTAGATGAGAAGAAGCACTGCACTGATAAACCACAGACAGGAAAAAACAAAAAATGCAGGTCAAGGTAAAACATTGTTAAACATTGTAAAACATTGTTACAAAATTAATTCCCGATTTCAAGCATTAGCTAATAAAATTAACAAAGTGAAGAAACATTGTTGAAATGTGTAATAAAACCTAAATTGAGAAAAAAATCAATTGTTTAGCTCAGAATAAAAATGCTGAACATGTACTCTTTATTTAGCTGTGATCTTTAACTGTTCAGATACCCTTGGTGATTTTTTTCATTCAGATTAATTTCAGATTCAGGTAAATTGCACCAGTGTGGAATGAAATTCCTTGTTCACATGAAGCTCACAGAGTAAACAGTATTCAGTACATGGTAATGACTGATACAAAAATAAAAATGTGTGCAAGATTGCAGTGCACTCTAAAGTGGTGCAAAAAAAATACTGAAGTGCAATAATAAATTAACTGAATGAGGTAGAGTTAAGAGTATGAGAACATGGCAGCACCTTTGGGAAGGCTGTGTGAAAGAGATAGACACAAAATGCTGGAGTAATTCAGCTGCTCCAGCAACATCTCTGGAGAAAATATGACGTTTTGGGTTGAGACCCTTCATCAGAGATGATGGAAACATAGAAACATGGAAATATAGAAAATACGTGCATGAGTACAGCCCTTCAAGCCAATGCACCTCCTGCACCTATTTTCTATAATTCCATGTGATACAGTAGACCATTCAATATGATCATGACTAATCATCCAAAATCAATCCCCTGTTCCTGCTTTCTCCCCATATCCCTTGATTCATTCAGCCCCAAGAGCTATATCTAACTCTCTTGAATACATCCAGAGAATTGGCCTCCACTGCCTCCTGTGGCAGATAATTCCACAGATTCACACTTATCTGGGTGAAAAAGTTTTTCCTCATCTCAGTCCGAAATGGCCTACCCCTTATTCTTAAACTGTGACTTCCAGATGGGGAACATTTTTCCTGCGTCTAGCCTGTCCAATCCTTTAAGAATTTTATATGTTTTTATAAGATGGAGGGATCAAGAATGTGGAGACCAATTTGAGGGCAGGGTAGACGTTAGCGGTGAAGTTAATGAAAGCAAAGATTTCTGCACGGGTGCAGGAGGCAATCGTTGATGTCGCGGAGAAAGTTGGGGGATGGTGCCAACGTACATTTAGAACAAGGACTGTTCACTGTAACCAATAAAAAGGCAGACATAGCTGGGGCCCATGTGATTGTTATTGATGAAAAGTTATTGAAGAATTGAAGGTGTCTCGGTTATTGGTGGGAAGGGACTGGACAAAGGGAGGTGTGGGGGCGGGGGGGAGGGATAGCAGGATGGAATTAGGGCCTGTGAAAATGAATGCAAACATACTCGTGTGACCTCATTGATCATTACAATACTTGTTCAGTGAAGTTATATACTTCTTCAGATCCTCTCTGACAAAAACAACTCAACTGAAGCAAGCAAACAATCACAACAGGCACAGTTAAAGAACAGTCTCTCTGTCAGTGGCAGCTGACATTGTCCCAGATTTACTAAACATGACTGGATTTTGACTCATAAGATTTGCTACTGTTCCTTTAGCATTAGTGTCTTGCTTTGGGGATGATAGACAGTTCATAGACCTCAGCAACCTGTGTTTGAGAACAGTCTTCAACCTCAGGCCTTTTATCATTTCAACCAGTGCATGGGTGTCTTTTCTTGTAGAAAATTCAAGGAATGAGCAGCAGAAAGTAAAGGTTGGTATCCAGTAGTTCTAGTGTAGGGCACGTTACTACTTCTGCACTTGGTGCATTACAGAAATTTAAACAAAGCTGGTTGCACAGATTTATCAACCTCCTTATGTTTTGTGAAAAGTCACTGAACAGTTTTGACAGCATTTTCAGATTTACCATTCGATTGTGGTAGGTAATGATGTTATGCATCAAAAACTCCATGCTTTATCAAATATTGCATATTCAACAAAGGCAGTTTGTGGCCTATTATCAGTAACTTCCGAGTGGTGGCACCATCGAGTGTGGCAGCCTCCCCAGGAGCTGTCTGTCCTTTAATCCTTTTTGTTATTTTTAGTTTGTCTGAAAGTTTGTTTTTGGAGGTCTTTTAGTCTTTCTAAATAGCGGGGTGGGGGTGTGGGTGGGGGGGGGGGGGTGGGGAGGGGGAAACCGTCTTCTCAGTCACTACCTGGTCGAGGATGCATCTTTTCTCCGAGCCGCATCCTCGCTTCACCTCGCGGCCTAACATCTGGATTAGCGAGGCCTGTCCTGTCGGACACCGGCCAGCGCAGCACTGAATTACCATCGCGGAGTGGGCGATGCCTTAAAGGGATCGCCGTGTTGGAGCTCCGGAGTGTTGGGCCTGCCGATGTTAACACCGTGGAGCTGTGGTCTACAGAGCTTCCAGCTGCGGACGGCGCTGACTTGAACATCACGGAGCCTGGGATCTTTCGCCAGTGTTGGAGCTCCGCCCAGCTCGGCCTGTGGACTTCGGAAGCCGCGGTCTCCGGTACGAAGCGGCCGATTCGGAAACTCCAAGTCGCTGAGAGTGTTCTTCCATTCCGACGCCGGAGCTCCGATCATCCGATCATCCCGGCGAGAGGGCCTGAAACATCAGGCCACCGTTGCAGTGTCTGCGGAGGCCTCATTAGGCCCCGACCACGGATGAACAAGAGGAAGATGACTGAACTTTGTTGCCTTCCCTCACGGTGGGAAACTTTGATTCCGGTGTGGGGGATGTTTTATGTTAAATTCTATAGTGTTGTGTTTATCTTATTAGTGTTTTGCATGATAACTCAAATTTCACTGCACCAATTGGTGTTTGTGACAATAAATGTAACTTGAACTTGAACTTGAACTTAACTAGGATGCCAAATTTACCAAAATAATTCAAACCGAGTGATAATTTAAACAATATAATTTAGTAACCCGCACTATAGAGTATACAGCAATGTAATCTTCCCCACAGCCTACCCACAACATCATGCTGAAGTAAAGATTTCTTACTGGATGAGCTTTGATATGCCAAACAAATATCACAGTTTGAAATATACAATTTAAGCTCAGATGTCATTCTCAGCCAACAGAGACAACCTCAGGCTACACAAATAGAAACTTATGTGCCAATGTGTGGAGAAGCAACATTGATTGCTTACATAAATATATTTGGCATCACAAATAGTTGCCCTTTGAATATTAGATTTCACCTTTAATTCACCTTGAAAATCAGTGTGGATAGAGGAATTCAGGCACCTCTGACATGACCTTCGGCTAACCATGCTACATGCAAACTTTATTTTGTATCTGAACTGATTATCTGCAACTGGATGATTGAACTATTCCAGTAAAATTTTCATCTTCACCTGGAATTGATCAACTTCTCCAGATCCTGTGTAAAATCAAAGCTACTCACCACCGATGGATGCATCTGCTCAGAATATTTACTTACCATGTTTAGCATCCTAGTTACTGGTAATTTGAGGGTAAGTGGTGAGGCAATGGCGAGAGATGCTTCAGTTGGGGAGGCTGAGCAGGGGGTGATTGTAAGATAATGTAAGGACTTTTTTTTGCAACCTTTTTCCTTGGTCTTAGTGTAGCAGGGATGGTAGTTAAGGCACAAGAATGTTCCTTCTACAGGATGAGAAAATGAAGAGAAACCTCCAATGTCTCGGAGTACGACATATGTGTAAAGTGCATCCAGTTGCAGCCATGACTGACTGCAGAGAGGAGATGGACAACCTGAGGATTGTCCATTAGATGGAAGGCTCCATGAATAAGAGTCAAAGTGAGGTGCTCACAGCTATGGTAAACAGAAAGTAGATGGGTGACCACTAGGAAAGATAAAGAATCGAACCCGGGGGCGCCGTCCTGTACGGGTATGGCTGCCCAGCCTGCAGCTCTCTGTTTTTTCTCTCTTTTTTTAATTTTTAGTTAATTGAGTTTTTCTGTTTTTCGGAGTCCTAGCCTTTTTTATGTGGGGGTGGGGGAGGGGAAGCGGGAAACTGCTTTCTAGGGTCGCTACCTGGTCGGAGAGGCAACTGTCATTGCTGCACCATCGACCCGTCCTCGCGGCCTACCAGCAGGTCTGGAGCGGCATTTCCTGGGGAGACGGCTAAGAACCTCGCCGCGCTGGAGCTCCGGTGAGCTGAAGACCGCAGGTGAACATCGCGGAGCTGCGGGACTGTGGGGCGGCCGGCCGCGGGCGGCGGCACTGAACTTTAACATCGTGGAGCCTGGGATCTCTCGGCGAGATCACCAGTTGTGGAGCTCCATCCAGCGCGGCCTGTTGGCATCGGAAGCAGCGGTCTCCAACAAGGAAGCGACCGTTACAGGCACCTCAAGCTGCTGAGAGGGTTCGCCCGTCGCCGGAGCATCATCACCTGGCGAAGAAAGGCCTGGAACATCGGCCCCCATAGAGGCGACTGTGGAGGCCTCAATAGGCCTGACTATGGGTGAACTAGGGATGGGGTCTGGACTTTGTGCCTTCCCTCATAATGGGAACCATTGTGGGGGGATGTTTTTTATGTTTTATGTTAAATTCTTTAATGTTATGTCTTATCTTTATCTATGTGCTGCTTGGCAAGACAAATTTCACTACACCAATTGGTGTATGTGATAATAAATGTCCTTTGTCCTTTGTCCTAAAGAAATAGGTAGAGAGTGCAGGAATCTACTGTTGCAATTCCCCCCAAAACATATATACCCTTTTGGATAACAATTTGAATGGTAGAGTCCTAGAGAGTTGTGGTAGAAAGAGATCTGGGAGTAGGTGGATAACGTAGTGAAGAAGGCCTTTGGCCCATTTATCTTCATTGGGAGGGTACTGAGTATATACAAAGTATATACAAAGTTAGTACATATAGTATACAATATACAATACGGTTTATTGTCATTTGAACCTCAAATTAAGTTCAAACAAAATTTAGTTTCTGCAGTCATACAACAAGAAAAGAACCAAGACACACACCAACACCATTTATACAAACATTCATCACAGTGAATCGCGTCCTCACTGAGGTGGAAGGCAAAGTCTTGTCTCTCCCCTGCTCTCCATATTTCTCCCGATGTCAAAGCCCCCGACGGGCGATGGCAAGTCCCGCGGCCATTAAGGCCGCGCCAGGCGATGTAAGGCCCTGCCCGGGTCTTGATGTTGGATCCCCGGCGGGCACTGGCAAGTCCCGCAGCCGTTTAAGCCACGGCGGGCGATATAAGGCCCCGCTCCGGGTCGCCTTCAACCCCGCAACTCGGGCGGGAGAAGTTGCCGTTGCGGGGTTGAAGGTTGGGTCTCCGGTGCAGGGAAGAGATTTAAAAGTTCCCCCCCCCACACATACACAGTTAAAAACAATTAAAAAACACTACACACTATACTCAACGGGACAGAAAATTAAAAAAAAACACAGACGGACTGCAGAGGCCTCTGCGACGTCGTTTGCGCCACCTGTACATCATGATACAAGTCGTCAGTTGAGACCACGCTTGAAGTACTATGTGCAGTTCTGATTGCCCAGCCTTAGGAAGGATATCATTACGTTGGAAAGGCTTCAGAAAAGATTTACCAGGATGTTACCTGAGCATGCAAGCTTGAGTTATTGGGAGAGGTTCGATAGGCTTGGAGTTTTTTTTTTAAGAGTGTAGGAGGCTAAGTGGTGACCTTATTGAGATATGCAAGATCAACAGGGACATGGATAAAGTGAACATTCACCATCTTTTTCCCAGGATAGAGGATACTAAAACTATGGTTGTAGGATTAAGGTGAGATGGAAAGATTTACAAAGGACCTCAGTGGCAACATTTCACTCAGAGAGTAATCCATATCTGGAATGAGCTGCCAGAGGAAGCTATAGAATCTGACACAATTACAATGTTTAAAAGAGGTTTGGACAGATATATGGATAGGGATGTTTTAGAAGTTTATGGGACAAATGCAGGGCAATGGAAATAGCCCCCTATGCCAGCATTGACAAGATGGGGCAAAGAGCCTGTTTCAGTGCTGTAGAGCTTTATGACTCTACATTTTTGTTATCTCAACAACATTCTTTGAAGTATCAGTGGCATTATTTATTTGTTTGAAAACAGTTGTTTCCATTGCATAATATTCATAATGTCCCGTGCATATATATCATCATCATCATCATCGTTGAAAACGTCAACGGGCACGGTGCCTTATAATGCTATGTACGACAGTGATCGCAACTTCTATCATAGATATATAGTTCACAAATGTCAGAGGTAAATATATGTCTTAAGGATACCTTCTCGATTTGTACGAATTTCATCTCTGCTTCATCTCTAATAACTTTGATTTGTAGCCAATTGGCTGTCCATCCTATAATATTGTTGTCCTGTCCAAAAAAAATAGATGCACTACTTTGTAATGTTATCTCTTTAAGTTATGGCATCGAGGAACTAATGTACCAGTCACTGCATCTTTCCACTTCTTCAGCACCATATTTTGGGATTTCTCCCAGAACCACTTTACATGTTTCTTTGATAGGGGTGGATTTCCTATCTCTGATGGATGAAGAAAAAAACATATTCTGACATTGTGCTTGTCCCAGCAAATGTTAGATCCTTGCCACATCCATTAACCTTATCATCCCAGACTTAGGCTGATCTGCACAAAACCTTTGACCTGCAGCAACACCTCCCGTTAAAGCAAATTCCTGCCTGTGAAGCTTCACTTTACTTCATTTCACTTTTTTCCGCAGTCTCTGGATTTTGGAAGTCATGCTTCAAAGTGCCTACAATGATTTTGAATGATTTATTCCTGCTTTCCTGTAAAACCTCAGGGCTTAGAAACATCAGCGATCGCTTCAATTCCCAGAATTTCCTCTACCCACACATGCACTTTCCTTTAGAAAAGTTCTGTCGGAGCTGATCCGAAACACCTTACGCCCCCTGCAAAAAGGAGAGTAATTAAATCTAATGACTGCTCCTCTGAGCTCATCATCTAATACCCATTTTGAACATTTAGAATAATAGAAACTTCACAAAAAATTGCTACATTTTGTATGATTGGCAATAAATAATTTTCCCTTTCAATAACTTTATTCAAGTTTTTTACTTAACAATATCTATTCTCAAGCATGTCTTTGTGCCCAGCAGAGGTCCTATAAACATATTTGCGTCTTTATAGGACTTTGGTTAGGCCACAATTAGAGCATTGTGTGCAGTTCTGTTTGCCCTATTACAGGACTGATGTAGAAGCTTTGCAGAGGGTGCAGAGGAGGTTTACCAGAATGATGGTAAACAAAAGACTGGAGAAACTCAGCGGGTGCTGCAGCATCTAAGGAGCGAAGGAGATAGGCGACGTTTCAGGTCGAGACCCTTCTTCAGACTGGTCAGGGATCAGGGAAACGAGAGATATAGACGGTGATGTGGTGAGATAAAGAACAATGAATGAAAGATATGCAAAAAAGTATCGATGATAAAGGGAACAAGCCATTGTAAGCTGTTTGTGGTTTGAAAATGAGAAGCTGGTGCGACTAGGGTGGGGGAGGGAGATAGAGAGAGAGGGAATGCCAGGGCCCGAGGGCTGGGGGAGAGGTGGGAAGGGGAGGAGACCGCAAGGGTTAACACAATTGAGAAAATTCAATGTTCAAGCCCAAAGGATGCAGACTCCCCAAGCGGAATATGAGGTGCTGTTCCTCCAACTTGCGGTGTTGCTCACTCTGGCCGTGGAGGAGGCCCAGGACCGAGAGGTCGGATACGGAATGGGAGGGGGAGTTGAAGTGCCAGAATGATATGTGGATTAGAGTGGTTTCCTCTACAGGGAGAGGTTGGATAGATTTGGATTGGTTTCTCTTAGACATTGGAGGTTGAGGGGAGATTTGATAGAAGAATATAAAATCATGAAAAACATTGATCGGGTAGTTAGTCACACCTTGTTCCCAGGCTGGAAATGTCCAACACCAGAGGGCATAGTTATATGGTGAGAGTGGGGAAGATTAATGGAGCTATGCGGGATAAGTCTTTTTACAGAGTGGGATCACGGAACACACTGCCAGGGATGGTGGTGGATATGAGAGTGATGTTTATCTTCTTAAACATTACGGGCAGCACAGTGGAGCAGCAGTAGAGTTGCTACTTAAAAGTACTAGAGACACAGGTTCGATCCTGACGACGGGTGTTATCTGTACGGAGTTTGTACATTCTCCCTGTGACTGCGTGGATTTTCTCTAAGTGCTCCTGTTTCCTCCCCACTCCAAAGACGTACAGATTTGTAGGGTAATTGGCTTCTGTAAATTGCAAATTGCACTTAGTGTGTAGGATAATGCTAGTGTGGGCTCGGTGGGCCAAAGGACCCGTTTCTGCACTGCATCTCTAAAGTCTAACGACAGGTACATGGATATGCAGGAGAATGGAGGGATATTGATCACTGTCAGGCATACAAGATCAGTTCAGCTAGTTGTCATGTTTGGCACAAACAATGTGGGTGGAAGGGCCTATTCCTGTGCTGTATTGTTCTTTGTTCTATACTTACAGTCCAACCTAGATTTATAGTCAACACACTGTATTGATTCTCGTACCTTCCCCTCAATTGCAAAATAAGCTCTATTCACAAGGTTAAGCGGTTCTGCATCGGCATGTTTAAAATCATTTTCCTGTGGAAATATATGACATTTGGGCTTCCTTATGAAATCTCAGATGATTGCCTGACTTTAATTGTTCAGCACTACTCATCGCCCAAGCTCACTTGCAAAATAAACTTTTGTTCCTGTTTTTTTTCCAATGTCCTCCATGCTTAGCTATGTTCAAATGATTATTTTCCATGACTTTGCTTGGCAAAGTAATTATTCTGACTGCGCTTCTCACACTTTCTCCTAGTAACCAATTTCTCTTCTGTGGAACTCGTGTTTCCTCCTGTTGTTCACTCCAATGACTTTGGGCTGAACGTATTACTTCAATCTCTCGCGTGGAGATATCCTTTTGTTTTTGCATTCTGCTCATTCTCTTTTCTTGACTTGCTAATTTAGGTTGAGGTTACAATTTTCTGCTGCATGACAAATCACATCTGTTTTCATTTTGCTTTTCAAATGTTTGCTTTTCAAAACAACCTTTCCTGTACTCTTAAATCTGCAATTCCAAATAGAAGTCTGTCACTCACGGTTTCTTCAGACATAAATTCATGCAGCTAATACCATTAGGGGAGTTTACACAATGCCATTCTATACTGATCATACGATTCTAGTATCTTGCCTTTTCCTGTTGATACCACTCAAGCAGGATGCAAATACATGGGACTTTTCCCAGCTTAGTGTTAGCTTGTGCTTATCCCTATCTTTGTCCCAGGCATGCACTTACCTGTATCACAGTAATACCTGGGCTCATTCAGTCTTCTTGTCCATCTCCATTACTACAGTATAATTCTGCCAAGCAAGCTTGAATATCATCCAGTTTTCTGCGACATTCCAGTCAGTTAGTTTGCTAAGGTGACAAAAGCGTTTCCGAAAGCCAACATAGGTAGACTTCCAAATCACATGACTGCCTTCCTGATATCCTAATTGGAATGAGAGTTGTTTTAAACAATCATGTCCAACATTACTGCCACCAAACATCCATTCTTCCTCAATTATTAGCATAGTAAATGTTTATGGCAAAGATAAATCAATTTTTATTGATTAAAAAATAAACTATCCTAAAGTCAGAGAGCCAGAT
This sequence comes from Okamejei kenojei, assembly GCA_035221665.1. NCBI lineage: Eukaryota > Metazoa > Chordata > Chondrichthyes > Rajiformes > Rajidae > Okamejei > Okamejei kenojei. The sequence continues at coordinate 10,859,996 of CM069143.1, forward strand.
TTACTGACTATTTGTTGGATGCCCTAGATTCCAATGTAAGGAAGTATACTTACTCATGCAAATCTACTGACTACAGTAACAGTATTTACTCAATGTATTTGTAGATCCATCTCATTGTTGATATTTGCTTATAGTCTGTTTAAGAAAGAGCTACAGATGCTGGAAAAATCGAAGGTAGACAAAAATGCTGGAGAAACTCAGCGGGTGGGGCAGCATGTATGGAAAGTGGCATCTCCACAGATGCTGCCTCATCCGCTGAGTTTCTCCAGCATTTCTGTCTACCTTTGCTTATAGTCTAATTCTTATGGAAAAGATATAAAGTGCTGGAGTCACTCAGCGGGTCAGGCAGTGGTTCTGGAGAACACTGATGGGTAATGTTTCAGGTTAGGACCGATGGTGTTATGTGAGAGCCTCTGTGATTCCTGCTGCTCTCCTGCTCTGCGATCATGCTCTGACCCAGACTCACATGTTTCCTCAAAATGCCACATGTGTTTTCTCAACAAATATGTGCATTGCCATCTTGTGCCACTTGGCTTCCTGCTCCGTTCCAGGCCTCCCAGTTTGGGGCCAACAGGATTTCAGATACCAACACCCAATCCTTCTGCTTCTCACAACAGTTCTCCTTTAATGCCCTGTGGTCTACACTCTTCAACATGTGCTGGTGCCAGCAGGTCCTCGCCCCGTCTCTCCTGCAATTCCGGACCTCACTCATCCAGGTTTGCAATGGATCTCAACTTTATTTTATTCTCCACCGAATCTACAGAGAAGGTTCTAGACCTGACACATCACCTATCCACGTTCTCCGGTAGTGCTGCCGGACCTGTTGAGATATCTCAGCATTTTGTGTATCTTTTTTGTAAACCAGCATCAGCATTCCTTATTTCTAATTCTATTGGTTCTGATGTAGCTTCTGATATAACTATGTAGCATCCACAGAATATGCCATGGATAGAGTAGGTGGTACTTATTCAAGTTAATTATTGTCATATGCAAAAATAAGATGAAGTGCAGATACAATGAAAATCTTGCTTCCAACCGTGAAAAAAATCACTGCAAAAATTAAGACATGAATGCAAAAATACAAGATTAGAAAACAAATCTGATGTAGCACAAAAGGTGATAGACAGTGTTGTTCCATTGCTAAGGTAGGATTAGGTTTGTGCAGGAACGTAACTGTTCGTAAACCTGGCAGTGTTATATTTTAGGTTTCTGTGCCTCCTGCGTAATAGTACCAGCATAAGGAGGACATGGTGGGAATCTTTGATGAGAGATGCTGCCTTCTGGAGGCACCACTTCATGTAGTTGCTTTTGTTGAGGGGGAGGGCAGTGCCCAGGATGGACCAGACATGGCCCACCCCTCAGCATCTTGTTACATTTCCATATGCTGGAATGGCCATACCATACCACGGTGCAATGAACCAGGATGCTTTCTACAGTGCATCTGTGGAAGTAAATGGGCTGCCCCACTTGGGCGACCTAATTGGCGAGTTTAGAAGAGTTTGAAAAAATGACAGGTTGAAGACCTCCTTCGACTATGTAGAAGATCAGCATCGACTAGCTACAACTAGCTACGACTAACTTCGGAAAAATTGGACACCGAATAGTGGAGAGTGAAGACGACCTCCTTCAATCTCCTTTGGCCTGCCTTCGACTATGTTGAAGACTGACTACGACTACCTTTGACTACCTTCGATTACCTACGACTAATATGCCGACCTACTACGACCTACTAGGACTAAAACTACGAGTAAAAAAGTATCGATTTTTTCCATGGCGACCTTTTTTTACTCGTGTCCATTTTTTAACATATTGAAAAAACCGCCGTGACCTAGCTGAGGCCTCGAGTACGTGGAGACCACTCTCGAGCATGAAGGAGAGTTACGAAGACATCCTACGACCGTGTGTCGACCAAGCTGCGAGTATGAGTCGAGGGCAAAGTCGCCAGAACTCGCGGATTAGGTCACCCAAGTGGGACAGGCCCTTTAGATATTTGGTGACATGCCAAATCACTTTAAACTTCTAAGGAAGTAAATGGAGCAATAGATTAATTGCTTGGGATATTGTGCATTCCTTCTGCTGTTTGTGCCTGGCCTGTAAACATATATAAACTTGCAGAAATATACATAACATATTTGAAGGGAGAGAATACACAAAAACAAACATTGGATTAACTATAAATGGATAATTATTATTTAAGGAGGGGATATCAAATGAGCTGAACTATCTTAGAGAAATTACAACACTAGTAACTTAATGTATCTAACAAGATTTCACTTCTTATTCAGTTCAATGGGACCCAAAGCTCATTAAGAATCGTGCTTGCAAAATTCCAAGTACTGAGGCTTAACACAATTCACTGGAGAATCAATGAAACTCACCCCAGTGGAACTAAAAGTACTTTGGTTATATCTTCACTAAGGAAGACATGAACAATCTCTTAGAAATAAAGATTTCAAAGGCTTCAAAAGTCTTTTATTGTCACGTGTACCAATCAACGTACAGTGATATGCGAATTACCATACAGCCAAACCAAAAAAAGCAGCAAGACACACAACGACATAAAAGTCAACATAACATCCACCACAGCGGATTCCCCACATTCCTCACTGTGATGGAAGGCAATAAAGTCTAATCTTCTTCCCTCATTTTTCTCCTGCGGTCAGGGCAGTTAAACCACCTGTCTGGGCGATTGAAGCTCCCGCAGCTGGCGGACGAAGCCCCCGCGTCGGGGCGATCTAAGCTCCCGTGTTGGGGCGGTCGAAGCTCCTGCGGCTTGGAGTTCCCGATGTCTGTCTCTGACCAGAGACCGCGGGCTCCATGATGCTAAAGTCCGCAGGCACCCGCGGTAGAGCTGAGAGGTCGATACCTGGCAAAGGGACCACGGGCTCCGTGATGTTAAAGTCCCGCAGGCACTCACGGTGGAGCTCTCGAAATCGGTCTCCAGCAAAGGCCGGCAACTCCTCGATGTTAGGCCGCATACGATACGATACGGAAAAAAATAAATTTGCATCTCCGTCGAGGTAAGAGATTAGAAGAAGTTTCCCCCAAACCCCTCACCCACCATCAACATAAAGCAAACTAAAAAATACTAAAAACATACATTTAACACATACTAACAAAACAAAGAGGAAAGGGACAGACAGACTGTTGGCGAGGATCTAAGGACTGTTGGTGAGGTAGGAACTGAAGGAAATTCACATTAGTCGGGAAATGGTGTTAGGTAAACTGTTGGGACTGAAGGCAGATAAATCCTGATGGTCTGCTTCTCAGAGTATTCAAGGAGGTGGCGCGAGATATCGTGGATGCATTAGTGATCATTTTCCAATGTTCTATAGACTCCGGATCAGTTCCTGTGAACTAGAGGGCAGCTAATGTAACCCCACTTTTTAAGAAAGGAGGGAGAGAGAAAACAAGGAATTATAGACCAGTTAGTCTGACATCGGTAGTGGGGAAGATGCTTGAGTCGATTATTAAAGATGCAATAGCAGCGCATTTGGAAGGCAGTGACAGGATCGGTCAAAGTCAAATGGACTAATCTTCCCCCTTGGCAATGTCCCACACAAGAGATTAGTGTGCAAAATTAGAGCACACATTGGTTGGCAGACAGGAAGCAAAGAGTAGAAACATAGAAACATAGAAAATATTTGCAGGAGGAGGCCATTTGACCCTTGCCATTCTTTGTGATCATGGCTAATCATCCACAATCAGAATCCAGTGATTGGCTTCTATCTGTGGCAGAGAATTCCACAAATTCACAAACTTCTGGGTGACTAGCAAGGTTTAGATCCCAGCAATATGTATTAATGATTTAGACAAAGGTACGGGATGACCCAAAGCTGGGTGGCAGTGTGAGCTGCATGCTATGATGCAGGATGACCGCATGGCAGATGTGAGGTTATTCACTTTGGTGGCAAGAACAAGCAGGCAGGTTATTATCTGAATGGTGTCAGATTAGGAAAAGGGGAGGTGCAACGAGGCCTGGGTGTCTTTGTACATCAGTCACTGAAGGTAAGCATGCAGGTACAGCAGGCAGGCAAATGGCATGTTGGCCTTCATAACAAGAGGATTTAAGTATACGAGCAAGAAGGTCCTACTGTAGTTGTACAGGGCCCTGGTGAGATGGCACCTGGAGTATTGTGTGCAGTTTTGGTCTCCTAGTTTGAGGAAGGACATTCTTGCTATTGAGGGAGTACAGTGTAGGTTCACCAGGCTCGCCAGGATGGCGGGACTGATATATGATTAAATAATGGATCAAATGGGCATATATTCACTGGAATTTATAAGGATGAGAGGGTATCTTATAGTAGTATATAAAATTCTTAAGGGATTGGACAGGCTAGATGCAGAAAAAATGTTCCCGATTTTGGGGGAGTCCAGAACCAGGGGTCACAGTTTAAGAATAAGGGGTAGGCTATTTAGGACTGAGATGAGGTGAAAAAAACGTTTCAGCCAGAGAGTTGTGAATCTGTTGAATTCTCTGCCACAGACGGCAATGGAGGCCAATTCACTGGGTGTATTAAAGAGAGAGTTGGATATAGGTCTTAGGGTTACGGAATCAAGGGATATAGGGAGAAAGCAGGAACGGGGTACTGATTCTGGATGATCAACCATGATCATATTGAATGGCGGTGCTGGCTCAAAGGGCTGAATGGCATACTCCTGCACCTATTTTCTATGTTTCTAACTCCATCCTCTGGCTTTACATTTCATGCATCAAGAGTCCTGAACTGAACCATCACCCACTGATGTCCTCACATGATACTGCCTGACCCACTGAAGCACATTTCGTCTTTTAAAATATATATATATAGAGCAAGCTTATAGGTTTAAACTTTAAACAATGTTATTACTGCATCAATCTGTCCAGACATGAATAGAAGGACAATGTTGTCTTCCATTTTTGTTCACTTATTCTAAAATCCTCTCACTTACAACAGCTTTTCATTTTAAAAAGCAGAAGAAATTCTAAAGAATGTAGAATCAAGTTAGCTTAATATCTGAGCTCAGCTTGCCAGTTGTCTGTTCAAATATTAGCTTCAAAGAAAATCAATTGATTCATAGTTGGCAATTTAACCAATAAGAAATAATACTTCTCAAAAATGTTTTGATCAATAATGACATGTCACCATCTTATTTTTCATGTCATGAAAGCAATTCCCTTTTGATGTTTTCAGAGCAATGATTACTATAGATAATCCATATGGGCTAATTGATGAGCCATATCATTTTCCATACCTTTGCTTGAAGGGGAAATGGATTTGTAACACTATACTGACACACTAAATAAGACACACTAAAATATTATATTTGGTTAGTAGATTCTCAATCTCTGAGTATTGTTATTCCCTGAAACTACTATTTGAACTGGGGAAATTGCCACTTGAGTTCAAATTGATTTGAGAATTAAGGGACAGAAGTTTAGGGGTAACATGAGGGGGAACTTCTTTACTCAGAGAGTGGTGGCTGTGTGGAATGAGCTTCCAGTGGTAGTGGTGGAGGCAGGTTCGATTTTATAATTTGAACATAAATTGGAGAGGTATATGGACGGGAAAGGAATGGAGGGTTATGGTCTGAGTGCAGGTAGATGGGACTAGGTGAGAGTAAGTGTTCGGCACGGACTAGAAGGGCCGGGATGGCCTGTTTCCGTGCTGTAATTGTTATATGTTATATTGTTATATGTTAAATGCTTATAAAGGCAACAGTATGTTATGAGGTATACAGAATGTTATAATCCATTGTGGAGAATCTGATCTTTGATCGCTTACAATGGAGATCCTGAACATATTTTCAAACGAGCAATACACAAAATTGTTCACATAAACTACCGACATAACTACTGACGTAACTGACACAACATAATCATCAGTGAAGGTATAAAATAACCTTCTGGAGCCTTGGGATGTAACTACCGTACATGCAAAACATGCTTATTGTCCTTCAGTGTCAGAAGGAAGAAAGTGAAAAGTGACCTTGGTGTTGTGTCACACAGCTTAAACAGGCAAAACTATTGACTAATTTTGCCATTTTTCTTGTCACCTCCAATTTTATCCTGTGTCCTCATCACTTCACCGAAGCTGCATGTGTAAATGGCACCAATTAATCATCTGGCAGCTTGCCATTCCTCATGCTAGAGCCCAATTGGCAACCAGTGGAGCATCAGTTCAACACTCAACATGTGAATGTGCTCCTTTCCAACGGAAACCATTGGGTCACAGTCCACAGTGGCACCCCTAACCTTCGCTCATTCTCCCAGCCCAAAGATGAATTTTAGAAGCTTTATCTGCATCTTTTTTCTGAATCCTTTAACTTGGTACCGGTCAGAGTATAACATGAGGACTTCAGATCTGCATGATTAAGATGCAGATCTGCATCTTGTTTTCTTAAGTAACTGAACTGCAATATTCAATAGCAGAGGAAGCTTTACTCCATGCACACTGTGCAAGCATAGGTAATAAACATTCACAAAGAAGACATGGTGCATCCATTTTCCATACGGAATATTGAAGGCCTTTCTGCCCATCCAGCCTATACTAGCTCACATGGCTACATTATTTCCCCACCAACTTTCTCTGTAATTTAATCTCCCTGTTCCTGACAATTCTGCCATCAACCTGCACTGAAGGTAATTTATAGCTGGCTACTATAAATGCCATTATTACTGGAGAGCGAACATCGGGGACATTCCAGGGGCTTGGTGATCAAATCAGTTGAATCAGGAAATTAGCCATTACAGACCACACTGGGCAGTTTGAACACGGTTGTTCAGCCAAGATCAGAAAAACGGAAAACAAATCAGAGAGAAAACATAGCAATAACAGTTGAAATTGACTGAACCCTAATGGTAATGGATGTACCAAACTACATGCTGACTGCTTCATTAAATCGTTAAATGATTAGAGCCCATAATTCTGAAACATTTTCTATTTATATGAGTTGTTACTTGGATGGGAATGCATTTCCTTTTAAATTTTCTTGCACTTCAGTTAACATTTGGCAAATGAGCCTGACTTAGTTTAATAACAATTTTGAAACAGAAAGCAAATCTCTACCAAGTTGAATGTAGAATAAGTTTGATTAACACATAACTACATGTACACACATACTTGGGCAGCTTACACTCCAGCGGTATGAATTTTGATTTATTTAACTTCAAGTAACCTTTGTTTTCCCTCTCTCTCTATCCCTCCTACTTTCCAGTTCTCTGACCAGTCTGACTGTCCCCCTGATTACATTTTACCTCTGTTTGCTTTGTTGTCACTTTCTCCTAACTAACAGTGATCTATTCTACATTTTCCTTGATAGTCATAGTCATAGAGTGATACAGTGTGGAAACAGGCCCTTTGGTCCAACTTTCCCACACCAGCCAACATGTCCCAGCTACCTCCTCTGGCAGCTTGTTCCATACACCCACCACCCTTTGTGTGATCTTCATCTCTTATGATCTCTTACACTTCCTTATCTCTGTGACTCCCTCTCCCCTGACCCTCAGTCTGAAGAAGGGTCTCAACCCAAAACATCACCCATTCCTTCTATCCAGAGATGCTGTCTGTTGCGCTGAGTTACTCCAGCATTTTGTGTCTACCCAAATTGACGATTAGATGCACACTCACACACAATCTTTTTTTCTGCTTATCAGCCCAAGCAAAATTAATTCAATCCGGCCTCCAACTCACACTGGCCACATCCTCAGTTGCCATTTGAGGATTTGTGGTCTCACCAGTCCGCATGCCCTCCTGGCTTTGTGGCTGCGGCTGTAGTTGTCCAACAAGATGGGGTGGGGAATGGAGTAGAGGCCTCAAGCATTGGATCCTGGGGTCCTGCTCCAAACTGATTTTACACAATTAATAAATCAGAAATAAATGAACATTTAAATATGTGTACACTACAATGTGTGGAGTAATATGTGTACATTACTCCAATACCAATGAAGTGCTTTGAAAGGCTGGTCCTCTCCCACATCAAATCCAGCATCCCTGCATCATTGGACTCTCATCAATTTGCATACAGGGCAAATAGGTCCACAGAAGATGCCATCTCTGTGGCTCTTCACACTGTCCTGACCCACCTGGAAAGACAGGGCACCTACGTGAGGATGCTCTTCATTGACTATAGCTCTGCCTTCAATACGGCCATCCGCACCAAGCTCACCACCAAACTCCACCAGCTAGGCCTCAGCTCACTGATATGCGATTGGATCCTGAGCTTTCTGACGGAGCGACCGCAGGCAGTGAGACTGGGGCCGCACCTGTCCTCCACTATCTCCCTGAGCACCGGCACACCACAGGGCTGTGTACTGAGCCCCATGCTCTACTCCCTCTTCACCCACGACTGTGGCCCTGCATTTGACAACAACACCATTGTCAAGTTTGCAGACGACACAACGGTGATCGGGCTGATCACCAACGGTGATGAAACAAACTATAGAGCGGAGATGCAGAACCTGGCGGACTGATGCTCACGGAACAACTTGTTGCTAAACACCTCCAAGACCAAGGAACTGATTATCGACTTCAGGAGGTCGCAGAATGGTGAATACGCCTCAATCTCCATCTACGGAGACAGTGTGGAGAGAGTGTCCAACTTCAAGTTTCTGGGCACTCACATCTCAGAGGACCTCACATGGTCCACCAACACCGCTGCGCTGGTCAAAAAGGCACAGCGACGACTGTTCTTCCTAAGAACATTGAAACGGACTGGTCTGCCCCAACAGCTGCTGACGGCCTTCTACCGCTGCACCACAGAGAGCATACTAACGTATGGCATCTCTGTGTGGTATCTCAGCTGCACGGAGGCGGAGAGGAGAGCTCTTCAGCGCATTGTCCACAGAACGCAACAGATTATTGGGACACCGCTACCAGCCTTGGAGGGCATCTACCACACACGGTGCCTCAGGAAGGCCATCAGCATACATAAAGACTCCTCTCACCCTTGTAATGGACTGTTCGAACTCCTACCTTCCGGCAGACGTTACAAGGCCTTCTAGGCCCGCACCACCAGACTCAGGAACAGCTTCATTCCCAGAGCTATAGCGGCTCTAACCGGCCCTGCTGGATCTACCTATCGCTTCTCCTCCCTCTTGCTTCTTCATATCGGCTATCTACCCGTTAACTTTCCGTCTCGATGCATGATGACCATCAAATACATCAACAATCCATTTGCCTCAACCGGGTCCCTTCAGGAATTTGTTGTTTTTTTCAGGTGTTCCGGGAGGAGTTTCAGGTGTTCCGGGAGGAGTTTCAGAACATCCTAGATAGTTGGTTGAGAATACTCTCTCTGTGTTGCTACCATTAAAATCCTCCTCAGTGTGTATATTACATAGAACATAGAACAGTACAGCACAGGAACATGCCCTTCAGCCCACAATACCCATGCAAAAATGGATGGCAAGTTAAACTAATCTGCTCTGCCTGCATGCGATCCATAGCCCACCATCTCCTGAATATCCACGTGCCTATTTAAAAATACCGCAATAAAATCACTATTTCAGATTGTTAATATAAGGCTATACCATTTGACATCCCTTTAATGGCATTTTGAAGGCTGGTTCAGAAGTCCAAGCTAATCATTCTTAGATTTAAGCCCCTGTCCCACGATGCAAGTTTACCCAAGAGCTCTCCCAAGTTTAAAAAAAAATTCAAACTCGTGGTAAGTACGTAGAATGTACGTAGCGGGTACGTCGGAGCTCGTGGATGTCTCGTAGTGGCTCGTAATGCTAACGGCAGGTACTCGGGAAACGCGGTAACTCGTGAACTTTTTTCAACACTGTGAAAAATGTCCAAGAGTAAAAAAAAAAGTACTCGTGATGAAATACCACGAGTTTCATTTTTTTTAAACTCGGGAGAGCTCTTGGGTAAACTCGCATCGTGGGACAGGGGCTTAAGGAACTCATTACTATATGTAAAAAGTGTAAAGGGCGTGGTAATATGCCATGGGTCATTGCTATACATTCTTGCAAACTACAATTCTTTGAAAATAATTATGGTAAATATCTAAAAATGCTGCAGGTACACAACAGATTTTGTATATTCCTGTATTTATCTGGTTTTATTTGTGATATGTGCAGGAGTGAATTGTGACTAGATATTCTCTAATGATCTCGCAACACAAAAGAAGTAACAATTGTTTCACCGTGCAAATGCCTGTCTATTGGTCATGCAGGAGTATTCTTTAACTAAACACGATCCAATTTACTTTAACTGTCCAACAAGGATGTAATTTTAGTGCAAAGTTTTAACAAGTTTACGCACTTTTTAATTTACCAACAAACATTTTCCACCTTTTTTCCTTCTTCCCTTCCCAGTGGCCCATCTGGATTTCTGCCTTCTCATTTCATGCATCTTCTTATCTCAGAGTGTTTTGCCAATTCACCTCTGGCCATTGTTTAACCATCAGCCAATCAGCCCCCCTCACCTGTGCCGACCTATCACTTGCCTGACTTTGTCCTGCTCCCACCTCCCTTCCAGCTTTCTCACCCACTACAATCAGTCTGAAGAAGTGTCTCGACCCAAAAAGTCACCTATTCCTGTCCTACAGAGATGCTGCCTGACCTTAGGTAGTCAAAAATGCTGTAGAAACACAGCGGGTGAGGCAGCATCTTTGGAGCGAAGGAAATGGGCAACGTTTCGGGACGAGACCCTTCTTCAGGTTGTTGGCTGCAACCATCCCCCCATCGACGAATTGTACACTGCAAGGCCAGAACGCAAGCGGGTAAGATCATTTCTGACCCCTCTCACCGTGGCCACAAACTCTTTGAAGCGCTTCCCTCTGGAAGGCGACTCCGGACTTTCAAAGCAGTCACAGCCAGACATAAAAACAACTTTTTTCCACGAGCAGTAGCTCTACTCAACAACCAAAAGACTGTAGCCTCCTTTTGCTCTAGTATTTTATTTAATTCATCACGTTTAAATTATGTTTTATTCTTAATTATTTACTGTATATCGTGTTGTTACTTGCGAGCAAAGCACCAAAGCAAATTCCTTGTATGTATACATACTTGTTGCTGGAGTCCAGAACCAGGGGTCACGGTTTAAGAATAATGGGTAGGTCATTTAGGGCTGAGATGAGGACAAACATTTTCACCCAGAGAGTTGTGAATCTGTGGAATTCTTTGTCACAGAAGGCATCGGAGGCCAATTCACTGGATGTTTTCAAGAGAGAGCTATATTTAGCTCTTAGGGCCAAGGGAATCAAGGGATATGGGGAGAAAGCCTGAACGGGGTACTGATTTTGGATGATCAGCCATAATCATATTGAATGGTGGTGCTGGCTCAAAGGGTAGAATGGCCTACTCCTGCACCTATTTTCTATATTTCTATTTTTCTGGATAGTGGTGGTGGGCCCAAGAGAGATGCTCAACCGAAAGCATGGGCAAAAAGATTTGTTTCTTCTCTAAATTCAGAAACATAATTTTTACTCCCTACCAGATGGCATGAATTCCACAAATCTAACTTTGATCTGCAGGCATGTAAACTGTTGCCATATTGATCACCATATGGCATATACTCATCAGAGCAAACAATACTTCATCCTTCATAGGTGTGACTGACAAAATTGGCAAACCTGAGCTTTACATAGGCAATGAGATGGGTTTCTTAAAAATGGCAGTTAATATCAAATTGAATAATTGAAAACAAATCGGAATGCAGAATTATTCAGTAAAATGTGTAATATTTGAATTAACTCAGCAAATCATTTTAATTTAAGACACATCCTCAAGCGTAGGCTTTTGAAAAAATAAATCTTAAGCTGCCAGGCAGCATTTATGAAGCACTTTCTTTAGAAATCTCTTGCCGATGACACTTTCTAACACGCTCAATCATTTTCTCATTGCATTTTAGCTTTCCAGCATTATTTTGATTTTGAACTCAACAAAGTGATCTGAATCTCCAGCTCCACAGAGAAAATGATAAATATGTTGTTCTTTACAAACAAAAGCCTCCTTTTGTTTCTGAGTTGCTGGGAGTTTTGATTCAGGGGGTTTATATGTCTCTCTGCCTCTCTGTTTGAAATCGTGGAGACAGGTCACTTCTTGACAGTGAGCCTAGCTGTACCCAACAAGGCAAATCCTGGGACAATTTAGGTACATTTGTGCACCTGAGGTGAAGTTACATAAGCGTGCTTGTTTCTTCATTAGTGCTCTTTCTCTTTCAAATGTAGGAATCCCTCTAAATCAGTTTCAACTGTTCCCCCAGTTGGTTGCTTCACGTGACAAAAGCAGAAGTAAATACAATTCCCGCAATCAAAATCCAGACATAAACAAAGGCAGGAAGTGACACACCAGTGGTAATGTGGAATAAGCCACATGGTAAGTTGAAGAATGCAACCTTTCAAATCAACACTCAGATATGATAATTATGTTTAGGAAAGCAACTCCCAAAGTTCAGAGCAATTAGACAACCATTTGCCTCTTCAAAAGCATTAGAGCAGCTCCAAAATCACAAGGTCCTTTCTGTTTACAGATAAAACAAAGTGCAGGCTAGATTTTTAATTCTGGAGCATAGTGAATCAGCAAGCAGATTTCACAACACACCACAACCTCTCAGAATCCTCTTCAAACTGCATTTTTAAATATTATTTTGAGTTTTATTGCATGTTTAAAAATGCATCATGGAACTAATTGCACATCATGCACCATGTTGACATTTAAGGCAAAATAAGTCTTGGTACAATGTGTTTCTAATACAAACGTTGGGCATGACAGCACATGTAGGACAAATATAACTTGATTATGTTAAATACAGTAACTGTGTTATCTATCAGCTTGTTTCATATAGTTTATAAGGGATTGTAGGTCAAGCTGGAGTGATATAAAGTATATCTTCTATGCATAACCAAAACTCTGATCTTATCTTCCGGTTTGCGCGGTCTTTTGATTTGCGCAAAAACGTTTTGCGATAGCGTTACGTTTTTTTACCAGTTCACTCACCGTTCACCTGTGCTGCGAGTACACCACGTTTCGTTCCGATCAGTTGAATGTCGTAAAAGTGAGCAAGGTTTAAAAAATCTTAAAAACCACACACGCGCAGATCGATCTCTTCTCCGGCTAGTCAGCGCCACGCGGATTAGTCTCTTCCCCTGTCATTCCCGGGCCGGTCTGCCTCTTCCTGCGCCATCGCGTCTTTACTGGAGCTGAGGACAGTCGGCGAAGGTTTCCAACCGGACACAATTTTCGGAGGGAGCCGAAACAGCCCAGCCCCGAGCAGCCCTGCCCCAAGCAGCCCAGCGCCGGAGACCCAGCCCAGCCCAGAGTTGGAGACCCAGCCCAGAGCCGGTGACCCAGCCCAGCCCAGAGTCGGAGACCCAGCCCAGCTCAGAGTTGGAGACCCCCAGAGACCCAGCCCAGCCCAGCCCAGAGCCGGTGACCCAGCCCAGCCCAGAGTCGGAGACCCAGCCCAGAGTCAGAGACCCAGCCCAGCACGGAGTCGGAGATGTCGCCGATGTCGCCAAATGGAAAGCAGAGACTCTGATCCCGGCGGAGGAGAACGACCAGCGTCCGCTGTGAGTCTCCATCGCACCGCCAATTCCAGCCACCACCCCTCTGGTCCCCCTCGCTGGGTCCTCCCCCACTCCCCTGTGATACCCCCCATCGCTCTTCCACCATCTTTTCTCCGAGCTCACTCCCCCCCACTACCCCCTCTAACAAGCCCCCGCCACCCACAACACCCCCCTTCCCCACAAACCACCTGCCCCCACAATCCCCCCCCACAACAACTCCCCCACAACAGCCCCCCCACAACCCCCCATCCCCACAACCCCCCCCCCCCCCCCCCGATTAGTCAAGTCATCTTTTAAGAGGCTGATCCTGTGAGGAATCCTTGTAATAATTCTTCCTCCTCTATTTATTGCAATTAATGATTTCTCTTTTAATATTTAGCCTTTTCATAAGAATATCATAGTCTTTTGATGTATGTTAAGGATGACTTCTTTGAAGCTGTTTGGATCAATCAATCAATCAGATTTATTCATCACATACACAATAAAGTGTAGTGAAATTAACTTGCCAGCAGCGTACAATCAAAAAAGAACACACAATACACAATAAAAATGTAACACAAACATCCACTACAGCAATCTTCACTGTGGTGGAAAGCACAAAATACAGTCAGTCCTCCTCCATTGTTCCCCCGTGGTTGAGGCCATAAACCTCCGCAGTCGACGCTGTGGGCGGCCAGATGTACAGGCCCTCTTGACGGGATGGTAAGTCCCGAATCGGCGCTTCCCTGCCGGGGACTGCGGCTTCAGGATGTTGTAGGCCGCAGGCCGGCGGTCGAAGCTCTTCTCCAGCGATCCCTGGCGCGGGGTCGCAGGTTCCGGACACCACGCCCTCGGCTAGAAGCTCCGCGGACCACAGCTTCAGGCTGTAACAGTCCGCAGGCCGGCAATCGGAGCACTACCTTCTGGCGAACTCAGCAAGGGCTCGCCCGCTCTGCGATGAGATGTCCACGCTGCGCCCACTGCTGAAACTTCGGGCCCCACTCCGGGAGAGGCCGCACCAATCCACGGTGTTAGGCCGTGAGGGAGGCGACATGGTAAAAGTTGCCTCTCCGTGGAGGAGGCGAACTGAAGCGGTTCCCCCCTCACCACCCCCACACAAGAAACACCAAGAGACATTAAAGCACACATTTGGACACATTACAAAAAAACAAAAAAGTAGAAATGACGAACATGCTGCTGGCAGGGCAGCCGTCTCGCAGCCCCCCTTTGATGGGAAAATGGTGCTGCAATAGTGAGCGCATGATGTCAATCTGACATAGACAACAAAAAATAAGAAATATAGATGTATTTATGATAGCATAGCTTTGTATAAGCTCTGTCTGAAATATATGTCACTGTTTATGTTTAATGACAATATACTCGACCAAAATGAAAAAGATAGGTCACTATGCTTGACAATTATGACTGCACTGCTGTAAATTACTAAGAATATATCTTTATACATGGAATATGCAAAAACTAAAGCTGACTTTCCTTTCTTTGCCAATTCTAACAAAAATCTTTATTTTGAAAGGTCGATTATGCTTCTTTTTCCACTGATGCTACCTGACCTGCTGAGGGTTTCCAGCAATTTTGCTTCAGTTTAGATTTCCAGCATCTGACATAAAAAAATAAACATTGTGCATATCTACCTTCCACTCTCTGTATTTTTCTGTAGAAATGTTTTGCCTTTATCGGGAGAAGTTGGCATAGTTGCTGGGACAGGTTTCTAATTTGTCCGTCCTTTAAAAGGACTCTAAATGACTCTGACACCTCATTGATACTTGCCAAACAGTGAAAGGCTTGGATAGAGTGGATGTGGAGAGGATGTTTTCACTGGTGGGAGAGTCTAGGACCAGAGGTCATAGCCCCAGGATAAAATGATGTTCCTTTAGGAAGGAGTGGGGGAGGAATATCTTTAGTCTGTGGTGAATCTGTGGAATTCATTACCACAGTAAACTGTGGAGGCCAAGTGAATGGATATTTTTAAGGCAGAGATAGAGATTTGTGATTAGTACAGGTGTCAGGGGTTATGGGGAGAAGGCAGGAGAATGGGGTTGAGAGGGAGAGATAGATCAGCCACAACTGAATGGAGTAGACTTGATGGGCCGAATGGTATAATATTCTTCTTCTATCACTTATGAATGTATGAACTGATGATTCTGCTTACAATCAACAGTTTGCTTGCACAGCCAGCTCATTGGCTGACATAATGTTGTTGTAACGAGGCTCTGGGTTTTAAAAGTATGAGTTTCACAGAGACTCCGTGTTTTAATAAGTTAACCGCTAATCTACATAACCCTGGTTAGGCGAGAAGTAAACTTGTCAAAGGAAACATTCAACAATGGTACAATGAGGATGGGAGTGGGCTCAATGGACTTTGGGATGCTGCACAGGCACCATAGATGGAGGATGTGTGAACAAGGAATCCAATCTTGTATTCCCACTGTTCAAGATGCCACCCACCTGGACACATGCAGTCAGGACAAAGAGCCATGAATGTCAATGAGAGGGGTCAAACCCAGAGGACTTGCATTTCAGTGACATCACCTGACTGTTAAGATCAGTGAATGCATCTTTAAACATTCTCCAAAGACATCATTAACTGCAAGGAAAGCTCAATTTTCTGTGCCCTTACCAGTCACCTACCAACGTGATTTGAACCAAGGTTCATATCCAATGCTCATGTGGTTCATTTCACTCTCACACAGAGCACTGTTTTAAGACTTGTGCACACCTACCACAACCTGCCAACTATTCAACCATAGGTAGACACAAAATGTTGTAGTAACTCAGCAGGACAGGCAGCATATCTGGAGAGAAAGAATGGGTGACATTTCGTGTCGAGGCCCTTCTTCAGACTTTCAAAAACTTTCAACTATTTCAACTATTCAACCATGACAGCCATGTCATACAGACATTTTACAAACACTCCTGATCACTCGCAGGGCAAAGTGACAGAGCAGATGCAGGGTCAAGTTTGTTTGGATGTCCACTCTCCAGTGGGGAGGAAGTGATGTTGGCCATTATTGGAGGTGCGTGTTGCTGAGACTGTAAAAACATTCGACGTGAATCCTTTTGCTCCCACTTCACCTAACACTCAATCCACTATCTGTTATATTATAAACATGCATATCGCAAACGCTCGACTCTTCCTCATTATTGAGATGTGGTAGATGCAACGTGGCCTGACAGTCGATGAACTGCAAGTGTTTTTTCATTAAGGGGGGCACAGTGGTGCAGCTCTAGAGTTGCTGCCTTACAGCACCACAGACCCAGGATCGATCCTGACAACAGGTGCTGTCTGTCTGGAGTTTGTACGTTCTCCCTATGACTGCTTGGGTTTTCTCCAGGTGCTCCAGTTTCCTACCACATTCCAAAGATGTGCAGCATTTGAGGTTAATTGGCTTCTGTAAATTGTCCATAATTTGTAGGATAGAACTAGTGTACATGTGACCGTTGGTTGGTGTGGACTCCATGGACCGAAGGGCCCGTTTCCACGCTGTATCTTCAAGATAAATTAAACTTAACGCAATAATGATCAAACACATCAAAACACATTCACATGTCAACCACCAGAGCAGGCACATGCCATGTATGTTATAGCACAGAGGAAGGGTTCGGATATGAGGAAATATTTAATGCAAATGGGCCATAATCAGGGCAGAGCCAAGATTAGATGAAATGTGGTTTAACTCTGAAGGTTATAAGATTGTACAGAGTTCTGCTGCAGAGATTTGTGAGGACTTTCATGGTGCAAGCTTCAGAAGAGGGCTGGTTAGTACGTACAATGAAATGCCAGTGCATTGCTGACCTGTGGGAAGGTGTTGTCAATATCATGGAGCACAGTGGAACCAGCGGGGTTTTATGCAGAGCCTGTGGCTTGTCTATGAAGCAGTGTCTAAGGGGTGATGTCTCAGTGTCTAAGGGGTGATGTCTCAGCCTCCATTGCAGCATAGACAGCAAGTACCGAACATCTCACTGCTGCCGTCAATTATAAAATGCAAAGAAACTTGAAGTTGTTATGGCAGGCTCAAAACCTATCCTCTGGCAGGTTGCTCGGATGGCTGTTGCTCCATCCCAGGGGAGCAGGAGCCAAAGAGAACAGACTGTTCTCCATCAAGAAGATAATATTCATTATTCTTCTCCTCAACTGTGCTCTTGCTGCACGCTGACAGTTGGCCTGCCTCGACTGGCATTAGTACTGCTTTATTACTGTCACATATACCGAGATATTGTGATAAACTATTGTATATCCAAGGAGATCATATTGTACACGAGTACAATCATGCCTCCCATGAGTACAACAGGTAGTGCAAAAACAGAAAGGAAACAGAGTGCAGAATATAAGGATATAGATATGCAGGGAGTGGAGGGAAATGGATCACAAGCAGGCAGAGGATATTAATTTAACTTGCATCATGTTTGACACAGACATCGTGGTCTGAATAAGTGTCTCAACCCAAAACGTCACCTATCCCTTTTCTCAGTCTGGCCCAGCTTTTTATGCCTATCATGGATTGAAGGGCCTTTTCCTGCGTTGTTCTGTTCAAAGTTCCATGTTTTAATACAGTGTTACAGCTATTGAAAAAATACAGATTAAAAAACTGCAAGACCTGCAGCAAGGTATAATGGAAGATTGAAATATATCCTTAGTATATGAGAGGTCTGATAACGGCAGGAAGAAGCCGTTCTTGAATCTGGTAGTATGTACTTTCAAACTTTTGTGTCTTCTGCTCGGCAGGAGAGGGGATGGTGCTGAGATAACTGTCCTGAGGCTCCTGACTTTCTGTGCAGCGGACTGCAGGTCGTTTGGCACGATTGTGTTACAGGACCATGTGGTGCCGTCCTACAAATCCTTTTGTACCCTCCTTCACTGAAAGTCAGCAGACACATTTGGGTTGCATTCAATGGGTACCATGTAATTGGAACAGCCTCATAAGAGACAGGCACCAATTGAATATGTGGGGTGATCTATTGTATATATGTATCTTTTTCCATAACATACGTAAAGCCAGTGTGGAATGTTTACCTTACAACGACAAATGGCATTATGATTAAAGGAATGCCATGCATGGGAAGTGAGGCGTTTAATGGAAAACTGAAGTTATATTGACTGATTATGAGCTTCAAATGACTTGTGTATGGACTGTCTCAGCAAACAGAGTTTAGACCATTTTTTTCCTTTCCTCTTCTCTTCCTACTCTACTTTGTGATCCTTCTCCTCAGCTGCTTGCTGTACAGTGGATGCAAACTGGTGCCATCCAATGCTGGTGGAGTTATATAGTGTGCAGACTAACGTGAATCATGATACCCACACTTTGCTTGGAAATGTACAGCTCTTCCTATGTAATGAGGTACCAGAGGTGTTGTTGTGGAAGGACAATGATCTCTTCCATTAGTTTGCATGCTGGCATGACTTTCATTGCATGTATCTTGCACATATGTACATGAGCAAATACACCAGTATCAATCCACAGATTGCCTTGTCACATAAAGATAAAGGCATAATTTCTGCTGTCAGAATACAAAGGGTTGAACTACATGACTCACTGGATGTTGTCACAGAAGGAGCAGAATAGCTGTGGGTCTGGTAATAAGGCAGACTTATCACACAACAAGCATGAAGTAATGTATGTGCAGTTAATGTCATCCTTCACCACAGGCACACGTTCAATGCTAACAAAGTTACACAGTCTCTCTGTCAGTCTCTGCTGAGAGAGATGAACGTGTGGTTAAAAACAGAAAATGCTGGAAATATGAAGGATGTCAGACAGAAACAGGGAATAATGAGACAGTGTTAATGTATCAAGTCATTGATCACTTATCAGAACTGGTTGGAACAAGTGTTAAGTGCAAAGAGCAGAGCAAAGGAGCAAGGGGAAGTGTGACAGAATGGAAGGCAGGTGTGATTAAATGGCAAAAGGAGTGACAGTCAATGTGAATGAAGATGGGGACAGGGATCAAAAGGTGATTCAGGCAATATATAAGTACAAAATAGTTTTGTTAAATAGCAGAGGAATGTGGATCTTCTCACTTGCCACACTGCCAGTGGACTTTGCTGAATATTGTCAGACTGGGTAAAGTCTGAAAGCTGCCAACCTCTACTGGAGTCTTTGCAACAATTCATGTTGTGACTATGGCAGAACACAAACCATGTTCTTAATGACTGCCTGTTGATTAAATTCAGTGCTGAACATTGAGGCCTCCCATGGCCGCTGAAGATGCAATGCATGGTTTATGAAGTGATGCACGTATTGACTGACTGAGTACCTATCAACCCATTTGCTGATGGCTTCTGTAACTTGGAACAACTCAAGAAAGCAGCAAACACTTCCAGGTTTGCAATTAACCAGTAAGCAGAGTACCACCCCTCTCAATTGTTCAGCTGCTGAACATGTGCCTCTTAAGAGGACTGCAGGTAAAGTGCTGAGTTTGAAAATGGCACTACCATTGTTACATAAATCTTATATACCAATTGATATAATGATCACACATTTTCATTGAGCATTCCAGATCGCTGTATAGTAAGACATGCCTTCTTCACAGTTGGGTTTAAGCATTAGATTTTTTTCCAAATTGCTGAATACCACAATTTGAATATGCCTGACACTATTAAAGCAGATACCTGCAAATGTATTTCATAAACTAAAAGTAAAAGTAATGTTTTTGCAGAGCTATGCATGGGTCCTATGTATCCATTTCTATTCAAAGGAAGATTGAAGTGGATGAGCCACAGATTTGGAATGGCCCATATGGTAAAGGTTGTGCAGATCCTCAGACTTACCACCAGTAATCCTGGTGAGAAGGTCCAAAGAAGATGTTGGACACGTGCAGGGGCAAGGAGTGCCGCTTGATTTCCTGATCCCTCTCCCTTGCAGTAGTTGGAGCAGCTATAACTAGCCACAAGATCTCCTCCAGCCCTCCTTCAGCGCCTGGCAAGATGCCAAAGGCCCACACACTGTTCCTCCAGTTAACTCACTAACTGTCCATTAAGGTGGTTCAATTGTAGTCTCTCAAGAATTTACATGCTTACTTCAAATCAACGGATCACTTTTGAGAGACACGATTGGGAGACGTGCGGTCCAACAACTGGCCCCATTAGTGAATGCGAGCAGACAATGCGAGTGGCAATCAGTCCTACAACGATATTCCATGCAACTTCGATTTACGTGCGAAGTTGGTAATTGGACTGAAGGCAGGTTAACCAGCTCAATACCTAAGCTATTGCACTCAGAGGCACCTTAATGCCTGAAGGAGCCCTCAAAAATCACCTCCCTTGGGGTGAGTAAATTGGTGGCTTTTTTCCAGTGTGTGCTATTTTTCGAGGAGCTCAGCGGTGTATTGATTGCATTTTTTAGTGTACTTACGTCACTGTATAAAAGAAGACCAAACTGGGCGATTTATAAATTCTATAACATCCTATAATGATAAATTGAGAAAGATTGAATCTGTGATTCGCTTTTGTAATATAGCTGGGGTAAAAGTGTACCCCCTAAATTGAAGAATATAATTTTCTCATCTCCAAAATGAATGGCAGCCAGAGTTTCCGAATGTGGGACTTTATTTTAATAGATGGTTTACTGAGGGTTTTACCCATCGGCACTTTGGAGTAAAATTGCCTCTTTTTCATCCCTCTGATTAAAATAAGACCAGAGGCATTAAAATAAAGTTGTCCTTTGGGATTTTTTTTTATTGCTGACAAAATACAAGGAAGCCATGAATCAAAAGTGATTTTCTGCATCGGGAGATATTACATCTTCAGCTATTTTTAAATAAAAAAAGCTAACGCTTGCATTCAGTGATCCCGCCACATCGTACATCATACGGAGAAACTGTGCAAGATCAATGGCACTTTGAAATATATACATCCTTTGCCCTAATTTAATCACACCACAAAACAACATAATTGACTTAGACCGTTCTTCTGTCTCGCCACTTTGAATTGCTGTTTAGTGTGTGGCAGGGCATGACACTAGCCTTTTGACTCTGTTTCCAGTAAAGAAAGTGACAAGGAAAGTCAAGGGACCATTACAGTCAGACTGGGGGGGGGGGGGGGGGGGGGGGGGGGGGGGGGGGGGGGTGTTTTGTTGTTGATTCAGTCTTTTAGTGAGAGAATGTGACTGTCATGTGGAAAAAAGGATGGCAATATTCGCTGGCTGCATTTACTTTTCCCGGGAATCACAAGCCCAGTATTTCATTGTATGGCTTCCTGGATCTAATGTTACGGCTCGTATTTCTGAAACGCAGATGGGATCTTGCTGGGCAAAGGACAGTGTCAGTACGTCTGTATTCAGCTGCGTGTAAGACAAGCTGCTATTTGGAGTTTTGGTAGCTGTCTTCCTGTGTTAATCTGATTTACTCGTTTAAGGGCTGACCTCATCATCCTGTCAGTATGCTATCCCACCTACACGGTTAGCAGCAGCTTAGTGTTTGCTGTGAGTGCTAGCGGTACTGTGTACTGCTGCTCAGACAAGAAAGGTTTGTTCTTTTTGGTTTCTCCACTGAAAGGATTCGGTGCAGAGGCTTGAAGCAGGAATCAGAGGAAGCTAGCATCCATTTACAAGTTTAAAATCTTCTTGGACAATGATGTCTGTATCCGGGAGGAAGGAGTTTGACATGAAGCAAATTCTGAGACTGAGATGGAAATGGTTCAGCCACCCCTCGCAGGGCTCTTCTGGTAACACGGGCTGCCTCCAGCAGGAGGGATTTGAGCACCGTGGCATGGGTCAGAGCAGGTTGAAAAGCCACTCTCGGGACAGGAGTGGGCTCAGGAAAAACAGCAGCCCGATAAGCAGTTTACTGGCACCTGTACCAGGGCCAGTTTGCAACAGACCCGACAGCCAGCCATGCCATCAGCTGAATACAGTTTCACGCACACCGGAGAACGAAGGGCTCTTTCAAATTCCAGCACCAGATGACTCACTTAAAGAAGAAGAAACAGAAAACAAAAAAACACAGGAAGCGGACAGTGCCGATCTTACAGAGGAGTCTGCAGAGAGGTAGGAATCTTGTGGGGGGATAATGAAGAAAGCTGAATAGTGTTTACAACACTTGTTTTACAGATACAATCCATTACGTAGGGATGATTTTGCCCAGTATTTGCTGCAAATCTCGCATATATTTCCTGTGCTTTGCCTCCTGTAAGTATAACTGATCAGCTACTAGTACATTATTGCACATTCTGGTGAGGGGTTCTCATTCCTGTGGATAATTTGTCAGCAATCACATGTTTTTCACACCTTAGTAAATTGTGCGAGTATGCGTTGCAACTCCATAGGCTGATGATAGTTTTGTTTCGACCGCTCAGGCAGGCACTCTTTGACAGCCTGTTTTCACTGCAGTCAGCAGAACGGATAAATAATTTATTCTGGGTTATATTTAAAACGTGTCAAACTCATGTTTATTCAAAGATTTATTTTATGGCACTTTACAAAAAAGAATTTTAAGTGTTTTTTTTTTCTTCTCTCCCTTATTTATTGTGGTGTGGAAACACCAGACTTGAGTGCGAAACAAAAACTTCGAACATTTTGGCTCCACTCCAGAGAGCCAGGCCACTACATACTGTGAGAGTGGGGGACTCGGTACCACGTGGAGTGGCTGATGTAAATAACATTGAAAGGGAGGCTAGATAAGTATTAGCTGGAGGAAGGAGCAGAAGGTGAGATGAAGTAACGTGAGAACAGACACATGCGGAGCGTTAAACCCGGCACAGACTTTGTGGGGAATGGCTCGTGTTTGAGCTGCGATGATTTCAATCGTTGCCTCACAAGTGATAAACCGTAAGCTAAGAAGGGGCAGCAAATATGCTGGCATTGGTTACCGGTTATTTAGTGCTCTGATCCTGAATTCACATAGAGCAGACTCTTTGCCATCAGGAAGAGCAGAGAGAACAGGAAGAGCAGAGAGAACCCAAAGGAAAGGAGGCAAAACGGAAGCAGGAGTTGTTGCGGCTGCTGCTGCTGCTGGTGCTGGAGTAATAACACTGGCCCGAGGGCAGGCAGGCAGTTGTACTTGGAGAGAAGAAAAATATTGTCAGGAGTAGAGGAGGAAGACAATCAGTAGCAAAGAATGGGGAGGGTTTCGCACAGGAAGCCACTGACAGAAAAATAACTAATTCCTTAAAGATAAAACCTGAAAATTGCCAAATATTTTTCTTGTTAGGTTTGTCACATTTTATTCTCAGTTAGAGTATATTCAGGAATAATCCCATTATCTATGATATGTGTGGATATGCTGATTAGGATTGTAAAGGCTGCTTCAGGGTTACTGAGAGGACCTGCCAGTGTAAGTCACCGTTGGGTGCTGGTGATGCTCCTCCTCAGCTTGGTGCCCTTGTATTCACCTGCCAGTGCAATCACTTACCACAAACCCCAAGTATGTGACTGTTGTGATCAACCAACCCCTCCATCTACCCACTGATCTATTGTCTTGATTATATTCCCATCCATCGATGTGCAGAGCCAACTCCCCTCCCCCCCACCTCCCCAACAACTGACCATGTTTACAATCGATTGATTCCCGTTTGCCCTCCTACCCTCAACCATCCACTGCCTTCCATGATTACTGATTCAAATCCTCCTGCTAACTCCTCACATTTACTTCTCTCCATATATTATGGTTATATTGCAGGTAGATATGGTTATATTGCAGGTAGAAGGGACTAGGGGAAAACAAATGATCGGCACGGACTGGAAGGGCCGAGAGGGCCTGTTTCCGTGCTGTAATTGTTATATGGTTATATGGTTATATCTCCTCACTAACTCAGACATCTCTCTTGCATCCACTCAGCTCAACCCAGCTACTTAATTGTCCCCAATCAACAGCCCCCCCCCCAATCATTGTATCCAGATCAATACTCATCTCTGTGCCATACTATTTTATGCCACCCTGGACATGAGCCCAATACCACACTTATCTGATGTGCAAGGGGAAGCCATGAGGTGACACCTTGGGTTTTTACTTGACTCAACTTTTCAGCAATGAGCTTTAATCAAACTAATTGTTTCTCTGTTGTAAACACACTGTTAACTGCCACTATCCAGGCACCTTTTAACTTTGAGGTATATGATGTTTAACATGATGAATACAGCCTATAATATCTAATTACTAAACTAGTTCCATAGATGTTCGAAGAGAAGCAGAAAATTGGTTCCCAAGTTTTCAATGTAGATTATTGGTTTATTTTCACATGTTGACATATTTGATGGATATTATTGGGCAGGAAGCTATAGCTATATAATTAATCAGCCATACAACAAAAACAATTAAGAACCTCTGGGTCTACCACCCTGCCCTTCTTACACAATTCGTCCCTGACTGAGTCTGAGAAATATTGAGATTAGTGCATAGAATATGCAAGGCAATTTGTGATCAAAAAGGAGGTTGTTATTGGGGATCTTGAAGAGCACTGAAGTGGATACATTCCCAGAGCCTGATGGGATCTATTCCAGATTATTAAGAGAGGCAAGAGAGGAAATCGGAGGGGCCTTGACAAAGATATTTGCATTCCCTCTAGCCATAGGTTCAATCCCAGAGGATTGGAAAGTTGACAGTGTTGCTCCTTTGTTTAAGAAGGGAAGTGGAGAGAATTGAGGGGCTTCATGTCAGTGGTAGGGTAACTGTTGGACAGGATTCTTTGGGATAGAACTTACTCTGATTTGGAAGGGAATGGCTAATTAAATGTAGTCAAAGCACTTTGTCCCCAGCGGGTGATCTCTTACGTACTTGATCAAGGTTTTTGAAAAGGTGATAGATGATGTCTAGGTGGATTGCAGTTAGGCATTTGATAAGGCACCAAAAATAATAATATATATGGGATTGACAGTGAGTTGGTCATATGGATTCTGAACTGGCATATAGAAGACAGAGGGTTGTAGAGGAAAGGGGTTATTCTGGCTGGAAGTCTGTGACAATTGGAGTTCTGCAGTGATCTGTGTCAGGACCTCCATTGTTTGTAATTTTGATTGAATTGATTGAAAAGTGCAGCATGGAAACAGTTTATTTGCCTTACCAAGTCCAAGCTGATCATCCATCACCCATTCACACTATTTCTATGTTATCCCACTTTCATATCTACTCCCTAAACATTTGGGGCAATTTACAGAGGCCAATTAACATAGACATAGAAAAATAGGTGCAGGAGTAGGCCATTCAGCCCTTCGAGCCTGCACCGTCATTCAATATGATCATGGCTGATCATCCAACTCAGTATCCCATACCTGCCTTCTCTCCATACCCTCGATCCCTCTAGCCACAAGGGCCACATCTAACTCCCTCTTAAATATAGCCAATGAACTGGCCTCAACTACCTTCCGTGGCAGAGAATTCCAGAGATTCACCACTCTGTGTTAATCTACACACCTGCATTTCTTTGGGATGTAGGGAGGAAACTAGAACACCCAGAGGAAAGCCATGTATGTAAATGACCTGGACGTAAGTGTATACGGGTTTGTTAGTAAGTTTGTAGGTGACACCAAGTATATTGCATGGAATTGCAGACAGTGAGGGAGGTTGTCAAAGTGTACAGCAGGATATAGATCAGCTACTGAAATTGGCAGAAAAATGGCAGATAGAGTTTAACCCGAACAGGCGTGAGGTGTTGCATGTTGGGAGGTTGAATGTAAGGGGAAAGTATATAGTTGACGGCAAGACCATTATCAGTATTGATGTTCAGATGGATCTTGGTGTCCAAGCTTTAGCATCTGCTATGGCAACACATGTAGATAGTGTGGTAAAAAATGTTTATAATATCCTTGCCTTCATTTGTCAGGGCATTGAGTATAAGAGACAGGAAGTCATGATGTAGCTTCATAAGACTTAGGTTAGGTTGAATTTTGAGTATTGTGTGCGGTTTCGGTCAAATTACAGGAAGGATGTGGAGGCTTTGCAGAGGGTGAAGAAACGGTTTACTAGAATGCTGCTTTCATGAGGGTATTAGCTACAAGGAGATATTGGACATACTTGGATTGTTTAAGGGAAAATCTGATACAAGACTATAACATTATGGGAGGTATAGATAGAGTATTTTCCAAGGTGCGAATGTCAAAGACTCGAGGACATAACTTTAAGGTGAAAGGGGCAAAGTTTAAAGATGTGTGGGGGAGGATTTTTACACATAGAGTGCTGGGTGTAGAGAAGGTACACAGACACCTTAAAGTCTTCACTACTTTATTAAGCATACATTATATATAGCCTGGCTGTACGTGGTCTGTCACGATCACTAGAGAGAGAGCTAGGGGCGTGTGGGTTACAATTATACTAACTGGTGGGGGAGTGGTTAGCATGGACATCGTTACTATCAATTAAAGGTGTATACACATATCATCTACATCCTTCCTCTACCAAAGCAAACAGTGAGTGACAGGGCGACCACGTCTCATGCGCTAGGGTGAATGCAAACAGTGAAGCACAGGAATACAGGATCACACGTAATCGCCGTAACGGACCGGCGGCCTGACCAGGCGATCAGACCGGGTCCGCACCTCGCCATCACCCTTCAGGATGTCCGTGGCCACCATCTCGCGAAGAGCAGACTCGACCTTGCCCCTCATGGCAAAGGACACACGGTGCGGGGGACGGACGACCGGCGTGATGTCGGGATTGAGGGCAATCCTGTAGCTGCAGGGCAACTTCCCCAGCTTCGAGTCAAACCGGTCCGGGAATTCGGCCAGCGGGTTCAGGGGTGCCTCTACCAGGTGGACAGCACTGTGGAAGCTCACCAATCTGAGGTCCTGGCAGGCCTCCACGCCGTGCAGGGGGTCACATTTACCGTCTAGCAGGAAGAAAGAGAGGGGCCGAGTGGTCTTCAGCACCTTGCAGTGGAGAGTGGCCCTCTCCACAGGAACATGTACGCCACCCCCATAGGCACGCAAAACAGCACTGTCCGTGGAAACGGGCTCATTATTTCTTTTTTCCTGAACAGGCTTGTTGACATAACGTTAGCAGCAGCCCCTGTATCCACCTTAGCAGAGAAGGCCATGCTAATCACCGTGACTCGGACGGTCGGGTCCGTTATCAGAGCAGCTGCACCTCGCAAGGAATACACACTCAGCTCGCTCTGAGAAGAGTCAGGGTCAGATGGGGGAAGATCATCGTGCTGGAGATGGGAACCAGACACTGTATCATCACGTGTCAGGTAGAGAGACGGTTTCTGCTGTGGCTGTACAGGGTTCCCACGGGAACGGCATGCTGCCGAGAAGTGGTTGGGCTTGTTGCAGAAATTACAGGTTTTCCCCAACGCTGGGCACACATTAAAACGGTGTGAGACAAAGTTACAATTTGGACATCGTTGAGGCGGTCTGAAGCCCTGCAGTGGTCTTACCCTCTGTCGCCAGGGAGCATTGTACTGGGGACCAGGGAGACTGGCTGTGTGGACCACAGGGTCAGGTACAGCGGAGGAGACAGCCTCAGCTAAACGAGAGGCATGCAGCGCCTCATCGAATGTCAGATCAGGCTTATGCAGCAGCTCAGAGCGCAGCTTATCATCCCGTAGACCAAAGACCAAGATGTCACGGGTCAAAGTATCAGGGGTCAGAACATGCAGGTCACATCGGCGAGCCAGTTGGCGCAGCGCGGCCACAAAATTGTCAATAGATTCCCCAGGGTTTTGGCGTCTGGAGAACAGTTTGAAACGCTCTAAGATGTGGTTAGTGGGAAGGTCACACATCGCCGTAAATTTAGCAAGCAGACAAACCGGGTCCTGGATACTCTCACCCTGTCCATAGATGAACGACTCCGAACGCTCGAGCGCTTCGGGACCAGCTAGGTTAAGCAGCAGGGAAGCCTTGACAGCGGGGGCCACAGCAGGGTGGGCGATGGTAACATAATGCTCAAAGTCCCGTCGGAACACACTCCAGCGATGAGTGATGTCTGCATCAAAGACTAGGATGTCAGGTTTACGACAGGCAGAAGCCATCACGGCACAGGGAGGAGGACGAGGGGAGGTTGGCCCCAGAGGAACGGGCAAAGCACAGGGCCGCAACAGTGGCAGCGGGGGGGGGGGGGGGGGGGGGGCATACGGAGCCGCCGGGGGAGGGAGAGGCTCGTTCATGAGCCGGAGATGCTGGCGGGACCGGCGGTACACCCTTCTGTCGTGGTTGACAAGGTACGAACGAGGGGAACCGGCAGAACCGACGACCGCGGCCAGCTTGGAACGGCCAGAAGAGGACAGGGACTTCAGAAGGCCAGAAGAGGACCTCATACGGACGACCTGGCCGGGGAGAAGAGGGCGGAGGACACGGCAGGACCTGTCGTGGGAACGCTTCTGGATACTGTGTTTTTTGGCAATGCGTTTCCGGACCAAGGCAGGTTTAAAGACGGAGGGGGACAGGGACTGCTGAGACACCGGGACCGTGGGCCTCGTGACTCAGGACATGAGTCGTTGAGCTGGAGAGCCCAGGGCATGGTCGTGGGAGATGTTGCGGAGGTTCAGCAGGGCCAGGTAGATGTTGGAGCGGGATATTGGGACTAAGAAAATAAAACGCGATAGACTGGAGACGCAGAAAGAAGCACTTCTGACGCCATGTAGAGAAGATTCACAGACACCTTAAAGTCTTCACTACTTTATTAAGCATACATTATATATAGCCCTGGCTGTACGTGGTCTGTCACGATCACTAGAGAGAGAGCTAGGGGCGTGTGGGTTACAATTATACTAACTGTTGGGGGAGTGGTTAGCATGGACATCGTTACTAACAATTAAAAGTGTATACACATATCATCTACACTGGGTGCCTGGAACAAGCTGCCAGAGGTGGTTCTGGGGGCAGATATTGATGTTTAGGAGTATTTTAGGTAGGCACATGAATATGCAATGAATGGTGGGATATGAATCATGTGCAGGCAGATGAAATTAACTTAACTAGGCATCATATTCAGCACAAGCATTGGGGATTGAAGGGCCTGTTTTAGTGATACGGAAAATTGTTTTCAGATAGCGATATGAGGGTGTCGCCAGCATAATATTATTTTATTATTTTTATCTCACTTTATAGGTTTCATTCTAGTTTGTTCATTCCCATGCCTCAGTCCCAACCTCTCTGCATCCATCAGGCTATTACACTCACCATCAAACAAACTCTGAACAATAACAGAAATTTTGTTATTAGAGTCCTTAGTATTGTATCCCTGAATATTCGGATGTGTTCTTATCCTTTCTGCCAGTGGCTCTTTCATAAGGGCAAATAGCAGGGGTGATAAAACACATCCCTGTCTATTGCCCCGTGATAATTGGAATTTTGGAGACAACATATTATTAGTTAATATTCTTGCTGTTGGTTTATCATATAATAATTTTACCCATCTAATAAAATTATCTCCCATATTAAATTTTTGGAGTACTATGTATAAATACTGCCACACTACCTGATCAAATGCTTTCTCTGCATCCAAAAATATAACTGATAAGTCTTCCTTTTCTCCTTTATGTGAATATATTATATTGAAAGGTCGTCTCAAATTGTTAAATGATTGTCTTTTGGGTACAAACCCCGTTTGGTCCTGGTTTATCAATTTATTAATATATTTGCTAAAATCTTTGCTAAAATTTTTTGATCTGTATTTAAAAGTGATATAGCTCTATATGAGCCCGGATCTTCTAGATCTTTATCTTTTTTTGGTATAAGCGTAATTTTATTTAGAAAACTTTGATACGAAATTATAACTCCACGAATGAATGCCTTAAAAGATTCCCATAATAGAGATGGTGAAATACCTGGTGTTTCATTTGTTTCAAAAACAAATTTCATTTTTGTTTTAAATACTCGTAACCTTGTGAGTCATTGGCTATTTGTGTGTTAAATCTCCAAAAGAATTTTGTACCTGGCATTCCCTCAAGTTTTAAAGTAAAAGTCAGCAGGGAATGATCAGAAATAATACTATTGTGGCATTTAGGATTAATCGTGTATTAATTTTGTGTCCACTAAAAAATAATCAATTCTTGAAGAAGTTTTGTGTACTGATGAGTAAAATGAATATTCCTTTCCAGTTGGATTAACTATTCTCCATATATCTATTTTACTTCGGAGTCACTTGAGTGACTACGTGAAGAAGCCCCGCCAGGCGCATGCCCGTCATTACGTCGACGCATGTCGCATTGAACGGAGCTGGAGAGCGCAGCTCCACCAGTGGTAAGTAGAAAACCTCACAGGTAAGTTTTAAAAACTTCCAGCAAGACTTAAGCTCCGTAAGGCTGGCTTGTGAGTCAGCAGGAGCCTGTTCAGCGGGAGGAGCAAGCATGGGCCACGCAGCATTGCGGTGCAATCGCAGCGATCGGCAAAATAGATAAGTGCGGTGCCGGTTCCGATACCGGTGGCCGTTATTCCGTAGTTAATACCCTCCAACTGGTCTAGGTCGTTCGGGCTTAGGCCACAACGATAGGTAAGCATACAAGGTTTGCTCTGAGTATGTGTTACCAGATGCAGTTCCTTAGTTTGATGCGTATAATATGTGCATTATTAAACTTTCAACCCTGCTCTGAGAGAACAAGGAGGTTAAATACAAAGGTTTGATTCTGGGGCCAGCAGAGGCAGAGAGATGGGTACAAAGTATTATACCCAATACAGCCACATCAACCCTTATATTGGGAGAACTGTGTAATACTGAGAATAATATAAATATTCTGCAAGTAAAATGTGCCTGTCAGAATCTATAATTCTAAACATGAACATATATGATTATGCACAAATACACAAGGAAATGTAAATAAAGTTACTCTCCTCCAAGAGAGGACAAGAATGTGGGGGAGACTAGAAATGGAGAAAATGCTCCACACTTACTCAGTCAAGGCTCCAAAGACCCAAAGATTCCCAGGCAGCCTCCATACGAGTTCCATACACTATGTATGGTGCCTGTAAAAAATGGGAATCTGACTCTCCAGTGCCTTCTTAGGTCTGGATGAGGTACCCCTAGAGCAAGGCTAAAATGCTCTAAACTTTAATCAGTCAAGGGTGCAAAGACCCAGAGATTCCCAGGCAGCCTCCGAAGGAGTTCCATACACTGAGTATGGTGCCTGTTTAAAAAAAAAAAAAAAAAAAAAGTGAATCTGACTCTCCAGTGCCTTGTTTAGGTCTGGATGAGGTCTCCTAGAGCAAGACTCGGGAGTACCAGGGCAGGAGGAGACTGACCCTGAAGCTGGTGTCCCTACTTATGTGTATACACCAGAGCACAAGAGCCACGCTCCGGGTGTTCCCGATGTAGCATCAAGTTTGCTATATTGGTATGGACTGGTGAGGCTATGGATGAGACCTGGCTGCCAACATTATTTGGTTTCTCACCTGCTCCAAGAAACTGTTATGACTGAAACAGTAAATATATTAAACACCTGTCTATTGTGCCTCACTCACTCAGGGTGCCAACAGTAAACTCGGTAATTTGGGCACCCATGAGTGTTATGATGCGAGGGCAGGAAATATGTTCCCAGCATGTCCTCTAGCTGATATCAGTTGGCATCACTGCATTTGGGGAAGACATACAAGGGTCGATAAATGTCCAAAACTTATGACAGGCTTGCGTTACTCTGCAGTGCCCATTCGAACCTAATTTTATGATGAAAATTGCCATTTGGCCAACATTATACCCAAAAATGCAGGACTATGTACGACAAACAATAACCAGATTAATTATTGGTGAAAATCTGCCAAAACAATTCTAGTTCAATTACGGAGGTACAGTAACTTTATTCCATCACACATAGAACTTCTGGGGTACAACCTCTGGTTGGGTGGAAGATTACAATTGTTTTATAATGAATGATGCTGCATAATAATGATTGGGTTGGATTTTTGCTGCACCAGAAACCCGTCAGGTGTTTGGTGGTTCCAAACTGGTCTACACAGCCATTGTTCCCATTGGTGCTCAGAATGTTGACTCAGCCATTCATGACAATCCCCAGCTGCAGTAATTGTTGGTACATCCAGTACAGGAGAAGTCACCCATTACATGATCATATTAATTGTTGATCTACAGGTTCTGAAGGACTGTCGGATAGGACAATGGATGTTATAACTGCAGCTTGGAGAGATAGCACTAAGAAACAATATATGTCTCATATAAGGAAATGAGAAATCTTTTGTATACAGTCAGATATATTTTATCATACTACAAACATATTGGATGTATTGGAGTTCCTTGCTATGTTGCACCTGAGATATAGTGCCATTAATAGTGCTTGGAGTACTTCGTCCTCCTATTTAGGACAAAATTCAGAACGACAATCTATCGGATTCATCCATTAATATCCCGATTTATGAGACGAAAAAAGATTTAATGATAAAAATTTCTAAAGAAACATGGGAGAGGTATTTGATATATGTACATAAATGTTCGATTAACACTAGACATACATTAATTCAATTTAAAATATTACATAGATTATATTATTCAAATGTTAGGTTGAATACATTTTATTCAAATATTTCTCCCATCTGTGATAAATGCCTTTCTCAAAATGCCAATTTCACACATTCTTTCATTTCCCACACAAAACGTCAAAGATTTTGGTGTGATATATTTGATATATTCACTAGTTTATTTAAGATAAAAATGGAACCTAGCATGGAAATGATTATCTTTGGAGTATTAGGAGATGGAAACAAATTAAATATATCCCAAATCTCATTTTTTAATTATGGTTTAATAATAGCGAAAAAACTCATACAAATTCTGGAAAAAGGCTACTATACCAACACTCAAAATGTGGATTTGTAATATGTTGGAAACGGCCCATTTGGAAGAAATGAGACTCCTCCTAATAGAAAAAAAAGACCAATTCTTAACGAGTTGGTCTCCATTTATTGACCTTGTGGATTCATGGGGTTTAATAGCATCGTAAAATTAAAAATTGTGGGTTTGAGTGAAAAATTATTAAGAATATTCAAAAAACATCGACATGGCGTGGGAGAATCTCCTTTCTGCTTCACTTTCTCACTTTACTATTCTTTACTCTTCACTACTTCTTTCTTTCTCATTTCTTTCTAAAAACAAAAAAAAGGAAGTTGTACAACGAATGTTTTAATAATTCTGGGAACCTGTAAAAAGGTACCATTAACATGTAATGTACTTACTTCTGATAAATAAATTAAAGAAAATAAAAATAAAATAACAGCCTATTGCACTTTATCTGTTTATTTATTGTGTATATATATATGGTGTATGGTATGTAGACACTGAACTTTTATCTCCTGTTCTGTATTATGTTTACATATTCTGTTGTGCTGCATCAAGCAAGAATTTCATTGTACTATCTGGGACACGTGACAATAAAACTCTTGTCATGTCTTGTCTAGCTGTTCTAAAACAGCAGGCAAGCTATCTATTCTGTAGTTCCATGAAGCAACCCAAGACAATGTAATTTCCTCAGTGGCTTGGCTGAAATGGAAGTCACCGTTGATGTACTTCAGGGTTCTCACTCATTCCTCCTAGCCAAACATGAGGTAGAGTTCTCCTGGTCCTTACCTTTCACCCCACCAGCCTCCGCACCAAACACATCATTCTCCGACATTTTCACCACCCTCAACGTGTGTCGTGCAGAAAACCATATTGATTTGCACATGTTGATGATCCAATTTTAATCAAAAGCTATCTGATCTTGCAAACTAAAGGATAGAAACATCGAAAATAGCTGCAGACGTAGGCCATTCGGCCCTTCGAGCCTGCATCGCCATTCAATATGATCATGGCTGATCATCCAACTCAGTATCCTGTACCTGCCTTCTCTCCATACCCCCTGAATCCTTTAGCCACAAGGGCCACATCTAACTCCCTCTTAAATATAGCCAATGAACTGGCCTCAACTACCTTCTGTGGCAGAGAATTCCACAGATTCACCACTCTCTGTGTGAAAAATGATTTTCTCATCTCGGTCCTAAAAGTCTTCCCCCTTATCCTTAAACTATGACCCCTTGTTCTGGACTTCCCCAACATCGGGAACAATTTTCCTGCATCTAGCCTGTCCAACCCCTTAAGAATTTTGTAAGTCTCTATAAGATCCCCCCTCAGTCTTCTAAATTCCAGCGAGTACAAGCCGAGTCTATCCGATCTTTCTTCACATGGAAGTCCTGCCATCCCAGGAATCAGTCTGGTGAACCTTCTCTGTACTCCCTCTATGGTAAGAATGTCTTTCCTCAGATTAGGAGACCAAAACTGTCCGCAATACTCCAGGTGTGGCCTCACCAAGACCCTGTACAACTGCAGTAGAAAATCCCAGCTCTTGTACTCAAATCCTTTTGCTATGAATGCCAACATACCATTCGCTTTCTTCACTGCCTGCTGCACCTGCATGGCTACTGTCAATAGGAGATGCCCAAGCAGTATCTCAATCTAGTCAGTCATTCAATTGATCATTTGGAAAACATCTCCATCTACACCACTGGGGAACTCCAATGGACATTCAACATACCTAGTGTTAGGAAAACAAATAGTATTGTTCAGGATAATATTTTTTTGACTTACTTTAGCATGTGGGTTCATTGGACCAGATCATGCTGGCTCACCACACCACAGTTCATGGTCTAATTTTGCTTACACACAACTTGGCTGGATGCAGTAGACATTTTTTACTGACCTTCTCATTCATCAGCAACAGAGCCTCTTGGAGCAGTGAGGAGACCCCACTCTGACATACGTTTGAAGCCACTGACAGCCAGTATGCTGGATTTTATCATTGCAAAATTTGTCATTGATTTCAAGAATGTCTCTAACGTTTACGTTTTATAACACAAAACATTTTAATTAAACTAAAAACATAAAACACGCAGACCTGATTAAAAATTGAAGCAGATTTTAAATTGGCCCTCTAAATTCTTGCCCTATGATGCTCAGTGAAATCAGTAGGGTCTTGGATCCTGAGCCAGGAAGACGGTTGGAGATGCGATTCCTCCACATGCCACGATGCTGGGAAACCCAGCACGACTGTGTGCCCTCACCAGGTTCCATCTGAAGTTCAGAAACATAGAGTGAATGCACAGATTTAGCCCTTGGCAAAAGTCAGCATGATCTGACCTAATGTTTCTCATGAAGCATTTCTTCTGTTTGGCCTTAAATATTTGTAAGGTTATTGCCAGAAAGTTATGGGAGAAATTTGATTTAGCAGCAAGGCATGGGTCAAATAAAGAAAGCAAATGGTTTCTTTAACCTATTTCCCCAATTGCT
Organism: Okamejei kenojei; assembly: GCA_035221665.1. Lineage (NCBI taxonomy): Eukaryota > Metazoa > Chordata > Chondrichthyes > Rajiformes > Rajidae > Okamejei > Okamejei kenojei. Next base: position 10,895,618 of record CM069143.1, read on the forward strand.
TTGCAGCTAAGAACCTGCAGCCCCGGCACACCGAGTTCGCAGCTTTGATTGTACATGATGGGAGAACACTTGTTTCTTTTTAAAAATTGATCGGAGCTGAAAGTTTTATTTTAAATCGGCAAATTGCAAGCATATGCTAATTTCGCCCCCTCCCCCGACAAACACTTTCCACCCTCACTGATGGTAATCACTACACCCACAAGCAAAAAGGTCTTATAATGAAATGGAATGATGTGTGAATATTAATGATAATGTGGGTAAAACATGGAGGTGTGTAAACTTTATTCTCATCAAGCAGCTGCAGCATAGCCTTGAATATTAAAGCTGCCCACTCCTGTGGCAACATTTTTCAAAAACATAGAATATTTTTTATAAAACATAGAATATTTCTTCTTAAAGTAACATGCCACCTGAATGAGGTAACTTCATTTAAACTCTGTTTATTTTGAACAGTGGAGAAACAATCATATCAACATTTAAATCATGTAGTGAGATAGGAACATTATATAAGCACTGTTGTATGAACAACTTACACTCATTTAGCATATTTCATGTAATTGGATATTGTAATGTGCTCACATGAGTGTTATCGATCATAATTTATGATTAACGTATATAGTGTTAAGGCCAGATGATTAAAAAAACAACTGGTCAAGGAGGCATGGTGTGATGATCATTTTTTAAGAGATATAGAAGCAGCGGATTTGGGGATTAAACTCGAGCTTAGAATCCCGGCAGCTGATGGGATGAAGACAAAACTTGGAAAAATAAATTTTAGGTCATGCAAAAGATCTTGCAGATTTGAAGGCTGAAAATTCTTACAGTCCAGTAGCTTGTGGAGGATGTAAAAAGAGAGGTACTACCTGAATATTGACTGTCTATAGTTGCATTGGGAATTTGGGGCATTTGTGCACTAGAATTACGGTTATTCATTTATTTAATTAAAAAAAAAATCATTACATATTATCTGTGTGAATTGTGCTTCTGAGCTTGTTAAGAAGCTGCAAGTAAGAATGTAATTGTTCAATTGACTCTTGACTAACAGCCAATGCATGAATGGAAGATGATGTAGATTAACAATGAGGCTGTAGCATTTTCATTCAGTTTATAAAGGGTGGATGATGGAATAATATTGAAAAGTCAAGTCTGGCGGTCATAAAAAGATCAATGATTTAGTAAAAGCTGAGAGAAGTATTTGTTATGACCTAAATTATGGTAAACCTGTCAAACAGAGAAGAGTAAATAGCTATTTAGAATACTTAAAGTGAGATGATAAATAATGTGATGTATCATCAAAGGTTGTCTTTAAGAGTTGTTACTTTCAGATCAATGCCAGGAGGCATTTTCCAGAATATATATTGTAGAGTAGAGGATTTGCAAATCGATAAATAATGTTTCATTAGTAATAGCTGGAAGGATTTAAAGCCTCAGTTGTTTTAATGTGCAGCTTATGCAGAATGACGTTTGATTGTGTTTCACAGAGAGTATTATTAAAATTTGTGAAGAGAGCATGTTTAGTAATTCAAATCAGATTAGCCTTTTGCACGTATAGATCTCAAGGTATAACCAGTTTGTGGGGGAAGACAATGAATATCAAAATAAGGTTATATAACAGATGCTGTATAAATGAATATGTGATTTGATTCCTCAGTCTTCAAGCAAAGGTACAGCTTTAATTAACTCCCAATGGCTCCTTCTTCTGGTCACATGCATTTGATAAGATTGAGATAACTATGTCCCAAGTCGGAATATAGTTATTGAAATCGGGTGAACCCAAGATCAAACTGGTATCACTTAGACACATCTTAAGGGGCTGTCCCACTGCGGCGACCTAATTGGCGAGTTTAGAAGAGTTTCGCCTCGACTCATACCCGCAGCATGGTCGACACGAGGTCTTAGGAGGTTTTTGTAACTCTCCTTCAGGCTCGAGAGTAGTCCCCGCATACTCGAGGCCTCAGCTAGGTCACGGCGTATTTTTCAACATGCTGAAAAATGCCCCCGAAGAAAAAAAAGTCGCCATGGAAAAAAATATTTTTTTACTCGTAGGTTTAGTCAAAGTAGGTTGTAGTAGGTTGGCATGTTATTCGTAGGCAATCGAGGGTAGTCGAAGGTAATCAAAGGTAGTCGAAGATTGTCGTAGACAGTCTTCTTCATAGTCGAAGGGAGGTCGAAGGAGATCGAAGGAGGTCGATTTCACTCTCCACTATTCGGTGTCCAATTTTCCTGAAGTTAGTCGAAGATGGTCTTCAACAGTCGAAGGAGGTCTTCAACAGGACACTTTTTCAAACTCTCTTAAACTCTTCTAAACTCACCAATTAGGTCGCCGCAGTGGGACAGCCCCTTTACACTGTTATATCTTAAAAGGTGCTCTGATTTACAGCAAACCCCTATCAGCTCTTTATCATGTGTATTTATTCCAGAAAGAAAGCTATCAATCCTGTCACAAAAAGGTGAATTATAAGTGTCTATTTTCAAAGTGGACGTTAGCAGTAAGGAGAAGCTGCGAGCAGATTAAAAAGGAACTAATTCTAGTGTTAAAAATGGAACAAAAGCACTCTCTCCATGTTCAGCGTGTTTAGACTCACTTGCAGAATTTTTCTAAGAAGGATTGAATGTTCAATGTTCTTTGCTGATACTGGATTAGTTGATCCCACTGCAAAGATTACAGCCAGCCTTAGGGCCTCCTGGTTAAGAGATTTCAGGTCACTGTCCAATAGTCTCTAGTGAAATGCCTGTTTGTGGGTCGATGAGTTACTGAAACCCTTCTCCCCCTCAATGGATTAACAGCCTGGGAAATCACTGTAAACCTCTGATACTGACTGTGTGAGCGAGACATTGGCAGGAGTCAATGACGGAGTCAACGTCAGGAGTGTCATTGTGGAAGAACACTGGACCCACAGCTGCATAGATATAAAAGGAATGCCTAAACTGAAAGATGCTAGTAGCTAGTAAATGGGTTATATTCGGGGCTGCAATGCACCACAGAGCATCATGAAATACGGCACGGTGGCGCAGTGGCAGAGCTATTGCCTTACAGCACTAGAGACCTGGATTCGATCCTGACAACACGGAGTTGACTACACGACTACACTGCTGTCTGTACGGAGTTTGTACATTCTCCCCATGACTCCATGGGTTTTCGCCGGGTGCTCTGGTTTACTCCCACATTTCAAAGACATACAGTACAGGCCTGTAGGTTAATTGGCTTTGGTAAAATTGTAAATTGTCCCTAGTATGTGGGATAATGCTAGTGGACAGGGATTGCTGGTTGGTGCAGACTCAATGGTCCGAAGGGCCTGTTTCTACTCTGTATCTCTAAACGAAATTGAACTAAGTTTATTTAATCTTTAAAGGACATTACAGTCTATCTGCAATTACCCCAAATGCTGCACTCTATGCAAATGAGTGACTATTTCTTTCTGCTTCATTTTAAACTCTACGAGGTGTAAATACACTGAGCAAAGATAAATATTTCCAGGAACTCATTAAATAATCAACTACAGTGTGAACAGTAAGTAATGCAATTCACAAGGATTAAACTAAGATTATCTCTGGGTAGCAATGTTTAGACTTAGAATATTAACTTTTTATTTAAATCTACTGATGAGAATTGGTACATTTAATTTTAGATCAGTAATTCAAGGCTTATAGTTATTTAATAATAACTACAAATAAATCCATTGATTTCTGCATGAATGTTCTTCTATAATTTAAGAGGGCAAAATATATAATCTATGGATTTAACAAATTATTGATCAGTTGTTCATGTGAAACTGGTACAGTTATTGGATCCTAACAATAGGAGTGAATAGTAAATCTCCAGAGAGGCATGTAACTGATTGGAAGAACATAGTTTAAAATTGGATGTGCCTTGATCAGATGGAATTGCGGAAATAATTTTCTTCTGTCAAATCATTGTTCTGAATTATGGACTGTAATGTATCCTAAAATGAACCAAGGATACTGTTGTAGTTCTAGTAAATTCAATGGGCAATAACAATTTCAGTGACACAGGAGTTCAAATAAGATGCTTGCTCAAACTCACTGAAAATGATGCTTGCAGCATACATCCACATGATAACATCATTCTGTCATTTGACCATGTCTTATTTATGTAATGCAATACATATTTGCATCACACTGCTTGCCACTTCAAAGTTAATGTGCATAATCGCCACTAACAATTGTACATGGTCATTACACACTGACTTCCTCCATCGGTTTAGCTTTCCCAAATGTGTACGTCCCTAATCATTAGACATGGCTGGTAATGCGCAGCCTCTGGGGTTGGGCAGCACTGATATGTGACATTTGAAAAATAATTGACTGTTCATCATGTAATGCCACTGCCTCATAGCTCGAGTGACTCAGGTTTGACCTGACTTTGAGTATTGCCTGTGTGTAATTTGCACTCTAACTGCACAAGTTTCCTCTGCATCCCAAAGAGCTGCTGGTAGGTTAACTGCTGACCATAACATATATCTGATCCAGAATAAAGACATAAAATGCCGGAGTCACTCAATGGGTCAGGCAGCGTCTCAGGATAACATGGATAGGTGACGTTTCGGGACAGGACCCTTCTATAGGCAGATTGCAAGTATATCATTGAAGTTATCAAGTGGGCACCTCCCTTCATTGGTGTTTCATTGAGTTAGGCCCATGACACCTTGGGAAGGGCCAACAGTTGGTTCTGATGTCCCAGACCAACCTCCCTCAATACCTGCTCTCACCACCTATGCTACCAGTATCTACTAAATAAAGGACGGCTTTCTACATATTAATTAGCTCTTTAAAAAAAACTAATCCTGTAGATGCAAGTATGTGCAAAAATAACAAATACCATGAATAGATTCATCATCATACTGTATGTCAGCGTTCACAGATGTGTCTCTTGCTGTGATCATCTGATGTGTATGGAGATTGGTGTCAGAACAGATGAAAGGTCAACAGCTTGAAACATTAAATCTGTTTCTCATTCCACAGTATCTGAGTGTTTCCAGCATTTTCTGTTTTGCGTGCAGGATAACAGATTGGGTCCTGATGATCAGAGTCTATCGAGAGACAAAATGTGCAAGCAAATATTTATACCTCCAATTGAAGTCAGAGCAGGGGGAAATGATGCAATGACACAATTGAACAACCTTTAATTGATTGCACATGGCAGTTGTAGAAAATGCAATTTTGCAACTGTATCCAATAGAATAGAGGCTAATAAAATTGATGTGAAGTATTTGGAGTATCAGAAGGCCTTCGTAGATCAGTACAGCACAGGAACAGGCCCTTCGACCCATAATATCTGTGCCAATCATGATGCCAAGACCATCTCTTATCTACCTACACATAATCCATATTCCTCAATTCCCTGCATATCCATATGCCTATCCAAAAATCTCTTAAATGGCACTATTGTGTATGCCTCATACTGGGCACTCATGGCCCTCTGTGTAAATATCTTTGCACCACACACCTTTAAACTTTTCCATCTCACCTCAAAACAAGGCCCTCTAATATTTGATTTTTCCATCCTTGGATAGTGGTTCTGACTGTCTACTCAATCATGATCATAAGATGATAGGTGATAGGAGCAGAATTAGGCCATTTGGCCCACCAAGTCTATGCCACCAGTCAATGATGGCTGATCTATCTCTCTCTCTCCTAACCCCATTCTCCTGCCTTCTCCCTATAACTTCTGACACCCATTCTAATCAAGAACCTATCTATCTCTGCCTGAAATATATCCACTTACTTGGACTCCACGACCTTCTGTGGCAAATAATTCCACAGATTCACCACCCTCTGACTAAAGAAATTCTTCCTCATCTCATTCCTAAAATAACATCCTTTAATTCTGAGAATATGACCTATAGTCCAAGACTTTCTCACTAGTGGAAACATCCTCTTCACATCTACTATATCCGAGCCTTTCATTATTTTGTACGTTTCAATGAGGTCCCCCCCTAATTCTCCTATACTCCAGCAAGTACAGCCCCAGTGTCTTCAATCGCTCATCATATGTTAATCTACTCATTCCTGGGATTATACTTGCAAACCTCCTCTGGACCCTCTCCAAAGGCAACACATCCATCCTCAGATATATTGCTCACAATATTCTAAATGCGGTCTGACCAGCGCCTTAAGCATTACATCTCTGTTTTTTGTATACAAGCCCTCTAGAAATAAATGCCAGCATTGCGTTTGTTTTGCTATCTATGCCTCTCGTAATTTTTATAAGATGCACCTCATCTTGGCTTAATTGCAACATATACAGGTCTTCTGTGGAAGGCATGTAACAAATTGGTTAAGCTCATAAACAGGGTAAGTTGACAGTGAATATTTCTACTGTTGAATTTGAGAAAGGGGCAGAATATCTTGACCAAGAGTTAGTTATGTCTAAGCTTAAGGACTGCAAGCCCGCTCACCAGTTGTCTGACTTAAATGACCGCTTGTCTTAACATAAATGCATCTACAAAATATTATGATAGTTTGAATAATAAACTGCTTTGGAAAGCAATGTACCTGCACCAATGATAACCATAGTACTGAGCTCAGTAACAAAATTAATAAATACAGCAGTACTGTCGGTTCTCATGAATACATTTACAGCTGCAATGTCGTGCAAACAATTTTATAGCAAAATATTAATATTCAACTGCAGGCGATTGTGAAGGGATTATTCAAACAGATTTTGAATGCAAAAATGTTCTGTATTTACAAAAAAATCACTGGCGTTCAGGAAGGGACACTGCCTCCCAGACAGGGTGCTATCTGAATGGAGTGTGTGCGTGCTCCCTGTAACAGTGTGGGTTTTCTCTGGGTGCTCTGGTTTCTTCTCACACTCCAAAGACGTACAGGTTTGTAGGTTAATTGGCTTTGGTAAAAAAATCTCCCAAGTGTGTAGGTTAGTGTTTGTGTACGGGGTAATCGCTGATTTGTGTGGACTCGGTAAGCCGAACGGCCTGTTTCTGCACTGTATCTCTGAAGTCTAAAGTCTAAAGATGGTCTCCACCAATGACATACAGAGGACACAGCATAATCTGGCTGACATTACAGTGTCACAATATAACGTGGCACAATTAACTACAGAGGCATTTACCAAAAACATGGTCTCCAATGGCTTCAGTATATTGGTTTGCAGGTGAGGGTAGTGGACTTTGTTTCACATGGAGGTCATTTATCAGTAAATAGGCAACCTCCTATCATGTAACTCCACCCCATCTGGCCCCTACTCCAATCCCTATCTCTGTGACCCCCTCCAACCCCTACACCCCTCCCCGTCTATGTAAGCCCCTCTGGCCCCTCCGGCTACATTGCAGGAGCTACTATAATAGCCCTGTCCCACGGTGCAAGGTCATTCCAAGAGCTCTCCCGAGTTAATAAAAATCAAACTCATGGCAAGCAGGGAGAATGAACGTAGCGGGTACATCGGAGGTCGGGGACATCTCTTAGCACTAACAGCAGGTACTCGGGAAGACTCGCTAATGGCAGGTAAGCACAGGAAGACTCGTGAAGATTTTTCAACATTGATGAAAAATGTCCACGAGAGCCCTGAGTACCGAAGAGTGGCCATTATCGTAAATCTCCGAGTAGGAATCTGGGCAAACTCGTGAGAACTCTTGGAATGAACTCGTAACGTGGTACAGGGGTTTTAGGCCAATGCAGTAAATGAAATAGTAAATGATAAACTCCAATCAAAGCGTGAAAACAAACTCAGACATTCAGCCAGTGTATATATCGAATATATATATATCCCACGCAAGAGATTGGTATACAAACTTAAAGCACACGGTATTGGTGGTTCAGTATTGATGTGGATAGAGAACTGGCTGGCAGACAGGAAGCAAAGAGTAGGAGTGAACGGGTCCTTTTCAGGATGACAGATAGTGACTAGTGGGGTGCCGCAAGGCTCAGTGCTGGGACCCCAGCTATTTACAATTTACATTAATGATTTGGACGAGGGAATTAAATGCAACATCTCGAAGTTTGCGGATGACACGAAGCTGGGGGTCAGTGTTAGCTGTGAGGAGGATGCTAGGAGGCTGCAGGATGACTTGGATAGACTGGGTGAGTGGGCAAATGCATGGCAGATGCAGTATAATGTGGATAAATGTGAGGTTATCCACATTGGTGGCAAAAACAGGAAGGTAGACTATTATTTGAATGGTGACCAATTAGGAAAAGGGGAGATGCAGCGAGACCTGGGTGTCATGGTACACCAGTCATTGAAAGTAGGCATGCAGGTGCAGCAGGCTGTGAAGAAAGCGAATGGTATGTTGGCATTCATAGCAAAAGGATTGGAGTACAAGAGCAGGGAGGTTCTACTGCAGTTGTACAGGGTCTTGGTGAGGCCACACCTGGAGTATTGCGTACAGTTTTGGTCTCCTAATCTGAGGAAAGACATTCTTGCCATAGAGGGAGTACAGAGAAGGTTCACCAGACTGATTCCTGGGATGGCACGACTTCCATATGAAGAAAGCGTACACAAAAAGCTGGAGAAGCTCAGCGGGTGCAGCAGCATCTAAGGAGCGAAGGAGATAGGCGACGTTTCGGGTCGAGACCCTTTTATAAATAAGATGAAATAAGAGGTGTCCGAGAGTTGGCGCGCGGCCTCCGCTTTGTAGAGATCGACGCGCCAGACTACTTCTTCCATATGAAGAAAGACTGGATAGACTTGGCTTGTACTCGCTGGAATTTAGAAGATTGAGGGGTGATCTCATAGAAACTTACAAAATTCTTAAAGGGTTGGACAGGCTAGATGCAGGAAGATTGTTCCCGATGTTGGGGAAATCCAGGACAAGGGGTCACAGTTTAAGGATAAGGGGGAAGTCTTTTAGGACCAAAATGAGAAAATCGTTTTTCACACAGAGAGTGGTGAATCTGTGGAATTCTCTGCCACAGAAGGTAGTTGAGGCCAGTTCGTTGGCCATATTTAAGAGGGAGTTGGATGTGGCCCTTGTGGCTGAAGGGATCAGGGGGTATGGAGAGAAGGCAGGTACGGGATACTGAGTTGGATGATCAGCCATGATCATATTGAATGGTGGTGCAGGCTCGAAGGGCCGAATGGCCTGCTCCTGCACCTAATTTCTATGTTTCTATGTTTCTATGAAACTGATGTCCTTTTGTAAGAACATAGATATGAACAAATAAATCAGGAGCAGGGGTGAGACAATTCTCCTTCAAACCTGTTTCACAATTCAATAACATCATGGCCAATCCAGTCTTGGTCTTAAACACCACTTTTCTGTTCTTTCCCCATATCACATTCACTGCCTTCTAATTTTAATATTTGTCAGATTTTGATTTAAAGATTCAATCTGCATAGCTCATGGAGTAGAGAACTCCAAAGATTCATGACTCTCTGACAAAGAAGAAATTCTTCCTGTCATCTGACTGAATTTGATGACCCTTTATTCTGAAAGTAATCCTGCAGGTTATAGATACTCTCACCATGGGGAACATACTCTTGGCATCCATCCTGCCTATGACTCTTACAGGCATAAATAAAAGTTTCAATAGGATTACTTCTCATTCATCAGTGCCCCAATCAGTGTAGATCCAGACTGCTCAACCTTTCTTCATGCATCAATCCTTTCATCTTAGGAATCAACCCGAGTAATGGTCTATGCACCTCCTCTAATGTAAGCACAATCTTCCTTAGATATCAAGACAAAAACAGCATGCAATATTTCAGGTGTGGTCCTACCACTGCTCTGTAAACCTCCAAACATTCAGAACTATTTTATACCATTTAATCTTCTCAATAAAGGCAACATTCCACATGGTTTGGGGAACTGTCAATAATATATTGTTGTAATTAATATGTTTGATTGGATTGTAAGAGGACCATCCCTATGTAGTTCTGCCCCTCAAAGTTCGGGGACCTATAAAAGGCAGCCCCCACGAGGTCCTTTGTTGATCTTCTGGAAGAGCGCTTGGTACTGCGTGACCATTTGGAGTGTTTCTGCTTGCATGAGGCTGAAGGGCTTGGCCAGGCAGATACAAGGATCGAACCCACGGTGGTTTAGGTATCGTTTAGGGGAATTTGTTGTACAATCCAACAATCACCCATACACGAGTTCTATCCTATACTCTAGGATCAATTTTACAGAACCTAATTAACATACAAATCTGTACGTTTTTGGAATGTGGGGGAAATGAGAGCACCCGGAGAAAACCCACATAGTTACAAGGAGAATGTATAAATGTACAGACTGCACCTGTAGTCAGGATCAAACCCAGGTCCCTGGCCCTGTAAGGCCCTGACTCTACTGCTGCGCCACTGTGCCACCACTTCTGTGCACACGTTTGATGCATATGCATGGCAGGTAGTCAGGAAGATAAATTCTTACCACCTTAGCTGGAAATCAAAGATATCAATGCATGCTGCCTTCCTAGATATGCTTCCATCCTCCAAACAATTATGATTGAAGAGATGTCCACATTCTCAGTTCACGTGTTGCTATTCTTTTGATGTTGATTCATCTCACTGTTTACTTGACGAATTATGAGCACAAGAACCAAGCAATGCAACGTGCCAATTAATAGGAAATATCCAATCAAAGACAAGACTATGCATTCAATGACCATTTTGCTTCAGTTAAAAATTGTACATTGCAAATTGTCCCTAGTGTGCAGGATAGTGTTAGTGTAAGTGCACGGGGATGGCAGGTCTGTGTGGACTCGGTGGGCCGAAGGGCCTGTTTCCGCTCTCTAAACTAAAACTAATCTAGACATTCATTTATTTTCTTCCCCTCTCTTGCTTCTGAGCAGTGCATCCTCAATAACTGCAGGTTTAGTGAAAAACGCTTCTTCTTAAAGATCTTATTAAAAACTAATCATCATCTATGCACAACTAGATTTAAGAGAGAGTTGGATAGAGCTCTAGGGGCTAGTGGAGTCAAGGGATATGGGGAGAAGGCAGGCACGGGTTATTGATAGCGGACGATCAGCCATGATCACAATGAATGTCAGTGCTGGCTCGAAGGGCCGAATGGCCTCCTCCTGCACCTATTTTCTATGTAACTATAAAGAATAAATAAACTAAATAGAGAAGGGTAGACCTATTTTTATCAAGCAAGAAACATTTGAAAATGTTTGCCTCAGAACTGCAAATTATGTATCTAATTATGTTTCTATTAGTTAATTTATTCTAGATGACATGAATTGGAATTAAATCATGAGTTAATTATGACCCTTTCCAGATTTATACAATCCTAAATTATATTCCTTATTGCAGATTAATAAAGATAAATTGTGTTAAAAAAAAGATAGCATTTGAAAATATCCAAATACCATTGTCTCAGTATTTCACTATAAGTCAACATGTATATTTTTGAATATAATTAAAATAAGTCCATTCCTTCAAGTCCATAAACTGATACTGGATAAAGCTTACTTTTGTCAGCAACATTTAATTCACACCGCAGACTTAACATCAAGTGGTCCTCACAAAATTCATTGGGCAGGCTATATTACTTTCCAAATCAATGAACTAGCTAAATATGAAACTTAATATCCTGCTGCTTCCAGTTAATTGAGATTGCATAATTCTGATGAAGTTCATTGTCCTGTTCAATCATAAACTGAATTGGAAATAATACTTGGCACTGGAACTATAACAAGATGAAATGTTTGTGACATTGTCATGTGATGGAAGAAGCTCCCTGCAGCTTTGCCTGTGCTATATGAGATAAGCTTGGTTAATTTAAAATTAATTAAAGAATTTGCTTGGGGCATGGGTACATATTTATGTCATCAGGTTTAAATTGGAAATCTTGTTTTTCCATAAAGGGCAACAATGCTCTGTAAATACTGCAATAGTTATTTCCATCTGAAACTTCAAGCACTATGATCAATACAGTGATCATGAACTTAAAATTGGGACCAGAGACAGATGTAAATCCAGATCCAGTGCATCGAAGCTGGAACTTTATACCAGTTGTTACCTTGCTCAGAAATACGCTGTAACACTACTTTCTTTCCGCAGCTCATTTATTTACGCGTTCTATTTGTTGTGAACAACATACAGATCACTATTTATTGCTATCAGACAAGAGCTGAAAAGATGAACCAACAATTTAACAGTGTGGCAACAAACATAAATCCAGATTTATTTATTACTTCTGGTTCTGATTACATTTCTACATTTCAGGTAGTTGTTGCTTTCAGCAGACAATGGTGCCTTGTACTATTATTATCAAGCAATAAAGCATTTGGAATTTTTATACACGAGAAGGTTTTTTATACAGCAGTTTCAAGATTACTGTTGATGAGACTAGTTTAGTTTAGTTTAGAGATACATCATGGAAGCAGGCCCTTCGACCCACCGAGTCCACACCGACCAGCACATTAACACTGCCCTACACACACTAGGGGAATTTTTTTCACATTTACACCGATTAACCTACAAACCTGTACATCTGTGGAGTGTAGGAGGAACCGAAGATCTCAAAGAAAACCCACACAGGTCATGGGGTGAACGGACAAACTTCATTCAGACAGCACCCTTAGTCAGGATCGAACCAGGTCCCTGAAGTCAGTGGCTCTACCACCTTTTAATTTAAATTAGCTACATTTAATTAAAATTCCAGATTTATTTAAATTCTGGAGTTTGAAAACCCTTGTTACCAAGGTGGGATTAAAGTTTGTATCTTGATTTGGTCCACAATTCTGACTCTCTATGCAGTAACTTACTCACAAGCCACTGTACCTAACATGGCTCCATGGAAAAGAGTGGCCACCTGGTTACATGTCTTTCACTCAAACTTTATGACCTCTCATGTGTTATAATGCCAAGGAACTGAATAACAAATAAAATATTGTTTAATTTGGAGCACTACAAATTTCAGCATTCAGCATATCTGTTAAAGCAAGTGAAATAAATTAAATGCTGGGAATATTCAATAGATCAGGCAGCATCAGTGCAGAGAGGAAAATAGATGTGTTTTTAGTTAACTAGTTAATGTTAACTATGTTCTTCCATCCTGAAGTATTTCTACATTTCCTGCATTTATTCAATTCATTTCAGAATTATATTTAATACCTGATATAATCAATAGTTTCTACATTAATAGACGATATTAGGAAGTTTTATTTCTTGACCTGAAGAAGGGTCTCGACCCGAAACATCGCCTATCTCCTTCGCTCCTTAGATGCTGCTGCACCCGCTGAGTTTCTCCAGCCTTTTGTGCACCCTCGATTCTCCAGCATCTGCAGTTCCTTCTTTAAAACATTATTTCTTGACCTAACAGTTTGTTTATGGACTTTCTCAGATCATCTCTCACAAACTTGCATCTTTACAATACCATCAAAAATAGTTAATTTAAAAGTACATTTGATACAAATTCTCTAAAGATTGGATGGTTGACTTTGCTGTTGTTATGTCAGGAAATTGTAATGTAGCTGAGCCAGAGATTCAAACTCAAATTAGCATTTTATCCTCCACGGCCAGAGTGCCGATCATTTGTTTTCCCCTAGTCCCATCTACCTGCACTCAGACCATACCCCTCCATTCCCTTCCCGTCCATATACCTATCCACTTTACTTTTAAATGTTAAAATCGATCCTGCCTCCACCACTTCTGCTGGAAGCTCATTCCACACAGCCACCACCCTCTGAGTAAAGAAGTTCCCCCTCACGTTACCCCTAAACTTCCGTCCCTTAATTCGAATGTCATGCCCTCTTGTTTGAATCTTCCCTACCCTCAATGGGAAAAGCTTATCCACGTCAACTCTGTCTATCCCTATCATCATTTTAAATACCTCAATCAAGTCCCCCCCTTAACCTTCTGTGCTCCAAAGAATAAAGACCTAACTTGTTCAACCTTTCTCTGTAACATAGTTGCTGGAACCCAGGCAACATTCTAGTAAATCTCTCTCTGTTTTGTTGACATCCTTCCTATAATTAGGCGACCAAAATTGTACACCATACTCCAGAATTGGTCTTACCAATGCCTTGTACAATTTTACCATTACTTCCCTACTCCTATATCCAATGCTCTGATTTATAAAGACCAGCACACCAAAGGCTTTCTTTACCACCCCATCTACATGCGATTCCACCTTCAGGGAACTATGCACAGTTATTCCTAGATCTCTCTGTTCCACAGCATTCCTCAATTCCCTACCATTTACCATGTACGTCCTATTTTGATTTGTCCTGCCAAGATGTAGCACTTCACACTTATCAGCATTAAACTCCATCTGCCATCTTTCAGCCCACTTTTCCATATGGCCCAAATATCTCGGTAGACTTTAAAAATCTACTTCATTATCCACAACACCACCTATCTTAGTATCATCTGCATACTTACTTATCCATTTTTCCACCCCATCATCCAGATCATTGATGTACATGACAAACAACAGTGGACCCAACACAGATCCCTGAGGTCGGTCACCGGCTTCCAACCTGATAAACAGCCATCCACCATTACTCTCTGACATCTCCCATTCAGCCACTGTTGAATCCATCTAGCTACTCCACCATTAACACCCAAAAATTGAACCTTCTTAACCAACCTTCAATGGGGAACCTTGTCAAAGGCCTTACTGAAATCCATATAGACAACATCCACTGCTTTACCCTCATCAATGTCCCTAGTAACTGTTTCAAAAAACTCAAGAAGGTTTGTCAAACATGACCTTCCAGGCACAAATCCATGTTGACTGTTCCTGATCAGACCCTGTTTATCCAGATGCTTATATATATTATCTCTAAGTATCCTTTCCATTAATTTACCCACCACTGACGTCAAACTAACAGGTTTATTGCTAGGTTTATTCTTTGAACCCTTTTTAAACAATGGAACAATATATGTGAATATGTAAACATTGTATAAAACGGGAAAAAAAGAAAAAGTTCAATAAAAAGCAAATATAGTGCAAATAACATATAATAATATAGTCTTTTGAAGTTCAGAGCTCATAGCTTATTTGTTGTGTTTAATAGCCTGATGGCTGTATGGAAGCAGCTGTTTCTGAACCTGGACGTTACAGTCTTCAGGCTCCTGTACCTTCTTTCTGATGGCAATGGTGAGATAAGTGTGTGGCCAGGATGGTGTGGGCCCTTGATGATTTTGGCAGCCTTTTTGAGACAGCGACTATGATAGATCCCTTCGACATTGGGGAGGTCAAAGCCGATGATGGACTGGACAGTGGTCACAACTTTTTGCAGTCTTTTTCGCTCCTGGATATTCAAGTTGCCAAACTAGGCCACGATGCAACCAGTCAGAATGCTCCCTACCGTGCACCAGTAGATGTTTAGGAGAATCCTCTTTGACATGCCGAATCTCCGTAATCTTCTTAGGAAGTAGAGTCGCTGATGTGCCTTCTTTACAATTGCATCGGTGTGCTGGATCCAAGAAAGATCTTCTGATATATGCACGCCCAGGAATTTGAAGTTATTGACCCTCTCCACCATCGTCCCGCTGATATAAACAGGATTGTGGGTCCTCATCCTTCCCGTACTAAAGTCCACAATCAGTTCCTTGGTCTGATGTTGAGAGAGAGGTTGTTGTGCTGGCACCATTTGGTCAGTCGGTCGATCTCACTTCTATACTCTGACTCGTCCCCATCTGTGATTTGTCCAACCACAGTGGTGTCATCGGCGAACATAATGATGGAGTTCGCACTATGACCGGCTACACAGTCATGGGTATAGAGTGAGTATAGCAGGGGGCTGGACACGCAGCCTTGAGGTGCTCCCATACTAATTGTTACTGAGGATGAAGTGATTCCTCAAATTTGAATAGACTGTGGTCTGTGGATGAGGAAATCGAGGATCCAATTGCAGAGAGATGCACAGAGGCCCAGTTCCGTGAGCTTGGTAACTAGCTTGGAAGGGATGATGGTATTAAACGCCGAGCTGTAGTCTATAAATAACAGCCTGACGTAAGTGTTTTTATTGTCCAAGTGGTCCAGTGTGAAGTGGAGGCAAACTGTAGTTGTTCGAGGTTCTTGTCGAGGTAGGAGTTGCACCATAACCAACTTCTCAAAGCACTTTATCACTGCAGACGTTAGTGCCACTGGTCGATAGATATTGAGGCACGTCACCTTACTCTTCTTGGGCACCAGTATTATTGATGCCCTCTTAAAGCAGGTGGGAACCTCAGACCTCAGAAGTGAGAGGTTGAAAATGTCCGTAAAAACTCCAGCCAGTAGGTCCGCACAGGTTTTTAGAACACGGCCGGGTATACCATCAGGTCCAGGCGTTTTCCAAGGGTTTACCCCCCTGAAGGATCGTCTATCGTCGGCCTCTGTGACTATGACTATAACACCGTCAGGCTGAATAGGGGCTCGGGAAGGCGCATCAGTGTTCTCCCTATCAAACCGTGCGTAGAACGCATTGAGCTTGTCAGGGAGTGATAGTTCGCTGTCATTTGAGCTGCCTCCTGATTTCGCCTTGTAGGACGTGATGGCATTCAAGCCTCGCCACAGTTGCCGAACATCCGTCTCATCCTCCAGCTTAGAGCAGAAGTCCGTTTTGGCCTTTTTGATGGACTTACCAAGTTCATATCTGGACTTCTTATAGACCTCTGCATCGCCAGACCTGAATGCCCGGGATCTTGCCTTCAGAAGAATGCGGATCACATGGTTCATCCAAGGCTTCTGGTTAGGAAATACTCGGAAGGTTTTTGTTGGAACGCAGTCCTCCACACATTTCCTTATGAAGTCTGTAACGACTGCGGCGTATTCGTTCAGGTCCGTTTCCGAGTCCCTGAACATTGCCCAGTCTATAGATTCCAAGCAGTCCTGGAGTTGTTCCTCACCCCCCCCCCCCCCCCCCCCCCACCGCCCCCGCATCAGCTCTGTACAGTCCTCACCTCTGGGGATGCTTTCTTCACTGTATCTCTAACCTAAACTAAAATACGTAGTCAAACATACTGTGTATCTTGTTAAACAGTGGTTTGATCTAGAAATAGTTACAATCATGTTCCACTCAATAAATTCTAATCCAGCCTCTCACCCATCTTATTAATATCTCCATTAAATCTGGGCAATTCCCAGATGGGTGGAAAACTGCTCAAGTAATACCACTTTTTAAATCTGGAGATGCTGAAATGACCTCTAACTATAGACCCATTAGTCTTCTTCCAGTTTTCTCTAAAGTCCTGGAGAAGATTGTCTCAGAACAACTGATGCACCACCTTGAGATAAACCATTATTTGCATCCCCTGCAATTCAGATTCAGACGTAACTATTCTACAGAATCTGCCACTTGTTTTTTAACCGAAAATATCAAACATTCACTTGATAAAGGAAATGTGGTTGGTGCAGTATTTTTAGATCTAAAAATGGCGTTTGATACAGTAAATCATGACATCTTAATTTCAAAACTAAGTTCAATTTTTCAAAACAGCCATTGTCCTGGTTTGAGTCATACTTAAAGGGCCGTGAACAATGTGTTACAATTAATAGTGTGAGATCCACTTTTCTCAAAATTGAAACAGGGATCCCTCAGGGCACTGTCTTGGGACCTATACTCTTCAGCCTCTACATCGATGATTTGCCAGATGTCTGCCCAGATATAGGTCTACAGATGTATGCAGATGACACAGTTGTATATGCATCTGGTAAAACCTGTACTTTTGTGGCTGAGAAACTAAATGCCAACTTAGACAAAATATCATCTTGGCTGGCCTCATCTTGTTTAACTTTAAACACTAAAAAGATAAACTCTGTCTGCTTCTCCATCACAAAACTACCCCTAACAAACCTCCTCAATATAAAAATCAATGGTGAACAAGTACCTGAAGTAAAGTATCTGGGGATAATTATAGACAATCAGTTGAACTTTAAAAGTCATATTAAGAAAATGTGTAAAACCATTAAGGCAAACTTGGGCTGTTTTATGATTATAAGAAACTGTTTAACTGTTAACTGTGCTTTTCTTTTCATGAATTCTATGATTCTCTCACATATATCTTATGGCTTAACCACATGGTCCCAGGCTCACCAGTCATCAATTAAGGCCATAGAGTGTCTCTATAACCGATCCTTGAAAGTCCTGGACAAAAAAAGAACAAGGTATCATCACTGTCAAATTCTAAGCAAATATAAGATCCTAAGTTTTGCTAACTTTATTTCCTCACATTTAGTTAAATTGGTCTTCAGGTGCCTAAATGGCACTGGTCCCCAGCTGCTGTGCAAAACAATAACAAGACTGCAAAGTGGTACCAGATCCACCACCCGAGCAGCGTCAAAAGGCAATTGTAGTATCCCCTTCTGCAGAACATCTTTTGCTCAAACTGCCTTTTCAGTAAAAGGGACAAAATTATGGAACTCACTGCCAGACCACTTGAAATGTATCCCTACATACGTCACATTCAAAAGAAACACAAAATTGTGGCTAATTCAACAACAATCTTGTTCTCATATTTAGTTTTTACACTGTGCTCTCTCTGTATGTCTTTTTCTCTTTTCCATTTTTTATCTAATTTCCATTTCCATTTTCCCATTTTTAATAATGTTAATCTGTATTATCATTTTTAACCAAATGCCCTATTAGGGACAAGTGTTGCAAATTATTTGGCTATAAACACTATGATGCATACATCAGATGACTGTTTCAAGTGTATCTATGTTTTTGTATCTGTCCCTATTTAAATAAACCTTAAAAAAAAATATATATATATATATAGTTTTTCATCTGCATAATGCTAAGAACAATGTACGAATTTCTATGCTCTGCATGAGCCCTGCAAATTATGTTTGAGGTTTTTTTTTAATGATTGGCAGATGGTTGCAAAAAGACAACATGTTTGAAATTTAAAAATTGTGAAATGCGAAGCGAGAGGAATTACTATGGGTGGAAGGGAGAGGGGGAAGAAGAAAGGGAGAAATGGGTGCCAAAGTAGTCACATGTAAACTGGAGAAACAACACCTCATATTCCACTTGTTTAAGAAAAAACTGCAGATGTTGGAAAAATCGAAGGTAGCCAAAAGTGCTGGAGAAACTCAGCGGGTGAGGCAGCATCTATGGAGCGAAGAAATAGGTGACGTTTTGGGTCGAGACCCTTCTTCAGACTGATAGGTGCTGCCTCACCCACTGAGTTTCTACAGCACTTTTGTCTACCTTCATATTCCACTTGTGTAGCTTACAAGCCAATTTGTATTGGCATCGAAATTTACAATTTATTTAAGCAACCTACAAACATCCCCTTCCTTATGCACACCCATTTCTCCCATTCCCATGGTGGACAACACGTCTTGTGCTTGGATATGTATGGAAAGAACAAACAAGCAAGTGTAATGATATTTATTAAAGTCTAGATGCATGTAATCCCTTATCACAATACCATCAATCAAACATCTTTCAAAGAGCAACATTCTGTTTCTATAACATAATAATGTGTAAAATGTGTTCTTTTAATTATTTTCCTCAAAGAAATATCAACAGAACGATGAACAGCAATATTTTAGAAATTGCAAGCCCTACTGAGCATCTGAAACATTATGTAAGTCTCAAAAAATATAGAATATTCAACAGAAAATCAATAACAGATTAACTCCTAATTTCTTTCCACAATGTCAACTTGTGTTAAGATGCATAGTACAAACAATATCAGGGCTCAAGCTGTTGAGGGGGATTACTGGGACTAAACATATTTTATACTACAAAGCTTCCGCTGAAGCATATCAGTAAGTAGATTAATTACACATCTTTGTCGGAGATCCACATCAAATTCTACTAGAGGATCAGTAGCATCTTTCTAATACAATTTTGATGACACGACAAAATGTATGTTCTGGATTCTTTTAATACCTATTTTGTTATTACATTTTTAGTTAAAATTCTGCGTATATTTGTTACAGGTAGTATGTTGTTTCTATTCTAATATGCACAATCTCACTTATTCATTAGTTCCCTAAAATTGTTGATCTAAATTTGTTGCCTGCCTGGCAATCACTTAATTTTAAAACTTGAAAGCACATTTCACAAGAACATCCACATTCTTCCATGTTTGCTGTTTCAAGCTTCATCTCTTGTGGGTCATTTTCTGAGCCCTAGGATTTCAACCCTAAAACTTGCCACCAAGTGCACTTCTCTTTCACCTTTAAAATGTCCTTTCAAAGCTATTGCTTTGACCAAATTCTTGGCTATCTGTCCTTTATCTCTTCATCTGGCTTTTTGCATATTTTGTTTGATAATTTTCCCATGCAGCATATTGTAACATCGATTCAAGTTGTGATTGTGAAGCCATTTCATTAGGGTATGGCATTCAATTGAATATATAAACCATATTGATGTAAATTATGAAAAATTTGGAATGCTGTTACAAGATTATTTATAACAAAATTAGTCAAATGGTCAAAAGCATCTAATTAGGCAGGATGAGAAGAATGGTAATTGAAAGTACATCTATTGTGTGACTGGTGGATTTGTGATCCTTGCATAATTACAATAATGAAACATTGTATGAAACATAAGCATTCTGAGGGAGTAAAATGTTATCTGCAACTGATTAAGAAAGAATTGCAGATGCTGGAAAAATCAAAGGTAGCCAGAAAAAGCTGGAGAAACTCAACAGGTGAGGCAGCATCTATGGAGCGAAGGACAGTCTGAAGAAGGGTCTCAACCCGAAACTTCGCCTATTCCTTCGCTCCATTGATGCTGCCTCACCCGCTGAGTTTCTACAGCTTTTTTGTCTATCTGCAACTGATTAGGTTACACAAAGACTGCTATACTCCACTCTGACGACAGATATCCTAAAGACGATTGTTTCTAATGTCCGTAGAATTGCATACCCTGTCTGCTTTGACTGGATGCAGATCCAAGAACAATACCATAAGAGAGGTATGATGGTGTCAAAAGGCACTCTGAGATTATTCTGCCATTCATGAGATCATCACCATTTCCCCCTCAATCCCAATGTCTTTTGATTCCAGATGCTCAATAATCTATCAGTTCCTAGTCTCGGCCTTTAATATACTCAGCGACTGAGCCTCCATGGCTAAGTATTCCAAAGATTTGTGTTGTCTGCATAAAGAGACTCTTCATTTGCATCCTAAATACCTGAGTTTTTACCTCCAAAACCATGCAGCAGTTTTTCGGATTTCTCTTCTTAAGAAAATCTTTCCAAACAGTCTTCCTCACAACTCACTTTCTCAGCCAGCATTGTAGTATTATCAAACTCATTTTGTCTCAATGTAGAAACAAAGAACTGCAGATGCTGGTTTATACAAAAGATGGACACAAAGTCTTGAGTCTGAAGAAGGGTCCTGACCCGAAATGTCACCCATCCTGTTTCTTCAGAGATGCTGCCTGACCTACTGAATTACTCCAGCACTTTGTATCTATCTCATTTTGTCACACCCTGGTCTGGAAATTCCATTGCACAAATTTGAAAAACATTGAACTGTGTTACTTAATCTGGAGCAGAAAAACATTGCACACATTTCTGGATGCCTCTGTGCTTGTTGGAATAGTCAACCCTTGATTTTTTTTGTCGACTCTCTTTTGTCCATGAGGCATTCCTCTGAAATGAATCTCAATAAATTGAAATACCACAACATTGAGGATTAAGTTTCAGCATGATGTTCAAATTCAATGGTCTGAAACATAACAGTTTTCATTTGCCATAAGAACAAAGAAGTTTTATCAACCCAATTTCCCATTATTATTTAAAGGGACAAAAGGGACAGCAGTCAAACGACATTCCTTTCCTTCACTGAAATCTGCGCTCTCCTACATTTTCTCCCATCAAACCACAGCCATCTTTTGCCAAGCATAAAGACTGAACACTTCTTTGGACTCTTGCTCGTAGAACATGCCTTCTGTCGTTATTATTCTCCAAAAGTTAGCCAAGGTCCCTCTTGCTCTCTGGGAGTATTCCTGAGCCTTCTCCTGTCATTTTCTTATATTTATTTATTTATTTAAGGAGGCTATTCAGTCCATTAAATCTATGCTAAAAGCAATTCCATATGTCCCATTTCCTCATTATCCTGTTCTGACTTATTCTCTCTCACATGCTCATCAGCATGCCCTGATTTTCCTTTTATCCATATACGCAGGGTAATTACAGTGGCTAACTAACCGACTAACCCACATGTCACTGGGATGTGGGAGGAAACCGGAGTAGCCAGGGGAAACCCATGTGGTCACTGGGAGAACATGCAAACTCAACACATACGGAATCTGAGGCCAGTATCAAACTAAGTACCTGAAGTGTGAGGAAGCAATACTGCCTACTGTGTCACACTGATGCCCATTGCAAAATCAATTCTTTATTCTGGAAGTTTGCTGCTGGCACTTGTGTACATGGCTTTAAGAACACAGCTGCTTAACTAAATGGCAGCAGTTGCAGGAACTTGCAACAGATCATAACAATAGCACACTGAAAAAGACACGGTGTGGGCTTAACAGGAAAACCTCACAATGCAGTTCTGAGAAACTCACAACACAAGAACACACTGTGTAACTTTTGAAAACGGTGCTAGAGTCCCAATTGGTAATGTATAGTACTTATATAGAGAATACTAGTATAGAGAAGGGTCTCGACCCGAAACGTCACCCATTCCTTCTCTCCAGAGATGCTGGCTGTCCCGCTGAGTTACTCCAGCATTCTGTGTCTATCTTCAATGTTTGACTTTCAGCGATATTATATTATGCAGTTCCCCCAAGAACTGCATGTTGTTAGCATCCACCCAATAGAGGCAGGCTATCATATGTGCAACAGTTCATTATTTTCTGATTAACATTGAAGATGTTCCCATTGGTTGGGACCAAGTTTTTACATTGTGTTGAGTTATGCTTAGCACAAAAAATATTGAGACATCATCAATTTGAGAAATCACATCTTATTATAATTTCCCTCATAAGTTAAAAATTAGAAATAGCACATTGTTCTCCTGAAAATAATTAACTTTTTCAGGTGACCTCAGACAAAAAAGCATGATAGCCGCACTAATCTTTTAATTTAGCTTCTTAACATTAGAATTCTGAGGGAAAGATTTCTGACATTGCATTGTGTGAATGCATTTACAGAACCATTAGCAATGCAAACTAAGTCTTGCATGATAATGCTGGATAATGCTCTGTTCTAGCTAGATTACTGTTCACTGAGCAACTATCTTCACATTGACGCCATAGCCCGAGAATGATTCTTGTTTGTACCAGTGATGAAGGTACATTTTTTCTGCACTAGAACAAGAGCAAGGTTGCTTCACAGTTCCAAGTGAACTATTGTGACTTCTGTCTGTAAATAGATGGGCGGTTTAAACCCCCATTTCCATAATTGTATTATAAAATATTTAAACATGCGGTTTCCTAATTTTAAAAAAAATTGTTAATCCTTTGCATATATCAGACTCCAGATCAGTGCAATAAAATTAATTGTTCCTGTTTTCTATACAGTATCTGTACACTGATAAATAATCATTTTGCAGAATGTTACAATTTAATATTTAACAGTGTGAAAGATGAGTTGCTTGCGTTTTAATGCTAGCCATCATAAATAAAGGATTGGCATGTACAAGTTATCGTTTACAACTTCAAGTTTTCCTAAAGTGCAGCAAATTCACAGAATCAGAAATGAAACACAAGGTGTGATGATTAATTTTTGATTTGGTTGTTTGAGGGATAAATATTAGTCAGGAAATCCCATCCACCACCTCAATATTCTTCAGATAGTTCCATGTCTTTTGTTTCCACCTGAGAGAATCTTGGTTCAATGTCTCATCCAAAATAAACAGTCCAAAATGCAGTCTTCTTTCATTACTGCATTTGAAATGTAGCTTCAAATATATACTCATGTTTATGCATACTGCCTGAATCAATAACTTTATCGATTAGAGATATAGCGTCTATCACCAAGACTTGCTTCTGTTTTACACTATTAAATCCATATTATTCAAACTCCTGACAGAATGGAGGGGGTTACTAATGCTTGTAGTTAATCATAGAACTTTGTCTGGCAGGAAGATGCCATCACTTCGTTTTATTTCCTCTATCAACTATTACTAACTAATTTTTGAGAAAAAGTGGAACTTGGCTAATTAATTGGTGACAAGCAATTCCCTCTGAGTTTCTCAATGATCTTTCCTTGACACCGTACTTTCTTTTTAAATACAACATTAAGCCCGCAGTGTCATCATCAAAATATGGTTGGTTTCTTTTTTGCTGACATTGCCCATGACTGGATTACTGCCTTATAAACCCTCCATTGTTTTTATTTTGTCCGATTACTTGTCTCATATCCAGGAACCGAGAATAAACTCCATGCAACTAAACAAAGACATTGATTTTCATCCTTAGGCTTAATACCCAGCTGCTGTATCCATCCTTTTCTCTAGTGAATGATTGAGTTTGCACCAGTTTATTTGTAATCTACTTAACCATGAGATGCTCATTTAACTACAAAAACCCTCCATTATTAAGTCTACCTATTCCGACTTCATTTACATCACCCAAAACTATTCTCAACCAAAACACTGGTAGATTGGCGGAGAAGCTGATTTGAAAATTATCTTTGAGTTATTTTAGATGAAAGGCCAGATTCATCAAGCAATTTGGATGTGTACAGCCGGCTGTTGTGTTAAAAAAAATCCTTTTACTCCACTGGGTCACATAGCAGTGTTCGGAACCAGAGTCCCAGTGAAGGGTAGCATCAGGAAGAGGCAGTATGGCCCAAGGATAGTCTCCACCCAGCAAACGATCAGCCCAGTATAACAGAATCTCAGTCATTTTATTCTGATAACATTACCTGCATTATTATTTTACGAATAACAATTTCCAATGCTTACATTGCATTGAATTTCATTAGCATAAGTAGGAAAATTAAATGAGAGGACTTTTTCAACTGAGAATAATTGTGTAAGAGCGTCATAATAATTAAAATTGTAATGAATGCTTGTTGAAGGTAAAGAGTGGAATGGAATGCAATGGGAAGAATACATAACAACAGTTTCATTGCGAGAATAAAGAAAAGAGGACATATTGCTGCAGAAATTCATAGAACTGTATATCAGGCTGAATTATATCCATGAATTGCTCTTCAAATTTTCCTCCGGCTGCACAGAATGAGGAGTGGCGGGACTCTTGTGTCCTAAATTCCAGGCAACGTTTCCTTTTCTGAAGAAGGGTCTCGACCCGATACGTCGCCAATTCCTTCTCTCCATAGATGCTGCCTCACCCGCTGAGTTTCTCCAGCATTTTGTGTCTACCTTCCCTTTTCATCAGGCTGGTTGACTGATGGGAGCGGCAGCTGGAAAAAGGTCCAGAGAGGAACAACTCAGTTTAGTTTATTGTCATGTGTATCGAGGTACAGTGAAAAGCTTTTTGTTGTGTAGTCATCAGAAAGACAATACATCATTACAATCGATCCATTTACAGTGTATAGATACATGGTAAGGGAATAACATTTAGTGCAAGGTAAAGCCAGCAAGTTCGATCAATCAGAGTCCGTGGGTCATCAAAGAGGTAAATAGTAGTTCAGCACTGCTTTCTAGTTGTATTAGGATGATTCAGTTGCATTGCATTGTTGTAAACTTGCATTGTTGGAGGTTGTTGACTGACATTCTGGGATTGAGTAATGGACAGGGGATGTTAACTCTTTTTTTTTGAGGGGGGGGGGGCAAAAGGAAAGCACCTGTCACATTCTCTGCCATACTTTGCTGTGGTGTCTACAAACCTGATCAAACAATATTTCTTCCTGCTATGGAAATCATAGCAGCTTCTCTACTCAGACCCCAATAAACACCCACAGAGATACAATTGCCGTAACAAAGCGCTAAGTGTTACTTTGGATGAAGCTGGGTGACATGCTGTAACTTTAAATTAAATAGTAAGATTAAACAAGAACTTACAGGTTTGAAGTTTGATCTTTATTTTATGAGGCGTTACGTTGGTGATTACGTGAAGAAGACTCCGTCAGGCCGCATGCGCGTCAATCTTCAAAGCAGCGGTATGAAATCACAGGTAACAGTAATTTAAGTATAATAGTAAGAGCAGCAACCTAGAACTACCAGATGACCTTTGTGAGAGAGGGTTGGGCATGGATGGCATGTAATCACCAACGTAAACCTTCATAAAATAAAGATCAAAACTTCAAACTGGTAAGTTCTCATTTAATCTTACTATTTTACTTCGGAGTCAAAGATGAGTTCGGAAGATTTCAAAGCTTTGTGATTTCGTGCCATAGATTCAAATCCAGGCGTCTAACTGCATCGATTGGCTCAGAATGAGGAAAGAATCAATAATGCATTAAACCATGACATTGATTTTAAATGTAATAATGGTTTAATTTTTAAAGAAAACAATAGCAACCCCTCTGTCCTAGGGGGAAGCTATAAAACTGAACTTAAAACAGAACGGGCAAATACCCGTGGTCCAGCAAGTGGTTTATGATAATATTGCTGAAACATCCGTTCACTTGACCACCCTGCGGCCACGAGGATATGGTCTATGGGGACGTGCATTGCCCTGGCCGCTGACGTTGATGCCGCCCTGGTGGAATGAGATTTACAAATGTCAGTGTCAATACCTGCATAAGCGAGAACCTGCTTTAGCCACCTTGAAATAGTCTGAACAGACACCTTACTATGCGGTTTTCTGTGGCTAATCAATAATGCTGATTCCGCACCTCTTAGGGTGCTGGTGGCCTTGATGCAACATAATAAGTGTGACACCACACAAAGGCGTGAATCCATAGGGTATGCCGAAAAGGTAATCCTAAACCCTGTGTCTGCTCTGTTTTAGTAGATCGTAGATGGAAAACGTAATGGCATCTGCAGATACTTCCATCCTGTCGAGTTGCAGTTTCTGCAATGTCTGCACCCGTTGCGCCGAAACCAGTGCCATGAGCATGACTACCTTCATGGAGAGTTTGGCCAAAAGACAGGGCTGTGATAGGAGTCCATTGACGAAGGAGCATAAGTACTTAGCTAACTTCCCACATTGTTGAATACCTGGGCCTGGGAGGATTGGAATAATCGTTCTGATCCCATCCATAAATATGAAGACAGGGCACTTTTGGCCGTGTTGATCACACTATAGCTTAATCTTTGATAGGAACTCTAGTACGTCGGAGGTGCCTGCTGTGTAATATGAAATATTTTGCCGGAAGCAGAACACCTCCCCTTTCTTTATATAAGAGATGTACTTCTTCTGGGTACTATCTCTCCAGGCCGCAGTAAGAACATCCACAGTGCGATCCGATAGTCCTCTCCCCAGGTATGGCCTTCTTAGAATCTGCAAACCAACAGATTGATATGATCATATAAAGGGTGTTGACCACCAGTTACAGGGTGTACCAGTAGGTTTTGATGTTTGGGATCAGTCATCAGTGGCTGTATGTTTATCTGCAAAACGAGAGGGAACCATGCTGAGCAGGCCAATCAGGTACCACCAATACTCCTGAGGCGGAGTCTTGCTTAATTTTTTGCAGACACCGACTGATGAGGCAGAAAGGAGGAAATGCATACGCAAACATTCCACCCCAATGCAGCGAGAATGCATCTACCGCTGCTGCCCCAAGATCTGGTTCCCATGAAACATATTTAGGCAACTGGTGGTTTAGTCTGGATGCAAACAAATTGATATCTGGCATCCCATACCAAGCCACAACATTGTTAAATATGTCATGATTCAACATCCATTCTGTGTTGTCATTGAATTTGCGAGGCCTTGTGTCTGCCATAATCTGTTGAATCTACCTGGTAGGTAGAGAGCTGAAAGCCAAATGTCTCTGGAAATATACCAGTCCCAAATCAGATTTGCCAATCTATCACAAGATTCCATCTTGATTCCACCTATATGATTAACATACGCCACTGCCGTAGTATTGTCAATCTGAACTTGAACATGCAAGTGACATTTAGTAGAACAGTAAGCTTTAAGCCCATAAAATGTTCCCAAAAGCTCTAAATGATTTATTCCTCATGATTGCAGAAGAGGTGCCTCATGCATATTTCATCTGCCTCCAAAGCTGGAAATAGTATCAGTAGCGCCCCAACCTAGCGCACTGACATCAGTCTGTAAGACAATAGAGGGTGGTTCAACCAGAATTTGGCAGGAAGAACTTGAGACATTCATAATCCACCATCATACCTCAGCAATGGCCACAGCTGGTATTTGCATGGGCCTGTCATTACGACCTGAATGCATCGTCAGTGCCTGTTCCTTTACTCGTTGTAATTGCTGGTAATGCAGAGGTCCAAACTGCACAGCTGGAAATGAAGCCACTAATTTGCCAATCAAGCTGGCCACCTGTCTAATTGAAGGTTGTTGTGCTTCAATGAGCTTAATACAGCCTTCAATTAGCTGCAGCCTTTTGTCCCTGGGCAAAGTCACTGACATGTGATCCGAGTTAATAGTGAAACCCAAATAAACAATAACTCTGACTGGTGTTAATTTGGACTTATCTGGATGAATGATAACCCCAACTTCTCAAAAGTGAGCTTAACAACTGAAACTGATGATTCAGCTGTGTCCCTAGTCTTTCCTACAATTAAAATATAGTCCAAATAACCCATTACAATATGACCCTGAGCTCGAAGTAGCCCCAATATTGGTTTTAACAATTCGGTGAACAATCTCTGAGCTGAGGTTAATCCATTAGGCAGTGCTTTGAATTGCCATAATTGACTCATTCAGCTAAATTTCAAATATCTTCTATCATCGTAATGAACAGACACTGAGTAATATGCATCTTTAAGGTCGATGCTTGCCATATAACATCGTCTGGAAAGCAGGTGTTTAGCAGTAGTAAAAGTTTCCATTTTGAAATGCTTATACTGTACAAAGGGGTTAAGGCTTGTCAGGTCGAGGATGATTCTACATCCTCCATCCTTTTTTCACAGAGGAAAAATATTTGACACAAATTGGTGCAGTTGGCGAACCAATTTCTCAATTACCCCTTTTTTGCATAATTTTCCAAATCTGCCTGTATCTCCATATTCTCTTTCTGTGAGAAAATGAGTGTCCGGCTTGTAACATGCTGAGTGGGTGGACTCAAATTGGGATAGAATGCAATTCGAAAACTTTTTATGCTGCACAGTATAAACGGATCTTATGTTATCTCAGACCATTTATTTAGGAACCAGTGAAATCTCCCGCCGACTTGTAGGTGTCTTTCACTTAATATGTAACTATCAGGACCAGACCCTCCTACCTCCAAAGTGAATGGTGGAATTTGTTGTCCCCGGTCCCTGGTGGGAGGAGTCACGTTTGCTCATGCCCCAGTAGCAGTGCACCAACTGCGCACATTCGTAAATGCCCGGCTGGTCCCTTGACTGGCCCTGGTCTCTGCAGCCATCGGTAGGGGTGTTGGCGGCAAACAATTCTGCTGGTCATCAGGGCTTTAATTAACCCCACCGTCTTTGCCTCATCTTCGGTTCTTTCACTCGCTTAGCGAAGTCGTCCCCAAATAACAAATTTGGCGGTTGAATATTACTTGGCTTGCAGAGAGTCGCGAATCTAGGGTGTATCGTAGGGCGTATTGCACTTTTGTGCAAACAGTTTATTTTAAAGTGGGCACTGCACAGAAGGGCTAAGGCTCCTCGTCCACCGATCTGGCGAACGCCGTAATCGAGCAAACGAGCGAGCAACTTCAGCACCCGCTGGAGCTACATTTCTTGTGCCCGAATACCAATGCCCATATGGCCCCATATCACCTGATTAACCGCCGGTACTTTCAGGAGTTGGCAATTAACCGGGGTCTCATATTTCTTCGCCGTCTCGTCCATGGTCAGCTCTTTAAGCTGATGGGAGAGTAAATAATTTATATTTGTTGCCAACTCGTTATCCAATGGCTCCCCAGCCTCTCTGGGGACAGCAAATCTTGCTGCTAGACATGGTATTACGGGCTCATGCCCTTCACCCTGTGGGTTCTGTTCTCCCACAGATTCGGCGTCAGAATAATCCTGACCCGTCAAGCTCTCCTCCTCCAAGAGGGAGCGATTTAGCAGCCCTATTCCAGGCGCTGCTGGCGCGGGCCCTCCTGTAGGCCGGTGCGGATACCACCCCTCCTCCGGGTGTGTATCCTGATGGAGCATCCTCTCCAACAGGAGCTCTACTTTGGATAACTGTGTAAGAACGGCATCCTTTTCCGGAGGGGAACCCTCCTGGCCCGACTCCTCGGAGTCAATGGGCCTTGCAGACTTTGTAGTAGCCTTACGCCCCAATGGCGTGGCCACGGTGCTCAAAGGCACCGAGTCTGCAGTCGGTGGCCTCCCTGTCATCGACGGACTGGGTGAACTGAGCAGGCGCCCGCTACCCTCACTCCCGCGGTCTGTCATCTTACTAGCGGCGCGCCTCGCCTTCACCGTTGTCGCTCTCTGCATTTACTTTTTAGAAATAAACTTGCACCTGAAACACAAGGCTGCAACAAAAACGCGACCTCCAACCAAGCTTTCACTTACCTTGGGGTTTTTAAACTTACCGCTGGTAAATTTTAAACAAACCGGTCGCTGCGCCAGTTAATGAGGCGCATGCGGCCTGACGGGGTCTTCTTCAATTAGTCACTCACGTGACTTCAAACTAAAATGGGAAAATTAATGTTAAAATTAAATGTTAAAGATTTAACATGTCATGACAATTCGGGTGCATTTGAAATCCTAATTTCTCTTGTATATGCTGATTGATCTGCTGCACATTATACCAGCATTTGCAGTTTATGCTTTTTAATTGTTTGATATATTTTTATGCCTTGTTTCCAAGAGCCAAAGTTACACTTTGGGTCACAGTAATATCGCTGCAGAATAATAAAGTAAAGGAATAGCATGAGGTTGTATTTTGCATAGGAGAAATCTGTATTTAAACCCAGTTTCAAATAAAATATTTTCATTCAACAAAGAAGATTGAATATCACTGTTCTTCCAGAGCATGGGGATGAAACATCAAATGTAATGCTATGGCATGCACTGTTTGACATATAGTGCATTCAGAAAATATTCAGACCTCTTCGCTTTTTCCACATTTTGTTATTACAGCCTTATTTTAAAATTGATTACATTCTTTTTTTTTAATCATCAATCTACATGCAACACCCCAGAATGAAGAAGTGAAAACAAGTGTTTAGAATTTTTTGCAATGTAATTAAAAATAAATAACTGAAATATCACATTTACATAAATATTCAGACCCTTTGCTATGACACTCAAAATTGAGCTTAGGTTCATCCTGTTTCCATTGATTATCTTTGAGATGTTTCTACAACCTGATTGGAGTCCACCAGTGGTAAATTAAATTGACTAGACATGACTTGGAAAGGCACACACCTGGCTGTATAAGGTCCCACAGTTGACAGTGCATGTCAGAGAAAAAACCAAGCCATGAAGACAAAGGAATTGTCCGTAGACCTCTGTGAAGGGATTGTGTCGAGACACATAGCTGTGGAAGGGTATAAAACAATTTCTGCAGCATTGCAGGTCACGAAGAGCACAGTGGCCTCCGTCATTCTTAAATGGAAGAACTTTGGAACCACCAGGACTCTTCATAGAGCTGACCGCCCGGCCAAACTGAACAATTAGGGGAGAAGGGCCTTGGTCAGGGAGGTGTTCAAGAATAAGGAGTAAGCCATTTAGAACGGAGAAGAGGAAACACTTTTTCTCACAGGGAATAGTGAGTCTGTGGAATTCTCTGCCTCAGAGGGCGGTGGAGGCAGGTTCTCTGGATGCTTTCAAGAAAGAGCTAGATAGGGCTTTTAAAAATAGCGGGGATATGGGGAAAAGGCAGGAACGGGGTACTGATTGGGGATGATCAGCAATGATCACATTGAATGGTGGTGCTGGCTCGAAGGGCCAAATGGCCTACTCGTGCACCTATTGTCTATTGTCTATTGTGACCAAGAACCCGATGGTCACTCTGACAGAGCTCAAGAATTCCTCTGTGGAGATGGGAGAACTTTCCGGAGGAACAACTATATCTGTGGCACTCCCAGGAACTGGGAGACTCATCAGGCCTTTATGGTAGAGTGGCCGGATGGAAGCCACTCCTCAGTAAAAGGCACATGACAGCCTGCTTGGAGTTTGCCAAAAGGGTTGTTTTCACTGGTGCTCTGTTCTGATGAAACCAAGATTGAACTTTTTGGCTTGAATGCCAAGCATCACGTCTGGAGGAAACCAGGCACCGCTCATCACCTGGCCATTACCATACCTTCGGTGAAGCATGGTGGTGGCAGCATCATGCTGTGGGGATATTTTGCAATGGCAGGAACTGGGAGACTAATCAGGATCGAGGGAAAGATGAATGGAGCAAAGTACAGAGAGATCCTTGATGAAAACCTGCTCCAAAGCGCTCTGGACCTCAGACTGGAGCGGAGGTTCACCATCCAACAGGACAATGACCCGAAGCACACAGCCAAGAAAATACAGGAGTGACTTTGTGACAAGTCTGTGAATGTCCTTGAGTGGCCGAGCCAGAGCCCGGACTTGAACCCGATCGAATATCTCTGGAGGGGCCTGAAAATAAATGTGCATCAACACTCCCCATCCAACCTGGCAGAGAAGAATGGGAGAATTTACCCAAATACAGGTGTGCCAAGCTTGTAGCGTCATACCCAAGAAGACTTGAGGCTGTAATCACTACCAAAGGAGCCTTAACAAAGTACTGAGTAAAGGGTCTGAATACTTATGCAAATGTGATATTTTAGTTATTTATTTTTAATTACTTTGCAAAGATTTCTAAACACCTGTTTTCACTTTTTTTATTATGGGGTATTGTGTGTAGATTGATGATAAAAAAAATAATAAAATAATCTATTTTAGAATAAGGCTGTAATGTAACGAAATGTGGAAAAGTGAAGGGGTCTGAATACTTTCTGAATGCACTGTAATTCCTTTGTATTCTTTTCCACACTATGAATATTGAATCTACCTTTACCTGCCATAAGTGTGAGCCTACTATTATATACTCAGGGAATAATGATAGTTGGAATAAAGGAAAAGTTATTTTAATGTGATCTTTAGGTTATACATAAAAGGAGAAGAGTAGATTAGCTCACCAGAAAGGTGGTGACATATTAATGGATAGAATATAGTTCTTTGGAGCAATATATTCTAGACCCAAAAGAAGGGAGGTCTGAATTAAGGGAGTCCGATAAGCGAAAGAAACAATGATGGAAAAATAAAGGAAAAAATGTTCAAAGATAATCACTATGTAGTTGGATTGAATTTTAGCTTTGAAGATGTGCTGTTAGTGTTTCAGTTTCTAAGATTGCAGATCTTGGCACCGGTAACTTCAACTGGATGAGATAGCGAATGATGATAACACATTGGTCAAAACATTTATTGGGTGAAACCAAAAATAAACAGTAGGATTTACAGTAGGTTCAAAAAAATACCTGCACCTATGCTCGTCCACTACAAAACTTGCAGGGAATGAGCTTCTCTTCCCAAATTAAATAATTGCGCAAGACAGAGGAGGTGAGGGAAAATGTAAAACTAGGTGACAACATTAATGAGTGTGTAATTACCCATGGCTGAGTGAAATATGAAAACAACTGTAAGGGAAGACAATGCAGACTGTACAAGATACAAAAAGGAATATGAAAATACAGCAAGTGGGGAAATGATTCACTGAGCAAATCAGGAACATGGAGAGATTAGAACACGTAAATGATATATGCAGTGAAAGCAAAAATTAGTTCATTGGTTATTCAGAGAGAGAAAAAAATAAAGATGTCTGAGGGCCCGTGGAAGAAATTGGAAGGATAATGGCTGTCAGTGGGGTCAAGAAAAGAAGTGAATCAATAAGAGTGCTCAGAGAAAACAGCATTTTACTTAAGGAAGGTCAACTTATCCATGGTAACCTTCATGGCTGGACTCCCTGCCAATGCTCCCAGTGTAGGATTCATGTCAGAGTGTATGCCCATATACGTAGCACGTGGATGGATTAATATACCGTAATTTATAGACATGCACGGTGTACACATCAAATACTCAATCACATTTAGCTACATCGATTGAGCTCTGAATAAAATTATTTAATGTTGCACATAAAAAATATTGCACAACATGATTGAATTTCCAAGCCAAGATCTTTAGAATTGGGCAAATATGCTGTTACATATAACAATAAATAGAAGAGCAAGATGAAATTCAAACCACGCAGGTATTAAAATGAAATTCTATCTGGATTTAATAACATTACAGTTACAAATAGACTTTACAACTGCCGGCAGGATCTCAGAATGTACACCATTCTGTGTCACCTTTATAAATGTGTACTGCAGCTATAGCTGTTATTTTGTATCTCATACATTAGATAGATGGTTGGGTTTCTTTTTTCAATATAATTGCAATTTCACTGCAGACTATTGGCAAATTTGCACCCACTTTACAAACATTTATCCTTTCATTTGCGTATCAAAATATGTAAAATTTGTCAGCAACTAGGGAAATATTCTGTGCCTTAAAACCTT
This sequence comes from Okamejei kenojei, assembly GCA_035221665.1. Taxonomy (NCBI): domain Eukaryota; kingdom Metazoa; phylum Chordata; class Chondrichthyes; order Rajiformes; family Rajidae; genus Okamejei; species Okamejei kenojei. The sequence continues at coordinate 10,929,975 of CM069143.1, forward strand.
TGCAAAACACTTTTTGATTTAACAATTTTCTTTCAGATATCTGTAATTGATATATTGTATGTATGAATGAAATGGCTGAAAATCTGCTTAAGATAGAAAATGCACATTTTAAATCTGGGTGTCTATCCACCACTTCAGAGTAACTTAATTATGTCAATAAAATTAACCTTCAATACCCACTTATAAAATGCATTTCCTGCTTTATCAGTATACCAGTTAGATCTTCAGCAAAGTATAATTAAATTCACATTTAATAGCTTTTAAGGATTATGGTGAACTTGCATTCAAAGGAATTACATTTTACAGTCTCCCCAAACACTTGCAATTGGCAATAGCAGTATTTCCCATTGGTGATGAATTCACGCTGTGAGTTTATGTCCATGGGGACGGTTTGTTGCATGATCTACTTTCCCCTTAATTTATGTATAATGGAATTTTAGCAAAAGTGTTAAGATCAATGTTTATTGCCCATGCCTAAGTAGCCTGGAGATGTTGTGGATAAGACGCCTTTTAATGGCTGCATTTCTTCTGCGGGGGTATTTCTGCAGCATCTCTCTTGCTGGTGCCTCCTCCCTGCCCCACTAGAGTCTGAAGAAAGGTCCTAACCCAAAACATTACATCCGTTTTCTCCAGAGATAGTGCCTAACCCGTGAGTTACTCCAGCACTTTATGACTTCCAATATTTATGTAGTTGCTTTACTTAAGTTCTAGGTCAATCATTAATCCCCAGGACGTTGACAGTGGGGCATCTGAAAATGGCAGTGCATTTAATGTCAAGGGTTTATTGTTTGGCAACTGGATTTCCCAAGTATATTTAATATTAATTGAAAACATTGGAGACCTACAATTGTGAATAACTTGCATTTTGAATTCTACAATATTTTGAGTTCCTTATGCCAATATTGGATGAACACAATAGCAATTATGCAGGTTGTGGTGACAATTCGGAACTTTAAGTACTGTAATCTTTCCTCAGTCACTAATGGCTGTGCACAGAGTTCAACTTAATTAAATTCAATTGAACTGGATTTGGCAGCAGGCTGCAATACTATAATGTTTTTAGTGCTAGAGATTGTACACAAGTTTCCAGTCATGTCTTATTGTTTTGTTCCAAACTCGAGTTCAATTTTTTTCTGAATACATTTCACAATTCATGTCATTAATGTTTGATTACAGTGTGCCAATGGTCACTTAACAATGCACAGAACAATAACCGCATGACAAAATTATTCCCCTGATTAATGAAACTGTTGAAATACAGGAAAAGAGACCAGAATAAAACTTCCAAGTAATTGTTCTATTGTGTTTATTGTGTTCATTCGAGGTGTTATTGAGTCACTCTGATTCATTTATGATACATAACAAAAAATGATTACTTACTGTAAACCAGCACTTGTTTTCCAGTTCAGGAATCTTGATCAATCCTGTAAAGTGGTTTCCCTCTTTATCAGCACACCGTTAAAGTATTGCATCACATATAATGATAATTTCCTCAGCTTTGATAAGTGCTCCAGTGCAGAGAATTAACTGGTGGGAGGGTGTAGTGGTACATGTAAAATTGGTGAAGCTGACTCCAACGTGACCACTCCAGGTTTTAGTGTCAACCAATCAAAGGTGAGTAACTTTGGCCATAAAAAATGCTTACGGAGCTTACGTGTTTCTATAGCTTCTGAATGTTTCTTTTCTTAGCTTGTGGATGCTGGGACTTGAGTCTTCGGTATTCCAGAAGATAAAATATGATAGATTTAGGTGGTAAGCTCCATTGTTGTACAGCTGTGGGTCAGGAGAAGATGCTATGTTTTCCCCAGCCCATCAAGATAACCTCCACACAACCCTATCATCTTGATTGGACTATCAACTTACCGCCCTGTTCTCCCACTCTGCATCTTAGTGACATTCAACACTCCTCTATCAATGATGCCAGCTCTGTGATTCCCATTTATAATTTGATGAATGGTCTAATAGACTTTGAATGCATAAATCTAATTTTCTTAATCTTCCCTTGTTTTAGTGACAGAATAGGTTATCAAGGTCTATTGTTTATAATTCTTGATATTCCATTCACTTGACCATTTCCATGGTTATACTATGTTCTTAAATTCAATACAAAGGCTGCCATTGATTCCGCACCAAATGTCTTTGTGTAATTTGTCGATATGTTTGTTTGAGAGAGGTGGCAGAGTACGTTCCATTTTGGTATTACCACTATGATCCTTGTAAAAGGATGAAGTTAGCTCAATTTTGCAAAAACAGTTTGCAAAATTTGTAAAAATAACAATACTTTTCCCAGTAAAAGGTATTTTGTACACTGACCTAGAGACTGGAATGCATAATGTTTCCTTCCATGGTATGTGACTGAAAATTGATTTAACTTTGAGTATATTCAGGTCGAGTCAGCCAATCGAAATATCTGCCTGGGCACTTTGCAGCATGAGTCACCTTTGTGACTTATATTGGATTTCTATGTCAGGGATGAATGGAATGAATTAATCCATGTGCAAGGTTCATTTCAGAGATTTGCAGGAAACATTGTCCTGGGGACATCCCAAAAAAGATACTCCTGGGACATCCCAAAAAAGATACTCCTGGGACATCAGTGTTAATCCCCTGACTTGGAGACTTACAGATAGATGGAAATCCACCCTTCAGATATTATCAGCTTTTGTTATTCCTAAACCTAAATTAAATCAATTTTCAAAATAGTTGATTCAATTACTATCCTGATAATCTTATTCAGTTTCTGATTTATACTTTGGCTTATTAAATATAAATATGTTCAACAAATTTGAATAATAATTCATATGTGAAATGCTCACTGGTATCATTATGTATTTGCATGTTTTTGAAACATGAAATATAAACTGTGAGAACAACATGTGCACCAACTAGGCAGAAAATTGCTGAAATAATTATTGTTGAAGTGACCGGTGTATGTTTTTTTTTGTGTCTTTATGCATTTATATTGCAATATACTACTCCACTGGCATCTCTAATTCTACATGTGTCTATTTCTGTGCAAATAGTTTACATTTAAAAGGCTGTAGACAACAACAAAAAAAAATACCTTCATTATTTTGGTGCAAAATAATTACTACATTTTATGTTCTAGAAAAATCCAATAAACTGGACATTACGGAAAATGAATTATCATTAATGAGGCCAAAAAGGTTATAAATAACAGATGGGCAATTTGAGGCAGATTAATAGGGGTTTAAGACCAACACATGGTATACACTGAGTGATGGATTAAGTGCAGTATCGTATTTAATGGTTGATTTAACTAAAAGTCCCGTGGGCCTCATATCTGCATTACAGTGCACTCAACAATTAATTCCTTGGGTGAGATATTAAGATTGACAAATAACAAAGTCTCATAGTGCAAATGATTGCTATTAAAGAAAAGAAACCCAACAGAAATGGCAGGTGCATCCCTTGACCAATTTTCCTTCATGCTTCTCCAATCCTTGTTTACACCTCTCTTACTTAATTTAAATTAACGCATATTAGCTGTCACAGTATCATTCAGCACTTGGGAGAGTTTGGTTCCATAATGTTGGCTATGAATACATTTTACAGAATAGTATTATCTCAACTGTTATTGGATATACAAGAGACGAAGATTGAGAAGTTAATCAACGCACATTGATGAACATTAGTCAGTTGTGGCTCAGTTCCCAGGATGTGGGTCAGCATTTGAAAATATTGAGTAGCAGAGTGGCACGACAGAGAACCTGCCTCACAGCTCCAGTCACCGAGGAGTCAACTGTCGGAGTTGAATGATTGATTTAAAGATATAAAATGGAAATAGGCCCTTCAGCCCACAGAGTCCATGTTGACCTTCTAGGATAGTATGAATGCTATGATTGGAAAAGTTACTTATGGGTGTTCTGGTTTCCTCACATATTCCAGAAATTTGCAGGACAATTAGTAAAGTAAAGTATAAAGTAAAGTTTCCTTTATTGTCATTCACACTTTTAGTTTGAACGAAATTGCATACCTTGCAGTCATGACAGAGAACAAAATAACAGAACACACAATGAACACAGTTTAACATCCACCACAGTGAGTCTACCAGGCACCTCCTCACTGTGATGGAAGGCAAAAGTCTTAAAGTCCTTATCTCTTCCTTCCTTATTCTCCCTCTGCGTTGAGGCGATCCAGGCTTTCGATGTCGGGCCCCCCGCCGGGTGATGGTATGTCCCGCGGACGAATCCGAGCACTGCAAACGGGCCGGTACAAACTCTGCTGCCCGGGGCAGACGGAGCTGCCACCCTCCAGTCCAGCAGACGAAGCTGTTGTTGTGGGAGCTCCAGAGAATATGAGAATTGACCAAAGGCCCAGAGGTTGGCTTCCACTGACTTTCCTCTGTCTGTGTTGTAGTGCATAATGCATAAAACAAAACAGAAATGTAGGGCTGGATTAAACACAGAGGTGTTTTCTTTAATCATAAAGGAATGTTAGGCTGGTGTCAGATACAAAAGGGCCATGAATGGCAATTATGATCTGTGACCAGGTGTATCAGCTTGTGAGGTGGGATCCTGTAATCAATATTGAGGGCAAAGTTGAGCATAATAAAAGGATTGAAATCAGCAGAAAGTTGGGGCCTGAGATTAGCATTTGGGGGAATAGATGTTAACTCAAGGTCCCATGATTGATGGTTGAGTCTTGCCAGTGAGTGGGTGTGTGGACTTGATTCAGGTGATCAGAACCATCATCGAACCATTGTAGGGTAGCGCAGAAGTAGAGTTGCTGCCTTGCAGCGCATGCAGCACCAGAGACCCGGGTTTGATCCGGACTACGGGTGCTGTCTGTACGGAGTTTGTACGTTCTCCCCGTGTCCGCGTGAGTTTTCTCCAAGATCTTCGGTTTCCTCCAAATACGTACAGGTTTGCAGGTCAATTGGCTCAGTATAATGTAAAAAAAATGTCCCTTGTGTGTGTAGGGTAGTGCTAATGTGTGGGGATCGTTTGGTGGCGCAGACTCGGTCAGCCAAAGGGCCTGTTTCCATGCTGTACCTCTAAACCAAACTAAACTAGAGATGTTTATGGTAGGTGTGCCAGGGGGAGCTGTTGGGTAAGTTTGAGAGTGAGACTGGAGGTGGTGTTACTATGGAGGTTGGGGGATGGGCATCCAGAGGAAAGCAGAGTGTAAGGGGAACCCACCTGGGTCAGATTCCCAAAGCAGTGTTGAGACCCGTTCATCGCATCATGGTGCATCAAAGCAAGCAGTAGATTTAAAACCTGGATGGGTTGAGGCTGCCTAACAACAGGTATGTTTCTCAATTTCTCCCAACAACACTTTAATGGAGTGACGTACAGGGATAGACACCAGTATGTGCACATCTGACAAGGAAAATTGCCAATCTGTGAAAATTAATTGGAAGAGGTCAAATCTCTAAGATTGTGCAATTTGACCAGAAGTCAAATAAATTACTCTCCATGCCAGGAAAAATCAATTTTCATGCACTGTGCTGTAAAGATACTGGTCTGTAACCAAATTTCCAAGTCAATATCCTTTACTTCATTTCCTGCAGTGAGTTTAGTTTTTCCCCATTGACTAAGACAAATGTGGAAGATTAGCAAACATTTGTAGGTCAATCTTTTATGTGCATTACAATATAATAATGAAAATAAAAATGAAGAAAAGTTTTGATTTGTTTACACATTTGTATTTGAAAATGAAGTACAGTGACACAAGTGGTTGAGATTGAGGTGTTGGCACATTTCCTATTTATTTCCAGTATTCTACTGTGACTGTCGGTCAGTCCTCGAAACTTTCTCCATCTGACTACAGTTTTATGTCAATTACCAATGTCCAATGTTTTGTCATCCAGAAGCCGTGGATGGCAAAAGAGGTCCAAACTCTCCTCAAGGACCGCAACACCGCCTTCAGCCCTGTACAGCGCTGCTAGAGCCAACCTGAAGAAAGGCATCAGGGATGCCAAAGCGGCCCACAAGAGGAAGATAGAGGACCACTTTAACAACAATGATCCACGGCGGGTGAGGCAGGGCATCCAGCACATCACCAACTACAAGCCCAGTAACAGTACGACGGCCGACGGCGACGCCACACTGGCAGAGGAGCTGAACTCCTTCGTTGCTCACTTTGAGGCAGAACCAGAAGAGCTCGTCACCATTCTCCCACCAGCCCCTAACAACACAACTACACCCTCACTGTGCAGGAGCATGAAGTGAGGCGGGCGCTCAGGGCGGTGAACCCGAGGAAGGCTGCCGGACCGGATGGCGTGACAGGAATGGTTCTGAAGGAATGTGCTGACCAGCTCTCCGAGGTCTTCACGAAAATCTTCAACCTGTCCCTGTCCAAATCCATCATCCCACCGTGCCTGAAGTCTGCCACAATCATCCCACGACCAAAAAAGCCTGTTATCAGCGGCCTTAACGACTACCGACCGGCCGCTCTCACACCAGTCATCATGAAGTGTTTCGAGAGGCTGGTTCAGCAGCTCATCAAAGCCAGCCTACCGTCCATCTTCGACCCACACCAGTTTGCCTACAGAGCAAATAGGTCCACTGAGGATGCCATCGCCACTGCTCTTCACACTGCACTGACCCACCTCGAACACCAGGGGAGCTATGTGAGGATGCTCTTCATTGACTTTAGCTCTGCCTTCAATACCATCATCCCCAGCAGACTGGTCACCAAACTCATGGATTTAGGACTTTCCCAACCCATCTGCCTTTGGATCAAGGACTTTCTGTCTAACCGCCCCGCAGACCGTCAGACTGGGCCATCACCTCTCCACCCCCATCACACTCAGCACTGGCTCCCCACAGGGCTGTGTGTTGAGCCCCCTCCTCTACACACTCTACACCCACGATTGTGCCCCCGCCCACTCCACCAACACCATCGTCAAGTTTGCAGACGACACGACTGTGGTTGGACGTATCTCAGGAGGAGATGAGACAGCCTACAGGGAGGAAGTCCAAAGACTGGCAGCGTGGTGTTCAGACAACAACCTCATCCTAAACACCACAAAAACAAAGGAAATTATCATAGACTTCCATAAGAACAGTGCAGCCCTCCAACCCCTATTCATCAATGGGAACTGTGTGGAAAGGGTCTCAGACTTCAGATTCCTGGGCACACAAATTGCGGAGGATCTCTCCTGGACCACAAACACCACCACAGTAGTCAAGAAGGCCCAGCAGCGACTCTACTTTCTGGGGATCCTCAGGAAAAACAACCTGGAAGAGAAGTTGCTGGTGTCCTTCTACTGCTTCTCTATCAAGAGTGTGCTGGCGTACTGTATAACCACATGGTATGCCAGCTGCTCTGCAGCGGACAGGAGAGCCCTTCAAAGGGTCATCAACACCGCCCAAAAAATCACTGGCTGCCCACTGCCCTCCCTGAAGGACATCTTCAGCTCTCGCTGCCATGGCAGGGCAGCCAACATCCTGAAGGACCCTTCCCACCCAGGACACAACCTGTTCCACCTGCTGCCCTCTGGCAGACGGTACAGGTCTTTCAAAACTCGCACGAACAGACTCAGAGACAGCTTCTACCCCATAGCCATACGTGAGCTTAACAATGCAAAATAAGAATTAACACTCACATTCAACTGAATTGTTTTTTTATATGTGTATATATATTAACCCTTCCTTATATTTTAAGATTGTTCTTGTGAATTGCACCATTGAATTGACTTTTTAAATTTTGTTGTACCATGTGCAATGACAATAAAGAGATTCTGATTCTGAAATGAACAAAAGTTAAAAATGTAGAATTATTTTTATTAATGTTCCTAATTGTTCAAAGCAAAGCCATTCCGAATCTATAGGTTTCTGAAGGAGAAAGAGGAACCAAGAATAAACCAGGAATCGTAAAAAAATAATGGCATAGTGTAATAAGGCCATGAAAGGCACAAATAAGTCACTGAGGTGGAATTCTATAGTTGAAAAGTGGACAGGTAATGTGCAGGCTTTGAACACTGCATAAAATCTGGACATATTATAAGATGGACAGTGAAACACTAATGCAGATTTGCAGAGTTATACTGGAATTAACAGCTTCTAACTGTAAGGAAAGGCTGAGCAAGCTGTTCTTTTTTTCTCTCCAGAAGAGATTATTGAGGATTGATTTTATAGAGATTTCTAAGTTTATGGAGGGGTTTAAGGTTTTTTATTGTGAGGCGGAGCTGGACTAGGGTCATCATCATAGGAACATCAAAACAAATCTAAGGGAAATCTGGGATATTTTTTACACATTTTTTAGATCGCAGAGCTCAGGGCACAATGGAGCAGGTGATCAGAAGAGATTGAATGAACGAGGTCATCTAAGAGGGTATGCTGATAGATTGATATGAAATAGGATGGGAGGTGTCCTGTGCAGATCATAAACTGAAATAAAAACCCATTGCTGTGTTTTGTGTAATGTAATCAGTGTCACAATGTTCTTATTGAAATTATAAAAAATAAGCCATGATTAATCAATTTTAGCCAGTTATTTTGGTTTCCCTCTTGAGGTCATCCTGTAATTTTGGAACTCTTTTCATCAAAGGACAGTGAAAGCAGAATCTTGTTTATAGGGAAGAGGTAGTAAGCAAGAGAGCAAACAGGAGAAAACTGAGAGAGAGTTGAGGGCAGGACAAAATCAAGCACGTGATTGGTGAATACAGCTGGGGGAGGGGAGGTTGGACAAGCAGGTAGATGGACAAAGGCTAGAGATTAAAGAAAATAAGTGTGAGTTAAGGATAGAACAGTTGTGAATTGTGAGGCGAGAGGAAAGTATATAAATGGAAAGGGATGGGGGAGGGAAAGGGGAGAAATGTGTGTGAATCCATAAGGGGCACAGGGAAGAGAGAGGGGAGAAATTGTGTTAGGGGGGTTACTTGTAGGTTAGTTACTTAAAATTGGAAAAATCAATGTTCATACTGTTTGATCATGAGCTACCCAAGCAGAATGTTAAGGGCCTGTCCCACGCAAATTACGCGACCTCATGGTCGCGTTGAGCCGAGACGGCCGAGCGAAGGTCTGGCGCGATTACATGTGTCCGCACAGCCATCTGGAGCATGTGACGTCATTTGAAGATGGACACAAAGCTGGAGTAACTCAGCAGGACCGGCAGCAGCTCTGGAGAGAAGGAATGGGCAATGTTTTGTGTTGAGACTCTTCTTCTGTTTGAAAAGAAGGGTTTTGACCCGAAATGTCACCCATTGCTTCTCTCCAGAGATGCTGCCGGTCCCGCTGAGTTACTCCTGCATTTTGTGTATATCTTCAATTTTCTTGGCCACCTGGGAGTAGAAGTGGGGACGGATCCGGACCGCAACGGCCGTGAACCCCAGGCCAATCGTTTGCCTGCTTCTGCTGCTATTGAAGGTGAGACATTGCGTCGCGCCAGGGTCTTGGGCCTGTCCCACTTTGGCCGTCAGTTCCGCGACAGGCCATTGGCATGCGAAGATTTCGTTCACTGCAAGCATTCCGTAGCCCCGCGCGATGTCGGGACCGGCCCCGCACACCTCCATACCCGTCTAAGTGGGACCGACCCCGCGCGGCCATACGGTGCCCGTGCGCCTCAAGCGACCAAGGGGTTGTGTAATTTGCGAGCCAAGGACGCGTAGGTGGGACAGGCCCTTTAGTGTTGTTCCTCCAATTTGCATGTGGCCTCACTCTGGCAATGGAGGAGACCCAGGATAGAAAGATCAGCATGAGAATAGGAAGGGGAGTTAAACTGGTTAGCTGCCAGGAGAACCAACTGACCTCATAGTGGAATTGAGGTTGTAATCAAATCACCTATGATCTTTTTAAATGATTGGGCAGGCATAAAAGGTTGAGTGGCCCGCTCCTTCTCCTAATTAGTATGCTTGTCTGTTCTATCAATGCTTTAACTCTGTACGAAGCCTCGTCTAAAGATGATCCAACTATAGATACCACACCAGCAATTGCCCTGCATGTAAGTGGCCAAGAAGCTACAAATGAGGCTATCACCTCATGCAGATAATGATGGAGGTCTTTTGGTTCCTCCATTAGATTTCTAAACTGGAATCATTCCAGTATCTCCACAAAGTACCTTATACACACCAATGTGTTCAATCGGAAATCCCCAAGATGATCAATGTCAAGTTAGCTCCTAATCTAAACTCAACCTGCAAGTAGTTGGATTTTAATGTTTCCCAAGGTTCCCATCATTTTTCACCTCCAAATATATCACAAGATTATCCTTTGCTCTGGAAGAAGTATAATGCAGCTTCCATTACCGCCTTGCCAGTTAGAAATTCCACTTCAATCTATCTCATAGAAATACTTTATATTAAAATTAACAGAAAACCAATTCTAACAGATAAATGAGAATTTGTTATTTTTCTAGAGATATTAAGCCTTGAGCAATCTTAAATCATCAAGTGTGAAATGCAGTGAGCTGGAATTGATCCAAATTTAGTGGTAGTTGTATTCAAGTAACTATGTCTTCATTAGCTTAATAGTCTTGAAAAACATTATTAATTAGGTCACTCATTTACATTAAGCTGTATTTGCTGTAATTTCTGGAAGAAATACATTCATATTTACTGTGGTCTGTTGCATGAATATGCTTCTTTGTTTTTGCTCTCTTCATTGGTCTTAATTTGTGTCTCTAACCAGATAATTAATAATAACCCATTCATTTCACTGAGTAGCCCACTTACTTTACATAAAGACAACAGATAATTTTGATGACACTTCAGCAGAAAATAAAATAAATGTTGATAGTATTGCATTTTTCTCAGCTAACTTCAACCAAATAATTTATAAGGGATTAAAAATTCCACGCCATATAATAACGTGTTAAAAATATCAATGTGCAGAGTACACATGACAAAATGTCCTGAAGTCTCTTGATGAAATAATTTCTTGTGTGTTTGTTGCATGAGGCATTAGTGCCTCAGTGATGTAGCTGTGTCTCTTGAGTGTTAGCTTGTAATAAGTGCATATAATTTTGCCAGTAACCAAAAAGGCAACTAGAATATTAACCTTTAGCCTTTATTTGAAGAACAATGGAGTTCAAATGTGAGAAAGTCTTGTGACAAATGTGAAGATCACAGCTGAGACATTGCCAATACTGCATGCCATTTTGGTCAAAGCACAAAGTGGAGGAGAAACTCAGCAGTTCAGGCAGATGGTGCTCAAGTTTCCATCACCAGCAGTTTCTGTTCACCAACAGTGTATACTGTTTTGGCCTCCTTATTTAAAGAGAGAATGTTACATTGGAAGAAGGTCAGATGAAGGGTACTCAAGTAATAGGATCACCTTTTGAGGAAAGGTTGGAAAAGTTGGGCAAATATTGAGGCAAGTTTAGAAGATTAAAAACTGATTTGATTCAAACAGTATTTTGAGGGGACTTGATAGGATTGATGGGAGAAGGGTTTTTTTGTGATGGGGTTATCTTGGATAAGGAGTGTTAGTTTCAGAATAAACAGTTAAAACAGAGATGAGAGAAAAATTATTTGGAATTCTCTGCCCCAATGAGATGTGAAGGTAAAGTAATTGAAAATATTAGGCATGTTGATGAAGGTTTAAACAATGGTTGTGGGAGAGGAGGAGGGGTGAAGAGTTATGAGGACCAGGCAAAGAAGTTGACCTGGAACCAAAATCAGATTATCCATAACCTGAATGAAGAAACAAGTTCCAGGAACTGTAGGCTCCTGTTTGTTTTTCCATATATAAAGCAATGGTTCTCTATGGAATCTGCTGCTGGAGGAAATTGGGTGGTTTAGGATAGAGTTCCTTGGGGAATGTTATAACATGCAATAATTAAATGGCCATTTTTAAATTCTGGACATGATTATGGCAGTAGATGTAGACAAGTGAAGATAAATTAATATCAGATTAACTCGCCTTAACCCTACCCAAAAATATGACCTCTACCTGAATTATGCTCAAAAACCCAAATCCATCATGTTTTCTGCAGCAACCTCCTTTTCAATGAAATGCGATCCCATTTACGTACTCCTTAAGTGGTTATTATTTTTTCTGTTGGAGGCTGATTTTCAGTCCTTTACAGGTTTTTAAATGGTCCAGTGTTTCTGCACCTTGTCGAAGAGTCTGAGCGACACAATGTTTAACTTCATAGAAGAAGAGGTTTCATTATCCAAAATCACATTGGAAACTGAAGATGCAATTGTATTCCGAAATCTATTTTATACTTCAGTTCAGTTGTGTAGCATATAACATTGTACTACACCATTTCACTTCTAGGCTGTGAATTTAAAATTGACAAGTTAGCACTATTAAAAAAAAACATTGCTTTATAGTGAACAAGACAGGAGATGAGGTAACCTAGAGATGTTTATGTTTTGTGTCCTCTGTCTCAACAAAGTGGATTTTACGGAGGCATGTTGTCACAAATTGATTATTTCACAAATACAAATGATGTTTATGATATAAATGCACAAGAATTTTCAGGTGATTTTGGATCAATATAATGCTCTGAGATTAGGATAAAAGTATCGCTCACGCTATGCCTACTTGAATGATAATTAACTGCACCAGGTTGCCATGACACAGTAATTGTTTTGCTTTTCAAACAGGCCCTAGAAGGCTCGAGGATGCTGGAGCCAAGAGCTGAGAATATAAATGTACTTTAATCCAATTCGTTATCTTTTTCCCACTCCTGCCACCCACAGTTTCAAAGCTTTGCGTGTTTCTCTACCTCACGTCTAAACTCCATCTGTTAATAAACCCACATTGTTGTTTGTTAGGGCAATGCCTTGTGATGTGTGTCATTCAGCTCTGACACTGCTTCATGCTGCATGGAGAAAGAGAGAAACATACACGACAATATTGACACCATTGCAAACCCAAAAATAGTGCATACAGGAGAACGATTTGCATTACATTTTGTTGCAGAAAGTAAGATAAGAATAGGTGTAAGTAGGTAATAGTAATCTTGAATGCCCTTCGCAATCCTTTAGACCTCAGTTGTCTGCCCATCAAGCAGGAGGATATCCTTTATTAAATCAATCAACAGCTTTGAGTATGGTTTCTTCCTTCTGCCCTTGTCTAGTCCCTTCTATTATATGTAGTCAATGTGTCCAAACACAGAAGGTCAGATCTATGAAGTGTTGCCAACTCTCTCTTATTGTAAAGGATTTCCTTTGAAGAAAAATAAGAATTCCTATGGGAAAGGAAAGTTCCCAGAAATATTTGGGCATATCAACGGTGTAGAATTCCCCCTTTTTAAAAGTTACTGGTTGCGTGACATGAATTCAAAGAGGTCACTTGGTATCTTTAAATTGGCTGTACAGACATGTGCATTAAAATATTGGTTACAAACAATTAGCTGAAATAAGAAGTAATTAGCTCAACTTTTGGCTAACGTTTTAAAAATGTAACCAAGCATGATTTAAAGATAGGAAAGTATCAGGTTATCGTAAATGCAGAAATGTCATAAATATTGTTTTTAAAAAAAAGGTTATGCTGAAAAATGATCGTTAGTCATAATAGTTCCTATTGAAAACAGTTTATTTAAGGCTAATGAAAGGACTGGTCTAACTTCACGATGTTGTGGAGCATCCCTTTGTTGGAATGTACACAAATCCCCCTCAGTAAGTGCTCTGCCTTTCACAGTGCCTTTCTCGACTCAAAACATCACCCATTCCTTCTCTCCAGAGGTGCTACCTGTAGTGCTGAGTTATTCCAGCATTTTGTGACTGTCATCAGAGTAAACCAGCATCTGCAATTCCTTCCTACACTAACAGTTTATATCCTTCCTCCAAACGCTAGCTGTAGTCCATTCTTCCTGCCAGCAGAGTTTCTTCCATTTTGATAATGTAGTTAGAGGAATTCAAGCCACAAAGTGCACACAAAACTCTGCACACTCACCTGATAATTCATTCAAAAATCAATGCTGGTATTGCAACTACTTTATCTGCTGTACATTTCCAATCTACCCTAATGCCCATTTGAAGAGATATCCACAGGGCATTGACTTCTTCCATAATTATATTCTTCTTAGGATGTTAAAGATGTTTTACGGATTATTTCGCACTTGCAGCTATATCCAATTCAAATGTTCTCCTGATGCTCTGACCTAAAAATACAACTGACATAAGGTTCATTAACAAATGTTAAACTTTAATTTAACAATTTTCGAAAAGTTGTATCTACAACAAAGATGTAAAAGCTGTAGCAGGCTCAGCACAATCAAACTTCATCGATTAGTTCTTATCCTACTTTCTATCACAAAACATAATGTGAATCATTCTCATATAAGCACTATGTTCGGGTTTGCAAAGATGTCACTCTTGTAATGTATATTTCTGCCTTTCTTTTTTTTAATTTTAACTTTTTTATTAGAAACATTGTACATACATTTTAATCATGATATGCAACATAATACATTTCGTGTACAACTTCTCTTTTTTTTTCTTTTATACACTTTAACCTATAATAGAAAAAAAGAGAAAGAAGAGAAGAATGAGGATAGTGGTGAAGTGTAGTCCGCAGTGGTTTGCGTTAGATGAATGATGATGGTTAAGTGCGTGCTTGAGAATGTGAAAAACAAAAAGAAAAAAGAAAATAAAACAAGGCCCCAAAGAGAAGATGGCCTTAAGAAGGGAAAGGAAATAAAAAATCCAAAGAAGGTAGAGCTAAACAAAAAGAAAGGGAATGTGCCTAACTCATAACGATTCACACCCATCACCTAGTTCTAAAACAATAACTTACAATAGGGTTATGCTGCACCATATTTCTGCCTTTCTAGATGCATCATGAAGCAGTATTAGAGCGAGAACAGAACTGTGGGGCACAGAGGATACAGGGGTGAAGGATCTATCTACAACTGCAGGGGGATAACATGTTTATTAAAGCTTCTAAAGAGTGCAGAGAAGATTTTCAGGGATGTTGTCAGGACTTGAGGGGCTGAACTATAGGGAGAGGTTGGGCAGGCTAGGACTTTATTCCTTTGAATGCAGAAGGCTGAGGGCAAATGGGACGAGCTGAGATGGGGCATCTTAATTGGCATTGGATGACTTGAGCAGAAGGGCCTGTTTCCATGCTGTTAGATTCTATGACTCCATGACTTGAGTGTTGATGTACTAGAAATAACGCATTGCTTTGTTTTGAAATGTGTTCAAATATTCAAATCTGAAAAAATTACATAACCTGCATAGGCCTGGATGGTGAAAGGCCTGGATAGAGGAAAGCCTAGATAGAATGGATGTGCAGAGGATGTTTCCACTAGTAGGTCTAGGATCAGAGGTCACTGCCTCAGAATTAAAGAACGTTCCTTTAGGAATAAGATGAGGCGGAATTTCTTTAGTCAGATGATGGTGAATCTTTGGAATACATTGTCACTGTAGGTTGTGGAGGTCAAGTCAATGGATGTTTTTAAGGCAGAGATAGATAAATTTTTGATTAGTACTGGTGTCAGGGGTTAAGGGGCTGTCCCACTGCGGCGACCTAATTGGCTAGTTTAGAAGAGTTTCGCCTCGACTCATACTCGCAGCATGGTCGACACGAGGTCCTAGGAGGTCTTTGTAACTCTCCTTCACTGCTCGAGAGTAGTCCCCGCCTACTCAAGGCCTCAGCTAGGTCGCGGCATATTTTTCAACATGTTGAAAAATGCCCGCGAGTAAAAAAAGGTTGCGATGGAATAAATCAATGTATTTTTTACTCGTAGGTTTAGTCGAAGTAGGTCGGCATGTTATTCGTAGGTAATCTAGGGTAGTCGAAGGTAATCGAAGGTAGTCGGAGGTAGTCGTAGATAGTCTTCAACATAGTTGAAGGGAGGTCAAAGGAGATCGAAGGAGGTCGTCTTCACTCTCCACTATTCGGTGTCCAATTTTCCCGAAGCTAGTCTTCAACATAGTCGAAGGAGGTCGAAGGAGGTCGAAGGAGATCTTCTACATAGACGAAGGAGGTCTTCAACATGACATTTTTTCAAACTCTCCTAAACTCACCAATTAGGTCGCCGCAGTGGGACAGCACCTTTATGGAGAGAAAGCAGGAGAATGGGGGAAAGATAGATCAGCAATGATTGAAGGGCGGAGTAGACTTGATGGGCCATTTGGCCCTAATTCTTCTCCTAGCGCTGATTAATTTAATTGTGACATTATCTAAAAATGAATTCATTACCATAGGAAAAACTGTGTAAAATTCAATCATTCACTCAAAATGATTTGTAACAATATTCACAGGTGCTTTTGTAAAATTACAGCAAAAAAAATAAACTGCCTAAATGTATCTTATTCATTTAAAGTAGATAGTTCTGCGTGACTTTATTTACACAAATTGTGTGTACAATCAAAAGTTTCAGTTTGGGCCGTGGGGAAATAAAGAGAATGTAGAATACTTGGCAGAATGTTAAGGTTTAAGGTTTAATCTTACATCCATGATATTGTTTATTCTCATCATTAGTGATGATGGTTCAACTGGTGATATGGTCACATAGCCAAAACATTGTTTTTTTCCTATATCTAGTTTTTTTTCAGTTAATTTCATTTATTTTTCTGTTTGAACAGGATCCTGATAGTCCTACAAATGTTTCCAAAGGGGCACCAAAGTATAAACAACTTCAAAGCAAAGATACAAAAAAGATTCAAAGCAAAGATACAAAAAATAATTATTGATTTGTCTAATTTTAAATTTACAAGGATGACTTACGGTGAATTTAAATGGTAACATTGATGTGATGGATGCTGTTCCTTTGCTCAGCATGTCCTTCAGGCCATATTCAAAAGTTACACATCATTAAATCCTGTCTTTTGCTGAAAAATAATCTAAAATGTCCATCAAAATTGGATGGGGACCACATAATTCAGTAGTGAAGTTAATCACAATGTATTGCAGAATCTATCTATAACAATTTACCATGCTGCCCCAATGTCAAAGGCTTGAATTTAGTCTGCAGTAGATAATTTTTGTACTGACTACATTATCTTTCAACAGACCAAAGCTAATATGTAATTCCAACAAAGGAACATAACATTTGGCAGTAAAATCTAGATGGACATTAACTGGTTAATTCTGATAAGGTACAAGCTTGAAATTTACTTGAGTTACAACTTAGAAATAACATTTAGTCAACTAAACCTACCATAACCCTAAAGCATAGTGAATGTCTTGCCCTTGACTGATTACAACTATATATTATTTGCTAATTAAAATTCCCGCCTATAGGTTGCTTTGGAGGTCACCTGATAATATTTATCAGGATAATATTTATACCTGATAAGAGTTCAAATGTGTAAGGCTATTTAAGAAAGTTAAAAACAAAATCCAGTGCTGATTTTCATAGATTTAGGGCAGAATTCCCAAACTGCTAATAATCCACATGTGACCCAGTGATTTTTAAATTGATGCCAATTATATACCACACCATGTACTAATTTAAAATTAACTTTAAAATTGCTCTTTTTTAAACAATAGCAATAATTAACCAATCTAACTACAATTATATTCTTACACCTTAAATCTCATTGCACAAATGCTCAATACTTGTTCTTCATATGATTTAAGAAAGCATTAATTTTAAATAATACATTTTAGTTGATAGAATTCTAGGTCAGCTCAGATCACAGGTCTTTTATTGGGAAAATAATATACTATATATTCTGTCACACTCTAAAGTATATATTAACTAGTTATTGTACTGGAAACAAACACATCTTGATGAGCATTGCCTTCACAAAATAGATCAATGAACTCGGAAAGTAAAGAATTTGTTTTATTGTAAAGAAAAGAATCTTCAACAATATTCAGAATATACAAAAAACAAAAACGCCTCTTTGTGGAAAAAGGAATTTTGTAAAATATTGAAACTTTTAGAATTCAGTATCAACTCCTGTATCAGCCAAACCTCATATAACCAACTGGAGATGGTCTGAACTAGTATTAGAGCCTCTAAGGCTCTAGATGACCTTGACGTAATGATGTAAATGTGTGACCACATGTAACCGGAGGTGCATGGCTATGTAAACATGAATTATGATATTGCAGGTGTAACAATCCTGTCCATTCCAATTTATTTAATGACTGGACTCGTGCGCTGAGGGCAGCGCCAGGGAATAACCTACCTATGAGAGCCGAACCAAAGATAGAGATATAGCTGGAGCCCCATGGTGAATAAATGGTAACACAATGTCAATATCCTATATGTCCGTGTACTTGGGTCTGGAAGAACTTGTGTTAATGAAAATACTGGACACCAGAGGGTGAAACCCGAGAGAGCGGGTCCCACTTGCTGCAGCAACTATGATGAGAAGCACGTTGGGTACAGTTAATGAGACTATCTTAATTTATTGTCAAAGACCCATAGAAATCAATTCTAAGACATCAGTGTCCGTGCCGTATTATGTGTAACAACATTTAACAGAAAAACGCTTCCCATCTCCTGAAGAGGCAAAGTACTGCTTTTTTGGTTGCTGTCCCTGCATTCTGCAGTGAGCACATACATGGATCGGTCTGACAGCCTGAGCCGCAGGAGCGGTCTCTCAGATTCTGCAAAGCAACGAATTGATTAATCATGTAGAGGCTGGTTCCCCGAATCCCAGGCGGAACCAGCAAAGTTTTATGTTTAGAACCCTGTAAAAGGTTCTATATTATTCCCAACATTTGCGGGAAACCATGGCTGCGTACGCCAGTCAGACAGTACGAGAAACCTGAATGCGGGATCTTGCTGAATATTGCAAGCCCTGACTGATGAGGCAAAATGGAGAACCACATGTTCCACATGCTCCTCCCCTGTGTAGCGAGAATAAGCCTGCATGCAAACATATCGATATTGGGTGCCATTGAGCCATAGCTCCTAAAATGCTTTGTGATCCAACATCCATACTGTGTTGTCATCAACTTTGCATGATGATACGCCAGCACCAAAAAAGGTTGGGTAAATTATGACAGGATTCTTTGACTTTATTGCATCCATGTGACTAACATATGCCACCACCACAGTTTATCAACTTGGAACTGAGCATGCAGGTTTTGCATATTCGCACAATAACCCTTTAACCCATAGTATACACCTAGTGTCTATAGGTAGTTGATACCAATAACTGAAGAATTGGTGATTCATGCAAATCCCATCCACCTTCGTTACTAGAGATGGCATTTGTGATTTTCCATCTTTGAGCTCTAGCGCGTGTAAGTAATATAACTGAAGATTATGTGACCAAAACTACTGGTGCAATGCTGTATGTATGCATGTATGTATATCTTTATTATCATTTTTCCAGAGTACTTCCATACCCAGAGGAAACAAAAAAACGTTGCTCAACCAGTGTCCATTCAGAGTGCGGTAAAAAATAAATAGAAATAAAAAATAAAAATACATATATCATGAGTTCCAATCGGCAGGCGCACGACAATGGCTCTGCTTCAGTGTGTCCAGGTTGGTGGTTGGTGCGCGATACTTTGGCAGGGGGCAAAGTCCGTTTATCAGTCTTATAGCCTGCGGGAAGAAGCTGAGGAGCATCCTGCTGGTTTTGCAGCTGATGCTCCTGTACCTCTTCCCAGATGGCAGAGTGGAGAATATGTGATGCGATGGGTGGTAGGGGTCTTTGATGATGGAGATAGCTCTGCTGATACATCTCTTCCTGTATATGTCCAGCAGGAAAGGGAGTGGAGCACCAATAATCCTGCTGGCGGTCTTCACAATCCTGTCCAGTTGGTGCCGTTCGTACGCCTTGCAGCTCCCGAACCAGGAAGTGATGCCGTAGGTTAATGTGCTCTCGATTGTCCCCCTATAAAATGTTTGTAGGCGTGCAGTGGGGAGACCTGCTTCCGTAGTCTTCGGAGAGGGTGTAGTCGCTGCTGGGCTCTCTTGACCAGTGCTGTGGTGTCGGTCGTGGACGTCAGGTCATCTGACAGGTGGAGTTCTAGGAACGTCATACTGCTGACCCTTTCCACATCAGCTCCATCGATGTGCAGAGGTGTATGGCATTGTTTCCCCGCCCTCCTGAAGGCAACCACCATCTCCCTTCGTTTTTCCCACGTTGAGAATGAGGTTGTGGGATTTGCACCATCCTGTGAGCAGCTCCACCTCCATCCTGTATGCCGACTCATCATTGTCACTGATGAGACCCACCACTGTTGTGTCATCAACGAACTTGTTGATGAAGTTGTTGTTGAGCCTAGCAGTACAGTCGTGTGTAAGCAAACAGCAGGGGGCTTAGGACATAGCCTTGGGGCGAGCCAGTGCTCATGGCTATGGTTTTTGATGTCCTACTGCCCACCCTCACTGTCTGCTGCCGTTGCGATAGAAAGTTCAGGACACAGTTACATGTGCCAGCATCAACCCCCAATAACACCAACTTCTCCACCAGCTGCTGCGGAATGATTGTGTTAAAAGCAGATAGTTATAGAATATAGTTCGACCACCATTGTGACTTTGATAGCTTCAGCTGATAATAGCATAGGTCTGTTAACAATGACCTATATAGAAACATAGAAAATAGGTGCAGGAGTAGGCCATTGGGTCCTTTGAGCCTGCACCGCCATTCAATATGATCATGGCTGATCATCCAACTCAGTATCCTGTACTAGCCTTCTCTCTATATCCCCTGATCCCTTTAGCCACATGGGCCACATCTAACTCCCTCTTAAATATAGCCAATGAACTGGCCTCAACTACCTTTCGGCGGAAGAGAATTCCAGAGCCTCACAACTCTGCGTGAAAAATGTTTTCCTCATCTCGGTCCTAAAGGAATTCCCCCTTATCCTTAGACTGTGACCCCTTGTTCTGGACCTCCCCAACATCTGGAACAATCTTCCTGCATCTAGCGTGCCCAACCCCTTAAGAATTTTGTAAGTTTCTATAAGATCCTCCCTCAGTCTTCTAAATTCTAGCGAGTACAAGTCTATCCAGTCTTTCCTCATATGAAAGTCCTGACATCCCAGGAATCAGTCTGGTGAACCTTCTCTGTACCCCCTCTGGGCAAGAATGTCTTTCCTCAGATTTGGAGACCAAAACTGTATGCAATACTCCAGATGTGTTCTCACCAAAACCCTGTACAACTGCAGTAGAACCTCCCTGTTCCGTAACTCAAATTATTTTGCTATTAATGCTATCATACCATTTGCTTTCTTCACTGCCTGCTGCACCTGCATGCCTACTTTCAATGATTGGTGTAGCATGACACCCAGGTCTCATTGCATCTCCCCTTTTCCTAATCGACCACCATTCAGATAATAGTCTACCCTCCTGTTTTTGTCACCAAAGTGGATAACCTCACATTCATCCACATTATACTGCATCTGCCATCTATTTGCCCACTCACCCAGCCTATCCAAGTAACCTTGCAGCCTCCTAGCATCCTCCTTACACCTAACACCACCCCCCAGCTTAGTGTCATCTGCAAACATGGAGATGTTGCATGCAATTCCCTTG
The DNA here is from genome assembly GCA_035221665.1 of Okamejei kenojei. Lineage (NCBI taxonomy): Eukaryota > Metazoa > Chordata > Chondrichthyes > Rajiformes > Rajidae > Okamejei > Okamejei kenojei. The sequence goes on from CM069143.1 coordinate 10,951,293, forward strand.
TCCAAATCATTAATATATATATTGTATATAGCTGGGGTCCCAGCACTGAGCCTTGCGGCACCCCACTAGTCACTGCCTGCCATTCTGAAAATGACCTGTTTACTCCTACTCTTTTCTTCCTGTCTGCCAGCCAGTTCTCTATCCACATCAATACTGAACCCCCAATACCGTGTGCTTTAAGTTTGCTTACGAATCTCACTTGAGAGGTAAATACTTGCACATTGTAAGTTCTAATATTGCAAGGCCCAATTGCACAGCTGAAACACAGCTGCTATAGCCAATTACACTTGATAAATAGAAGACTGCTTGATAACAAGGTTGTTACAGGCTTCAATTGATTCCAATCTCTTGCCCCAGGTGATTAATAGTTAATGGTAAATCTGATAAACTTCCAGTTGGTATCAACTTAAATTTGACTGGATGGCTGAAAACAGTTGATTTAAGCAAACACAGCGTAAGGAATATCCTCGAGATCAATTTGAAATGTCTCCGGAGATCTCCTGTTAATGGGTCCTAAACAGTATGCATCTATGAGATCGAAGCATGTCATAAAGATCCTAAGGAAATAAGTAATTAGACAGTAGAGAAATTCCATATACTGAAAAGCTATGTTGCACATGGGAGTAAATGAAATATGAACCAACATCTCTCCATCTTTCACAAGGAACAGGCCACACCTGCCATAATTCCGTGCCTGCCTTGAATGCAGCCCTGGCCATACTACTGGCCTGCCTTAAAACAGCTCCAGCCGTAATACTGAGTCTGCCTCGAAAGACAACTCTGGCCATATTACCGAGCTTGTCGCGGAAGGCAATGCTGGCCGTAATCCTGGGCCTGCCTCGAAAGACAACTCTGGCCCCAATTCCAAGCCATGCTTAGTACCCTTGTATACTGTGTAATAATTACCCATCACATGTTATCATTTTCATTTGTACAAAACAAGTGTAAATATTACAAATTTGTAAATGGTCCACTTACCCATGTTTCGAACAACCCAGACCCACCTACAGTGGCTTGCAAAAGTATTCATACCCCTTGAACTTTTCCACATTTTGTCACGTTACAACCACAAATGTAAATGTATTTAATTAGGATTTTATGTGATAGACCAACACAAAGTGGCGCATAATTGTGAAGTGGAAGGAAAATGATACATGGTTTTCAAATCTTTTTACAAATAAAAAACTGAAAAGTGTGACGTGCAAAAGCATTCAGCCCCCTTTACTCTGATACCCCTAAATAAAATCCAGTGCAACCAATTGCCTTCAGAAGTCACATAATTTGTAAATAGAGTCCACTTGTGTGTAATCTAATCTCAGTATAAATACAGCGGTTCTGTGAAGACCTCAGAGGTTTGTTAGAGAACATTAGTGAACAAACAATGTTACTTGGGCATCATGAAGCCCAAGGAACACACCAGACAGGTCAGGGATAAATTTGTGGAGAACTTTAAAGCAGGGTTAGGTTATAAAAAAAAATATCCCAAGCTTTGAACATCTCACTGAGCACTGTTCAATCCATCATCCGAAAATGGAAAGAGTATGGCACAACTGCAAACCTACCAAGACATGGCCGTCCACCTAAACTGACAGGCCGGGCAAGGAGAGCATTGATCAGAGAAGCAGCCAAGAGGCCCATGGTAACTCTGGAAGAGCTGCAGAGATCCACAGCTCAGGAGATTCTGTCCACAGGACAACTATTAGTCATGCACTCCACAAATCGGGCCTTTATGGAAGAGTGGCAAGAAGAAAGCCATTGGTGAAACAAAGCCATAAGAAGTCCCATTTGCAGTTTGCCGCAAGCCATGTGGGGAACACAGCAAACATGTGGAGGAAGGTGCTCTGGTCTGATGAGACCAAAATTGAAGTTTTTGGCATAAATGCAAAACGCTATGTGTGGTGGAAAACTAACACTGCACATCACCCTGAACACACCACCCCCACTGTGAAACATGATGGAGGCAGCATCATGCTGTGGGGATGCTTTTCTTCAGCAGGGACAGGGAAGCTGGTCAGAGTTGATGGGAAGATGGATGGAGCCAAATACAGGGCAATCTTGGAAGAAAACCTGTTAGAGTCTACAAAAGACTTGAGACTGGGGCAGAGGTTCACCTTCCAGCAGTACAACAACCCTAAACATACAACCAGAGCTACAATGAAATGGTTTAGATCAAAGCATATTCATGTGTTAGAATGGACCAGTCAAAGTCCAGACCTAAATCCAATTGAGAATCTCTGGCAAGACTTGTAAATTGCTGTTCACAGACGCTCTCCATCCAAACTGACTGAGCTTGAGCTATTTTGCAAAGAAGAATGGGCAAAAATTTCAGTCTCTAGATGTGCAAAGCTCGTATAGACATACCCCAAAAGACTTGCAGCTGTAATTGCAGCGAAAGGTGGTTCTACAAAGTACTGACTCAGGGGGGCTGAATACTTTTGCACGCCACACTTTTCAGTTTTTTATTTGTAATAAAATTTGGAAACCATGTATCATTTTCCTTCCACTTCACAATTATGCACCACTTTGTGTTGGTCTATCACATAAAATCTCAATAAAATACATTTACGTTTGTGGTTGTAACGTGACAAAATGTGGAAAAGTTGAAGGGGCATGAATACTTTTGCAAGCCACTGTACCTCCATGGTTACCAGTGGTGTTATGGTAAGCCCAAATGCCCCTGATGTGTGTTTCAGTCCCACCCTTGATTTCCTTCCTGAGACCAGCTTGGCCCCAGCTTACAAGCGCCCATCAACTTCAGTGAACTGCTTACTGCCGTTGAGGCATGGGGGTGTCATCGCTGATACGATGGTTTCATTTGATAGCTCTGTTCACTGCCGGCACTTGTAGCGTGAGGGAATCTGGCCCCTGCCAGGTTTTTTGCCTCTTCCCTTGCAAGTATGTCCTCGCACTCCCCTCCACCGAGAGTGAGACTCGTAGACAGCCCTGAGACAGGTGCTGCCGCAGGTCCCTGAGGATACCTGCGCTGACATGGCCCCTCGGACCTATATCAGAATATGACTCTGGGCCAGAGCGAAACTGACCCCTGATGCTCCCCTCCTCAGAGAGGGAGACATTATGCAGCCCTGACACAGGTGCCGCTACCAGTGGGTTTTTCATAATACCCGGGCTCAGATAGCTCTCTTCTGGAGCATATCTCTCTGGAGCAACCTCGCCATCAGGTGCTCCAGGTGGGTTTTAGGCGTTCACAGATGCTACCCATAGAAGGGGGGGGGGGGGGGACCTCCTGGCCCGACTCGAACGAGTCCCAAGGCCTGACCGGCTTCCTCGTGGTTTAACCCGGGGGAACCATAGCGGTCTGTGAGTCGCTGACCCCATGGTTAGTGACTGGGTCTCGAGACCAGCTTACTGCCCATTTTCCCCTTACTTGGGGAGACCTTAGCGGTCTGGGAGCTGCTGACACCATTGTCAGCGACTGGGGTAGTGAGACCTGCTTACTGCCAGTCTAACCCCTATCTGGGAAGCCCTAAGCGGTCTGGGAGCTGCTGACCCCATTGACAGATTGGGGTAGCGAGACCGGCTTAATGCCAGTCTAACCGCTTGTTCTGGGAAGACCTAAGCGGTCTGGGACTGCTGACCCCATTGTCCACGACTGGAGTAGCGTGACCAGCTTACTGCCAGTCTGACCATTTTCTCTAGGAAAACTTAAGCGATCTGGGGCTGCTGACCCAATAGTCCGCAACAGGGGTAGCGAGACCAGCGTACTGCCAGTCTAACCGCCTCATCTCGGAAGACCTAAGCGGTCTGGGGGTTTCTGACCACATTGTCCGAGACTGGGGCAGCTAGACTGGCTTGCTGCCAGTCTAACCCCTATTTCTGGGGACCATAATGGTGTAGGTGCTGCAGACCCCATAGTGAATGGCTGGGGTAGCAAGACCGGCTGACTGCCAGTCTAACCCCTTTTCCTGGGGAATCGTTGCGGTGTGGGAGCTGCAGACCCCATTGTGCATGACTGGAGTTGCAAGACCGGTTAACTGCCAGTTTAACCCCTTTCTCTGGGGGAACCATTGCAATGTGGGATCTGCTAACCCCATTAACAGAGACTGGGGTAGTAAGACCGGCTAACTGCCAGTCTAACCACGTTCTCTGGGGGACTATAGCCGTCTGGGAGCCGAACTGGGAGAACCCCCACTCGCATTCCCCTCCTGGGTGTCGCTGACCTCCTTGTCAGCGACTTGGGAGCGAATCCGACGGCTGCCGGCTAACCATAATTCCATGGTCCATAACCCATGGTCCATAACCGGTTTCCCGCGGCCTGTCCAACTTCGCCCTGAATTCTGCATGCAATCCTGCAATACAAAACCTGCCCTTGAAATAAGTTATAACTTACCTACCGGGTTAAAAAACTTACCGCTGGCAGGAGCCCGCGCGCCCACCAGTCAGTCCGTGCACAACGCGTCAGACGTAATGACGTGTAGGCGTGGGGATGACCTTCTTCACGTAGTCACTCACGTGACTCCGAAGTAAAATTGTAAAATAAAATCAACTTTAAAACTCTTAATTTAGTACTAATGGAATAAAACAAATGAATAAAAATAAAAATGACATTATTTCAAATGTGTGGTACTATAATCTTATTAGGTTATACTACCAGACTACTGACTAAAGATATGTTCATAACTCAATATAAAACAATAAAAGATGCTGTCTGTGCCCAAAGTTGCCTTTATATTGCCCTTGAGCTTGGTGGGAAATGACAGCAGTTCTCACTGGATAATTGACATTAACTATAATCTCATATCTGACACTAAGGCATCTCAAAGCACTTGTTACGGTCTTTGCATTGTCCTTTCCTCATACTACTGAATATAGATGTCTGATTGTTAGAGATTGTAGGTGGGTGCGGTATACTGGTGGAACATTTACTGCTGCTTGTAGCTAGAAGTGCAGTCGGAGATGAGATCTGAGTATGCAACTGCTGATGTTGACTTTGCATGCAGTCATTGAACATTTTGCAGCATCATATCCCGTTATCATTCCTTGCAATCATATTGACAACTTCTTGCAACTATGAATTCAGCATGAAGCTGGACGACCCCTTCATCTCTCCGTGTTACTCATTGAGCCTGCTCTACAGTCTGAGGTCAGGTCCTGAACCAAAATGTGATCTGTCCACAGATGTTGTTGAACCACTGAATTCTGCGAGCACTTTGTATTTTGCTCAAGATTCCAAAATCTGCAGGTTCTGTGTCTCCATTTTACTGCATATTTGATCTTCTGCTGTCTTTTATCAATGACTGGAAGCTGAAAGAAGTACTTGCTGCCCTTTTTCAAGGGACACAGGTTGTCATGGTGTCAGAAAACCCTAGAATTGTTGAAGAGAAGTAGGTTATCATGGCGTCATAAAACCCTAGAATTGTACAGCATGGAAATAGGCCCTTGAATGCTGACCCCCCCCCCCCCCCCCCCCCCCCCCCCATCTATACCAATCCCATTTTCCATGCATTAGGTCTGTTTCGTTTTATGTCTTACCTAAATATGTGGCTGTCTAAGTGCCTCTTAAACATAGCATTTGCATCCGATTTCACCACCTCCTTGGGCAGCATCTTCCACAAATCAATCTCTCTGTGCAAAATAAATTGCCCTTCAGATCCTCTTTAAAACTCCTACCTCCCACCTTAAAACAATGCACCCTTGTTTTTGATATCCCTACTGTTGGAAAAGGATTTTGATGTTCTACCTTATTAATGCTTCTCAAAATCTTGTACATTTTTATCAGATAACCCCTCAACCCCTTTCTCTCTAGGACAAACAAGTCCAGCCTATCCAATCTCTCCATGCAACTGAAATCCACCAATCCAGGTGATATCCTGGTGAATCTCCCGACACTCTCTCTAATCTTCAATCCATAGAAGTCAGTTTAGACTGGGTGTTGATCGTGATTGTGTTTGGGCTGTTGCTACAATCATGTTAATGTGACTGTAGCACATGCAGTCAAATCAGCGTAGAACTGCAATTGTAATCCCAGCCCAGTTATAGACTTTAGAGATGCAGTGCAGAAACAGGCCCTTCGGCCGACTGAGTCCACGTCGACCAGCGAACACACCCAACACTAACATTATCCTACATACTAGAGACAAATCTATTACTTAACAAAGCTAATTAACTCTCCGTCTTTGGATTGTGGGAGGAATCCAGAGCACCCGGAGAAAACCCACGCAGTCACATGGAGCCCATTCAAACTCCGTACAATCAGCAACCTTACTCCAGAACGAACCCAGGTCTCTGGCATTGTCAAGCAGCAACTTTACCACTGCACTGCCGGCCATATGTTTCCAATACTATTCCTTAACTGTTAACTAGAATATGCAATGGCCTTACAGAACACTCAGTTGCATGAGATGTATTAGGCTGAAGTTTAAGCAGGCCCATTGCAATCTTTTCAAGGGCATAGTGTTATGTGCAATAAAAAAATACTTTGCCTCCAGTGGCTACAAACCAATATAAAATAAAACACATTTCGTTGTCTAAGACTCAGCAAAACCCCTCTCCCAGAAGATAAAACAAATCCATGGTAAACTTTGTGCAGGGAGACTACTTGCTGTATGTTGAATTATAAATGGGCCAGAATTTGTAGACAGTGGAAGAAATCCGCTCTGCTAAAATCATTTAAAGCATAAAATACTCATCAGTTGCTTTGCCAACCTCAGGTTGCAGGCAGTCTCCTCATTCTGCTCACCTACAACTGAGCTGCATACCTCGTACCTTTTCTTTATTCTTCCGATGGAATTCCATTTCTGAATTATTGACCTTCTGTGCCATTATTGAATACTGAAGCTTAATCCCTCCAGACACAATCACAACGTTTGAGAAATATTTGAACAGGTACATACAGGTACATGGATAGGACAGGTTTAGATGGAAATGGTCCCAACACAGGTAGGTGGGACTATTGTAGACAGGACATATTGGCCAGTGTGTGCAAGTTGGGCCATAAGGCCCGTTTCCACATCGTAAGACTCGATGGCTATCGATGACATTGGAGGAATAATTTTCACCTGAAGCTCCAAAAAGTGACATTATGGTAGCGAAAATCAGGAGAGAATTTTGCAGTCACATTAAAGCTCATGAATATTATCAGGCATCTCTTTCATTTACCAGTGAGCACCCTTGCCTAATACAAAAGGTATCAAAATAAACAAGACCAATCTAATTTGTGCTGAGATTCATGGTTACCAACATTTTCAATCTAATCTGATGTGTGCATTTGGACGACAGAGAGACAATATTTTAAAGGTTTCAGGTTAATCTGAAAATTTGAATATTTACCCCACCAGGCCTGACAATAAAGAAAACAATTAAGGATTATGTGGACACACTGTTTTGGGGTTAAAACAATGAGATAACTGATTAAAATCAAACTTGAAGGTTATAATGATAAGAATGGAGAGACAAAATCAAATAGTCCAAGGAACACAATGCCTTCTGTGCTGATAGTACCATGGGATTATTATCTATAGAAAGCAAGATGCTAAGGAAGAAAAATAGGGACTGCAAGGTTAATAAGTATTCTACAGATTGGTGTGATTGCATCAGAAGATAGAGCACATTTTTACACAACTCTGCATCAGAAGAAGAAATAAACTGTTGACAATGCTAGATTAGTTATATTTGCTCAGTGTCTGAGAAAATAACTTGATGGATAAAATATGATTTCAGAACTTGCATTTATGAAACAGATGTTGCATTTTTTATATCCTTGAAAAATGTCCCGTCCCCACCCCCACCCCCCTTTATTTTAGAGGGTTTAAGCATTCAGGATACAATCATAAGAGTGATTGAATATGCATACAGTTTTAATCATATATTTTCAGAATGGTGAACAGTGAAATGAAGACTAATTTTGCAACACAGAATATAGCTTTAAGGCAATTCTGCAAATTGTCATACAAAATAACGAATACATTCATCAGGCAGAATAGCAATTCTATTTGCTGCCATTTCAGAACAATTGCATTAAGATTTTGAAGTAGGCAAATTATCATTTTTGCATATTTATAACAGTATTTGACCTTGCAATCTGCGAATAATCAATATTTTACACTCTGTTCTGTGTCTTGGGACTGTTAAGAACTGTTCAGTTATCTAATTAGTGTTGGGGCAAGTCATCATGCTGTTGTGCCAGTAGATTGACACTAAAGAGCCTTCAAAGTCAGCAAGACAGGACTTAACTTTCTCCGCTTGGCTAACCTGCATTTTGTCTAAGATGCCCTCTTGGTGAAGCATTTTAAACTCATGCAAGAATGACTCATGATAATTAGGTCCCTTCACCGACAATTGAATTGGCTGCTGATGCACATTAGAGACATTGCAATGTTTGGCAGGTCTGCAATACGGGTAACAAGCTCTCTTAATGGTGACCAGCTGGGCAGATTTGATGGAAATTATGATCACTATTCAAAGCTCACCAGCTTTCCCAGTTTGCATGCTGATCGGAATTGACTGACTGCTGTTTGAAGAGGGACTTTGATAATTCTGGAGATTTTATGATGCATTTGCCAAAGCTCACAACCACAAGATGTGTTTTCTAGAATGTCCTTGAGCATTTCACTTAAAGAAAAATGGGACCTGTGCTAGGATGTACCAATATATCCGACTGGAGATAGCTCAGGCATCAGGCATTAGGAGGCTAGTTATGGTTATTATGTTTTGATTGCCTTTGACCTGGAAGAGAAATGGGAAATTAATTGGTCAAGTAGAACAACACTAAATGTTGGTGGGGAAAAGGACCGGAGGGATACAAGAATGAAGTTTTGACCAGAGTCCCTATTCACTAGGATCTTTAGGTTACTCCTTAATTCACATTCCTAATTTCACAGTGTAATGAGATTGATATAGATATATGTGGATGTTGCACGTGGAAGAATGACAAACCTTGTTCTGCAACCTGTGGCGCCCAATGTTACAGTTACTGTTTAGGCAGCTCTCAGGATGCCTCAAAGCAGTATAGTCCCTTTTTTTATTTATTTATTTATTTATTTTAAAGAAGGAACTGCAGATGCTGGAGAATCGAGGGTACACAAAAAGCTGGAGAAACTCAGCGGGTGCAGCAGCATCTAAGGAGCGAAGGAGATAGGCGACGTTTCGGGTCGAGACCCTTCTTCAGACCCTTGTTTGCTTTCACCAACAAGAGAGAGGTCATGACCTGCCATCTACCTCATTGGAGATCTTTGGACTACCTTTAATCTGACTTTACTAGATTGTATCTTGCACTAAACAGTATGCCCTTAATCCTGTAGCTGTACACTGTGTGCCCTTAATCCTGTAGCTGTACACTGGAGAAATTGATTATAATCATGTACCGTCTTTTCGCTGCCTGGATAGCATGCAACAAAAAAGCTTTTCACTGTACCTCGTTACATGTGACACTAGACTAAACTAAAAATAGCTTTGCTTCCATTGTGATTCTATGCAGCACTAACTCATATGCAGCAAATAATTTTAGCATTAAAACACCAACTGTAATACTGAAGGCTGTTTTAGCTTCTAAGAGTGTTGGAGGATGGAGATAGAATGGATTCGATAGGTTCAGTTAATCATTTCAATTCCCCCATCTGCACTGCAAAGTGTTCTATTACACTGATTCATAGGGGAAGAAACCTATAATTTCCTATACAGTTAGAGAAAAACTTGTTAAAAATAGATGACGATTGGGTGGAGCTGAAAATTCAGCAGTAAATTAAAAAAGCTTGAAAATGAGATGGATAGACATAAACAAATATACAACGGCAGCTCTGCTCTGCTAAATGCAATTGTAATTGAAGAATGGAAGCTGCTAATTATCCTGAATTTGCAAAGAAAAATGAAAAGCAACCAGCTATTATCTATTTACATTTTTTATCATCTCCCCCAAGCTCTACAATGTCTGGTGTTCAGAACAATGTAAGCATTAGTCCGGATGATTGATAGTATTTTTTAGAATGAGGCCTATCAATATGTAATTTGATTTGCAGCTGCAATGGCTCCAGGAAATTTGCAGCTGCAATGGCTCCAGGAAACCATTGTGACGTGTTTTCTCCTCATCTGCATTACTTTATGCTACCCTAACATTCTTGAAAGGACATCCATCTAGCCTGATTCTGTTCTCTAATTCTGATTCTCTGATTCCACATTGCCTCCCTTCATCCAGAGTACTGGGACTCTTTCAGGAACTGACAAAAGTGCTCCATAGGACATACGAAACAAAGTCCAGTGGCCTTCCAGCTAGACAGCAACACAGCATCTTTCCACAGTTACAGTATCAGATAAAACGCTGGTTAAAACTGTTAATATATAATACTGATAATTTAACTGAATCCAAGGTAGAATAATTAATTACTTGCTGCATAAATTGTCCCACTCTACTCCAAAGATACCATAAAATTAGTGGAAAATCCAAGCAAATGGCAATAGGTCTGACAATTAAGCAATTTATTATTAAGTGGAGAGGACATAAATGGAGCCAGTTTAACACTAAAAAGGAACAGCATAACTGGCAGTTTACAAACTAATTGCCAAATGTACTCATGTAACAAAGGTCATAATTATCAAAAATAAATTCAAAGCTGGTCGATGATGATGCATCTTTTCTGTTTACACTAATGTTTGCTGTGACAATTAGTGACTATTCTTTTGTTTTAACGCTTCACATAGTGTCAGTAAGAATCCCTAAAATTATTTGGTGATGTAAGATATATCAGTAAAATCATTTATTTACTGAGTTGAAATTTTAATTTTATCTTAGTGGATTAAATATTTTACATTTGCCACTTTTTTATTTTAATTTTAAAAAGTGGTAAATATCGTGATTAAAATTTAGGTTTATTGTCATGTGCACCAAGGTACAGTGAATAGATTTGTTTTGCTTGCTATTATATCAAATCAGATGACACAAAACAAAGACAATGTAACCAAACTCAAGTATATAAAGCAAAGGCAAAGATACAGAGATCTCAGCATTGCAGTCCAGCAGTTAGTAAGGCAAAGCTCAATTATTAAATGTAACAACTTCATCATATTCTTTGCTTAAAAGCAGCTGTCAAATCAAGGATATATGGAGAATTGCAAGTAGTTGTTTTTGTGTAAATGAGGACATTGTTTAAAGCCTGTTTCATGCACAAAAAGTGTTAGGATTTTAGAGGCAAGTAATATTTTTGAACTTACAGTGAATTTCAATGTTCAAATATATAACGTGCATTAAAAATACTTGCACTGTGAAAATGCACTGTAAAATAATGAACTAATTTTTCAAAACATTTCACAGCAACAACATACAAATTTAGCTTTGAACTTGCAAGTAATTAGTTATTTTTATATTTGTTTTAGTACAGTATGTACAGAATGCTTAACTGTTTGACGGTGATATATGAATATATTCTTCTGGTAGCTAATAGATGGTATTATTTGTTGAAATGGGAATCAGCATGGAAATCAATAAAGGATAAGGTTATTGGCAATTTTACACCTCTGACATTTTTTTTAAATTACCAATGGTTTCCAAGATCACTCTGGGGCAGGATAAAAATACAATTCTTCTAGGCTATGCTACCTCACAATGCATGCACTATTGTTAATCACATAGGTATACTTTTCCAGATCATAGATTCTACTGTTTTATGTTTTCCTTCGAACAGGATTAGTGTAATAACCCTGTCCCACAGTAGTTCATTCCTAGAGCTCTCCCGAGTTTAAAAAAAATGAAACTCGTGGTAAGCACGGAGAATGAACCTAGCAAGTACGTCGGAGCTAGGGGACGTCTCTTAGCGCTAACGGCAGGTACTCGGAAGACTCGCTAATGGCAGGTAAGCACGGGAAGACCCGTGAAGATTTTTCAACATGATGAAAAATGTCTACGAGAGCCCCGAGTACCGACGAGTGGCCATTACCGTAAATCTCCGAGTTCGAATCAGGGCAAACTCGGGAGAACTCTTGGAATGAACTCGTACCGTGGGACAGGGGTTCAAGTGGATGCATGAGGATACATTGTAATGTAGCCCAGCCAAGAAAGAGTGCCTTTCATCTTGTTCCAGATTGTTCTCCTTATGGTAAAAAAAGATCATTTGGCCTACCGCAACTAAATTGACTGTCAAGGCAATCACACAATTCCATTCTCCCACATTTTCTACAACCTATTCTACCTCAGATGCCATCAACATTTATTCCCCTTTCCCCCTGGCCTCCATTGTCACTTACACTTGGCCAATTAACCTTTCTGCCTGACTTTAAGATGTGGTAGGAAACAGGAGTATTTGGGCAAACCCACACGGTCATAGGGAGGGCATGCAAACTCAGGAGGTCAGGATCAATTCTGGGTCCATAAAACTGTAAGGCAGCATCTCCACCATCTGTTTCACTGTGCCACTATGATAAATGTCCCTTTGAGAATATCTACTTTGCTGCTGTGTGACCTAATTTACAGCAATTTTTCATGATTCATATTTATGAAAAAATTGTGATTAAGACGCATGATATCTTGTTAAATTCATCTCATTTATTTTCTTTGCATCCCATAAATTGTGTGTGTCTGCGTATATGTGTGCATACAATATTCATAGCCGATAACTTCCAAGTTGCTGTAATGATTACCTTGCATCAACATTTAATAAGAAAAATATTCAAAACGTGAGTTCATTTATAACATTACAGATGTAATAGATCAAGCATGATACTGGAGAAGCAAATGTTCATTGAGATTTAAAGGCTCGCTGAGATTTCAAGGCAATAAATAAATAATTTTCAAACTATTGTTCTGTTTTGTCCTCGTATTATTTGCCTTCAATTATAAATATACCAGGAAGTGCTGTCAACTAAAATGTCTTTGGAATTTCCGTCCTATGCCGGAATTCAGACTTTTGGTTGCTGAAAATGGGAACAGGATGGATACACAAAATAGAGACAAAATGCCCATAAATTAACTTGACAATATCGTTGAATTGTGATAAACACATGGCAGCTTGCCAAGATTTCTTACGCTTTGATCATGGCTTCTACAAGCCATGAATATTAGCTGCAACGTCTCATGATACTGTTTTGCAATACTTTAGCCATTGCAATATAAAAATATTAATAAGAGATACAAGAGACTGCAATGCTGGAATCTTGAGGAACAAAAGGGATCGACTTTGGGTGCTCCAAGCCGCAGGAGCTTCGACCGCCTCGATTGTGGGAGCTACAATTGCCCCGACGCGGGAAGTTCGATCGCCGGCTGCGGGAGCTTCGATTGCCCCGTCGGCGGATGATTTGACTGTCCTGACCGTGGGGAAAAAAGGAGGGAAAAAGATAAGACTTTATTGCCTTCTATCACAGTGCACTGTGGTGGATGTTTAGGTTAATTTTTATGTAGTTGTGTGCTTTGCTGCTTTTTTGGTATGACTGAAAGGCAAATCAGATTCCTTGTATGTTCTTACATACTGGGCTAATACATTTTTTGTATCTTGTATCTTTATGTTGAGGGGCGAAAGATTTACTTGGTACCTGAAGGGCATATTTTACACATAGAATGCACTGAGTGTATAGAACCAGATGCCAGATGAAGTAGTGCAGGTAGCTATAATAGTAAGATTAAACGAGAACTTACCAGTTCGAAGTTTGATCGTTATTTTATGAGGAGTTACGATGAGGGATTACGTGCCCTCCACTCCCACCCTCATAAAATAAATGATCAATCTGGTAGTTCTAAGTCTATTATGAGCCTTACTATGTTACTTCGGCTATTTGGTGTTCTGTGTTTTTCATGCCGCTGCTTTGAAGTATGCCGTTTGCCAGCGTGAGGCGGGTTCTTCACGTAATCCCTCATCGTAACTCCTCATAAAATAACGATCAAACTTCGAACTGGTAAGTTCTCGTTTAATCTTACTATTTTACTTCGGAGTCACGTGAGTGACTACGTGAAGATTTTAAAGCTTTCTGTGTTTTTTATGTCGTAGAATTAATCAATACGACAGTCCGGCTAAGTAAATACATACATGAGAAACCAGACTAATATTAGTTCTTTCCATAATTAACTTTTTAATGGTTTAAAGAACATACAATAACCCTCCTTATATCCGAGGGAATGATTACAAGTGATAAAATATATAAGTGACTACATAACTTGGTTATAGTAATCAATAGTATACAAAGCAGGTGATTATATTGATCCCAACACCGCGTGGCCAAAACTTGTCATAGTGTGAACAGGTTTATTGTAGAACTTTGAAAAAGTTTCTTCTTTACTCCACCCTGCGATTTTTAAAAATATGCACGAGTGGTACGTCCCGCACCTTCGCCGCGGACGTAGCTGCAGCCCTGGTGGAGTGAGATTTGAACACATCAGTGTCTACTCCTGCTAAAAGCAACACCTGTTTCAACCATTTTGAGATAGTTTGAACTGAAGCTTTTGTGTGTGGCTTTTTATGCGTAATCATCAACGTTTTTTCATTTCCTCGAAAGGTTTCAGTAACTTTAACATATTGATTCAAATGTTTAACCACACACAAAGTAGGATCAAATAGGATAAGCTTGAAAGGTTACCTTAGCTCCAGATCTCCCTGGTCTGCTTTGTTTGATCAGATCGTAAACATAGAACACAATGTTATCTGTAGTCACATGCATACAGTCTAAACGCAACATTTGTAAAGTTTGCACTCTTTGAGCTGAAACCAATGATATTAACATTATTAATTTGAATGTTAATCTTTCCAATGACAATCCTTCAATTGGAGTCCACTGTCTAAGTAAGGTACGTACAATGCTCACATCCCAAATCTCTGTGTATCTAGGTTTGGGTGGATTAATATTAAAGATTCCTTTCATGAATCTAGATATTAGTGGATGTGATCCAATTGATTTCTGGTCAGACATAAGTCCTAAATAAGATGATAAGGCACTGCGTGCAGTGTTAGTGGCACTGTAACTTAAATGTTGCTCAAAATGCAATTTAGCAAGGAGCTCCAATACATTTTCCATGCAATATCACAGTATCACAATATCAAACATGCAATATTCACCGTATCATAAGAAATATTTGACTGTGTGCAAAATTCTTCCCATTTCTTAATATGTGTCATATATTGTTTTTGTGTGTTATCTCGCCATGATGCGACTATAACCTCCAT
Source organism: Okamejei kenojei (assembly GCA_035221665.1). Lineage (NCBI taxonomy): Eukaryota > Metazoa > Chordata > Chondrichthyes > Rajiformes > Rajidae > Okamejei > Okamejei kenojei. Next base: position 10,966,385 of record CM069143.1, read on the forward strand.
AGTTTTGTCCGACAATCCCAGCTCCTGTAGTGGTCTGGTCAAAACCTGCAGATTAATAAATTCATATATGTATATAATGGATAAATTTCTTTGGTTACTGGATTAATCAAAATATCACTACAGTTAGGAATTGACATATATGGTTCTTTAATCATATTCAGCATTAATGGGAACCAAGGTTGTGTTGGCCAATTTGGAACTACCAACAATCCTGTGGCAAAATCTTGTTCTATTTCCTTCAGACATTGCTGAACCAAAGCAAAAGGTGGAAAAGCATAAAAGAACATATTCCCCCAGTTCAATGAAAAAGCATCTACTGCTACTGCATCTGGATCGTGTTCCCAAGACGCATATTTAGGCAATTGATGATTAAGCCTTGATGCAAACAAATCAATTTCTGGTAAACCAAATTGAGTTACAATATTCTTAAATATTGCTGGATTAAGCATCCATTCTGTGTTATCTTTAAATATCCTTGATCTTTTATCTGCCACCACATTGTCTTTACCTGGAATGTAGTTTGCTGAAATACAAATTTGGCGATCAATACACCATTGCCATATTTCATTGACCAGACAATCCCATGATACTGATCTGACTCCCCCATGTGATTAATATATGCAACAGCCGTTTTATTGTCTAACTGTATTAATACATGTAGACCCTTTTTTGAACAGCATTATGCTTTTAGACCATAGAAAGCACCCAATAACTCTAAATAGTTAATACCATAAGTTTGAAGAAACGTTTCTTTTCTTGGACTTTCCATCTACCTCCACAACTGGAGCTTTTGATGAATCTTGATTGCATAAATGATGATGAATCTGCTCATCGAGATAAGCCATAACGATGTGTTTTTGTACTCTTAATTGGGCTAAAACTGGTTTCAACAGTTTAGTAAAGAGCCTGGAAGCTGAACTCAATCCATTTGGCAAAGCTTTAAACTGCCATAATTGTCCCAGCCAATTAAATTTTAAGTACCTCCAGAAACTGATGTATTGGTAGAGAATAATAGGCGTTTTTCAAATCAATCGTAGCCATATAACAACCTGCTGATATTAAATATCTTGCAGTATTAAATGTTTTCCATTTAAAAATTTGTATTCTACCACTTATTTAGATCTGTAAGGTCCAGAATAATTCTGCAATCACCATCTTTTTATGTCTTTTGAAATATCTTAGACACAATTGATGCTCGTGTTCATAAGTTTTTTCAATAACCCCTTTTCAGATAATTTGTCAATTTCCACATCAATCTCTGCTTTTCCAATTGCAGTAAACACGAAAGCATAGGCAGGTTTATCTGTACTGAAGGATTAACCCCTTCTTTAAATGTAATAGTGGCTCCTGAAACTGCTTGTAAAATAAACCGATCAGAAATAATAGTAAGCCAGTCTTTATAAAACTTTTGTAATCTCCCTCGAACTGGAGATTAATCCGCAGTTTCTTTAAGGATAGAACAAGTCTTTAATACCTCTCCATATGAGCGTGGTGGTCTCCTTTTCCCCGAATACGGGTAAGTATTGGGCTGTGCAGTACAATAATATTTCCTTGACATATTTCTGCCTTTATTTCCAAAATCAAATCCCCTTCTGGGCGAAAAATACCTTTTTTGTCCTAAGACGAAGGTTTCATGCAGTTAAAATTTTTAGCTTCTTCATCCAATTTTTAATAATTTAGGCAGATTTACTCCAAACAGATAACCAGGAGCTTGAACACCACTTGCTCGAACCACACAAGCTTGCAAACCTTGGGTGAAATATGGGCCCAATAGCCATTTTCCTCATACAATAATTTCATAGAAAGAATTTGCACAATAGGCCCTCTTTTTTAAACTTATCCATCTCCCCAAAACCATAATGGCAGCAGAATAATTTGTGAGGATTTTTGAACCTCACTTCTTGAGCTCTCATATTTGGGGTCATGGATGCCCATATCAACGGATAAACCGTAGGCACTTTCAATGAGGCACAATTTCCTGTGCGTTTATAATTCTGATGTTTCAATCATCACAGAATCATGAAGTTGGTGAGATACCATATATTAATGTTGGCAGCTAGGTTTTCTTCCATAGCCTCACCACTTCCTTCATATATAGCAAATTATTTTGCTATCTCAGGCACATTTGGCCTTTCTTTTATTTTGTGGTGTGTTTTCAAATGCAAATCACCATCAGCAGGGTCTGCCTCCTCAGCCCTAAATCAATTGGGATTTCATCCCATGAGACTTCCTTCGGCCCAAATCCTGGGTCCGGAGTTCCAACTCCCAATTAGGCCCACAGCCATATCAGAATAATTAAACCCCTCAGGGCTTTTTTGGGAACCTTCTGGGTACTGTGACCCTAGTCTCATAATTTTTTGGAGAACTTTCTCCATATGCTCCATTATTAGTTCCATATAGTTTAATTATCTGGAGGACTTTCAGTATCAGAGTCATCAGAACCACGGGCCTCTCAGATTTCTTTTACATTTTTAGGAGCATTTCTCTCCATGGTTATAACTTCTGGAGAATCTAGAACTCGCTAACGGGTATATCAGCGGCCACCGGTATCGGAACCGGATCCGCACTAGCTTTTTTCCCGTATTTTTATTTTCACCCCGGGAAGCTCTTTTTACCCGCGAATTTTCTTTGCCGATTTCTCCATTTCTTTCATTTAATCTGTGCTAAACAGCACTTTAACGTGACTCTGACTTTTTATTTTACTTTATTTTTACTGCTGGACCCACCCAGCGTACGCTAAAAAACATCCCGACTTTGCTGCACTTACCTGCAGGGCCGTTCCGACCGCTGCGAGGAGCTGCTCCTTACTGCAGCTCCTCCTTCCGCCGTCAGCGTCGACGTAATGCCGTTTGCCAGCGTGAGGCGGGTTCTTCACGTAGTCACTCACGTGACTCCGAAGTAAAATTACCACAGTGGTGCATGGATAGGAAAGACAAGAAAACGGTCAGCACAGATAAGTTGTGCTGAAGGGCCTGTCTCCATGTTCTACAGCTCTATAATAAAAACCATGTGCAGAACATGAATAATAACTCAACATTTTTCAGCTCCTGGGAAATATAAGTCAATTGAATTCTTACATGATGGATTCTTTGAAAATGTGTGACATACATTTCACTGTTCATATTTACATTTTAAAGCATTGACTAAAATAAAGATGACATTTTTGAACATTAATGATTAGGCATTATGTAGAAACAAATATTTTTCAGTTAAATGTTTGATTTGGGCATTTAATAGAATTGATATGAATAGAATGACATGGGGTGGCACAGTGGTGCAGCAGTAGAGTTGCTGCCCTTCAGCACCAGTAATCTGGGTTCGATCCTGACTATGGGTGCTTTCTATATGGTGTTTTGTCTGTTCTCCCAGTGACCGTGTGGGTTTCCTCCGGGTGCACCTCCCACATTCCAAAGACGTGCAGGGTTGCAGGTTAATTGGCTTCTGTAAACTGTCCCGAACATGTAGGATAGAACTAGTGTCCAGGTGATTGCTGGTTTGTGGGGACTCGGTGGGCCAAATGGCCTGTTTCCACGCTGCATCTCTAAATTAAACAAAAGCATGAAATGTGATAGGTTTCTTGTCTTCATTCGAAGTATTTTGTAATGAATGTTTTGACATTAATTTAGTAAGTCAATGGGGCAGAAGGTATAGTCAGCTACAGGTCAGCAGTTCTTGCAAACCTTGCTCATTGTCGACAAAGTCCAAAATATTAGAGCATTGTTCTTCAATGGAAAAGTGGGTCTGAACCAATTTAATCTTTCAAATTATTGCCGGAAAGCACATTATACCATAACATACTTAGCAAACAAGTGTGAGTAGGGCCTAAGGGCCTGTTTCCAATGAGAAGCCCTGTGATGATGGGAATTAAATAGAGTTGAAGGGGAGGTGCGGAGTGGGATTTGCAGGAACAAACCACACCCACACAAAATTGCTTGCCAGATAAATTAGAAGCTGTCAGAAAAAAAAGCCTGAATAAATCTAAATGTTTTGGGCATTCAATAACATTAAGTATCATTCATCATCATCATCGTTGAAAACATTAGCGGGCATGGTGCCTTACAATGCTATGTCGACAGTGAACACAACTTCTACTGTAGTGTGGATGGTCGTTGGCTCGATAGAAGCTCATATGCCTTTTGACAGGTCTTGTTTTTTGGCCCTGCTGGGGGTCCACAGACCCCTCCTCACCTGGCAAACCAGGTGGAGGAGACGGTTTAGTCGCCGACTATCTGACCATGGAGCAGGTAGCTCAGGATTACATGGTACCCGTGACCGGGGGGGGGGGAAACTGCCCCCGACCTGACCATATCATTCTACATTTATTAAAACTCTTCCATTATAAACTGCCGCAGCAGGTCTCACCATGCTGCACTACCAGTTGTACTCATGTATGGTATGAATTGCCTGGAACAGTATTGAAAACAATAGTTTTCTTTGTATTTTGTTGCATGTGGCACAAATAAGATAATACCAATATCAATCCCTTACTGACAATTCTAATTAAAAGCATTGAATCAGATATTCTGCATTTCCATTGAGGTATTTTCAAATGTGAAAGCTTTGAATTTACTGCCCCACCTCTGCAGTGGAGCTCAGACTTGTTGGGATGTTTTAATAATTTGCCTCAGTTCACTGTGTTTAATTACCCATAAGTATGTATGTTATTAATTAACTTGTTTTAATTAATTACATCAACTTCAACACTGACATTTGTCTGAATGTCAGCATCGTTAAAATCGGAGACTTCACAGACGGCACAACCGCATCTCCAGTTATGCTGACTTTGAGAAAGTGCTTCAAAGGCCGTGACTCCACTCTGCTCCACCCAAAGTGCGGTCATCGTTCAGACCATGCTTCAAAGCTCAAGGTGTGGAGAGTCAACAAAATGGGCCTTCTGCAATTTGGCTTGGCCACTGCACACTTGTAGAAACTGCAGCTGGCACTGCCGGCTGGTACAGCACAATACAAGACAATTAAAGTATTGACATATTTTAAATATTTCACTTTTGAGAGTAATAAAAAGATAAGAGTGTTTTACTGTCATACGTCCCAAAGCAGAACCATGGAATTCTTACCGGCAGCAGCACAACAGATATGTAAACATAGTACTCTGTAAAATCCGTAATAAACAACAACAAAAAGTTCCAAACAAATATAAATATAACAATGATAGTGCCAGGACAAATATAATGCCCTCAAGTCTATGTAGTTTGGAGCTTATTAGGAGGTTGTGGTGTTTAATAACCTGATGGTTGTAGGGACTTCAAAAATAAATGGAAAAATCCCAAAATGCTTTTACGTACTTACATAAACAAGTAAAATAATTAGCATTAACTAATCCTTATTTATTGCAGTCATTCATCTCCATTGAAATTAGAATGTAAGCACAGGGAATTACTGTGGTTTCCCTCGCTGGATTCCAACATTAGAGCACATCAAATAAACAACCACTTCTATCGACTCTCTGACTCTATGTTTTTGTCTCAATGATTCTATGTTTGTACGAGTCGAAGTTGGTATTTGATCCATCCAGCTATGGTGTAGGCAGATGATGGATGATGTGCTACAGAAATCTATTACTTTTGCTTACCACATACAATGCTTAAATATCTACAGTTGAGAGGTAAATGTCAGGATAGTTTTGGGAACCAAGACATTTCAGCACTTTTTAACCTGTTACAGTAAAACCCTATGCTCGGTACCCAGGTCTCAAATTATTTTCCCATGGTAGGGGCATCAAAAATAAAAGGACTTAGGTTTAAGATGAGAGGAGGATGTTTCAAAGAAGTTCTGAGGGATATGTTTTTTTTGCTCAGAGAGTGCATGATCATGGATTCTCTGGATCATGCTACTGGAGATGGTGGTGGAATCCGATACAAGCACTACATATAAGAGGTATTTAAGTGGACACTTGAATAAATAAGGCACAGGATACAGTCTGAGTATAGGCAAATGGCATTTAAATGGATGGGCAAAAAGGTTGATATGGACGAGATGGGCTAAAAGGCCTAGCAGAGTTGGTCCTCACCCTCAATAACTTCTCTTTTGATTCCTCCCATTTCCTCCAAACACAAGGCGTAGCTATGGGCACACGCATGGGCCCCAGCTACGCTTGCCTCTTTGTTGGGTACGTCGAACAATCCTTGTTCTCGGCGTACCAGGGCCCCATCCCCGACCTCTACCTCCGTTACATCGACGACTGCTTTTGTGTCACCTCCTGCACCCACACACAACTGACTGACTTCATTCATTTCACCACCAACTTCCATCCGGCACTCAAATACACTTGGACCATTTCCGACACTTCCCTACCATTCCTTGACCTCACCATCTCTATTGCAGGTGATACGCTCCTGACCGACATCCACTACAAACCTACTGACTCCCACAGCTACCTGGACTACTCTTCCTCCCACCCTGCTTCCTGTAAGGACTCCATCCCCTATTCCCAATTCCTCCGTGAGGCTCGCACAGGGCCGCAACATCTGCTCCCCATGGGATGGAGCCGGTGTCCTCCGCCACACCTCCAAGGTCATCAGCCTTCCGCAAATGCAACTCCCTTGTCAATTCTTCCCTCCCCTTCACTCTACCCCTTCCCCGGGCACTTTCCCTTGCAACCGCATGATCCGCTGCTCCAGATGCCAGATGAGAGACCAAGCGGAGGCTTGGCGATCGTTTACACCTCCGCTCGATCCTTTTTTTTTTCAAAATATACTTTATTCGAATGATAAATATATACCATTAACCTTGCGGAAAATCCATCCGACATTTTCGGAGGCTGGATCAATACAGTTTAGAGTTTCGACAAATCAGTCCCCCACATGCCACAATGCGTGGGATACCTTCCCGGCGTCTCCACAATACTCCCCCATGTCCAGCAGCGGAAGGGCGTTAGACTGTGGCCCTCCCCCACCGAGCCTTGGCGTTGGCTGCACCGAGCTTCAGTGCGTCCCTCAGCACGTACTCCTGCAGTCTGCAGCGGGCCAGTCGGCAACATTCCCTGACAGACATCTCGCTCTGCTGGGTGGTCAACAATGCTCGGGCAGACCAAAGGGCGTCTTTTACCGAGTTGATGACCCTCCAGCAGCACTCGATGTCAGTCTCAAACAGTCCGTAAATCACAGAGTCCTCTGTGACAGAGCTGTTCCGTACCAGGGTGCATTTTTCTCCAGACTCTTTTAGCAACCCACACTCTGTGAAGAGGTGGGCAACAGCCGTCCCGAGGGCAGCGTGCGCTGGTAGTGAGGTTCCGACGGTGCACCAGCCAAGCCAACGATGAGGCATTTTGAGCTGGGCAGTCTGCTTCCATAGAGTTCCTTTCCCTGCAGTGCCTGCAGGACATTCTGTGTTGACCACTGCCCGATGGACATGTGGTCAAAGGTGTTGGTCCGGAAGAACCCTTCCACCGACCGGCAATGTCCAGCTGACTGGCACATTGCGTGGCACCTGCGCCAGGCCCATCCTTCTCCGGGGACCCTCAGCAGGTAGTGACACTTGGTGCCCACGTGCCTTGGCTCTACACTCCGCCTGATGCAGCGAAGTTGGCCATCAGAATGAGGGCGACGCAACCCCCGTTGTCTCATTGTGGCCCGTCGCACCCGTCCATCCTTCCCTGTGGCGTATGAGGGAGGACAGGCCACACCCTACAGCAGCCCCGAGAGCACCTCACACCTGATGACCAATTCTTTCCCGTTATTCCAGCTTCCTGCTCCAGCCCATGCCTCCCCCCCGAACCAGATCCCCAGCACCTTCAAGAAGTCAGGCTTGGATGGTGAAGGGGACGGAAGATCTGTCCCAGTTGCCAAAGAGCATGGCCTCGCTCTTCCTGCGGTTCACCCTGGCTTGGCCGACTCAAACTGGTCGCAGATCCGAGCAGAAGACAGCGACACATGTACACTTGAATGCCCCCACTGCCTGGCAATGTCACTCCTCTCATGCCAGCATCCTTCCTGGATTCAGCAAAAGGTTCAATACAGCAACAGGGAAACTGTCTGATTCCCACCCATTGATTTGGACTGCACTAAGCAGTTTGATCCAATTTCTGATTCCCTCCATTTTGGAGAGCACGTCCCTCATGTACGTGTGCGAAAGAAGGCCTTCTCCTGGTCCAAGCTGACCAGGCATCCACCCGTTCTGTCCTGCACGTAGGCGATGGTATCTCTCAGCAGCGCTATCTGAGATTTTCCTGCCAGGTACAGCACAGGTTTGGTCCGCTGTCCCAGAGCAGACTTGACCCATGGCCTTGGACAGGATGTCTACATTCAAAAGTGTTATGGGTCTCCAATTCTTTATGTCCTTCATGCTTGTAGATTAGGGTGATCATGGAGTCTGAGCCAGAAGCATGTTGCTAGCAGGTCGGGCCCATCCAGTCCCACAGAGCCAAATACAACTCGGCCGGTAAGCCATCGCTTCCGGGAGTTTTATTCGAGTCAAAGGAACGGATGGAGCCAGTCAGCTCCTCTAGGGTCAGTGGTTGGTCCAGACTCTCCCGCTTGCTGTCCTCCAAGACCTCCGTGCTCGATCCGCAATAACCAACCTGACCTCCCGGTGGCTCAGCACTTCAACTCCCCCTTCCATTCCACATCCGACCTCTCGGTCCTGGGCCTCCTCCACGGCCAGAGTGAGCAACACCGCAAGCTGGAGGAACAGCACCTCATATTCCGCTTGGGGGAGTCTGCATCCTTTGGGCTTGAATATTGAATTTTCTCAATTCTGTTAACCCTTGCTGTCTCCTCCCCTTCCCACCTTTCCCTCAGCCCTCGAGCCCTGGCATTCCCTCTATCTCTGTCTCCCTCCCCCACCACGGTCGCACCAACTTTCTCATTTTCACACCACAAACAGCTTACAATGGCTTGTTCCCTTTATCATCGATACCTTTTTGCATATCTTTCATTCATTGTTCCTTATCTCTCCACATCACCGTCTATATCTCTCGTTTCCCTGATCCCTGACCAGTCTGAAGAAGGGTCTCGACCCGAAACGTCGCCTATCTCCTTCGCTCCTTAGATGCTGCTGCACCCGCTGAGTTTCTCCAGCTTTTTGTGTATCCTATATATTTTTTACAATTGCTTAGAGCATATGAAAGATGGTGCAGTGGAAAGATCTGTTTACCTGTCAAAGTTCTTATCCAATGATAAATTAAATATAACGAGTAATGAGGCATGTTTTATAGTTGAAACAGCAGGTGGTGTTGGCTTTTCAATTTTCAGTCTGCTCCACCGTTCAACATGATGAAGATCATCCATGTAATAGAAAATAATAAAGTTATGTGGGAAAATTTACATTATCATTCACTTTCAAACAAATTGGCCTTCTTATTCTCCAATCATATACAAAGGTTATTTGACAATCAATTATGCCTGAAGTTTCAGACAGGCTCAATTATTTTTTTTTAAATCTGATAATTAAGTTCTGAAAAACTAGCTGGGACAATATTGCATTAAAATAGTTGTTTGTTGAATGAAAAAGAGCAATCAATCGCATGTTTTAACAAACGACACTAAATTATATTGAAGTTGACAATTTGTCTCTTGAAAAGATCGTTATTTATCAGATTCATTATTATAAAAATGTCACAAGTAAACATAATGTTGTTCAGTGATTACCAGGCTAAGTGGTAAAGTGGTATTCTGGACACCTGCTATTAATATGAAACAAATGACAAGGGACTTTGTTTTCATATAATAGTGCTGCGTTCTTGGCAATATGAATCCAAAAAGAGGCTGCTCATCACCATAATTCTGTATCCATATTCAATTAGATCAACAACTCCACTGACTCAATGAAATTTGAAAATGTTAAGGATATTCAGCAGGTCAAGCAGCTTCCACAGAGTCAATGTTTGTCATAACATACAAGATTTTCTGTTCTTATTTCAAATCTATTGAATCTGCAGATATTTTTGGTTAATTCTATTTTCTTCTCTATCCTTAATACAATCCTCTAACAAAAATCCTTATGGTCAGTACTGAGAGCACAGAAGTATATTTCCCATGACAGGTCTGATTAGCTTTAGGAAATTAGTTTTCTTAATCATTTCATTTTTTTAGTTTAGTTTAGAGATACATCACGGAAACAGGCCCTTTGGCCCACCAAGTGCGCGCCGACCAGCGTTCACCCCGTACACTACCACTATAATGCCCACGCGGAAAAATTTACAATCTTTACCAAAGCCAATTAACCTACAAACCTGTACATCTTTGGAATGCGGAAACCAGAGCACCCGGAGAAAACCCAAATGGTCATGGCGAGAATGTACTAACACCATATAGACACCACTCGCAGTCAGGATCAAACCTGGATCTCTGGTGCTGTAACTCAGCACCTCTACCACTGTACCACCATGCTGCCCACTTCTACTTCTTAACCAATCTTGTGTTGGTCAATCCTAGAGAGATCCAGACCACTCTGGTGTTTATTTTGCTTTGTGTTTGTTTTTTAACATGCAGCCCATGCAGAATCTCTCAGTTGGAAAATAAAAGTCTGTGGAATTCTCTACCTCAGAGGGCGGCAGAGGCAGGTTCTCTGGATGCTTTCAAGTGAGAGCTAGATAGGGCTCTTAAAAATAGCGGAGTCAGGGGGTATGGGGAGAAGGCAGAAACGGGTACTGATTGGGGATGATCAACCATGATCACATTGAATGGTGGCGCTGGCTCGAAGGGCCAAATGTCCTACTCCTGCATCTATTGTCTATTGTCTAAATTAATGGTGCCAGATTTTGCTTTTGTTGTTTCACAATGATTTTTTTCCTTTGTCTACAGGTTGTCGTTAAATAGCTGTTCTTCCAACAGGATGAGCTCTGGTAGTTCAGATGAGTTCTTCCAGTCAATGAATCACGCAGAGCAAACATTTCGAAAGATGGAGAACTACCTCCAGCACAAGCAGCTGTGCGATGTTCTGCTAATTGCTGGCGACCACAAGATTCCTGCCCATCGGTAAGGATCAAACTATATTCCCATTCATTGTAGCACTTGTATATCTTGTACGTGTGTCTTGTATTCCTTTTGGAGTCACATTGGATTGCTGTTGGATCTTCAGCTGATAAAAAATAAAATGGCTGATATTTTCTACTAATTTAAAACACTGAATGCTTTCAATTAGAATCAAAAGAAATTCTATTGATGTACTCATTTTTTCCCTCAGTTACTTCTGTGCAAAAGGCAAGTGTATTAAAACTAATTTGAAATAGGCATGTGTAGATTTTGAATAGACATCTCAAATATTGATGTGTATGGCTTTATTATTTAGCTTACAGCACTGCCAATAAGAATGATAGTATTTAAATACTGTATTCACCTGATAGCATTTGTTTAAAATATCTTACGGTTATCATAAAAACCCAGAACACAAATGAATAACAGGAATTACACTTTAAATCATCGCTGCCATTTCCCCTAAGAGTCTGTTTTGAATTCTTGAGAATACCAGATGGTGATGATTAAAGGCTTTGGCTTACAACTCAGGATGTCAATACTTAAACAAAGCCTAATCAATGTTTCAATCCTATTTTGGGGATCAAAATTCATTGTCTTTTATGTCTTAATGTTTTTGTAAAAAAAATCTTTGTATCTCCTGCCAAAATTTTAAACCTGTGTTTGCTGATTTTCATCATCAAAATACAAATCTACATTTCAGTATTTTGTATCATCTTGCTGAACTAATAATTTATTACAACCTTACTTGTAATCAAGATAGTGTTTAATTGACAGCAAAAATCTAATCCAGTAGTACAATGGTACAGTTTGCTGCCTTACAGCGCCAGAGACCCGAGTTAGATCCCGACCCGGGTGCTATAGTATCTGAATGGTGTTTGTACGTTCTCCCTGTGACCACTTGGGTTTTCTCCGGGTGCTCCGGTTTCCTCTCACACTCCAAAGATGTACAGGTTTGCAGATTAGTTGGTTTTGGTAAAATTGTAAATTATCCCTGGTGTGTGGTATAGTGCTAGTGTACGGGGTGATTGTGGATCGGCGTGGACTCGGTGGGCCGAAGGGCCTGTTTCCACATTGTATCTCTAAAGTCTAAAAAGTCTAAATTGTTACATCATTTCCCCATATGACAACCTGACCTGGAGAAAAGCATTAAATGGATCTGTAACAATTTATTTGATTCATTGTGGCTATTCATTGTGGCTTTCAAGGCAATGAAGTTAACAAAAATGATTAGTGCTACATTTGTATTGTGAAGTGTTCTGCTTAACATTGATGTTATTTCCATTGTCTACAGCCTCGTCCTCAGCGCTGTTTCAGATTACTTTGCTGCCATGTTTACAAATGATGTACGTGAGGCCAAGCAAGAAGAAATTAAAATGGAGGGTGTAGACCCAGAAGCACTTAAAGCACTTGTTCACTATGCTTACACGGGTAATCTATAATTCAATATTTATTGAGGACATTGTATTGGTTCAGTAGCAATATTTATATTGGAAGTTCAAGTTCTCTTGAGATTTCCAATTAATGAATGAAAAAAATACATTTCACCACATATCTGAGTAAAATTATTGGCATGAACATATTTCAACATAAGGATTTGTGATTTGAAAGTTTTTTTTTAACTTAAATTAATGTTGAATCCTTCAAGTCATGGATTATGGATCTTATTTTGAGAAAATGCTCAAGTTTGATTTCTATGCGAAAGCAAATGGGACACAAATATATGGTCTACTTAGCACTTATATTCTGCCATTTAAAAGGTCAAGACTCTTGCAGAGCTCCATCATATAAATATGGAGTAATTAAACTATTTCAAGATTAAATATCCGCAGCGTTTCAAGATTAAATATCCGCAGTGTGAGATTTAAGCCCCTGTCCCACTTTCCCTAGGTACTCACGAATTCTCCCAAATTTTCCCCTTGATTCAAACTTGGAGAATGTCCGTAGCTAGTCGGTAGGAGGCCGTAGGAGTCGGTAGATATTTTGTAGCAGCTCGTAATGCCAGCCATAGGTACTCGGGGCATCAGGTAAGTCAGGACGTTTTTTGAGCATGTTGAGTAAATAAAAAAGACCCGAGTACCTACGGCTGGCATCTCCGAGTTTGAATCAAGGGGAAAACACGGGAGAATTCGTGAGTAACTCAGGAAAGTGGGACTGGGGCTTTACACGATGAACAGTTATTTTCACACATGGAACATCCACTCTTTGACCTACCATGTCCGCAAAGACCATTGATCACCCGCACACTAGTTCCATGTTATCCCTCTTTTGCATTCAACATACTTGGGGCAATTTACAAAAAGCCATTCTGTCAACCTATAAGACTGCGTGTCTATGGAATGTGGCAGGAAACCAGAGCATCCAGAGAAAACCCACATGATCACAGGGAGAATGTACAAACTCTGCACAGACAGCACCCATAGCCAGGTTTGAGGCAGGTCTCTGATGCAGCAGCTCTACTGCTGTACCATACTGCAGCCCAAGTTTTTGATTATCTATATTACTAAAAGTAAGATCTTGACCACTTCCATTTTCCTGTTTCATGATTTTTGAAAAAACGCTGCCACTTATGACTGTGATTTCTTTGCCATCTTACTCAGAGTCCCCCTCCGTTGGTCAGGACAAGAGAATTTTTCCCAACAACTAAAAATCAAAGAGTTATTAATGTTTAAAAAATGTTGACATTCTCTCTGCTGCTCCTGCTGGTGGGAGGGGGGAGGGACTATAAAACCCGGAAGTGTTGTGCCTCACTCAGTCTCTGCAAGATGGAGGAAGCGAGAGGGTCACGTCTCTCTGAGGTGTGAATAATACTGAACACATGTCTACTCAACTGTGAGTACCCTTAATGTGGTCTGAAAATGAAAATATGGTTACTTTGAAAGGCTACACATTTGTCAAAAAAAGCTGTTGTTGGTGGTAGTAATTGCTTTGAAAGGCTGTACTGCAAAAAAATGTCTGTTGTTGGTGGTGGTAACTGCTTTGAAAGGCTGCACTGAGAAAAATGGCTGTTGTTCGTGGTGGTAACTGCTTTGAAAGGCTGCACAGCAAAAAAAATGGCTGTTGTTGGTGGTGGTAACTGCTTTGAAAGGCTGCACTGCAGAAAAATGGCTTATGTTGGTGGTGGTAACTGCTTTGAAAGTGTGTACTGCAAAAAAATGGCTGTTCTTGGTGGTGGTGGTAACTGCTTTGAAAGGCTGCACTGCAAAAAAAATGGCTGTTGTTGGTGGTGGTAACTCCTTTGAAAGGCTGCACTGCAAAAAAAATGGCTGTTGTTGGTGGAAATTTGACAACTTCCTGTTTGCACCCTATATTGATTTTAGATAAAACGCTACCACTTACTGCTGTGATTTTTTGGCCATCTTACTCAGTCCCCCGCCGCACATCAGGTGCAGTGGATTCTTCCCATCAATGAAAAATAAAAGTGTTATTAGTGTTTTAAAAAAATGTTGAGAATCTCTCTCCTATCAGGGTGGCCCTGCACCCTGCTTGAAGTCGTATGAAACTGTATTTGAATTTGGTTGCCTTGCACCCTGCTTGAAATGGTCGGAAACTGCACTTGAATTTGGTGGCCTTGCACACTGCTTGAAGTGGTCGGAAACTGCACTTGAATTCGTGGTCTTGCACCCTGCTTGAAGTGGTAGGAAACTGCACCTGAATTTGGTGGCCTTGCACCATGCTTGAAGTGGTGTGAAACTGCAATTGAATTTGGCGGCCTTGCACCCTGCATGAAGTGGTAAGAAACTGCACTTGAATTTGGTGGCCTTGCACCCTGCTTGAAATGGTAGGAAACTGCATTTGAATTTAGTTGCCTTGCACCCTGCTTGAAATGGAATTTCAAGGAATAGCCATGAGTCAACTGCTAGCCCATCAACTGTGAGTGAGCTGCCAGCACATCAGGCTTGAGTGACTGAGCTGCCACCCCAAGAATCCCACAGTGGGTTTACAAACCCACTGACTCCCACAGCTACCTGGACTACTCTTCCTCCCACCCTGCTTCCTGTAAGGACTCCATCCCCTATTCCCAATTCCTTCGTCTACGCCGCATCTGCTCCCAGGATGAGGCGTTTCACACCAGGTCATCACAAATGGCCTCATTCTTCAGAGAACGGGGATTCCCCTCCCCCACTATTGATGAGGCTTGCACCAGGGTCTCCTCCATACCCCGCAACACTGCCCTCTCTCCCCATTCCCCCACTCGCAAACAGGGCAGAGTCCCCCTGGTCCTCACCTTTCACCCCACCAGCCGGCAAATACAACAGATAGTCCTCCACCAGTTTCGCCACCTCCAACGTGACCCCTCCACCCGCCACATCTTCCCATCTCCCCCCCTGTCTGCCTTCCGCAAAGACCGCTCCCTCCGCGACTCCCTTGTCAATTCTTCCCTCCCCTCTCGCTCTACTCCTTCCCCGGCACTTTCCCTTGCAACCGCAAGAAATGCAACACTTGTCCCTTCACCTCCCCCCTCCACTCCTTTCAGGGGCCCAAGCAGTCCTTCCAGGTCCGACAGAGGTTCACCTGCACCTCCTCCAACCTCATCTACTGCATCCGCTGCTCCAGATGCCAGATGATCTATATTGGTGAGACCAAGCGGAGGCTTGGCGATCGTTTCGCCGAACACCTCCGCTCGGTCCGCAAAAACCAACCCGACATCCCGGTGGCTCAGCACTTCAACTCCCCCTCCCATTCCGTATCCGACCTCTCGGTCCTGGGCCTCCTCCATGGCCAGAGTGAGCAACACCGCAAGTTGGAGGAACAGCACCTCATATTCCGCTTGGGGAGTTTGCATCCTTTGGGCTTGAACATCGAATTTTCTCAATTCTGTTAACCCCTGCTGTCTCCTCCCCCTCCCACCTCTCCCTCAGCCCTCGGGCCCTGGCATTCTCTCTATCTCTATCTCCCTCCCCCACCCTAGTCGCACTAGCTTCTCATTTTCACACCCACAAACAGCTTACAATGGCTCGTTCCCTTTATCATCGATACTTTTTTGCATATTTTTCATTCATTGTTCTTTATCTCTCACATCACCGTCTATATCTCTCGTTTCCCTGATCCCTGACCAGTCTGAAGAAGGGTCTCGACCCGAAACGTCGCCTATCTCCTTCGCTCCTTAGATGCTGCTGCACCCGCTGAGTTTCTCCAGCATTTTGTGTAACCCCAAGAATCCATTTGGCCCACATTGTCCATACTAGCTTTCTGGAAACCGGTCCCTTCAGCCCTCAGTACCCATACTAGCACTCCAGAAAGCCTCCCCCCCCCCCCCCCCCCCCCCACTGGCCACCAATATTGGAATTGGTGGAGAGGAGGAATATTGCGTTGGGGGACCAGCCCTCCCGTGTGAACATGGGACCCAACGGGTCCCACTTAGTCCGGTAGCTGTTAAATATTGACAACTAATTTAGACTTTAATTTAGTTTAGATATGCGCAATAGTTCTAAAGTTGCTGACATGGAGAAATGACGAAATTATAGGGGATACTGCCAAATGTTTACTGGAAATCCGACTCAATTGAGGATCATTTCGGCAACACGAATACCTTACAATACTGAAACTCTGAAACTTGAAACGCTTTGCCAAACTAAATTGACTTTGCAACACAACTCAAGGTTAAAAAGTTGAACATAATTAGATTCCTGTTTTGAAATTCAGATTTAAAACATCCAAGGCCTCTATTGTTCTAACAGCTTTTCCTGATGCTCAATTAAAATGTATTTTAATTCCAGGTAGGATACAATATTATGGAGGGCTGATGCTCCTGTTTCTTTGGTGTGTGATTCTATGTCCCTATGACAATACTATTGCTGAACAGTACTAACATTTGTGTCACAGGTCTCCTCGAGCTGAAGGAGGAAACAATAGAGAGCTTGTTAGCTGCAGCCTGTCTTCTGCAACTCTCTCAAGTGGTAGAAGTGTGTTGCAATTTCCTTATGAAGCAGCTCCATCCATCAAACTGCTTAGGAATAAGATCGTTTGCTGATGCTCAAGGCTGCATGAATCTGCTTAAGGTGGCTCACAGCTACACCACGGTAAGAACGTCACAGATCAATGAGCTGCTTTTGGATGCAATGCTATAGAGGAATGTTCCAAAAGAGAAAAAAGGTTCCTAACTCTTCTCGTGAAAGCTGAAAACGGGAATGAAAGTCTAAAGGACCCTTTCCAATCTGTCTTATGTCACTTGGAAATGTGACTAGGCATTTTCAGGACTGAGTTGTTTTCAAACCATAATGCCATTTGGTGCTGGAGGTTGTGGTGGGTGCATGAAATTATATAATTCCCCATGCATTTATCCTTTTCATACACTGTAAGAAAAAATGACCCAAGTGTGAATGACTATGCATTGCTGATATAAATAGATCTGCCCCACGTTTAAATAGACTGGGATCCCTATTAGCCAAGTCCCTTACTTCCACTAAAACACAACAATATTTATTTGCCTAGCAATTTAAAAAGTGTAATCTTCATCACCATCTCTTTTCTAATAAATAGAAGGGCAATCCACGTATATTAGATATGGTAGGAAAGCAGATCATCTGGAGGAAAGCTATGCAGTCATGGTGAGAATCTGCAAACTCCACACAGGCAGGACCAAAGGTCAGATTGAACCAGGCTCACTGGAGTGGTAAGGCAGCTGTCCATAGATAATCACTGAGTACAGCATTTTCTAAGTTTGCTTGCAATGCACAAAAAAGGATAAAAACTGTCTATAAGCTGTACTGCTCTGTTTAATCCTCCCTTTTTAAATGACAACCATCCTTGGTTGCGATCCTCTTACATCCCCCATGCTAGTCCCAACCAAATTTACCACATTAGAAAACTTGATCCCAGATACTGAAGATGTTCCAATGCTGGTGAAAATTTGTTATTTTAGCCTTAATTCAGGGAAGTGATGAAGATTACTAATGACAAGAAAGATATCATTACATCTGTGAATCACACAACTAATAAACTAAATTTTGAAATCTTGAGCCAATCGTTAGCTCCAAGGGATAAAAGAATTACTGGCTTCTGCTATCAGGAGAACTAAACAATTAAACTAGGCTTCTACTTTGGAACTGATACCTTCTGAACCTTCTGAATTTTATAGTCGGCAGGGCAGTATTGTGCATATTGCCAACTTGGACAAATTTTACATTTTTATCAAGCCAATTAATCAATCCAATTAACCTACAAACCTGTACGTCTTTGGAGTGTGGAAGGAAACCGGAGATCTTGGAGAAAACCCACGCAGTTCACGGGGAGAACTTACAAACTCCATACAGACAGCACCTATAGTCGGGATCGAACCCGGATCTCTGGCGCTGCATTTTGCTGTAAGGCAGCAACTCTAGCGCTGTGCCACCGTGATCTATTCAGTAATGTTGCATTATTGATGTTTCTGTCTCATCTAAATGGTCATTATTTTTGCATGCATTTTATGGTGACTAAATGGTCATTATTTTTGCATGCATTTATGGTGAACTTGCAGTCTTGTGTTACTGTTCCGTACAGCTTTTGCCAAGAAGATTTCATCAAGACATTATCAATTTTAGGTTATTTCTAGCCCAATGCTACTGCCCAGTGCCTGTTTCCTCCCGCATCTAGTATTGAAGAATCTATTCATTCAGGAGCAAAAGTCCTCCAAAGCTGGAAGAGTTTACTTTTGTTGTGATATGGGTTAGGTCAAAATTCACATCACTCTTTATGCAACTTTTGCAAATGCTTTATTGTGACCCTTTCAAAAGTAGTTACGTTTCTTGGTCACCACATACAATTATAATACTACACTGGCTGAAATTAACTGATGCAGCATTTGAAGTGATTATATCTAGAACATTTTACTCCCTCCTGCTCAACTATTCATTCCATAAACTTATGAAATTAGCCTGTAATTATGCTAATATATATATGTAGTTTATGTTGCAGGTCTCCCCTGTCAGCTTTGAAATCAGTGAACAAATTAGGATTCCATACATGTATGGGGCAGTGATAATGCTGCAAAAATAGGATGGTCATTGCTAATATCTCATTCTAATTATTGATCTAAATTTATTTTATAAATTCTATGAGCAAACTTCTGACTCCAGAACTTCATGTATGCTTCACAGATTTACCTTGAGTCATGATTTAAGCTAAATGAGGCCTACTTTTTAAAGGTTATAATGAGGGCAGCCTTAACTCATTATAACTTCTAATAACAAATACAAAGCTGTAGTTCCGTACAGGATTACTTTGGATTCTTTATCGTAGGTTATAATTTTGAAATAAATCTAATTAAATAAGTCATTGTAATTACTGATACAAGCATTATAATTGGAGAAATTTAAGCTATACTGTGTTTTGAATCTTCTGTAATTCAGTTTTAGTTTTTTAGAGATACAGTGCCGGAAACTGGCCCTTTAGCCCACCGGATCCGTGCAAACCGACCAGCGATCCCCCACAGCCCTGCATTAACACAGTGATATCCTGCACACACTAGGGACACATTGATTTTTTTACATTTACCAAACCAAATTTACCTGCAAACCTGTCCACACGTCTTTGTAGTGTAGGAGGAAACCAAGGAATGGGTTCAATCTTCAACCAAATTTAAATATGGCTAGGAAACGGTGACAAAACATCTGATGCCATATGGTATATTGTCCAACGGTCACTGCTGGGAAAGGAGAATAAAGGTGGGGATTAACGGCACACTAAACATTCTTCTTTATGTTTACAAAGCCCTTAACTGCCCCCACCCATCAAAAGTCTGTAGGTCCCTCAGATCGGCGGTTAGGAACTCAGGGGCGACCGTGCCTTTGCGGTTGCAGCTCCTAGACTGTGGAACAGCATCCCTCTTCCCATCAGAACTGCCCCCTCCATCGACTCTTTTAAGTGGAGATTTAAAACTCATCAAACCTTACTTGACATCCTCTGAGGGAGAGCTGTATGTATATATTTCTGTATGTACTTAATCTATGAACCAATGTTGTATAACGTTAGTACCTCCACCAATGTAAAGCACTTTGGTCAACGAGAGTTGTTTTTTAAATGTGCTATAGAAATAAAAGTGACTTGACTTGACTTGACAAAGCAGTGACATGGCATCTGCGTTAAATGTCACACAGGTACCATTGTTGAGAGCAGACAAATGACAGCAGAGAAAAACTGATTCCATAACTGAATTCTAAAATCATTTTAGGGGAATTAGTAATATATCGGTATCTGCACCTTATAACAGAGACGAAGGTAGACGAACACAAAGATACACCAGAGCCACCAACATAGAATGCCTGCAACAAATTATTGTTTTTGGAATAATTACTTCGACAAACAACATTTACCCTAAGAAAGGTAGGCAGAAAATAATATATTTTCAACTCATGGACAGTAAAGATAGATTGTGAATTTGATTTAATTAATTTTAACTTTAGATTTTGACTGTGGTTTATTAAATTGAAATCGATTATCTGCCCCATAAAAGCAATGACCGTGAATTGATTATTTACAGTACATTTATTTATGTGAAAGATTATTTGTCACACTCACAGTATTGTGAGCAGCATTAAACTTAGCATTGAAGTTAAATAAAAATGTTACACTTACAGGTAACTTACGCTTAACCACCTCATTCCAGGGGAGAAGGATAACCTGCAGCAATAACCTAAGCTAAATAGGTTTTTATTCGCTATTGGCAGTACGTTATTCCAGGTGTAGCTTGGAAATCTGTCATGTGTAGGCTATTATGTGTAGAAAGGAACTGCAGATGCTGGTTTAAACCAAAGATAGACACACAATGCTGGTCAGACAGCATCTCTGGAGAAAAGGAATTGCATTTTTCTGGAGATGCTGTCCAACCCACTGAGTTACTCCAGCCTTATTATGTGTAAGTCTATAGATGTCTGTGAATCATATGTAAAATCAAGGGGCTTGCTGTACTTACCAGTAATTTAGCTAGGTGCATGAAATCTCACTGGAGTGTTCAAATGAGTCATGAACTATCCATATATTCTTGGTGATATTATTTAGTCAATTTACATTAAGAAAAAAAACAATTGATCTGCTTATATATTCTTGTTCCGTGTGCTATAGTGATCGTGCTATCTGAAAAAGATGGTTTATATTTTAAAGAAGTTAATATCTGCTTATAGAGATTAACAGATATAGTAATTATCAGAAAAACGATACAGATGCAAGTTCTGTTTTAAGTTGAACTGCAAGTGATTGACACCAGCCTGCTACTGAGCAAGTGTTTCACGCCTACACCATGCGAGTCTTTGTGCTGCATCACAGCTACTAAACCAGAATCAGATTACAGAACATGTAACCCTAGGCGACACTACGTTGCCATGGAAATTGCCTGTGAATATGTTTCAAATGGGAATTTACAGTGTGGTGGAGGCAAATTTAAAGGTTTTAATCTTCTTTCCCCACTCACTGCTAAAGTGTCTCCCCGTTCCTGCTCCCCTTTGATAACATAGCAAGTGGTAATTTTTACATGTAATTGAGTTTTCAACTATTACCAGGCCTGGTGCAGACCCGTTGGGCCTGTCCCCCCATGGCAATATTCCACCAGTGGCCCATAGCCCCCAACTGCGCAGATGCGGCTGAGGGGTTCCCGTTGTGACCCCAGAGATCCCCGTTGTGGCATGAGTCACAGCAACACTCCCCCAACTGCACCTCGCCATCCCTCGTCCTACCCCTATCTTCCTCCATTCCCCCTCTTCCACCGGTACTCGTTCTCCCTCCTTTTCACCCTCCCTCTTGTTTCCTCTCTCCTCCTCACATCTCCCTCCCTCTCCTTTCCCCTACCCTCAGTCACTCCTTCCCTCCAACCCCTCTCTCCTCCCTCATCTCCCTCTACCCCCCCATATCCCTCTATCTCCCTGCTCCACCACTCTTCACCTCCCCCCTATCCCACTCCCCCAATCTCCTCACCTCCCCCACTGCCCTCCTCTCCCTCTAACCCTCACTCCCTACCTCCCCCACTACTCCCCTCCTCTCCTTCTATCCCCCCTCCTCCCCCACTTTCCCTCCTCACAATAGACAATAGACACTAGGTGCAGGAGTAGGCCATTCAGCTCATCAAGCCATCACCGCCATTCAATGTGATCATGGCTGATCATCCCCAATCAGTACCCCATTCCTGCCTTCTCCCTATATCCCCTGACTCGGCTATCTTTAAGAGCCCTATCTAGCCCTCTCTTGAAAGTTTCCAGAGAACCAGCCTCCACCAAAACGGCAGACAATACTCCAGGTGTGGTCTCACTAGGGCCCTGTACAACTGCAGAAGGACCTCTTTGCTCCTATAATCAACTCCTCTTGTAATGAAGGCCAACATGCCATTCGCTTTCTTCACTGCCTGCTGCACCTGCATGCTCACTTTAATTGACTGATGAACAAGGACCCCTAAATTACACCATTTAGATAATAATCTTCCTTCCTATTTTTGCTACCAAAGTGGATAACCTCACATTTATCCACATTAAACTGCATCTGCCATGCATCTGCACACTCACGCAACCCGTCCAAGTCACCCTGCATTATCGTAGCATCCTCACAGTTTGCACTGCCACCTAGCTTTGTGTCATCTGCAAATTTGCTAATGTTATTTGTAATCCCTTCATCTAAATTATTAATATACATTGTAAATAGCTGCTGTCCCAGCACTGAGCCTCGCGGTACCCCACTGGTCACTGCCTGCCATTCTGAAAGGGACCCGTTAATCCCTACTCTTTGTTTCCTGTCTGCCAACTAATTTTCTATCCATGTCAGCATTCTACCCCCAATACCATGTGCCCTAATTTTGCCCACTAATCTCCTATGTGGGACCTTATCAAATACTTTCTGAAAGTCCAGGTACACTACATCCACTGGCTCTCCCCTGTCCATTTTCCTAGTTTCCTATTTACATCCTCAAAAATATCCAGAAGATTAGTCAAGCATGAATTCCCCTTCATAAACAATGCTGACTCAGACCGATCTTGCTATCCAAATGTGCCGCTATTTCATCTTTTATGATTGACTCCAGCATCTTTTATACTGTCCCTGACTTCCCTTGTCAGCCACGGTCTCCCCTTACTCCCCTTGGAATATTTCTTCCTCTTTGGAATGAACTGATCCTGCAACTTCTGTACTATTTCCAGAAATACCTGCCATTGTTGTTCCACTGTCATCCCTGCTAGGGTATCTTTCCAGTCAACTTTGGCCAGCTCCTCCCTCATGGCTCCATCATCCCATTTGTTCAACTGTAATACTCACCTCTCCCACTTTACCCTCCCTCTCCCCTCCCTACCCCCTTCCTCTCCCTGTATCACCCTGCTCCCCCACTCCTCACCTTCCCCCTATCATAGAAACATAGAAACATAGAAAATAGGTGCAGGGCCATTCGGCACTTCGAGCCTGCACCGCCATTCAATATGATCATGGCGGATCATCCAACTCAGTATCCTGTACCTGCCTTCTCTCCATACCCCCTGATCCCTTTAGCCACAAGGGCCACATCTAACTCCCTCTTAAATATAGCCAATGAACTGGCCTCAACTACCTTCTGTGGCAGAGAATTCCAGAGATTCACCACTCTCTGTGTGAAAAATGTTTTTCTCATCTCGATCCTAAAAGATTTCCCCCTTATCCTTAAACTGTGACCCCTTGTTCTGGACTTCCCCAACATCAGGAACAATCTTCCTGCATCTAGCCTGTCCAACCCCTTAAGAATTTTGTAAGTCTCTATGAGATCACCCCTCAATCTTCTAAATTCCAGCGAGTACAAGCTGAGTTTATACAGTCTTTCTTCATATGAAAGTCCTGACATCCCAGGAATCAGTCTGGTGAACCTTCTCTGTGCTCCCACTATGGCAAGAATGTATTTCCTCAGATTTGGAGACCAAAACTGTACGCAATAATCCAGGTGTGGTCTCACCAAGACCCCGTACAACTGCAATAGAACCTCCCTGCTCCAATACGCAAATGCTTTTGCTATGAAGCTAACATACCATTCGCTTTCTTCACTGCCTGCTGCACCTGCATGCCTACTTTCAATGACTGGTGTACCATGACACCCAGGTCTCGTTGCAACGATCTCCCCTTTTCCTAATCGGCCACCATTCAGATAATAGTCTACTTTCCTGTTTTTGCCATAAATTTAACCTCACATTTATCCACATTATACTGCATCAGCCATGCATTTGCCCAGCCTATCGAAGTCACCTTGCAGCCTCCTAGCATCCTCCTCACAGCTAACATTGTTCCCAGCTTCGTGTCATCCGCAAACTTGGAGATGTTACATTTAATTCCTTTGTCTAAATCATTAATATCCCACCCACCCCGCAATGAAGTTGACAATTTAAAAAAAATGAAACCTCCTCCCTATGTCACCCCCCCCCCCCCCCAATTAAAATGAGCTTCTCAATGAAAATCGTGTTTTTTCTTTAAAATAACATAAACACAATGTTAGCTGTTAATGAAAACGGAAGAATTTGATTAAAATGGAGATTTTTTGAAAATCGTGATTTTTAATGTAAGTGAGATTCGGGATCCTAATGATACGTCCAACGTGGCTGATGGGCAGGGCAAGTGGAAACGTGGTTTGAAAAGTGATATTTGTAAAGTTTAAAATGTCAATAACTTGTAAAATATAACATCAATCCAAACGGAACTTGGTACTGCACATTCAAGGACAATGGTGAGTAAGGTGGGCCAAAAATTATAGTGCCATTGTGTACTGTTTGGCCGGGTTTCGGGATCTCACGCACACGCATTCACGCATATATACAAACAAATGAACACACAAGATAAGAGTTTTAGTAATATATATAGAAATCATTAGAAAATTTGAGCTATCCATGTAGCCTCTGATAATACTTTGAATTGCATTTCAGTTCATGTCCTTAGATATGACCAAAGCATTTTTAAATTACAGTTCAAGCACTTTTCTGCAGTGAATGCACAGATGCCTCGTCAAGACAAGCAATTTCAAATTGAATTCTCCAAGTGTACTAGGGGCATCCTGTTTAAACACTTCAGTCATGGACATAACAGTACAGATTAACAATTAACAATTTCCTGCTGCAGCATCTTTCCCACACAAAGCCCATCTTGATAAACAATGTTGGCTATTTTTGTGAACTGAAATGGACGTCTTTCTGTTCCTATTCTCCAGACAAACCCACAGTGAGAGATTTTGATAGGATGTGGCTAATGGCCTACATTTATTGTTACAATTGGAGTCAGCATTTTACGTCTGCCTGTTTTGTAACACAAAAAGGGATGAAAGATATCTGTAAAGGACAAAAATAATTCTTGGCAACCAGTACTTCCATCACAGAAAGCTTGTAAAATAAACAAGTGTGATGTGTCAGTATGTTCAAATGCATTGGAAAGTAATATATGGAGTTCTGGAGAAGATTAAAAATCAGGATAATGAGGGTAGAATTCCGCAGATTACTCCAAGTGCCACGTGCTCGTGAGGGTAGGAGGAGCAAGATAGAGCAGATGAATGCATGCTCAGGAGTTGGTGCAGAGCACAGGAATTCAGTCCTCCTCATCAACTCCCCCTGCCAGGCTTCTGCCCTCTTTGGAGCTATGCAATTCCATCTGCTGGCGCAATATCAACCATCTTGACCTCCACTCCCCTTACCCACTCCAGTCTCACCCCCTCTAAACGTGCAGTCCTCCGCTCACTCAGCAACAACCTCAACATGGTTATTAAACCCACCGACAAGGGAGGTGCCATTCTAGTCTGCATGGCTGACCTCTATTGTGCTCAGATACTCCCTCATATCTACCCCTTGACCATGACCCCACAGACAAACATTAGGCTATTATCTCCCAGGCTGTTTGTAATCTTATCACTTCTGTCAATCTACTCTCCACAGCCTCCCATCTTATCCTGAGTCAGCCCTGCACTGCCCACTTCCATCTCCTCCCCAAAATCCGCAAACAGGATTGCCCTGGCAGATCATTGTTCCTGCCGGCACCTGCTCCCCTGAACTCATCTCCAAATACCCTGATTCCAGCACATCACTACTTGTCCAGTCCCTTCCAAACTACATCCGAGACACCTCACACAATCTTCATGCCTTAAATAACTTTCAATTTCTAGGCCCCCATTGCCTCATCTTGACCATGAATGTCCAGTCCCTTTACATCTCTATCCCCCACCAGGAAGGTTTCAAGGCTTTCCAGTTCTGCCTTGAACAGAGACTGAATCAATTTCCCTCTACTAACACTCTCCTCCAGCTGGCAGGACATCCTCATCCTCACGCCAATTTCTCATTTGACTCCCTTCACTTTCTTCAGCAGTGTAGCTGTGTGGATTTGCGTGAGCCCCAGCTATGCCTACCATTTTGTTGGTAATGTCGAATAGTTCTTGTTCTAAAGGTACACCGGTACCATTCCATCAACTCTTTGTTCACTACATGGACAACTGCATCAGGGTTGCCTCCTGCACCCTGTGCAGAACGTGTTCATTTCATTAACTTTAGAACTAACGTCCACCCTGTCCTCAAATTCACCTGGACTTAGCTGAAATGTCTCTCGCCTTTCTTAATTTCTCCATCTCCTGCAAAGGGCATTGGCTGACATCTACTTCAAACTCACTGACTCCCACAGTCACCATTGCTTCATTAAAATTATACTTAGAATATTTAGCTGTATTTAAATAGGATATACTTAAGGCAGAGATAGATTCTTGATTAGTACGGGTGTTAGAGATTATGAGGAGAAGGCAGGAGAATAAGGTTAGGAGGGAGAGATAGATCAACCATGATTGAATGGCGGAGTAGAGTTGATGGGCTGAATGGGCCACATTCTACTCCTATCACATGATCTTACGATCTTATGATTTGACATAAGAAGACAACTCTATAAGCACAAAGTCTTTATTTCTCATCAGAGCGACTCTTAAAACTATTTTGAGGAGTGGGTGAGTGTGATTCTATATTCTTTTGTCTCTGTAGGCAAAAACAAGTTTTGTTGACTGCTCTTTTGGTGTTGTGGTTTTATGCACCATTACAATACCTGTCTTGAAGTAGGCCAAAAACAGACTTATGTGGACTGTGACAATGAACATTGTATCAAACTGTAGGTGTGGGCAAGTTTAGCTTTTCCTATACTTGGCCTAAAGTGGAGCTGGATATCTGGAGTGGATGCTCATACTTTAGTCACTTTTTCCAATGTTTTAATTTATTTAACAGCACTTGACCTGTGAAACAGACCGTCTCCTTAATTTGTTTAGCATTCGTCAGTACTGAACTATCGCTAATCTTAAATACATCTACTTGAAATGGGTGTGGGTGCTAAACTGGATTCCCAGTAGCACTTTTAGTAATTCTGGCTAGCGTTTAATTTTCTCAGCAAATATTTCCCAGTTTCCTTCCTACACGTACTGCTTTGCACTGTATTTCCTTCCTTAATTATCTGCCATGTGGGTGTTCCTGTGATAGTGTGATTAATGGAGTAATAAACATAAAGCACACAACTTTGGATAGCAGACAAATAATACATAACTAAAATAATGAACTATTAATTGTTATTTGTTCTTTATTTGCTATCAACACACATAAGACAAAGGGTAGAAGAAACATAAGTTAAACAATCTCCATTAAACCTTGGTAAAAACTCTTTGAATGTACTCTTTTCATTCAGTTTAATCCACAGTTTGTGAACTCCTCTCAGTTGTGGAGTGAATGATTTTTATGCGTCATGTGGCTGATGTGAGAAATTGCTATATAGTTGCAAATAGCAGTTAATACTGAAGTCCATGTGCATTGAAAGATACAATAATGCTGTGGAGGGTGGTGCCAAGCATTGTGTATTGCTAATCTAATACCAGGGCATTGGAGATGTCTTCATTCTTTAGATGAGGCTCTCACTAGGATCTCCTCGCTATCCCATAGCTCTGCTCTTGCACCGCCTGCCCCCATTCGCAACAAGGACAGAATCCCCCTTGTCCTTACCTTCCATCCCATCAGCCATCGCACACAGCATATAAAAAGACATAGAAACATAGAAAATAGGTGCAGGTGGAGGCCATTTGGCCTTTCGAGCCAGCACCGCGATTCATTGTGATCATGGCTGATCGTCCCTAATCAATACCCCGTTCCTGCCTTCTCCCCATATCCGTTGATTCCACTAGCCCCTAGAGCTCTATCTAACTCTCTCTTAAATCCATCCAGTGATTTGGCCTCCAACATTATTGCCACCCTCAACGGGACCCCACTACTGGCCACATCTTCCCATTTCCACCCCTTTCTGCTTTCTGCAGAGACCGTTCCCTCTGAAACTCCCCGGTCAACTTGTCCCTTCCCACCCAAACCACTCCCTCCCCAGGTACTTTCCCCTGCAACCACAGGAGTTGCAACACCTGTCCCTTTACCTCCCCCCTTGACTCCATCCAAGGACCCAAACAGTCTTTCCAGGTGAGGCAGAGGTGCACTTGCACCTCCTCCAACCTCATCTACTGTATCCGCTGTTCCAGGTGTTAACTTCTCTACATCGTTTCGCTGAACACCTCCGCTCAGTCCGTCTTAACTCACCTGATCTCCTGGTTGCTCAGCACTTAAAGTCCCCCTCCCATTCCCAGTCTGACCTTTCTGTCCTGGGCCTCCTCCATTGTGAAAGTGAGGCCCAGCGCAAATGAAGGAGGCCTAAAGCTAAAACTTCTGCCCCACTTAGGTGATTTTTTCGGTGACAACAGGCGACTCGGGGAAGATGCAGAGTGCAGAATATAGTTCTGTCGTGCAACAGCTCCATAGACAAAGCCCAATTTCCACAATGGGGTAAAGGTGAATCAGGCAGTACCTTAGCTTATGGAGGGACAGTTTTGAAGCCTGATAACAGTGGAGAAGTTGTTCCTGAGTCTGGTGATACATGCTTTCAAGCTTCTGTACTTTCTGCTGGATGGGAGCAGGGAGAAGTTGATAGGTGAAGCATTATGCCTGTGAGAAGTGTCTGCCATGACTGGGATTATGTGTAAGATGGGAGGTGTGCATGGGTGTTGTAGTAGCAGGAAGAATATGACAATGTTTTGGAGCTCTGAATATCAGATGGAATATCAATTGCTTGATGGGGTAGTAATATATGGAGCAATATTGTCATTCAGGGAAATTTACGATCCTTATACTAACCTTGACCATCTGCTTAAGATCATCAGGATTATTTATCAACTGGATCCCATCCTGGAACTATTACTGCAAAGACTTAGATACAAAAAACTGGATAGCTCAGTGGGTCAGACAGCATCTCTGGAGAAAAGGAATGGGTGACGTTTTCAGTTGAGTGCCTTCATTCTGAAGAAGAGTCTCGACCCGAAATGTCAACCATTCCTTTTTTCCAGAGATGCTGTCTGACCTGCTGTGTTACTCCAGCTTGATGTGTCTATCTGCGGTTTAAACCAGCATTTGCAATTTCTACATACACATACTGTGACAACTTTCATGGCCACCCCTTTGCCTCCTCCTTAATTAACATGAAGGGTTGCCAAAGCCTGAATGAGTAGGATATCTCCAAGTGTTCATCTGTTTCACAAGTGTATTGAGGAAGATGTTGGTGTCAGCCCCTTTCTACTCGGTGTCCCACAAGCTAGACAATGAATTCCAGCAGTGGTTTGTGTTGTAGTTGGACTCCCCTTTTATGAGATGCAGGCAAGAGATAAATTAGCTCAGGTTAGCTTTGACTAGTCCAATGATATTACTGACAGTGATACACTGATAGTGAAGAGAACATGATTGGTGCCACCTTAATATTTTAATATTTTAACCAGGTTTAGTTTAGTTTAGAGCATGGAAACACGCCTATCAGCCCACCGAGCCTGCGCTGACCAGTGGCTCTATCCTACACATAGGTATGTTACAATACTTACCTTTAATGGCGCTGCAGTTCTGCCACTCCCCGTGTGCGCGACTTTGGCGCCTTTCAGAGGGGGTCGGGTTTAAAATGCCGTTTTTCTCCAGACAATTCAAGTCGATCCATCTCAGGGGATTTCGTCGCTAAAGAGAAATCGCTCCGCTATTTGTTTTATGAAGGTATTTTTAAACTACACTAGATCATTTATTAGCTAGAGTAATTTAAAAATCATCTTCTAAAGCCGTGAGCGCCGACAACGGGAAGGATTTTACGTAGGGGAGAAAAGAAGGTACACAGTTTATTTTTACATAAAAACGTGGTTTTTAGGAAGCATTTAATCAAATTTTCATGTTGCGAAATGGGGGACATAAAATATATACGAACCGGTAGTATTTTCCCTGCCGACTGTGGGTTAAATTCACCGCAAACCGCAATGTTCCAATCCATCGCATTCCACTAAAATCCACTCGCAAGTTGATTTAAATGGCCATTAATTTACAGGAATTAAACACTAAATTCCTTCCATTTGGCCTATAAATTCATGAAAATTAGATTTTAAATCATGTTATATTGTGAATTATTGTGTGAATGTTATTTGGACACTTAGGCAATTAAAAAATGTTTATCTTTCCTTAAGATGTTTAGATCTAGTAATTGAATTTTGTAATTAACTACAATTGGGTAACTAACTGATTATATGTTTTAATTTCAGGTCATCCAAGTAAGATTGTTTCATATTTGTTTCAGAATGCTTCATTCTATAATAACTGAAAATTTAATTTAGTTCTCTTAATTTAAGTTATCTTAAATGGGCTTTTGACTATCCTAGATCACAGCTTTTGAGTTAAGTCAATGGAAAGACAATGGGGAACAAGATGCTAATTTCCGAGTATGAAAATGGCCATAACCTTTTTAATACTGAAGATATGAAAGTGAATTAGGTGTCAAATTAAACTTATTTTCATGCTTTATCTGATGGGATAAATTGCAAACTTGATTTTTTAAATCTCAAAATTTTGTAACATTGCTACTACACACTCGGGACAATATACAGATGCTAATTAATCTACAATCTACAAACCTTTGGGATGAGGGAGGAAACCCGACAACCCGGAGAAAATCTATGCGGTCACAGGGAGAAAGTGCAAACTCCGTGCAGACAGCTCCCATAGTCCGGAATGAACTTGGGTTTCTGGCGCTGTAATGGGCCTGTCCCACTTAGGCGGTTTTTCAGGCGACTGCTGGCGACTGTCAGAGTGGAACACACACACACACACACATCACTTCCTTCACCAGCCAGTTATGCAGACGGGGGACAGGGCAAGCGGGGGGAGCGCTGTCTGAGTGAAATTCTCATGATGCAAAGCCAAGGTATACAGACACACACCACGTTGAACAGGAAGGTTGGCGCTGTAATTAAGACGGTGAAAGCACAGTGTACGGGAAGGGTCACATGTCCTTTAAAAGAGCGGGGAAGAGATGGGGGAGAGGTGGGGGAGAGGTAGGGGGGCAGAAGGTGACAACTAATAAGAAGGCTGTGAAGCTCGGCAGATATTAACATTACTGGTCGGTTATTCTTGGTTCTGAAAACTACTGTTTACGTTTTTTTTCCCCAATGAGCCAATGAAATTCACCAGTCAGCTCCAGCTACATCCTACGAGAACCTTCGACCTCCTGGCAATCCACCAGGACCTCCTGGCGACCCACCCACGGCTCGAGAATTCTCGCTACTCTCCATGGCGGCTTCATTCTGGTTGATGCTAATTTTTCAACGTGTTGAAAAAATTTGTGGCGACCATAAAGAGGCCGTGATTAATTTCCAGAATGCGGGAACTCCTCACGACCATGAAGGCGACTCCCTGGCAACTACCCGTGAACATGTGGCGATCAGGCCCATACGGGGAACAAATTTACCACTGCGCCACTGCTGTTGCTGATCATCCTCATAGATTTTAGTGTGTTTTTCTATGCATGATTGAATATCTAGGCTATGAATTTAGAATAATGTTCATATTTCATATTCTATTTCAACAGTGGTCTAAACCAGTGTTTCATATAAATGAATTATGACTTCTTTATTAATGTGCTTCATGCTCCCAATTAATAAATCTGAAAATGTAATAGACTTTTTATAACATCGGTTGAGATGAATTACTTTGAACATATTTTAGTGTTTGGTTCTCACAGCCAAGCAGATGGGATTTTGATTAATCTCCAGATATTAGGAGGATTTAAAGCCTACCATTGGAATTTTTAGATATTCTAATATAGTATATCAAAATAACAGTTTCATATGGTTTGCTTCTTTGCACATAGAAACATAGAAACATAGAAAATATTTGCAGGAGTAGGCCATTCGGCCCTTCGAGCCAGCACCGCCATTCAATATGATCATGGCTGATCAGCCAACTCAGTATCCCGTACCTGTCTTCTCTCCATACCCCCGATCCCCTTAGCCACAAGGGCCACATCTAACTCCCTCTTAAATATAACCAATGAACTGGCCTCAACTACCTTCTGTGGCAGAGAATTCCAGAGATTCACCATTCTCTGTGTGAAAAATGTTTTTCTCATCTCGGTCCTAAAAGACTTCCCCCTTATCCTTAAACTGTGACCCCTTGTTCTGGACTTCCCCAACATCAGGAACAATCGTCCTGCATCTAGCCTGTCCAACCCCTTACGAATGTTGTAAGTTTCTATAAGATCCCCCCTCAATCTTCTAAATTCTAGCGAGTATAAGCCGAGTCTATCCAGTCTTTCTTCATATGAAAGTCCTGACATCCCAGTATCATTCTGGTGAATCGTCTCTGTACTCCCTCTATGGCAAGAATGTCTTTCCTCAGATTAGGAGACCAAAACTGTATGCAATACTCCAGGTGTGGTCTCATCAAGACCCTGTACAGCTGCAGTAGATCCTCCCTGCTCCTATACTCAAATCCTTTTACTAAGAATGCTAACATACCATTCGCTTTCTTCACTGCCTGCTGCACCTGCATGCCTACTTTCAATGACTGGTGTACCATGACACCCAGGTCTCGTTGCATCTCCCCTTTTCCTAATCGGCCACAATTCAGATAATAGTCTACTTTCCTGTTTTTGCCACCAAAGTGGATAACCTCACATTTATCCACATTATATTGCATCTGCCATACATTTGCCCACTCACCCAACCTATCGAAGTCACCTTGCAGCCTCCTAGCATCCTCCTCACAGCTAACACTGCCCCCCCAGCTTCGTGTCATCCTCAAACTTGGAGATGTTGCATTCAATTCCCTCATCCAAATCATTAATATATATTGTAAATAGCTGGGGTTCCAGCATTGAGCCTTGCGGTACCCCACTAGTCACTGTCTGCCATTCTGAAAAGAATGGTTTATGTATGGTAAATTAACGTGGTAAATTAATGTATGGTTTATGTATGGTAAATTAACGTGGCTATGCACTTATCCACTTTGGTGGCAAAAACAGGAAGGCAGATTATTATCTAAATGGTGTCAAGTTGGGAAAAGGGGAAGTACAACGGGATCTGGGGGTCCTTGTTCATCAGTCACTGAAAGTAAGCATGCAGGTACAGCAGGCAGTGAAGTAAGCGATTTGCATGTTGGCCTTCATAACAAGAGGAGTTGAGTATAGGAGCAAAGAGGTCCTTCTGCAGTTGAACAGGGCCCTAGGGAGACCACACTTGGAGTATCGTGTGCAATTCTGGTCACCAAATTTGAGGAAGGACATTCCTGCTATTGAGGGAGTGCAGCGTAGGTTCACAAGGTTAATTCCTGGGATGGCGGGACTGTCATATACTGATAGAATGGAGTGGCTGGTCTTGTGCACTCTGGAATTTAGAAGGATGAGAGGGGATCTTATTGAAACATATAAGATTATTAATGGTTTGGACACGCTAGAGGCAGGAACATGTTGCTGATGTTGGGGATGTCCAGAACCAGGGGCCACAGTTTAAGAATAAGGTGTAAGCCATTTAGAATGGTGAGGAAATACTTTTTCACTCAGAGAGTTGTGAATCTGTGGAATTATTTTCTGAGTGGAGGCCAATTCTCTGGATGCTTTCAAGAGAGAATTAGATAGAGCCCTTAAAGATAGCGGAGTCAAGAGATATGGGGAGAAGGCAGGAACGGGGTACTGATTGTGTATGATCAGCTATGATCACATTGAATGGCGGTGCTGGCTTGAAGGGCTGAATTACCTACCCCTGCACCTATTGTCTATTGTCTAAAATATTCAAGGCTGTGTAACATCATGTCAGGTTTCTCTAATATAGACAAAAAAGACTGCACACGCTGGAATCTGCAACAAAATAAATTGCTTGTAGAACTCAATGGGTTAAGCAGAATCTGTGGAGATAATAGGTGTAAATTGATGTTTCAGATTGTAACCTTCCATCAGGATTTCATCTCAAAGCATTGACATACACCTTTTGCTTCCACAAATGCTGCTTAAGCCTTTGAGTTCTTCCAGCATTTTGTTTCAAGTTTACGATACCTGGAAAAAACAGAAACTTCTTAGGGGCGGCACAGTGGCGCAGGGGTAAAGTTGCTGCCTTACAGTGCCAGAGAGCCCAGTTCAATCCTAACCACAAGTGCTGTCTGTGTGGAGTTTGTACGTTCTCCCTGTGACCGTGTGGGTTTTCTCCAGGTGCTCTGGTTTCCTCTCACACTCCAAAGATGTGCAGGTTTGTAGACAATTGGTTACTGTAAATTGTAAGTTGCCCCTAGTGTGTAGGATTGTGCTCGTGTATGGGGGTCTTTGCTGGTCAGCATGGACTCGGTGAGCTGTGGGGCCTGTTTCTGCGTTGTATCTCTGAATTTTAAAGTCTTCATCACAATGAAATCCCTCAATTTACATTGCTTGGCCATGGGTTAATATCAAAAAAGTGTTGGAAATCTGAAATAAAAACAAAATATTCAGGTCAGCAAGCATCAATGGAAAGAGAAACAGAGTTAATGTTTCAAGTCTGTACCATACATCAGAACTGAGAACGTGAGAAAGCATGTGACCCTTCCTCTAGATTGGGGAAATCAAAGGTAGATTGGGCGCTCACTGTGTTTAATTTGCAAGTCTGAACAAATTCTCCATCCTATGTCCATTCCTTGTACTGCTACAAGGAGAAGCTTGAGGATCAACACTTCATCTTCTGTCACGGATTTGGAGCCTCAATATTAAATTATTCAATAACAATCTTTCTTCCTGTCTTTATCAGAAATGGCCACTTCTGTCGGTAAACCATCTGCAAATTTCGCTCCGTTTCTTTCTCCTTTAGTATAACCTGGGCTGCTATTAGCAACATTGTACAGACAAAGAAGTTTCATCAACTTTTCACTGACTCTTTAACTAATTCAGTCTCACTCTGCCACATTTATTCCCTTTGTTCTACACACCCCTCCCCTACCTTCTCTGTTGAAAATTGAACTTTTATCTCACTTTCCCTGTGTTGCACTTGAAACATTAACTCTGGTTCTCCTTCCACAGATGCTGCCTGACCAGCTTAGTGCTTTCACATTTTCTTTTTATTTCATAGTGATGGTTCAACAGAAAAAATCTGCAGCAAATCTATATCGTCAACATTCCATCATCAGTTATAGGATGAACCACCAGCCAATAGTAGTTTTAGAAGAGTCCAATTTTAAGAAAGTCTTTACATATCATAATCTCTATTTACTGCTTTTTTGAATACTTATTTATTGAAGAATGATCTTGAGCTCCACGTGCATTGAGGGTTAATTGATGTGTAATGGGCTTCAAACTCTGGTAATGAACAGTTCACAAGTCATAGGAGCAGAATTAAGCCATTCGGCCCATCGAGTCTACTCTGCCATTCAATCATGACTGATCTCTGCTTCCTTATCCCATTTTCCTGCCTTTTCATAACTCTTGATACTTGATTAACAACTGAGATATTGAAGCAATGATCCACCATAATGTTCAAACAGGAATGTTATCAACCAGTCATGTTGTACTGTACACGTCAGGGGAATTATATGACGTTACTAATCATTGTTTTTGTTGAATTGGTCACAGGAACATTTCATGGAAGTGATTAAAAATCAAGAATTCCTTCTGCTCCCTGCAAGGGAGGTTGAGAAACTTATTTCTAGTGATGACATTAATGTTCCTGACGAGGAGACCATATTCCAAGCTCTGATGATGTGGGTGAAGCACGAGTTACAGAAGAGGCAGCAGGAACTTGCAATGCTCTTGTCTTACATCAGACTCCCTCTACTCTCCCCACAGGTAACGGAAAACACAGATTGAGTCAAAAAGACATTCACATACAGGAATTATTAAGCATTTTCCAAAGCATCCAATTAATATTAACCTGATTCAATATATCATGAATATTGCAATGACAATTCCCAACATTCAATTTCCTCCAGTGATTCAATGGCAAAGCATCAGTTCTCATTACAGACTCAGTTTTACTAGTCTGAGTAGGAGATCCAGAGGCACAAGTAGGCAATTTCTTAATTGTTTTCCTTGAAGCATGAAGATCAGTAGTTCTCCAATGAGGCTTGCAAGGCAAACAAAGGTCTCATCTACTTCAGTCTCCTCTCCACCCCCCTCCACCCCAACCCAATACTATTTTAAACCCCAACAAGGTTACAATATAGATGCTCCTACCCACTTGGGTAGACTGATGGGACTGAAGGCTGATAAATCCGCAGGGCCTGATGGTCTGCATCCCAGGGTGCTTAAGGAAGTGGCTCTAGAAATCGTAGATGCATTGGTGATCATTTTCCAATGTTCTATAGATTCAGGATCAGTTCCTGTGGACTGGAGGGTAGCTAATGTTATGCCACTTTTTAAGAAAGGTGGGAGAGGGAAAACAGGGAATTATAGACCAGTTACCCTGACGTCGGTGGTGGGGAAGATGCTGGAATCAATCATAAAAGATGAAATAGCGGCACAATTGGATAGCAGTAACAGGATCAGTCCGAGTCAGCATGGATTTACGAAGGGGAAATCATGCTTGACTAATATTCTGGAATTTGTTGATGATGTAACTAGGAAAATGGACAAGGTAGATACAGTGGGTGTAGTATACCTGGAATTTCAGAAAGCATTTGATAAGGTTGATAGGAGATTAGTGGGCAAAATTAGGGCACATGGTATTGCGGGTAGAGAGCTGACATGGATAGAAAATTGGTTGACAGGAAACAAAGAGTAGGGATTAACGGGTCCCTTTCAGCATGGCAGGCAGTGACTAGTGGGGTACCACAAGGCTCGGTGCTGGGACCGCAGTTATTTACAATATACATCAATGATTTAGATGAAGGGATTCAAAGTAACATTAGCAAATTTGCAGATGACACAAAGCTGGGTGGCAGGGTGGCAGTGTGAACTGTGAGGAGGATGCTATGAGAATGCAAGGTGACTTGGACAGGTTGTGTGAGTGGGCAGATGCATGGCAGATGCAGTTTAATGTGGATAAATGTGAGGTTATCCACTTTGGTAGCAAAAATAGGAAGGAAGATTATTATCTAAATGGTGTCAGGTTGGGAAAAGGGGAAGTATACATCTGTCAATGAAAGTAAGCAGGCCATTACAGCAAGCAGTGAAGAAAGCAAATGGCATGTTGGTGTTCATAACAGGAGGAGTTGAGTATAGGAGCAAAGAGGTCCTTCTGCAGTTGTACAGGGCCCTAGTGAGACCACACCTGGAGTATTCTGCGCAGTGTTGGTCCCCTAATTTGAGGAAGGACATTCTTGCTATTGAGGGAGTGCAGCGTAGGTTTACAAGGTTAATTCCCGGGATGGCTGGACTGTCATATGCTGAGAGAATGGAGCGGCTGGAGTTGTATACTCTGGAATTTAGAAGGATGAGAGGGAATCTTATTGAAACATATGATTATTAAGGGTTTGTCACACGCTAGAGGCAGGAAACATGTTCCTGATGTTGGGGGAGTCCAGAACCAGGGGCCACAATTTAAGAATAAGGGGCAAGCCATTTAGAATGGAGATGTGGAAATACTTTTTCACACAGAGAGTTGTAAGTCTGTGGAATTCTCTGCCTCAGACGGCGGTGGAGGTCAGTTCTCTGGATATTTCAAGAGAGAGCTAGATAGGGCTCTTAAAGATAGCGGAATCAGGGGATATGATATACAGATATCATATACTTGACTGCTGAGTGCCAAATCTAATATAAATAATCATAATTATTTTCATTTGTGTAAGGTTGTTCAACTAGAACGATCTGAAAAGGGATAGTGATGCATTTCTTTGAAGTAGCACATGTTTTATGACAAATAATGACTGCTAAATTCTATTTATTTTAGTTGTTGGCTGATTTGGAGAACAATCCAATGTTTGCTGATGACTTGGAATGCCAGAAACTTCTTATGGAAGCTATGAGGTATCATTTGTTGCCAGAGCGACGGCCGATGTTGCAAAGTCCGAGAACCAAACCTAGAAAATCTACAGTTGGAGCACTTTACGCAGTCGGAGGAATGGATACTAACAAGGGTAAAAATGATTGGGAAATTGAAGATAATATTACTAATGTGTAAAGATTTGTAACATCTATAGAATGTTCCTGGTGGTTGCCCTATGTGTCAGACAATGGGATTTGACATTGAAACTCTTTGCTTTTAAGTATATAATTTTAAATTATTGCCAACCTACTTTGAAGTGAGAATAGTTTGCAAGGAGTTGAGAATATGTTTATATTTTCTTCCTCCATCCCCTGCTGCATGTACAATCCTCAACTCAGAGGATAGATTAGAGAATCAAATGCCATTAAAATTATTGCACAGGCTTCCAAAAAGGTCTTAAGTTTGACTTGAGACTTCTTGTACTCTTCACCCACAATCAAATTCTTAGCTGCTACTCCATATCCCACACAGCATTGAACTGCCCTCTGCAGGGAATACCAAGTAGGAAGACATGATCGGTGATAGTTGCTTGCAGAAAGGTATTTCTGTGCCTTGATCCAGATAGAGGGAGAGGAGGGGGGTAGGGAGAGGAGAGGGTTTATGGGGGGAAGGAGGGAGTGACTGAGGGTAGGGAAAAGGAGAGGGAGGTAGAGGTGAGGGAGGCAGTGGGGGAGGGGAGGAAGAAAGGGGAAAGAAGGAGGGTGAAGAGGAGGGGGAGGGAGTGCTGGGTGATGAGGGAAAATGGAGGAGGGTAGGGGTAGGAAGAGGGATGGTGAGGCGCAGTTGGGGGAGGATTGTCGTGATTCGCGTCACAACGATATCTGGCGTCACAACGGAAACCCCTCAGCTGCGCCTGCGCAGTTGGGGGCTATGGGTGAGTGGTGGAATATTGCCTTGGGGGACGAGCCCAATGGGTCCGCACCTGGTCTAGTCTTTTATATACCTCAGATAATAAAGTTGTTTACTGCATTAGCTGAGGCAAGTGTCCAGCAATATTTCTCCTACTTTAAGAGTTGGAACATAACAGTTATCTGAATTCATACCTCTAGGTTATTAACTTTATAATGACCATTTGTCATCATTACTCATAGATCGGGCAGTTAGGGTAGACAGTCAGAACCTTTTTTTCCCAGAATATGAAACATCAAATACCAAATAAGGTGAGAGAGACAAAGTTTGAAAGAGATATGCAAGGCAGGTATTTTTACGCAGATGATGGTGAGTGTCTGTATCATGCAGTCAGGAGTGATGGTGGAGGCAAATATAATAATCATAATAGTAATTTATTAGCCAACTATGTTTTGCAATATACGAGGAATTTGTTTTGCCAAACAGTCATACCAATAAAAAGAACAAGACACCCGAATACATTTTTAACATGAACATCCACCACATGGACTCCCCCACATTCCTCACTGTAATGGAAGGCAAAAATGTTCTTCCCTTCTTTGTTCTCCTGTGGCCGGGGTACTCAAACCTTCCATTGTCGGGGCGACCTTGGCTCCCACAGCCGGCGGTCGAGCCCTCTGCATCAGGGTGATCAAGGTCCCGCATGGGGGGACCTCAACTACCTGCGCCGGGCGATCGGACACCCTCGGCTTGGAGCTTCCCGACATCAGTCTCTACCCGAGACTGCAAGCTCCTCGATGTTGAAATCCTCAGGCCGCAGTTGACGCGTCGATCCCAGGCAAGGGATTGCCGCCAGCTCCATGATGTTCGACCGCAGAGTGACCGGTGATACGAGATGGAAAGAAATTGTGGTAATGTAAGAGATTGAAAAAAAAAGTTTCCCCGACCCCCCTACGCCCACCCCCCACATAAAACAAATCTGAGAACATTAACACATACTTTTTAAAACACACTAAAAATAACAAAAATAACAAAAAAGACGAAAAGACAGACAGACTGTAGGCGAGGCTGCAATCGCTGACTGTGCCATCCGATGGAATTTGACATTGAAACTCTTTGCTTCCATTAGTAGATAATGGATATGCAGGGAATGGAGGGATATGGATTATGTGCAAGCACAAAAGAGATGGTTTTGACTTTATGATCGGCACAGACATTAGGGGCTGAATGGTCTGTTCCTGTGCAGTACTGTTCAAAGTTCTATGTTTTTATATATACTGTTAACTGTTTCTATAGGTGCTACAACGGTAGAAAAATATGACCTCAGGACAAATACCTGGATACAAGTAGGCACAATGAATGGGAGGCGCCTGCAGTTTGGAGTGGCAGTGATCGACAATAAGCTGTATGTTGTTGGTGGGAGAGATGGATTAAAGACGTCCAACACAGTTGAATGTTACAATCCAATAGCCAAAGTCTGGTTGATAATGCCACCAATGTCCACTCATAGACATGGACTAGGTAAGAAATACTGTAAATATTTTAATCTTGATTACAACAGTTAAATCTATTAACTGACCTTTTTTTAAGCATGCTCATAATTAGTATTTTGTATTTTACTTACGGTTCATAACTTTGCAAAGCACAGTAGTTTCAATATAAAAATCTATTTGACACAAGCAACTGCTATTAGAATGTTATTATTACAATCCTCAGATAAAGGTAGAGGTTGCACCAAATACCTTTTGACAAACACATATTTCCAAAGGGCACATGGGGCTGACAACTAAACTCTACCAAACAGTCCAGTCTTACTATAATCAATAAAATTACTCCAAGAAATGTAATTGATCCATAGCTAACTAGCATTATTAAAGCTGATAGTACATCAAAATAAGTGGATAGCATTATCACGTGTGCTAATCATGTGAGCTTGCAGATTATTTTGAGAAACAATGAAACAATACATAAAGTAAGAGATGGGGAATTTTATGAAAGTAAATTAGTAAGAAATATCAAAGGAGATTTGAAAAAGGCATTAGAGTAGTGATTAGAGTATTACTAAACCAAGGTTGCATGGGGGGGGGGGGGGTCTGCGGCGTCACACACACACACTAACCATCCCCCCACACACAAAAGGGTGAGAGGAGGTTAGAGGGATGGGAGGGGGAGAGGGGGGAGGGAGGGGGGAGGGAGGGGCGAGAGGGGGGGAGAGAAGAGGGGGTAAAGAGGAGGGGGGAAAGGGTGAGGGAGGAGAGGGGAGGAGGGAGAGGGGGGAAGAGGAGGAGGGGGGAGAAAGAGGGGCGAGTGAGCGGGCTGCAAAAAGCGGAGAGAGCCCAGAGAGAGAGAGACAGCTCTTGTACAGGGTCGCCTCTAGTACAAACCTCTTGGCTTCTCTCGGGAAACCTGAGCCGAGACGCGAGCGTACTTCGTATTCAGCGGCTGAGCTGTGGGCGAGGCTGGGGGCTGCGGATGGCCGGCCGACTGTGAGCGAGAGTAACAGAGGCATTGTGACGTCATCCAGCTCGCTTCAGCTCGTTAGATTTTAAAAATATGTCAGATTGTAAAGAATTTGGAGAAATAACTCGGGAAATAATGAATCAAATTTTTGAAATCATGAGGTAAATCTCTACCGGAATATTAAAAAATGTCACCATTACTGCGTCGGGTTTTCAAGGAGATATGAATCAAAGAAAAGGTTTAAGCAAGCAAACATGCCCACAAGTAAACATCCAAGATCAGAGTTTTATATTATAACTAGACCAAGTGCAGACCCGTTGGGTCTGGTCCCCGAACGTGAGGTTGGGGGGGGGGGGAGAGGAAGGGGGAAGAAGAGGGAGGGAGGGGGAGGAGGGAGAGGGGGGGGGAGAGAGGTGGGGAGGAGGGAGGGAGGAGGATGGAAGGAAGGGGGGGAGGGAGGGAGAGAGGTGGGGGAGGGTGGTGTGGTGGGCGTGATGCTCAATGAGGCTGCGGGCCAGGCGTACTCCGTCAAGACGCTGCGTACGCTGTCATGACGCAGCGTACGGCCGTCGAGACGCTGCGTCAGGCCGGCTCTTTGACGATGGCTGAAGGCAAAGATTGGCTGTTTCCTGGCTGGTTTTCACCGTCCACGGGAAGAGGCAATGTTTGGCTTGAGACAGCGTGATAGAGGCGGGCCGGGGGGGGAAGTGGAGGAAGTAAAATCAGCAGCGAAAATGTCGGGTCCTGGGAGGGGGGGGGGGGGGGGGGGGGGGGGGGGGGGGGGGGGAGGGGGGGGGGGGGGGGTTGAGGGAAGCGATGAAGTGAAATTGGCAGCGAAATATGAAAAATGTCGGGGGGGGGGGGGGGGGGGGGAGAAGCCGGGGCGGCAGCAGCAAAAATTAAAAATATGGCGGCGTTTTTGGAGGAGAGCTGGCTGCAGCAGCTGATGTTATGGTGGCTGGCCAGCAGGAGGCCACAAAATGTGTGTGTGTGGGGGGGGTTGGGGGGGGGGGGGGGGGGGGGTGTTGAAGGATTTTATTTTTAAAAGTGTCCATAAAAATGTCTAAATGTAATGAGGAGTGAATCCGTGAATGTAAAAGTGTAATGTCTAGCAAAATGGAAAATGTCTCGGGGTTTGAAAGTGTGGTTTTGGCGAACCATGAAATCAAAGGGCAAATCTGACATACACCCACACACCCGGTCGGCAGACACACAGACACACACAGAGTTTTAAAAGTATATATAGATAGATGTGTATTAGAGTATAATAGAATATTTTGAGCGTGATGGCTACTATAAGAGAAACAAAATTGTAATGGTGAATAAAGAAAGGGCTGAAGCTTTAAACAAATATTTTGTATCTATCTTCACTCTAGAAGACTCAATAAATGAGAGCTGAAATGGAGGGGGGGGCATGGGTCGAATGAAAATGATAAATTTAATTGAGTTAATTTCAGAGAAGAGAAAATCTCACTAAGATTAATGAGGCTTAAACATGATAGTCAATTTACTAAAATGGGTGACTGAAGAGATAGTGGATGGATTGGTAATGCAATTTCAAAATTCTCGTAATCCTGGCGCAAAACATATAACTATCATGACACCCCCCCTCATTCATTGCCAAAATGATAGGATCACACCACCCACCACCCCTCCCTCATTAAATAATGTTAATAGATGAGTCGTGGTTATTTCAAACGCTTGATTTTGCAGTCAAACAATTATTTGGACTACACACCATCCCACCCTGCCTCTTGCTAATATGCTATCCCCATCTCTCAATTTCATCTCTACTCTGCTCCCAAGATGAGGCTTCCCATTTAAGGACATCTGAGATGTCCACTTTCTTTAGTAAATGTGATTTCTCCTTTGTTGTCATAGATGAATTTCACACCTGCATCTCCCTCTGTACCCCTTAGTTCTAGACTCATTCCCCGTCCCCCCCGGGCTGAACAAGAACAGAGTTCCTCTGGTCCTCACCTTTCACCTCAAACGTGATTCAACCACCCATCGTATCTTCCCTTCCACATCGCTTACTGCCTAGCGCAGAGACCACTCCCTCTGCAGCTCATTGGTTCACTCAACCCTTCTCACCCAAACCACCACCCCCCTCAGGTACTATCCTTTACAATCACATGAGACGAACAACCTATACTCCCCCACCCCCCTGGGTTTACTGAATCCAGGGACAACCTACGCCTACAGCCACACCATCACTGCAACCACAGCAGCCCTTCCAGG
The DNA here is from genome assembly GCA_035221665.1 of Okamejei kenojei. Lineage (NCBI taxonomy): Eukaryota > Metazoa > Chordata > Chondrichthyes > Rajiformes > Rajidae > Okamejei > Okamejei kenojei. The sequence goes on from CM069143.1 coordinate 11,010,044, forward strand.
TAAGATCCTTCCAGGTTCACAGGTACCACCCCCAACCTCATCTACTGCATCCGATGTGGCCTCCTTTACATCGGCAAGACCAAGCGTAAACTCGGCGACTGTTTCGCGGAAACAGGGCGGGGTTCGTAACACGGGACCCCAAAGGTCTACTGGATCTCTTGGTTGCTAATTTCCCATTCCCATACTGACATTTCTGCCATGGGCTTCCTCCATTGTCAGAGTAAAGCCAGATGTAGACTGGAGGAACAGCACCTCATATTGGGTAGCTTACAATCCAATGGTAGTAACATTGAATTCTCCAATTTTAGATAACTGACCTATAAAACCACCCCCCACTTCAATAATCAGAAAATGTGACATGTCAAAAGGCATTTGCTAAGACATAACATAAAACGTTACATGAAACACGGGCTCACAAGTTTGGGAACATCATTAGATAGGGATAGAGAATTGGTGAAATGCATGGAGAGTAGGTAAAGTAAGTAAGTCATATTCAATTTAGTATATTGTTACCAGACATCACCATAGGGATCAGTACCGGGCTCGCAACTATTCACAATTTACATTTATGACGGATTTCTTGCACAGTTGTTTTTAAAAAAAAATGCTGCTGATGCATAGCTATGGAGGAAAGTGAATTGTAAGGGGGACTCGTGGCATCTGCAAAGACAAGTAACAGATTAAACAAGTATACAGGTGGAGAATAATGTGGGAAAATGTAAGATTAAGTGCATTTGTAAAAAAAAATTATACTTCTTGAATAGTGCGATCCGGTAAATATTGTACTAAGGGACCTTGGTTTTGTTGACGCATCAGCTACAGAAAGTAAACCTGCAGATACAGCAAATATTTAAGACAACAAGGAACACATTTATTATTTTCTTAGAACACAAGCTTAAGGAAGTTGTGTTAAATTCTTCAGAGCTTTGAGTGAGGCCATGTTTGGTGCATCATGTGCAGATGTATCTCTGTACTTAAAGAATATATTTACTTTGATATAGGTTTACTGGATTGATTATGGGGCTAATGTTATTATCCTAAGTGGGGAAATTGTGTAGGATTGGCCTGTTATATAAGACTGCAAGATTGGTATTCATTACCTACAGGATTTTGAGAAGGATTGGCAAGATAGATTCTTCTCATCGAGTCCACACACAAGATTAGAAATTGTTCAGCCAGAGCTGAACACGCACTTCTCGGCATCTGCATACAATGGCGACTTACGCTTCTTGTGTTTCTTGTGCTCGGTGGTGGAAAGACTGGATGAGAACAGGGCTGCAACATGAATGCTAGATGATGAGCTGTTTTACTATAGTTAGTCTGGAATTGGAGGGCAGAGTCTCAGGATAAGAGATCCGACAGGGACAGGTATGTCTTTTAATCCCCCAGCTCTCAGGACTGAGGATGCTCAGTCGTCAAATATCTTCATGCTGAATATCAGTTAATTTTCAGATACCAAGGTGAACAGTGGATCTGGCCACTGGGAAGGAAAGTGGACTTGACACAGTGTCAGTCGCAAACTTGCTGAATAGTGGAACTTGCTTGTGATCTACCTCTCCATTTCTTATGCTTTTAATTAATTATTTCACTATTAAAGCTCATGTTTGAAGGATATGACATTTAAATTCCATTGAACCCAAAATCCCAAAATATCTTTTCTTGTTTAGCTAGATGTCCATCTTCAAGATGAAATATTTGGCATAAAGCATTGTTGCGTTATTTGGATATTGTTGTCAATGATTTGTGGCATGCTGATCTCAGTCACTTAAGCTTTTTATATTATTCTACCCTATTGTTCATTTTTCTTGCATTTCACACATAAATTTGTTCCACGAACAAAATTACTTCATATTAAAGATGTTACATTGCGTTTTCAGTGACTGTTGACTCTTTAAGCTTTCCATGAATAACCTGGATTTTGCAGGTAGAATAGCGGAAAGATTAATGACACTCATCTATACTATTACTAAAACTCTCGATTGACCACTTCCAGTTTGCATTTTTTTTTAAATTTGCATAAAAACGGTAACCTATATCGCTAGGGTTTTTTCGCCACCTTATATCATCATTCTCCTCTGGTCCAAGCGCACCAAATTTTGTTCTGATCAGTGAAATATAAGAAAAGTATAGAAGGTTTAAAAAATGGTGAGATCAGCAGATTGGTCTTCTCCCTTGTCATTCACCATGAAGGTAACACCCCTTCCGGCATCCGCAGAGAATAACGCCCCAGAGGCGGGGCTGAGTCCATGAGCAGCGTGAGCTGGGAACTGTTCCTTCCTCGCCTTCCTTCCACCCCTTCATACCCCCCCCACCACACACACCCCCTCCCCAACCCTATCCCCAAATCCCTGAGTCCATGAGCAGGGTGAACCGGGAGCTGTTCCTTCCTCGAAATGCCTTCCCCCTTCCCCCACCCACTTCCCTCCCCCCACCCCCCTCCCCACGCCCTTCCCCCCCCTTCCCCACCAACCCCCCCCCCACCCCCTCCTCACTCCCCCATCCCCCCTTCCCCCACACCCCCCCCTTCCCCCAAATCCCCCCCCACCCACCCACTTCCCCCCTTCCCCAACCCCCCTTCCCCACCCCCCCTTCCCACCTCCCCAATGTCCCTCTCCCATCCCACCCTCCCTCCCCATCACCCTCCCCACCTTTCCACACACCCTCCCCCCACACCCCCCACCTCCCCCACACACCCCCCTCCCCCACCACTTCCCCTTCCCCCCTTCCCCAACAACCCCTTCCCCAAACCCCCCATTCCCCAACCCCCTTCCCCGCATCCCTCCCCCACATCCTCCATTCCCCCACACCCCTCCTCATCACCCTCCCCTTTTTGAATTTTCAATCTGAATTCACATTACCCTCCCCCACATCCCCACGCCGCTCGCCCACACCCCCTTTCCCCATAGATTATGCCATAACACCGCTAAACAGCAGTGAGCTACCGGTACTTAAGAAAACTATGTTCTCTGTGGAATAGATTTTAAAAATCACAGTCACAGCAGAGATTCAGAAATGGCGTTCCAATTCGACAAGATTGTTTGAACAAAAAAGGATTCCTGGTTATGTGCTCCCAATAGATGAATTGAATCGCAAGTTTATACCTATTGGGAGTACATCACCTCCCCTCATCCCACATGCCAGGAGCATGATTTTATAAAATGCACACACTTAGTTTGCAGCACCAATGGAAGATTTATTCTACAAGAATTTGTCAGTTTCTTTTTGCCATAGAGGGAGTGCAGAGAAGGTTTACCAGACTGCTTCCTGGGATGTCAGGACTGTCTTATAAAGAAAGACTGGATAGATTGGTTTATCTCTCTGGAATTTAGGAGATTGAGAGGGGATCTTATAGAAACTTACAAAATTCTTAAGGGGTTGGAAGGCTAGATGCAGGAAGATTGTTCCCGATGTTGGGGAAGTCCAGGACAAGGGGTCACAGCTTAAGGCATAAGGGGGAAATCCTTTAAGCCGAGATGAGAAAGACTTTTTTCACTAGAGAGTGGTGAAGTCTCTGGTTAACTCTCTGCCACAGAGGGTAGTTGAGGCCAGTTCATTGGCTATATTTAAGAGTGAGTTGGATGTGGGGGGGGGGGCCTTGTGGCTAAGGGGATCAGAAGGTATGGAGAGAGAAGGCAGGGTACGGGATTACTGAGTTGGATGATAAGCCATTCATATTGAATGGTGGTGCAGGCACGAAGGGCTGAATGGCCTTCACTCAATGCACCTACATTTCTATGTTTCTATGTTTCTTGATGTGCTCTTATCGAGAAATTGAGTGAAACCAAATATTTAATTTATACATCATGTCATAACTACCTTACAAAAGGGCAAGCAACTTGTGCAACAATAGCGAAATATTATAAAGTAGGGCCTTATTTTGTGCCGTATATGGCTGCTATTCATTACCAAGAGTACACCTATTTTGTATCTAATTTTCCTTGCAGAACATTTTTCTGATTCTGCGACCAGGAAAAACTCTGCTGCAAAGTACTTTCACAAAGGTGATCAGAATTAACATACCTACACACCACTTGGGCCCCTCCCAGTGACCAATTAAAACATTGAATAATAGAGCAGAAAATGAAGCAGAATGGGAGAAACATTTTTACCTTACTACCCCTGTATTGTTATATTGTTACAATTAAAACTGGGTTCATAATATGTAAATTGTAACAATATAACAATGTAACTGTAAATTCATTTATTTACCAATGCCAAAAGATACCTCATAGTCATAGTCATAGAGTTACATAGGACAGAAATAGGTTCTTCGGTTGATGTCAACACTACCTGTCGCTCCACCTGTCTTCATATCATTAGCAAACTTGGACACAAAGCCATGCATTCCCACATCCTGATCATTAACATAGAATGTGAAAAGTAGTGGAACACCACATGTCACCAGCAGCCAAACAGAACAGTTCCCCTTTATTCCCACACTGTGCCTTCTGCAGGTAAACTAATCTTCTATCCATGCTAGCACTTTGCTTCTGATACCATCTTGTTTAGTAATTGATGGACAAAATACAACAGATCACCTTGATGAATATTGCTAATGCCATGACTAACTTATAAATGAAAATGAAGAGAGAAACAGCAAATGTGTCCGTATATGATATTTTGAGTTAATGTTTAAGATCAATGTCACTTCCTCATAAATTGCTGGTGTAAAGTCATTCACAAAATATAACTCTGTTTTGTTTAGAAGATGCTGTCTGACCTGCTGAGTTTTACTTACATTTTTGTTTCACTTTAAATGTCCGGCATCCATTGATTTTGTTTTGTATTGTCAATAGTCAACAGTGGATTGCCATTTGCAAAGGGGTTGCCGCCTTAGAGGATATTTTACATGCAGACCAGAAATCTTTCATCTAGTTTATTCTTAAGAATTGAACTGCATAAATGCTTTATTTCCTGCTTTGTTTTTGTTATCTGCCTTGTAGTTTGGAGATTGAACATGGTTAAAACATTACAGATAGACCTAACACAAAGGGGGCTTTGAGTCTCCATATTTGTGCCATGTTCAATTCAAGCTCAAAACAAAACATGAACTTACCTACATATTTAGAAAACCATTATGGTCTCATGATTTCAAAAAGAGTGGTAATATGTGGAAGTATATTTATTGCTATAATGCAAGAAATGTATTAATTTGGCACACTCAATTTGGCACAGCAACATTCTTCAAACAACAATGAGATAATGACCAGATGATTTACTTTCTTTTAATGTGATTTATTATGGAGATGTAGTTTAAGAGAGGCAATGGCGAGTAAAGAACGCTGCTTGTAACAAATGAATAATGTAGTATTCTCAAAAAGATCAATAATTTATCACCATTGATATTAAAAAATACTTCCCATGAATGATGACTCTAATAGGATGATTGAATGGCAGCACTTGGAATCACAGGGGAAGACATTGTAGTCAATTCTTTGTTTTAGTACATCACACGATTAGAACAACTGTTCCATACTCCTATTAATCCATCAAATAATGTTGAATGATTTCTTTCATTATGTGGATTTCCCCATTAGAATAATGTTTATTTTTGTCAAATTTCTGCTATCCCAACCTAGAATCCTTCTTTATAAACTGCAAATCCTTCTACCCTCTAAGGGAATTTAACTCCTTTATTCTCGCTAGAGTTTACATCCCCCCCCCCCGCCCCCCCCCCCCCCCCCCCCCCCCCCCCCCCCCATGCCCCCATGCCTGCGTACGTGAGGTGCAAACCCAACTCGCTGACCACGTAATGAGGGTAGAGAGTGACTTCCCAGACTCCATGGCCATTGTTTTGGGGGACTTTAACAAAGCTAACCTCAGCCATGACCTTCCAAAGTACAGAACTTTACAGATTACCTGCCCAACCAGAGGGAAGAGAACACTTGACCAGTTACACGTCAATCAAGAACGCATATCGCTCTGTTCCCCGGGTGGGTCTGGCTCTCTGATCATTGTCTAGTTCACCTTATTCCGACCTACAGGCAGAAACTAAAATCTGCTAAGCCTGTGGTCAGAATAACGAAAAGGTGGACAAGCGAGGGCATTGAGAACCTACAATCCTGCTTTGACTGCACAGATTGGAATGTGTTCAGGGAAGCAACCACAAGCCTCGATGAGTATACAGACACTGTATCATCATATGTCTGCTTCTGTGAGGACAGTTGCGTTCCAACTTGGACCTGGACCTGGTTCAACAACTACAAGCCTGGCTTTACTGCAGAACTCAGACAGCTCCGACAGTCTAAAGAGGAGGCCTACAGGAACGGGGATGCAGACCTCTACAGGCAGGTCAAGTACCTGCTGAGAAGAGGAATCAGAGCTACCAAGGAAAGGTACTCTGAGACGTTGAGGAGCAAGTTCTCAGGGAGTGACTCTACTTCAGTTTGGAAGGGCTTGCAAGGAATCACCAGCTACAAGAGGAAAGCCCATCCGCTCTTTGGACAATCGTTAGCTGATCAACAAGCTGAATGAGTTCTACTGCAGATTTGATAAGCAGAAATATAAACCTGGTACCCCCTCCCCCATTCCCCAACAAACACAGCCAGACCACAGCCTGGATTATTCTACACCCACTCCTCTACCCCTGGACCCTTTCCCACCCCAACCAACACTTCACACCCACTCAAAGCCTGACACAGTCTGCAAAGAATGGACCCTTCTACACCCACTTCTCCCCATTCACCACTTCACACATACTTAAAGTAAGACTCCAATCTTAAAAGACTGGACCCTTTCCCACCCACCCCTATCCAATCACCACTTCACACCCAATCACCCACACCCTCCGTGCTGCACTTCTCCATCATCAACAATAACAATAGAGGAGGTGGAGAGGCTGTTCAGAAGGCAGAAAAGCCGGAGATCTCCAGGACCGGACAATGTTTCCCCCTCTACTCTCAAGCTCTGTGCCGAACAACTGGCACCGGTCTTCACAGACATTTTCAACCAGTCCCTGCAAACCTGTACTGTCCTTCCTGCTTCACAGTCTCCACTATTGTCCCTGCACCCAAAAAGGCATGGATTACTGGTCTTAATGACTACAGGCCTGTCGCACTGATATCCGTAGTCATGAAGACACTCGAAAGGCTTGTGCTGGCCAAGCTGAAAAATATCACAAACTCCCTGCTGGACCCTCTCATTTTGCATATCAGGCCAATGGATCTGTGGATGACGCAATCAACCTGGGTCTGCACTTCATCCTCCAGCACCTAGACTGCCAGGGGACCTATGCGAGGATTCTGTTTGTTGATTTTAGCTCTGCATTCAACACCATTGTGCCAGAGCTACTACACTCCTCTGTCGGTGGATCACCAGCTTCCTGACAGACAGGAAGCAGCATGTGAGGTTGGGAAAGAACATCTCGGATCCCCAATCCCTCAGCATAGGACACTGCACAGCTGTGTACTCTCCCCTCTCCCCTATTCTCTCTACACCAATGACTGCACCTCCACTGACTCCTCTGTCAAGCTTCTCAAGTTTGCAGATGACACAACCCTGATTGGTCTGATCCAGGATGGGGACGAATCTGCCTACAGACAGGAAGTGTCACAGCTGGTGTCCTTGTGCCATCGCAACAACCTAGAGCTCAATGCTCTTAAAACTGTGGAATTGATTGTAGACTTTAGGAGAGCTCCCCCTCCCCTCACCCCACACACCATCAACAACACCACAGTCACATCTGTGGAGTCTTTTAAATTCCTGGGAACCATCATCTCCAAGGACCTTAAGTGTGGGGCCATCGACTCCACATCGACTCCACAGTAAAAAAGGCACAACAGAGGATATACTTCCTACGGCAGCTGAGGAAGCACAATCTACCAGAAGCAATGATGGTCCAATCTTACACGGCCATCGTAGAGTCTGTTCTCACCTTCTCCATCAAGGTCTGGTTTGGCTCAGCCACCAAGCACGACACTTGGAGGCTGCAGCGAATCGTCCGATCAGCAGAGAAGGTTATTGGCTGTAACCTTCCCTCCATTGATGAACTGTACACTGCAAGGGCCAGGAAGCGAGTGGGTAAGATCATCTCTGACCCCTCTCACCCTGGCCACAAACTCTTTGAATCAATTCCCTCTGGAAGGCGGCTCTGGACTGTCAAAGCTGCCACAGCCAGACATAAAAACAGCTTTTTTCCACGAGTAGTAGCTCTGCTCAATAACCAAAAATCGGTAGCCTCCTGTTGCTCTGGCATTTTATTTAATTCACATGGTTAATCAGTAATATTTTATTATTAATGTTTAATGTTTTATGTATCATTCTTAACTGTCATGTTGTCACTTGCGGGCGGAGCACCAAGGCAAATTCTTTTTATGTGAATACTTGGCCAATAAACTTATTCACTCATTCAACTCATTCACTCATTCATTACATTGTCATGCTGTATTGGAGTTGTCATTCTTTCCATCTACAGTGCTGAAGCAGGGAATAGCTGTATACTACAAAGTGCTTCTTCACGCACATGTACTAGTCGTGTTTTTAGTAAGTATTACCATAGTGGTACATTTTCATAATGTTGAATAGTCAATGAACACTCCCTCCTTAACTCTCCTACTGGGGTTATTATTGATACTGGTGATTGTTCAGATAAGATAATTTGGTCATTGTAAGCAAGACATTATACTTGTTGAAAAACAGTGTTCTTGTCCAGTCTCGTCTATGAAGGTAGAAAATCTAGTTGAGGCACCATTGAGCATTATTGCAACCTGATAAACCAGTGATGCACAACTTATTTTTGGTGGAGAGGGCAAGATGTACAATCCATACCATTTTTGAAGATTCCTCATGAGAATCATGTTTTGTCTGAATCATACATAACCAGATATTGAATATATTTAATTATGTTCAAGGGCACTAATGCCACAGTTCTCACTGTTTCACTCACCTCCTCTCCACTGTGCTGGCTGTGACTCTCCTGTTCCTTTGTCACCACACCTCCTGTGGTTCGTTTCATCTTGCCAAGCACATTAACGCCTTGTATGAGACGGAAACTAATCAACATCCATGGGAGATAAAATAATTACCAGGGCAGGTTAATGACATGCATCTGAACTATGTGACAGAGCTATGTTTACTCATATGGTGCTATGGTGATAAAACTTGATATCAACTTAGAGGAAGAGACAAGACCCAATGGGGTCCCTGGATCCTTTGTATCAAATACCTGGACCTTCTATTGGGTGGGCACAGGGGTCTGAGTAGACAGTTGGGGAGAGTCATGCTCTTCCTCCAACCTATAGCTTGTTGACATTATAGGCTGCTTCTTTTAAAGCAGTTGGAACCGTCCTGAAGATTCCAGGCTCATAGCCTCTGTTGGTTTTACTAGACAGTCGGCGCCTCACATCATTGCCAATTCACTCTCAAAATTGTTGACTGGCAGCAACACAGTCAGCGACCAGTCAGACCAGAGGTTACAGAAGCACCAAGCATAGGTATGTCAAAATGGGCCATACCTGTGACTGCACACTGCATGTGGCTCATAAGTTAATGAGTTCATGTCATAGGAGCAAGTCTACTCTGCCATTCAATCATGGGTGATCTACCTTTGCCTTTCAATCTTTTTCTCTTGCCTTCTCTCTGTGACCTTTGACAAACTTATAAACCAAGAACCGTAAAAATATACCCAGCAATTTTCCCCTTGTAGTCATCTATGGCAATGGATGACATAACTCACAGCGCGTGGAAAACAGTGCGTAGCAGGCTGCGCATGGAAAACAGGCTGCGTATTTGACAATAGACAATAGACAATTTGCCTTTCTTACCGCTGATTAAATCTGCAGTTGGGCACAAATAAGAGTTAACACAAATGACAGAAGTAATGAGATTCAATAAATCACAACTCTCTACCATTCACTTGTTAATTAAATGGACTTGTTCAATATCAACTGGCTGACATATTTATTGATTGAGGAAGTTTACCTACATAAACAACATATTTCAAAGATGAAATCAGTACCAGCACTGCAAGTATTATATTGAATATTAACTTTATTTTCATTCATGCAAAGCATGCGTGAAGAGAGAGGCTAGGACTTACTAATTGACTGTGAAAGATGCTAGGAAGCCACTCTCTGGGACAGCACATGCCAAATGTGGGGAAAATACTCTGCTGCACTCCATTGTTGGAAGTTGGAAGACAGAATAAAGGTATTATAGTATTTTTCAAAGTTAGGATGGAGTATGGCCTGGTGGTACAGACAAATAATGGTAATAGACAATAGACAATAGGTGCAGGAGTCGGCCATTTGGCCCTTCTAGCCAGCACCGTCATTCAATGTGATCATGGCTGATCATCCCCAATCAGTACCCCGTTCCAGCCTTCTCCCCATATCCCCTGACTCCGCTATTTTTAAGAGCCCTAACTAGCTCTCTCTTGGAAGCATCCAGAGATCCTGCCTCCACCGCCCTCTGAGGCAGAGAATTCCACAGACTCACCACTCTCTCTGAAGAAAAAGTGTTGTCCTCGTCTCCGTTCTAAATGGCTTACTCCTTATTCTTAAACTGTGGCCCCTGGTTCTGGACTCCCCCAACATCGGGAACATGTTTCCTGCCTCTAGCGTGTCAAAGCCCTTAACAATCTTATTTGTTTCAATTAGATTCCCTCTCATCCTTCTAAACTCCAGAGTGTACAGGCCCAGCTGCTCCATTCTCTCAGCATATGACAGTCCCGCCATCCCTGGAATTAACCTTGTAAACCTACGCTGCACTCCCTCAACAGCAAGAATGTCCTTCCTCAAATTAGGGAACCAAAACTGCACACAATACTCCAGGTGTGGTCTCACTAGGGCTCTGTACAACTGCAGAAAGATGGGCAGTAATCTCCTGCCCATCGTGGCCTTCTCCTTCTTGTGAGCAGAGGAATTTAGTAAGAGTCATCAAAAAGGCATGTTGATGTGCTGGTGTTACCCCATTCAGTATGAAGCCGTACTGTATGCTCAGCAATTACATATTAGCTTTTATGTCTTTTTGAATTATAATAATTAAAAAACGCTCCTAACCATTAAAGTTGCTTCTTCTTGGACCCTTATTTTAGATCTCAGTACACCTCGATTCGTTCCTCTCCCTTTCCACGTTATCTTGGTGCTACAATGATAGAAAGCAAAATACAAAATAAAAAATTGAGTTTCATTCAATGGAAAATGGTGCAGAGAAGTTCAGCAAATGCAACATAAAACATTACAAGAACATTCATCGCATAATCAGAAAGTCGATGGGGCAAAATAACTTGACCATAAGGCTTGATTTACTCTGGTGGCAAACTCATCCTGCTGACTAGAGTCATTTAATTCTACCGATTAAGTTAGTTATTGTAGTACATATACAACTGGTTGTGATTGATAAGTTATCCCAAATATAAGTTATTGATGTTGCTTTAAAACTGCAATACGCTTTGGACTGCAACAAGTGACTAGAATCTTTGTGAGGCATCATTAGAGGAAGGACATTAATATTAGGAAGGACATCACATATTCTGGGGAGACTTAACACCCAAAGAATTAGATCCAGTAAAGTGAACAAAAAGCAAGATTAATAGACTCATTATGTGAACAAATCAATGCTGCTGGGGACAGAATGATTGAAGACACAAGAAACTGCAAATGCTGGAATCCTGAGCAAAAAACTAAGCTGCTCATGGAACTGTGGCGATATGTGGCGGAAATGGACAGACAATGTTTTATTTGGGCCCCCTTCTTGTCAAAGACTGAAATGTCATCTGTCCATTCCCTCTATGGATGATGCCTGATAAAATGACTGAAAAGGTAATGGACACAGTGAAAAATAAGTATAAGGTGTAAAAACATTACCACTATGTTTAGAGAAGCTCTTGGTACTATGAAAAAGTGATTAAATATTCATATGTGGGAATTAAGGCTTAAATGTCCTCTACACCAAATGGCTGGCTAACCTCTCATACTCTAAATACAGATTTGTACCATAGGTGTTAAAATAAATTAAAAGGCCCAAAAAATGGTGGCGGCATGGAGTATTGACCAAAGTGCAGCTGTAGCAACTGGGTGACACCATTCCTGTTTGGATCCAAGACAGATAAAACAATTTGACCCTGCAGTGATGGTAAAGTGATCCTCAGTAAACAGTAGATGATAAGCATTATTTTGTGTCCATATCTCAAGCTATTTACTCTGAATTGGCCGTGGGGGGGTGGGGGGGGGGGGGGGGGGGGGGGGGGGGGGGGGGGGGGGTGGTAGGATTCATGCCGCTGCTTGATGCCACTATCCAACAACGCAAATGAAGAAATTCAACATTAATTAGCAATTGATTCTGAGAGAGGGGCGTCTTCTTGTTCATAAGCAGCCCCGCAGGATCAAGGATGACGTTTGCTTTCCAGTCTTGTGCATTCTGAAGTGGCTAATGAGAGAACTGTGGAGCCTTCTACAGATAGGTCAAGAGATGCCTCATGGAACAGGTGAGTGCATAGTTTAGGAGGTGGCTACTGTGTGCTCCCAATACATGTCCAGCTTTTCAGTGCTACTCTGAATTTTTCCATCTCCATTGTATGCAATTATTGGTCAGAGATTCCTAGGAGTCAGTAAGAATGCTGCATTTCTTCAGGAGGCTCTGAGTACATCATTGGACCATTTCTTTGTCTGCCTTGTACTCTGTTCCCGTGACAGAAATCAGAGTTGAGAGCCCAGTGTTCAGCAATCAAATAAAGGGTTATACTAGTATATGAAGCTGTCAAATGGGGTGAAATCATCAACAGAAATATCCCACATGATGCTGGAGGTCAGGACTTTCTATGTGATCTGATTACATTCGAATTGCAAATCCCATGTGGGATAAGGATCTTGACATACTTAAATGAACGACAAGGACAACACGAATATGAGCACGCCCATTTGCTTATTCCTTTCCAAGTTGCACATCAACCTCTGCACTGAATTGGAAATATACCAAGATTTTTATTGTTGCTGTCTTGGTTCCTGCCCATTAGCACTGTAGGGCTACCTTCAGCAGAAGGACTACAGTGCTTCCACCTTCTTACGATCAGTAAGGGGCGACCTTAACAGTGAGGCCCAGATCCCAAATATAAGTTATTAAAACGTTTTACTTTTTCACAGCTAGCATGAATTGTGCAGTAAATATGACTGCATTAAACAGGGACACGGGGTAGCAATTCTAAATGGATTGCAAAAGATGATAATGGAAGAATTTCCTGCAGAACACTTGCATAGAATGAATATTAAAGTAGTGACAAGTTGTCTTTTGACCTGGGACAAAGATATAGATGACCTTGCTAATATATATATGGCTCAATCTCCTAGGATCTCCTAAAGCACCAATCCAGATGTGAAAATATTCTCATCGGTCCATATAGAATACTGTGTAATGCTGTGGACAACTTGTTAATATTACTATTAATTCCGTCCTTTGAAGTTGGGTCATGTAATGATTATAATTTATGTAATTTTTTAATAATTTGTGAAGAGCAATGGAATTCAAGCATTTCACTTCTTACCACCCGGCGTCAAACAAAGAAGTGGAAAGATCAGTTTTTATGATAAAGGAAACTTTAAAGAATCAGTACTTCGTAGATCAATTGGACATCACTAAGAAATCCCGACCTACAATCTCTTTTCAGGATAACACTGTCTCTGCAAATGGGTACACTTTGACAGAAATAAGGATGCACAATCAGACAATGGTGGAATATGGTGTAGCCCAATTTGGTTGGAATAATAGTTCAGATAGATTAAACATGACAATTAATGACGCAAGGGGAAAGGGCAGAGTCTGTGCACTTCTAAGATAGACAGAAAATGCTGTAGCAACTCAGCGGGACAAGCAGTATCTCTGGATAGAAGGAATGGGTGATTTTTCGGGTCAAGACCCTTCTTCAGACTGAGAGTCAGAGCAGAGAGAGTCACAGAGATAAGGAAGTGACTGTAAGGTACGGAAACGAGACGTCAAAAGAGATGCAGATCAAGGAAAATGTAAAATAGGTCATTGTTAGCTAGGAGAAGGTGACAACAAAGCATAGAGATAGAAAATTTTAATCAGGGGGACAGTCAGACTGGTCAGAGAGCAAGGAAGAGGGATGGGAGATGGGGATAGCAAGGGTTACTTGAAGTTGGAGAAGTGAACATTCATACTGCTGGGCTGTAAGCTGCCCAAGCAAAATATGAGGTGCTGTTTCTTCAATTTGCGCTGGAGGATCTTCAGTTTCAGTTTCTTCAATCTGACTGTGGAGGAGGCCAGGACAGAAAGGTCAGTGCAGGAGTGGGAGGGGGAGTTAAAGTGTTTAGCAACTGGGCACTTGGAAAACCCCTAGTAGGTTAGCAATGAAAAAATGGGACATTGGAGATGTAGTGAAGATGCAGAGGTCTAAAAATATCACATAATGGTGAAACACATTCCAGAAATCCCACATGAACAACGATTGAGCACAAAATGATACTTAATTATATCTGCTGTATCTGAGATTGAAGGAAAATTACACAGGTACTAATGGGAAGATTGCAGAGGGCATGGACACTGGTGATTCAGTTAGAATTATAATAGTTGTAAATCATTCATTTAATTGTTGTGAATGTGCTAGATCAGTTTTTAAAGGTTACGTAATATATGGCATGCGATATTGGCCATGAGTGATGATTGCTGTCCTTAGGTTGATACTCCTTTGAAGATTGCAGCATCTGACTAATTGCTTTCAAGATCACAACTACATTTATAGAAAGTTCGAGAGACTGTGAGGAGCATGTGAATTAACTACATAAACATGATTTGAAACACTGTCCCACATGCATCAGTCCATGTACCTAGATAACAGCCTCCATTGCACTGTTGCAATACACTGAACGCATTTGGTCAATTCCGCTATACTGCAGATTTTGGTATAATTCCGTTGTACTTTTGATATAATTCCGTTTGATATAATTACGTGTGTATTGCGCAAGTATTGTTTTTTTTTTAACATTTGACATTAACATTTTATCTTTTAGTGTTGGATTTAATTCCTTCAAGCTATAACACTATTTTTAAGCTGAACTTATTTAGCACTACATTGCTATAATGATATATATTAAATGTTGAAATCTTCTAACCCATCTTTTTCTTTCAGGAGTGGCTGTACTAGAAGGGCCAATGTATGCAGTTGGTGGACATGATGGGTGGAGTTACCTCAACACAGTTGAGAGATGGGATCCACAAGCCCGTCAATGGAACTATGTTGCTAGCATGTCAACTCCAAGAAGCACTGTTGGAGTTGCAGCATTAAATGGCAAGTAAGTGGATGAGTCGTAGATGCATAGATCCATAAACATAACCTCGTCAGAATTGAATAAATGTACAAAATGTAAAATGGTACAAAAGGCACGATAATTCAAATAATACATTATACATGGATTCCACAAATCAGTAATCATTTTTGCAACTTAAATAGAATTGCAGTAAATTTGGATGTACAAAAACATTGTGTGTGTAAACACACACAAGTCCAGATTCAGGGACAGTTTCTTCCCAATTATCAGGCAACTGAACCAACCCACTGCAACCACAGAGCAGTCTTGAACTACTATCAGACTATCTTTGATCAGACTTTACTGGCTTTACCTTGCACTAAACGTTATTCCCTTATCATGTATCTCTGCACTGTGAATGGCTCGATTTTAATCATGTACTGTCTTTCCGCTGACTGATTAGCACACAACAAAAGCTTTTGACTGTATCTCGGTACATGTGACAGTAAACCAAACTGATAACTGAATTCGGTACACATGAAAAATGCACTAAAGCTGTAAGTTTAAAAAGCTGGAGGTGTTATAGGACTGACCTACAAAAAAGGATAGGGCTAGTTCTGAAAAGATCAAAATTACATTTTTTTAAAAATTATAAATAAGGCAGAGAAGGATTATCTTTGAAGTATTGGGAAATAATTTAAATAAAGAGACGAAGTATTTTTGAAGGCAGGCAGTAGAAAATATGAGAAAGGCAGTCAGTACAAACAGCCAGAAACAGTCATCAACTGGTGGTGATATTTTCCTCTGAAAGAAACTGATTTACACAACTTTTGTCAATTTGTGCAACACCTGTTCACTCAAAATCTGTTAGCATTTGATATGCTGAATATTCATTTTATGATAGATGAAAAGCTAATTGCCAACAGCCCATTCATCACATTTAAAGATTATTTGTTTTAGCCACTCGAGATTACAGGAGAATGGGCAAGTGCACTGTGATAGGTAAGGATAAGAGAAAATGAGGATGCAACAAAAACTTGAAGAGATGTGCAGCTCTGTGCAAATGTTCCACAATTACGAAAATAGGTTGATATGGGATCTGATTTTTTGTCCTTCCTGTGGAGTATAAGAGATTAAAGATGGGATCATCCAACTCAGAGCGTATTTTAGGTGTGATTAGGGATTAAGTTAAGGATTGCAACTTAAAAAACTGTAATTGTAATGGAAAGAATGATTGGGTCTTTCTTATAAGGTGGGGTGGGAAGCAACAGCTCTGTCCTACCCTGACCATATGAGATTTCAGAGAATGTTCCACCCATGCATTCATTTAAATTAATAACAAAGTGGAAAATACTGGTTTTTGCCCACTCACCCAGCCTATCCAATATGCAGTCTCCTAAGATCCTGCTGCCCCCCAGCTTAGTGTATTTGGAGATATTGCCTTCTATTTCCCTCATCCAGATCAATAGCACTGAGCCCTTACCCCACTGCCTGCCATTGTGAAAAGGACCCGTTTACTCCTACTCTTTGGTTTGTTCTTCTATAAACTGAAAGGCTTTAAGTTTGTAAGATCACCTGCAACCAACAGATTGAATAACAAATACATACCTACGAGGAAAGTCGGCAAGGAATATCTATTGAGGATAATTTATTTTGTATTCTCACATTATGGTTTGAGTTTGTGTGAAG
This sequence comes from Okamejei kenojei, assembly GCA_035221665.1. Classification (NCBI taxonomy): domain Eukaryota; kingdom Metazoa; phylum Chordata; class Chondrichthyes; order Rajiformes; family Rajidae; genus Okamejei; species Okamejei kenojei. Next base: position 11,026,930 of record CM069143.1, read on the forward strand.
TTTGCCTGTGATCCCATGGGTCCAATACATACAACAAGAGTCGAATTTGCATTTGAAGTATCATGGGTTTAGACTGAATAATAAATGTGGGCAGAGTAGCAATTGCTATAAACTGCCCCATGGAAAGTAATGCTAATGTTGCAGCATTCTAGATATTTAGGGACAGAATCAGTGGTAATTTGCATCAACATGCAATTCACAAGCCATTCTCCTCTAATTCCATCAGAATCAATTACATTTAGTGGAATAAACAATCTTAATATTTCACATAGACTGACCTTTAATTTGTCCATCGTTCCTTGGGGACGAAACAGAACTGAATAGCACTTAACAACCTAAAAATATCAATTGGAATTTAATTACTGCTAATTAGAACCAACTCCCTATGGTATTGTGAAACAGCAATCTGTATTAATTTAAGTCGTTTTGATATCATACTTCAATTGCACTGTACATTCCAATTAGTGAAAATGTTTGTAAATATAAACATTTTAATTCTCCCTCTTTCCCATCCCCTTCCCAGCTCTCCCACAGCCTCTGCCTCTTCCTTCCTTTTTCCCGCCCCCCCCCAACCCCCACATCAGCCTGAAGAAGGGTCTCGACCCGAAACGTCACCTATTCCTTTGTTCTATAGCTGCTGCCTCACCGCTGAGTTTCTCCAGCATTTTCATCTACCTTCGATTTTTCCAGCATCTGCAGTTCCTGTTTAAACATTTTAATTCCCTGCCTCAACTCATTCAGTCCTCATATTGGCGTATTTTTTCTGCTTGCTGTGTGTAAATCGGCTCCCATGTATTCTATGTAACACCAGTATCCACACATTGAACGGATTTCAATGGCTGTCAAGTGACTTGCAAAGGGCAAGTATTTTTCTTTTGTTTCAGGTGTTGCACAATTCTAATAGTGAATGTTGTTTTGCAGACTCTACGCAGTGGGTGGCCGAGATGGAAGCTCCTGCCTGCGATCAATGGAGTGTTTTGATCCTCATACCAATAAGTGGAGCATGTGTGCACCCATGTCCAAGAGAAGAGGAGGAGTAGGTGTTGCCACATGCAACGGCTTTCTTTACACTGTGGGAGGACACGACGCCCCTGCTTCTAATCACTGTTCTAGATTGTCAGATTGTGTAGAACGGTAAGTGTGGCCAAGTTTGATTTCTTTATCCCGTGGCTTTATGCCCACTCCTTCAAAAAAGGCATGGGTTCTTGCTGGTAAATGATCTGCTTGGTGGTGAGAGTAAACATGAACTGAGTGTGTTTTTTATCACATTAAAACAATAACCCAGTTAATGCAAGATAATAAAGAAAACTAACTGACAACCTTTCTGACACCCTGTGTAGCGGCAGATTTTTATATCGTTCAAGAGATTACTCCCTCTAGCCACTAAATTGAACTACATGGTTAAAGAGAATGTTGTTAATATGCATATAAGCTCTCCGTGAGACCTTCAGATCTTCTTCACAGATAAATCTTCATAACACAGTCTTTTGATTAATAGTTTATTTTTGAAGAAAAACAATAAGAAATACATCCAACGTTATACTCCGACTCGTACACTTTAATCTTCGTCAAACTCTGGCATATCGCCTAAATATTAGAAAACTCCTCATGTCTTGGTTAAACGCCACATGGTCGAAGAGTTAACCTTCCCCATGTGAGTGCAAAATTAAACTAAAAACTAAGCTTCTGTGCAAGATACCTAGCTCCAAACAAGCTCTAGAATACGTAATAAATTCCACCCACATAATAACGGGCTGTCAAAAATTTAAAGACACATGCCATAATTAATGACAAATAAAATAAGCCAAATGGCCACTGCACCTTCTTTAGTCAATAGACAATAATTGCAGGAGTTGGCCATTCGGCCCCTTGAGCCAGCACCGCCATTCAATGTGATCATGGCTGATATCACCAATCAGTACCCCGTTCCTGCCTTCGCCCCATATCTCCTGACTCTGCAATCTTTATGAGCCCTACATAGGTCTCTCTTGAAAGTATCCAGAGAGCTGGCCTACACCGCCCTCTGAGGCAGAGAATTCCTCACAACTCTCTGTGTGAAAAAGTGTTTCCTCATTTACGTTCTAAATGGCTTGCCCCTTATTCTTAAACTGTGGCTCCCCCAACATGTTTCCTGCCTCTAGCGTGTCCAAACCCTTAATAATGTTATATGTTTCAATAAGAACCCCTCTTATCCTTCTAAACTCCAGAGTATACAAGCCAGAGGGTGGTGAATCTGTGGAATTATTTGCCACAGAAGGTTGTGGTGGCCAAGTCAGTATTTTTAAGGGAAGATAAATAGATTATTGATTAGTACAGGTGTCAGAGGTTATGGGGAAAAGGCAGGAGAATGGGGTTAGGAGGGAGAGATAGATCAGCCAAGGCGGAGTAGACTTGATGGGCCAAATGGCCTAATTCTACTCCTATTACATGACCTTTCATAGTTTGGTGTATCTCCATTGGCTTGTAGATCTTTGTAGATCGCAACTATCAATGTGAGGCTTACATCCTATTCATTGTGTCTATGTCTGTCTTAGTTATATATAAATGACAATCATCCAATCATTTTTGGAGTTTAACATTTTGTCTATTTTCTATATGTTTGTTCAATTTAAGATTGAATGTCATAAATTATATGCTTTCAATATTTGTCATGTATAATTGCAAGAGTAGTTGATAATGGCATTAGCTGATGTTTTTCTTTTCTTTAAGAAAGCCATAGGAATAAGCCCAAGGAACTACAGGCTGGTGAGCCTTATGCAATAGTAGGAACATTATTTGAAAAGGTGCAAAGGACTAGGTTTATGCATATTTAAATGGCAGGAGCAAACCATGGATATTCTGCATGATTATTGAGTGCTTCATATATTGAGGCATAACATACAGAAAGGTGTGAAATTATGTTGCAACTGTTGCATTACGTTGAATAGTCATTGTGTGAGGCCACCTGAGCTGCACACAATAATCATTGGTTAGACTATACTTGGACTATTGCGTACAGTTGTGGTTGCCTCACGATTGGAAGGATGCAGTTGCATCAGAGTGAATGCAGAGACTATTCAGCAAGATCTGTTAGATTTGGAGGACTTTAGCTCTGGGAAAAATTAAATAGGCTTAGCCTCCTTTGCTTCATAGAAAAGAGGCCATGCGGTGGTGAAGGTTGTCTAAGGCTCTTGTGGGATATATTGGATGCAATATTAGGGAAAAAATCAGCGAGTGGAAATTAATATCAGCAAATTTGAGGTAGGTATTTTAGGACACATATGGTAGGGCATCAGGCAATGTGGATGCACAGGGGATCATTGAATTCAAGTACATAGTTCCCTGAAATTGGAAACATAGATACTTAGGGCAATGAAGAAGGGACATGGCATGTTTCTCTTTGTTGGTTGGGGCATAGAATATAAAAGATGGAACGTTATGCTGCTCCTTTACAAAACACTGATCAGACCACAGTTGGAGTACCCTGTTCTGTTCAGGTTGCCATATGAATGGAAGGATGTGGTTGTACAGAAAGGATTCACCAGGATATTGCCGTGATTGGAGGGCTTTAGCTATGGAAAGCGACAACTATAATCACTATAATTCTGCATCATTCTGCTATTCAGCACATGTATTAATCTCATAGATTATTTTAATAGCATCTGATAGAATATTTTACCATTAAGAGAATCATAAATAGCAAAGATAGTCAGAGTCATTTTTCAATAGAAAGGTTATCAAGAAATGATAGATTTTTGGTGAGAGGAAGGAGTTTTAAACGAGGTTTGATAGGAAAGTTTTTTCATCTGGAACTTGCTGCCAGAGGTGGTGGAATCAAACACAGGCGTTACATTCAAGACACATTTAGACAGACACTTGATTAGGCAAGGAATAGAAAGATATTGACCTAATGCAGGTGAATGGGATTATATCCCATTGTGGGCAAATAGGTCAGGATGGATGTTATAGCCGAAGGAACCATTTCTGTGCTATATGACTTAAAATTATATGATTTTTCTGCAACGGATCAGTCAAACCAGTTTTCTATTATTAATGCTGAGTTTTCTTCAATGAGTGTATGGGTCAGAGAACAGAACATTTTTGGTCAGCATATTCATTCTGAGCAACTCTCATCTTCTGGTATTTGAAGCTTCCTTACGCAGAGTTACCTAAGTATGTCAAGTGTGATCGAATTAGTATTTCCTGCAATTACATCGCCACTTCTTTTGTATACTGTTTAAACGTTTATTTACATATCAAATGTGTACCATAGCAATTGAACAATGAAAATAAATCTGCAGAGATTTTAAAATTTATAATAATGCTAAATTCATAAACAAACCTGTTCTATAAGCATAAACGAGTACAATTTGTTCTGAAAATACACTGATAAAACTTTCAAAGTTTTAACAACCGTCCTCATTCTTAAATTTGTAGGTATGATCCAAAAACAGACACCTGGACAACGGTGGCACCTTTAAGTGTTCCAAGAGATGCTGTTGGAGTGTGCCTTCTCGGGGACAAGCTCTACGCTGTGGGAGGATATGATGGACAGACATACCTAAACACCGTAGAGTCATACGATGCACAAAACAATGAATGGACAGAGGTAACATCTCAATAATCCATTCATTTATTTTCCATGTGTTCTCCAGCATTTCCTCCAATGCATCTCACTATTTATCTCAACCGCCCCATGGAGGTTTCTCCAGACGTTCCAATTTGTTTTAATAGTGATCACCCCTTCCACTTATTGTTATTTTCAGAGTACACAAGTGAACATTATATCTTGATGTTTTCTTTGGAATTTCAACATAGTTTTAAAATACTCGGTCAGATTTGAGAAGTTGCAGTCACAAAGATTGTTGGCCATTTCTAGGACTCCCAAGATGTAAATTCCTGGAAATGTTTATATTTTTCCATTAAGATTACTTCTTCCCAGTTAATTTAAAATATGTTTCTATTTATACACTGTTGGATGGTAGAAAGTAAAACATTTGAATAAAACAGATCGCTGACCATCTATTCCCAAATATAACTGTGGGAAACAGTTTGGACAGTTAATAGTAAGATTAAATGAGAACTTACCAGTTTGAAGTTTAATCGTTATTTTATGAGGAGTTACGATGAGGGATTACGTGAAGAAGGCCATCCCCACGCATGCTCGTCAATCTTCAAAGCAGCGGTGTGAAATCACAGATAACATAATCTAACATAGTAAGATTATAGATGACTAGAACTACCAGATGATCGTTACGTTACGAGGGCAGGGAGCGGAGGGCACGTAATCCCCAATCGTAACTCCTCATAAAATAACGATCAAACTTCAAACTGGTAAGTTCTTGTTTAATCTTACTATTTTACTTCGGAGTCACATGAGTGACCACATGAAGATTTTGAAGATCTGCGATTTCATGCCGAAGAACGAGTCCACGCGTCACAACTGCATCAATTGACCAGGACGAGTGAGAAATTAATGCATTCAGCCTACTCACAGTTCATTAAAAGCTGATGCTTTAATCATCAGAGGAAAATTAATAGTGACCCCTCCCATCCTGGGGATAACTATGAAACAAAACATAAATGGAATTTGGCAAATAACCCTGGTCTGGCAATGGGTTTTTATAAATATACGAAAGTTTGTTCGTTTGACCATCCTGCAATTGCTAGGTGTGGTCCAGTGGAGCGTACACGACCCTCGCTGCTAATGAAGTAGCAGCCCTAGTGGAGTGAGAGAAAATATTAGTATCTACTCCTGCATCAGCCAAAACCCCGTTTGACCACCTAGAGATGGTCTGGATAGATATCCTTTATGATGTTGTTAGTAACTAACAAACATTGCTAGGTGCAGAGCCTCTAAGGCTACTTGGTAACCTTGACGTACTGCTGTAAATGAGTGACTACAGACAACCAAAGGTCCATGGGGTATGCCATGAGAATAGTTTTGGGACCTGACGCCCTGGTCTGCTCTGCTTAACTACAACATAAGCATAAAATATTAAATTATTAGCAGCTGTAACCATCCAGTCACAATAAGTAGTGGCCACGAGCATAACCACTTTGTAAGTGAGTTTGACCAGGGATAGAAATGTAGCTGGGCCCTACTGGCGAAGCAGTTTAAGAACAATGCTAACATCCCATATCTCCGAGTGCCTGGGCCTGGGAGAATTAGTGTTAAAGATATCTTAATAAATATGGATATCAAAGAGTGAGACCCAACAGTGTGGGGCCTGATCGCTGTAGCAACTATAATGAGAAAGCACATTGGCACTGTTAATGGTACTATAACTTAAATATTGTCAAAACTCATCTGAAAAGAACTCCGAGACGTTAGTTATCTGTGCCATATATATGGAACATTGGCATTAAAACAAAACACTTCCCCACTTCTGATGAGGGACAAAATGTGCTGCTTTCTCAGTGCTATCCCTGCACTCTGCAGTGGGCATGTACATAGATCGGCTTCTCAGAGACTTCAACATCTATAACTGATTTTATCATGCAGAGGATGGTTTCCTCAGTCATGGGGTGAACCCCCAAATTGTTGTGTTAGGATCACCATATAAGGTCCTATAATCATTCCCAACATTTAGCAGGAACCATGGCTGCATGGGCCAGTCAGGCATTATGACATGCCTGGGGCGAGATCTTGGTGAATTTTGTGCAAGACCCGACTGATGAGGCAAAATGGAGGAACGACATAAAGAACATTCCTCCTCAGATTAGTGAGAATACATCTATTACCACTATGACATATATTTTTGCAACTGGTGATTGAGCCTGGATGCAAACATATTGATATTTGGTGTTCCATCGAACCACAATGTCATAAATTACGTTGTGATACAACATCCATAATGTGTTGTAGATTCTTACGTGATGATACACGATCGTCAAATGAGGTTAGGTAAATTATCACAGGACATTTAACTTGACTGCACACATGTAATTAACATGCCACCAGCATAGTGTATCAACTTGGAGTTGAGCATGCAGATTATGCATATTCGCACAGACTTTCAACTCATAGAATACAGCCAGTGTCTTATAGGTAGTTGATACCATATAACTGAAAATAGTTAACTCATGCAAAATGCCTCTGTAACCATATGTTTCATCTTTTAGTACTAGTATCTGTTTACTAACTAGAGATGGGATTTCTTAAAGCTGTAGGATAGGTCATGATGCTAATTTAGAATATTGATTGCCTTGAGGGGGATACGACATATATTGCCTGAAGTAGTTTTGCCCGAGTCGAGGGCAATATAATAGTGAGGGCAATATTGTCGTATCCCCCGAAAGAAAGAGTTATTATAACCCATATTAATCTAGAGGAAAATCTCACATCTCAGACTTCCACGTACAGGAGAATATCAATGACCCTTCTCCTTAAAATATTCCTTGATATCTCGAAGTTCCGTCGCAGGAGGCCACTTGTTTGTCGAGAACAAATTCTAAATTTCCCACGCAGCGCCACATTTTCCCGGATGTGAGACCAAGGGGAATATAAGTACTATATTTAGTTTAACACGTAAAGTTCATTCGCTACAAGAAAATATAACCTGCTGGCACTCAAAACGAAGGAATACAATTTTGTAAAAGCATATGCTAATAATTACCTATATGGCACTGAAAAGGTTACTCCTTTGCTTGTTAAAGGTCCTGATGATGCAAAGCCCAAAATACAGCTGATACACAGCTGCTATATTGCCAATTATACTTGATGAATAGAAGACTGATTGATAACAAGGTTGTTACAAGCTTCTATTGATTCCAATCTCTTGCAGCAGGGCGGAGTCACAGATAAATTTATAGTTAAAGGTAAACCGGAATAATCAATAACTATGGTTGATATCAACTTAAAGTAACTGGATGAATGAGGACCTCAATTTCTCAAATATAGTTGCGGCTGAAATAGTTGATTTTAGCAACACAGCCTTTAGAATATTATCCAGATAAGCCATAACAAGTATGTTTGAGCTCTGAGCAGTCCCAGCACCGGTTTAGTAATTTTGTGGATGACCTGGGAGCTGACATAGCCCAATTACAACGCATTAACTGTTATCATTGCCCCATCCAGATACATTCCAAATGTCTCCTAGTATCCCTGTGACTGGGACCTGAATGGAATTCATTTTGAAATCGATGCATGTCATAAGAGTTCACACAGAGAGTGGTGAGTCTCTGGAATTCTCTGCCACTGAAGGCAGTCGTGGCCAGTCCACTGGCTATACCCATGATCACACTGAACGGCAGCGTAGGCTCAAAGGGCCGAATGGCTCCTCCTGCACCCATTTCTCTATGTTTCCATGTTTCTATAAAGATCCTAAGAAAATAAGTTTGTTAATCAGGAACGAATTCCATACTGCAAATCTATGGAGTACATGCAAGTTAAATCAAGTATAAACTGACATCCGGCATCTTTCACAATGAACAGGCCCGCCTGCCATAATTCCGTGTCTGCCTTGAATGACAACTCTGGCCAGATTCCAGTAGCTTGTCTCGAAAGGTGATCCTGGCCATAATACTGAGCCTGCCTTGAAAAAACAACTCTGGCCATAATATCTGACTCACATGTTAGCAATAAATCTGAATCTTATCATTGTCATTTGTACAGAAAACAAGTGTAAATATTACCAACTTGTAAATGGTCCCCATACCACGTGTTTTGGAAGAACCAGACCCACCTACCTCCATGGCTACCGGTGGTCTTATGGTAAGCCCAAAGGCCCCTGATGTGGGTTCTATTCCTGTCCTTGAGTGAAGAGTAGGACTGGTCGGGTGTGTGGTTTCCCATATTTCCTGAGACCGGCATGGACTTTGGCCAGCTTTCAAGCTGCCACCAGCTTCAGTAAACTGCTTACTTGCCAATGTGGCGTGGGATGTGTTGTCACCGAAAAGAGGAAGCTTTGTCTGTCGCCTGGATTATTCCGACAGCTTTTGCTTCTTCATCCAGGTATACCTGTTGGATAAGTCTTACCTGAAGAGAAGCTTCGGCGACTGGTTTCTTTCCGCCAACGTCATCCCTGATAGCGCTGTTTACTGCTGGCCTTGAGGGGAACTCTGGCCCCTTCCGGGTTTTTTGCCCACAGCAGTAACTCTTTTGTTTGCAAGAATTTCCTTGGAGCCATATGCATGTGCTCCAGTATGTTCCACGGACATACTTCAAATTTGAAGTCAGTTACATACTGACCACTCGCATTCCCCTCCACAGAGAGGGAGATTCGTAGGCAGCTCTGGAAACAGGTGCTGCCGCAGGCCCCTGAGGATACCTGCGCAGACATGGCCCCTCCAGCGGACCTATGTCAGGATTTTTGCTCTGGGTCAGACTGAAAACTGACCCGGAATGCTCCCCTCCTCAGAGAGGGAGACATTGTGCAGCCCTGAAACAGGTGCCGCTGCCTGCGGGTTCTCCATAATACTCGGGCTGATAACTCCCTCCTTTGGAGTATATCATTGTGGAGCACCTCTCCATCAGGTGCTCCACGTGGGTTTGAACTTTTAAAACGTTACTCATGAAGGAGGGGATCCTCTCCTCCTCCTGGCCCAACTTGTTTGAGTTAAAGGGCCTCTTTCCTACACTCCCCTCCTCAGAGAGGGAGATAATTTTGTGGTTAACCCTCCAAGCGGGGTTGCCTAGGTGCTCCTGGCCCGAGTTGTTTGAATGAATGGGCCTCTTCCCTACACTCCCCTCCGCAGAGTGGGAGATATAATTTAGTGGCTACCCCTCCAAATGGGGTTGCCTAGGCGCTACCGGCACCAGTCCGAAGCTGCTGGCTCCACCGCCAGCGACTCAAAAGGCGAATTCGACCGCCGCCCGCTACCCGCACTTCATGGCGGGTTCCCCGTGGTCCGTTTCCAGGATTCCCCGAGGTCATGACCGGGATTCCCTATGGTCCGTGACTGGGGTTCCCCGCGGTCCATAAAGGTTCTCCCGCGGCCCGTCCGGACATCGCCCCGAATCCAGCAGGTAAACTCTGTAAAGAGCTTCCTGCAATACAAAAAGCAGCCCTAGAAATAAGTTTAAACTTACCTTCCAGGTTCAAAAACTTACCGCTGGCAGGAGCAGCGTGCCCACCAGTCAGTCGGTGTGCAAAGCGACAGATGTAATGACGTGTATGCGTGGGGATGGCCTTCTTCACGTAGTCACTCATGTGACTCCGAAGTAAAATTAATATTTCTACCGTCTAATCTCAAGATTTATTTGCTGCAATATTTTCAGAAGGTCTCAATTCTTAAAATAGAACAACCACACATTTAGTTGAAGTGACTGTTATTAGTTATTACAAATCTTACTTGAATAAAGTAGTAATTTTTTGCTGGTGTATAAAAAAGCCAAATTATATCCATTCTAACCAGTAGCTTTAGTTCAGTCTGCAATCGGGTTTGTGTGAACCTATGATAACACATAGAGTTTTAAAGGAATAAAAAGAGAAATTAAATAATAGTACTGAAATCTAGATCTCAGTTCATGGACAAATAAGCCAATTGAATGCTTGAGGAAAAATTTCCCTTGATTATCAGTTTAATAACAATGGGTAATATTGGTAATCCATTTTAATTTGAATTTATTCTATATGTATTGCAATATTCTATTAATATTTTTAAAAAGTCAACTGTGGAGGGGAGAGATACAAGAGATTGCAGATGCTAGAATCTGGCGAAAAAACAAAATGCTAGAAGAACTAAGCGGGTCAATCAGCAAGAGATAGTCAACACTTTGGGGTGAGACACTGCATCAAGACTGGTGCAGGGCCACGACCTCAAGTGTTGACCATTCGTTTGCCTGCACTGATATTGCCTGCTATGTTGCGTTCCTCCAGCAGTTTGTTTTTGCTGACTAGGGTTATCTGTTTAACTAATCAAATGTGTTGATTATGGTGGTTTTGGACTCACCACATTTACCTTCTGCCCATGGAACTTGTACCTTCATGAACCTGGGCCTGGATTGAAGAGTTGATTGAGCAGATTATCTGCAGGTGGGTGGTGCATGATGACTAAGATTCATGTTGCTATTGAAGTCATGTCCTTGGACGCACTGACAGGAGACAGAGTTTGTGGGTAAACTTCATTTCCTGTCAAAGCTATGATTTTTTCAATTATCGTAAGATTCCAAAACATTTTTAAAGTTTGAAGATTTCTGGAGGGAAATTATTTACATATTTTAAAATTAAATATAATAAAATGTAAATGCAAATAAATAATTAAAACAAAAATAAGCTTAAAGTAAATAACTGACTTTTTCTCACCTAATCACAGACCAGGAATCCCAACGGAAATAAATGAAGACAACAAATAAATGAAGATCCCATGTCAGGTTTAATCAGAGAGGTGGATTTCCCAGTGCAATGCTGAAGAATTCAAACAAAACAGGGGTCTCCCATTGAACTTTGTGAATTCCTGGTAAGGACTGGGTCTTGGTCATTCCTTTTGGAATGACAGCCCCAGCAGCTCGATTTGACTCAATAGTGTAGCACCCATTAGTTTAGGAAGTATTTTACCAAGGGCGGAAACCATAATCCAGGGTTATTAAGGGATTGTCTGTTAAGCTGCAGCTTTAACCTCGGCCACTAATGTTTTTGGAGGCATTCCCTGATATGTTTCTCCTCTGCAGGAGGTGCCGCTGAAGATTGGAAGAGCTGGAGCTTGCGTTGTTGTGGTGAAATTGCCATGAAAGATCTCAAGAATCTCATATTCTGCAAGATCACAGAGAATAGAAAAAAAATCTACTGTATATAAATTAGCCATCATTCCAAAAACGGAACCAACCTCACCACTGACTGTGATTGCAAAACAGTAAGCTCAGAAGAAATGAGCTATGATTTGATGCATACGCTGGTGAAATACATGAATTATGAGCCTACTGTTGATTTAAATTGATGTCATCAGCACCCCATCATTAACAGAATCTCATTCCAGAGTTTGGAGCACCTTACCAGATGTCTCCAGAGAAGGGGATGCAGAGTGATGATGAATGAAATGCAAACTACTGTGTGAACCTAGCCTTTGTAAAACTTTATTGGTGAAGCTTTCCCTATGACGGATTCAACTACTGTTGGTTTACAGGCACTTGCTCAATCTGAGAGAAAATTTAAGAGCTCTTACTTGTGTCAATGTTATTGTATGAACAATTGTACATTACAACGATTTTTCAAGAAAGTTTTATCATTACCTCTTAAAGGTGACATTTAAACAATCAAAATTAGAAAATGAAATGACACTGAAGTGTCATAATTTGTTTCATATCATTTATAGAAATTCAGCTTGCAAATACTTTAATTAAAACAGGACTGTAACCTTCACTCCATGACATTATAGTCTCCCTTCCACTGGGCCAAGTCTTTGTCATGCGAAATGTACCAGTCAAGAGGTTAGAATAATGTGAGATGAAAAGCAGATCTGGGAAATTTTCCTCAACAGCACTGTTCTACTTTAATCTGAGCCATCACAATACTCTCACAATCACTAATATTTCAATACAGGAATAGACAGGAGACTCCAGGGACATTGTGAAGCTCATCCTTCAGAACCTAGCATGACATTACATTAAAACGTCCTGTACATCATGTACAGTAGCCCAATATGTTTCTCCAAATTTTAAGGCTTTATTATAAATCGGTAAAAAAGTTCAAAAGTTGATACTTTAATTTCATATTTTTAAAACTATGTATCATAATGTATAAATACTGTTTCTTTAAAAACTTCTAGTGAATGGCACACAATTATTGGCAGGGGTGTGTATCCATTACATCAAAAAATGGCAACAAACTTCAAATGTCCATGGTTTTATAGTGCTTAAACATTTTAATTTTAAAAGCCAGCAAGTATCATGTGGTTTCTAACAAGCAATGGGGGTGAAATTTCAAAATCTATAAAGTAAGAGATGTTTTAATGGAGCCAGAAACATATTTTCTAACATCGAGTAATCTCATTATCCTGATATCATCATATAATTTGAGGAAATAAAACTATTGATGCCAACAAGAGAACCACAAGACACATTTTGAGGAAAATGGGAATGTCACTTCATTAATACATGTACCTCAGCTCTTGAACTTGTTAATGATAAATAAGTTATTCCTTGAATGATTCTTCAAATTTTATTCCATATTTAGTATTCATAAATTTATTTTTTCTGAACATGCATTTAAATATTTATACAATGTGGATGGGGTTTTGAACAGCTCCCCATACTTTTGAAAACCTAATACATCTCTTTAAAGCAATGTGATGATTCAAATATACCTACCTGTGACAAAGATATATTTCTACTGCATAACATGACTATTAAATGTATGAGAATCATTTTCATGATACTAAATGATCTTTGAAATTGTTTGCATTAATTAGTATATCAATGGAAATAATATTACACCGAAGTTAGTCATAGGTGTATTTATGTAGTGTTAGCAATGCAGAGTTATATTTATGGAGATATATGAATATAATCTTTAATCCAGATGTCTATGTACATATCATCTTTATATTGGAAAATGTACTATTGGTGACCAGTTTTCTGAGCGTCTGAATGTGCCAACACAATGAGAGCAGGTGTGTACAACCTGCTGAATGGATAAACTAATAATGGTATACTTGCAATGTATAACATTCCATTACATTTTATACAATCATCCAGAGAACAAAGAATATTTTATACATTACTTGGTAAAGACCAGCACATGTCACAGCTGCAGTATTGGGAACTATGCCACTGATTCTGAGCAGAGCAGGCTTAACATCACCCACTGAGTTTCTCCAGCATTTTTGTCTACCTTAACATCAGTGAGCTTATATGTTACTATTTAAACAATCAGAGACTGATTACAGGATATGTGAATTATATATTTGGATAGCAAACTTTGGTCCTGATTCTTACTGATTACAGAATTTTTAAACCAAGGTAAATGAGTTAAGGTCACCATAAATTCATGCAGTTACCAGTTATCATGAGATCCTATCCTCTGCACACTGGAGACAACAAATTAGACAGTTTGCAATAAATAGGAGAGTTTTTAATATTGGTCAGGAGAAATACATTGCATAGCCTTGGAAGGATTAGTTTGCATATTATTTGGCCCATGATAATTTTTGTTTTGCAGAATCAGTTATTTTGTACTGGGGACCAATTTATAAGGCAACAATACAAACAACAAGGTATACTGTTTGTTAGGTATACTCTACTCTACTCTGAACTAAAGTGTAATTAACATGCGGAGTATTATGATTCTTGCAACCAATCCAATGCGACAAAGGAGTATCTGTACAGTTTGTAAAGGACATATGAATCACTCAAAAATATCAGTGTCTCTGAATAACTAATTATATTTGGTGTGGTTAGCACTCAACAACTTAGTGAATCTATATAGAGGAGCTGAGGGGCTGCTCCTTCTGCCAAAATCTATGTTGTTGGGCGGGGGTACATCTTGGATTTGAGGAATTCTTTCATGACATGCTAATGAAGTTTACAGTTTAGCTGCCAGTTTTAACTCCTCTGCTGCCCTGAAAGAAATGGCTTTCAGTTTTGGAGTTAATTCAATTGGCAGGAGGAATTGTGATGAACCTATCCATTTGTACAAAAAAAAAGACATTTGCTGTACAGTTCACAAATTTATTTGTAATTTTTACATAAAAATGCAAGTAAACAGGATTTGAATAAATTCAAATTATTTTGAGTCAAAAGTAGAGTCAGAAACATTATTCACAGGCCAAATTTGTTGCCGTTGATCACAATCTTTTGGACAAATAATGAACCTTTGGATGGTTGCACATGAATTATCAACTACCGTCTAAATTTGCAAAACAGATTGCCAAAAATTGTACTTTGAGCAGCTATTTACACTGCCTTTCAGTATTACTGGACTCTGCATAGGCAATGAAGTATCTTTTCAGTATCACAATTTATACCAAATCTTTGGTCATCCTAATGTTTTTTTTTGTCCAGCATGTGAGAAATCTTTCCTTTCTCAATTCCTTTCTGGTGTATCTGTCTTTAAAATGTCTGTGTTATCCTACAGTTCTGTGTTATCCTACACAGTTTGCAAATAAACAAAGGTGTTAAAATGTGCAAATGTTGCTGTGATCCTTGTTTCCATACCAACTCCAAATAGAACACGAATTTGTTAATACCCATGCTAACTCATAAGTTCATGTCCTAGGACCAGAATTAGGCCATTCAGCGCAACAAGTCTACTCAACCATTCAATCACACCTGATCCATTTATCCCTCTCAACCCCATTCCCCTGACTTATCCATGTAACCTAAGATATAAGCTTGTGTACTCTGGAATTTAGAAGGATGAGAGGGGATCTTATTGAATCATATAAGATTATTAAGGGTTTGGACACGCTGGAGGCATGAAACATGTTCCCGATGATGGGAGAGTCCAGAACCAGGGGCCACAATTTAAGAACAAGGGGTAAGCCATTTAGAACGGAGATGAGGAAACACTTTTTCACACGGAGAGTTGTGAGTCTGTGGAATTTTCTGCTTCAGAGGGCGGTGGAGGCAGGTTCTCTGAATACTTTCAAGAGAGAGCTGGATAGGGCTCTTAAAGATAGCGGAGTCAGGGGATATGGGAATAAGGCAGAAACGGGGTATTGATTGTGGATGATCAGCCATGATCACATTGAATGCCGGTGGTGGCTCGAAGGGCCGAATGGCCTACTCCTGCACCTATTGTCTATTAAAGTTAATTTCCTACACTTCCTACACAACACTTTAGCAGCATTTCACATCTCTCAATACCCTCCAGTCTGAAAAACAGCCTTCCACCAGCAGCCTCTGGCAACCTCTTTCATGATGCCAATTTTCTATCCAGTCGGCTAGTTCTCCCTGGATCCCATATGATCTAACCTTTCAGAGCAGCCTTCCATGCAGAACCTTTGTCAAATACCTTGCTCAATTGCCAAAGTCCAAATAGACAATGTCCACAGCAATGGCCCCATCAACCATTTTGGTTACCTCTTCAAAAAACTCAATCTGATTCATGTGACATGATCTCCCTTGTACAAAACCATGCTGACAAATCCCTTATCAGCCCCTGTCTATGCAAATTCATATATGTTTTATCTCTCAGAATACTCTCCAGTAACATGTTTACTGTAGATGTTTGGCTCACTGGTCTATAGTTCCCAGGCTTTTCTTGCAGCCCTTCCTAAATAGAGACACATTAGCCATCCTCCAGCACTCCATCCATATTGAATGATGATTCCTATATCTCAGCCAGTGTGCCTGCAAATGTTTTCTCTAGCTTCCCACAGTGTCCTCAGATATATCTGATCAGGCCCAGAAGATTTATCTACCTTCATATGGTTAGAACATTCAGCAGGTTCTTCACCAAAATACTGACTGCCCTCAAGACATTTCCATTAACTATCTCAAGTTCATCAGTTTTCATGTCTTTCTCCATGGGAAAAATAGAGGAAACATAGTCATTGAGGACCTTGCCCGTCTTCTTTGGCTTCGCTTTGGTTTCTGAGGAGACCAATTCACTCCCCTGTCACCCTGTTTCCCTTAATGTACATAAAATATCTTTGGATCCCTAAATGCTATTTCCTGACCCCTTTTTGGTCTCCCGATCTCCTTCTTAAGTATACTCCGAAGTTCTTAAATTCCTCGGGTGATGCACCTGATCCCAGTTGCCTATTCCTGTCCATGCCTCCTTTTAAATAAGAAGTCCTAAATAACAAGACACTTATCCTCAGGTCATGCTATCTCACTTTGTACTTTCTAGTCAAGGGAAATAGCTTCTCTCATCTGGGACTTTCCAATCCCATAAGGAATTCTTATTTTCCTTTAAAGGAAATCCCTTACAATAAGAGACAGTTGGCAACACCTCATCAATCTGATTTTACATATAATCGAACGGAGTAGACAAGGACAGAAGGAAGACACAATAATCATAGCTCTTGAGTGACTTTGAAAATATATCCCCAGCTTAATTGGGCAGCATCATGGAGGACCAAAGGATGGTGCTGGATGATTAAGATTAGTAATTACCTTACCATCATAATTTCTGATCCCACTTTCTGCCACAGAATATGTTGTGAATCATTCCTGTGTATGCTATATTTTTTGTATGCAATCACATTAGTATCTGCCCTGTCAAATCAGTAATAGGTTTCAATTGAAATACTTCTTGGTCTTCAGAGAAACTTCTAAAGAATTTCATTGTACCTTGTGATGAATATAAACCATTTTCTGGCATTTGTTTGTTTCCAACTAAAATAAATCAATGTCACTATCCAACTAAAGACCATTGTGGCTATCGAGTTCTTTGCGTACAGGGCTATCATGGAAACAAGCTCAAATAGCTCCAAGCCCAGTTACAGATCAAATAGTTTAGGTTCTTCACGGAGTCTAACTGGCAGAAAATTTGTCTATGCATCTCTGATTTTTTACAAAACCATCTTTCAAAGTCACCTCAGCCTCAAAGGGAATAGGGGTATTAGCCAACAAATGATAATAGGGGGAGTAAAACAATGGCCGGAGGATGCATTATTCCCTTTCAATTACATTAAAATGTAACACTCCTTATCCGGATGCCATTTGTGATTGCTGTATAAGCAGCAAGAAATCCAATTGCAATTTTTGCAGGATTGTGACGTTTGGTTTCCCTGGTAATGCTGCACTGAAATTGATGTTGGACTAAGGGGCAGGAAGGGGTATTGTTACTAAATACCGAGGAGCAGAGGGATATGGAGGGGATAGTAGTAGAGTGCTCCCAGGTGATCAGAGCATTATGGACATGGATATGACAACAGGAGGCATGCTTTTCTGTGCAAGGGATCATTAAGATCCTCCACAGTTATCGGGAGAAACTGGATGGTTGGGACTTTTTTCTTTGGCCTGGATAGACTAGGGGAAAAATTGAAATACTGAAAATCAAGATGGACATGGATAAAGTGAACCCTCACAGTCTTTTTCCCATGGTAGAGGGAATAGAGAGAGTGGAGAGAATTAAGAGGGACCTCAGGGGCAACATTTTCACTCAGGGAGTAGTCCATATATGGAGTGAGCTGCCAGAGGAAGCTATAGATGTAAATACTATTATGACTTTGAAAAGACATTGGGACACTTTAGAAAAGTAGAGTTTAGAGAAATATGGGTCAAAGCAGGCATATGGGGCAAGCGCAGAAAGCCAACCCGGTCAGCATGGACAAATTGGGCTGAATGGACTGTTTCTATAGCTCTTTAACTTTAATGGCCATCCCTCCTGGCTGAAGGATATCAAAAAATACTCTGCAAAGATGTGAGAACTCAATGAATGTCTGTACATAGGAAGTCCTCAATACAGTTAAATACTCTACTCACTCTGCCTGCTGCTGTGAGCAGACGAAAACATAATCTGAGGCTTTATCTCTTTCAGAATGGTGACTTGGTTGACTTTCATCATGGGCTGTGATGAACCGTGAGTTGTAACTGTAGCCTGAAATGATCCTCGTGTTTTATTACTCAGAATCACCACGAGACTAGTGTCAATGCGCAGAAAAGTCCAGTAAAATAGGGGATGGTATTTTCTGTTGAAGAAGTCAAGATCTTACTAAGGACAGCAAATGCAGCTTGAGATTAGGCCCTGTAAATCACACATGTCTGACGAGTTGTTGGTAAAACCTAGCTGATATGTGGACAAATAAATTATTATTTCCAGATCAATAACATCGAAAATCCCAGTGCAGATGAATTTTTCATGCTGCAGTAATGTTGAGGTAATTTTTAGAAGTTACATGTTAGAAAAAAATCTAGCTGAAAATGTCAAGGAACTAATTTCCCGATGGATGCCAGTGATGTGTGTGCACATTCAGTGTAGTTCGAGCATTGAATCAATGATTTGCATGCATTCTGGGAGCTCTCTGCTCCTTCTCTGGTTTCTACATTGCCCGCTGTTCGATTAAAGAACGTCCATAATCCCATAAACTGCCTGCACATCATTACTTCATTTTAAGTTAAGCCAATTTTCAATGGCACTTCAGTCTTCCCCCAGAGTAGTGTGAACAAATGACTTGGCTTTTGACTCGTTTTAGTTACCGGGTATGTTTTTGAAGTCAATAAAGCTGTTCCTGCTTTGCCAGGAGTGGCTGACTTTGCAAAGTAAGAAGCAGAAAGAAAACCTTTGCAAAACCTTTCAAAGCTCAAAATAATAATAATAATAATAATAATATATTTTATTGTCATTGCACAGAGGTACAACGAGATTTGGTATGCAGCTTCCATCCGATGCAATAACTTAATTAGCTAAAAATTTAGACACCCACAGAAACAATATTTTTTTTTAATATGTCGCAGAACGATTAACTACCAATGAACTTGTTTTAGTGTTATTACCACAACAAAGCAGGTGAGAATTTACATATAAGGTCTGACAAACACCAATGGACTGAGGGAACAGAATGTCTCTTTTAATCATGCTAGTTGAGAAATAAATGATGACCAGGGTGCCAGGCGATTTCCTTTGGACTTCTTCCAAATCACATCACATAATTTTTACATCTACCTCAAAGAGGGCACACAGAACACAATTACTGCTCATCATGCTACACATTATACCGGCCAGGCAGCAACATGTTCAGCACTGCAATAAAATATCACTGCAGTGAAGTTCATAGAATAGAATTGCTGGTTCTGAAACAATGTTTCAATTATTAGATATAGATTATAGATGTATCTACATGGATGTAGATGTAAAATTCATTGCCACAGACAGCTGTGGGCAGTCATTGGATATTTTAAAGGTGGACTTTGACAGATACTTGATCGGTAAGGATGTCAGGAGTTATGGGGTGGAGGCAGGAAATGGGGTGGAGAAGGAAGGGGATCAGTCATTATTGAATAGCTTCAATACCATGATTAAGGTAGACTTGTTAGGCCGAATGGCTTACTTCTGCTGTCATGACTAATGAACATGAACTTATATTTTAAAAACTGTGCAGTCTTTATCACATTAATCAAAATCTTTATTACTCTTAAAGGAAAGGGCTAACATTATGAGTTAAAATCTAATCAATGGCATACTTCCAATAATCATTCTTTTCTAGCAACTATAATTTTCTACAAATAGGAGATAGCAAAACAGACAATAGTCAGAATAATGTACAGATACCTCTTTTTGTTATAATTGGGTCAAAGCTTGGTTATGAATATAGTAACCAACTTGAGTAAAACTACAGATTACATAGTCATAACTGGTCAGAGCATATCTAGGGGTAGTAAAGTCACTCAGTGGTGCAGCAGTAGAGTTGCTGCCTTCCAACTCCAGAGAGCTGGATTCAATCCCGACTACAGGTGTTGACTGCACAATGTTTGTATGTTCTCCCTGTGGCTGCACGAATTTTCTCTAAGTGCTCCGGTTTCCTCCCCCACTCCAAAGACATGCAGGTCTGTAGGTTAATAGGCTTCAGTAAAAATTGTAAATTGTCCATGGCGTGTAGGATAGTGTTTGTGAACTTGGTGATCGCTGGTCAGCATGGACTTGGTGGGCTGTTTCCATGCTGTCACACTAAAGTGTAAAGTCTAAAGATTTTTTTTTCAAACTGAATTTGTTGCCTTCACCCTGTGGAAAAAAATAATTGAAGGCTATATTGTTGCAGTGTGCTTGATTATAACATATCTAGATGGGTTGGTGGTCCTGATCTTTACTATGCGACAATTCCAAGAAAAAGGCAGGGAATAGCATCAACTACAAACCTCTTCTGACCTTAAAGTGTTTTAACTCTATCAATCAAGAAGGACAGTGAAGAATCCTCCTCAAATACAGCTCCATACAGACATTCATCTCTGTTCTTGCCCACACAATGGCATGCAGATTGTGAATCTAACTAGGAGCTAGCAACATAGCGTTATCCCTCCAATCCTATTCTGAATCTTTCTCATGGGAAATTGTTCAACTCCTGTTATCTCCACTCCAGAACAATGGCTACTCTAACCTCAGTAATTGAGTTACGCAATGCACACAATGCTAGGTTAATGTATGTCCACAGTTGAAGGCCAAGCTTAAAATAATTATTGACATGTTCACTAAGTTTATGTAAAAGAAAAGCCAAAAGAATCAAGTGTGTTTATTTGTTGCATGCAGCAAGTATCTATCATATACCTATTAAATGTCAGATCTTGTTAGTGTGTATATGTGTGTATATATGCAGTTGTCCTTACGTCTTTGCGATAAAACTACGTGGTAACGATAACATTTTTACATATTCCGGTTGACATTTTTCCTGTTTAGGCCGGGTTCACGTTATCTGAACATTTCATGCTTTATTTCTCGACTTATTCTCAACTCATTATTGATTGTCAAAAGACTTTGAAATTAAGAACACCAGCTTCAAATGATAACATCACAATGGCTCAGCAAGCAGTGCTGATCCTCAGTGAAGATTTCATCCTATATTTGATGCATTATTTGTGATTAAAGCTTTAAAAATGCCAACTGTCATTGAACATTTTATGTTCTATTTCTGGACTTATTACTGATTGAAGTTTAAAAAAATTGAAATACCTTCAATTTCTAACAAATCAGCTTCAACTGATGACATCACATTGGCAGCTTCAACTGAAGATTTCGCAATGGATATATTAGCAGTGGGAGGGCCAAGTGCAATTGCATTTTTTTTTAAAGATCATTGCTGAGGAAGGCAAGGGAGATGCTGGAATCTTACATTCGGGAACGGCTTGAGTTGGAGGTCCGTGCCTCCCATGGCGGCTGCAGGTAGGGATAGGGTGCATTGGGGGAGCAGACCCAATGGATCTGCACTTGGTCTAGTGTACCTATAGAACTCTCATCTTGCGTGTGTATGTGTGTTATATTTGTAATTTCCTCAAAACCCTACGACGTAGCGCTAACATTATTACATATTCTAACTCACAAATTTCCCGACCACGCAGTACTCAGGTTCACAAGATTTCATCCCATATTTCATGTTATTCGCGATTAAAGCTTTAAAAATGCCAACTATAATAAGATTTTTACTGTTAAAATCTTTTCTCCCAGCTTCCAATGCACTTTGATACAAAGCTGCAAGACACGAATACCGTGAACTTTTCACCTCAATGGGATATTTCACCAGGAGGGGATGGGCCAATTGGTATTGCAATTGGAACTGCTGCAGCAAGCAAGGAAAGTGCAATTGGATTTTTTTAAATCCAGTGCTGAGGGAGGCAGGGGAGTGCTGGAATCTCACATTTGGGAACGGGTTCAGTTGCGTTGGGGGAACAGGTGAATGGTGGAATATTGTGTTGGGGAGTGCACAATTGGGTGAGTACATAATTGGGGGAGTGCACCTGGGTCTAGTACCGGGTCTTGCAACGGGTCTGCACTTGGTCCAGTAGAACAATAACATTTTTACTTACTCCATTTTCAATTACCTCAGCTGCATAACACCATTCTTTGATTGATCATAACATTCTGGAAAATGTAAAACATTTTCAGTACTCTCCCGTCATTAGGATACAGTCATGGAGTCATACAGTGTGGAACCAGACCCTTCGGCCTAACTTGCCCACACCGGCCATTAATTTCCCACTTCCTGCACTTGGTCCATATCCCTCCATCCTGTCCTATCCATGTACCTGTCTAACTGTTTCTTAAACAATGGGATAGTCCCAGCCTCAACTATCTTCTCTGGCAGCATGTTCCATATACCCACCACCCTTTGTGTGAAAATGTTACCCCCCAGATTCCTATTAAATCTTTCCTCCTTCACCTTTAACCTGTGTCCTCTGGTCCTCGATTCCCCTACTCTGCGCATGAGACTCTGTGCATCTACCAGATCTATTCCTCTCATTATTTTGTACACCTCCATAAGATCTCCCCTCATCCTCCTGGGCTCCATGGAATAGAGACCCAGCCTACTCAACTTCTTCCTATAGCTCACACCCTCTAGTCCTGGCAACATCCTCGTAAATCTTTTCTGAACCCTTTCAATATATTTCCTGTAACATTTTACCCAGAACTGAACACAATATTCCACATGAGGTCTCACCAACGTCTTTTACAACTGCAACATGACCTCCCAACTTCTATACTCAATAGGGGGTACACAAAAAGCTGGAGAAACTCAGCGGGTGCAGCAGCATCTAAGGAGCTCCTTTGCTCCTTAGATGCTGCTGCACCCGCTGAGTTTCTCCAGCTTTTTGTGTACCCTCGATTCTCCAGCATCTGCAGTTCCTTCTTTAAAAATTCTATACTCAATACACTGACTGATGAAGGCCAAAGTGCCAAAAGCCTTTTAGACCACCTTATCTACCTGCGACTCGACCTTCAAGGAACCATGCACCAGTACTCCTAGATCCCTCTGTTCTGCAACACTACCCAGAGGTCAGGGGCGGAATACCCGGGGGGAGCCAAAGGGGACACGTCCCCTCCATGTTTTGAGAGGTGGGGGACATCCCCCCCAAGTTTTTGTGATCCGGATTTTAAAATCTCCGCTTACCGCGAGACAGTGGAGGTGGGACTGCTGATCGAGGGTGCCGATTGGCCAAGAGAGATGTCAGTCAGCAGGTAATGGGGGCGGGACATGATGTGGGTGAGTGCGCGCATGTGCATGTGTGGGTGAGTGCATGCATGCGCGCGCAGCCGCCAAAGATTTGTGTCCCCCATCCCCTCCATGTTTTTATAGCGAGTTCCGCTCTTGCCAGAAGCCAACCTTTACTGTGTAGCTCCTGCCCTTATAGACGTCCCAAAATGCAACACCTCACAGTTCTCTGTATTAAATGCCATCAACCATTCCTCCGCCCACCTGGAATATAGTTCCCTGCATTGTAGCACATCAGTTACATAGATATAGCCCAATCTCTGCAATGGCATAGAGGTGAATCGGCAATGCCCTAGCTTATGGAAGGACTATTCGTAAGCCTTATAGTACAGAAGAGAAAGCTGTTCCTGAGTCCGCTGGTGCGTGCTTTCAAGCTTCTGAACCTTCTGCTGCATGGGAGCAAGGAAAATAAATAACTTGGTGGGATAAGTCTTTGATGATATTGGCTGCTTTTCCGAGGCAGCATGGTGTATGAATGGAATCAGTGGTGGGAAGTCTGGTCTGTGTTATGGACTGAGCTACAGCTATAACTCTCTGCAATTTCTCATATTCTTGAGTATTTTTTAGTTCCCAAAGCATACTGTGATGCAACTCCACAACATGCTTTTTGTGTCTGCTGTGGACCTGTTGTGATTGTAAATAAACTGCAGTCTGTGAGGCTGGGGTTAATGTGTGCTGGTTAGATGGCAAGAATGATTCAAAGCCTCCTTGAAAATCATGGCATCCTCATCCATTCATGTGAATCCCCATCTTTTGACCAATCAAACTGGAAAAGGTGCATCCTCGATCACTTGAGAATTTTGAGTCTCTTATTTGGTAATATGTAAAAACCCAAAGAAAATTGCTGAAAGGATGAACTGCCTCCTATACTCTCCATCAAATATTTCCCACCTCTACTGTGGCAGAGTCTGCAGGTCTTATATTGGCCTCATCAACCACCTCAGAAACCACAGAAAGAGTAACTTGGGAATAAAAAAGTAAACAAGGAGAGAATATGGGCCATTAAAGATCAACAAAGTTGTCTATGTGCGTTGCATAGTCTTAAATATATATATCCTCATCTGCAGTTACCATGCACAAAGTCATGGGTGCAAGGGGACTCAGTGAAAGTAATAGTGATGTTTTGAAGAGAGTTCACCATACAGACTAGGAAGTGCTGGTGGTCCTAAAGCACATTAAAGTAGACAAATGGTATAGATTTTGGGGAGTGTTGGTGGGAAATGTCAGTCAGTTCACTCTGAAGCCGGCATTATCCACGGTTATATCGCATGAAATCCAGGGCGAGTTAGCCAATTGTACACATGATTGTTTTTAAGGTGGGAGACAGAGGAGGTAAGAAATCCTTGTGATTGAGGCAGTGCAGCGTAGGTTCACGAGAATGATCTCTGGGATGGCGGGACTGTCAGATGAGGAAAGATTGAAAAGACTAGGCTTGTATTCACTGAAGTTTAGAAGGATGAGGGGGGATCTTATAGAAACATATAAAATTATAAAAGGACTGGACAAGCAAGATGCAGGAAAAATGGTCCCAATGTTGGGTGAGTCCAGGACCAGGGGCCACAGTCTTAAAATAAAGGGGAGGTCATTTAAGACTGACGGGAGAAAAAAACTTTTTTACCCAGAGAGTTGTAAATTTATGGAATTCCCTGCAACAGAAAGCAATGGAGGGCAAATCACTGGATGGATTTAAGAGAGAGTTGGATAGAGCTCTAGGGGCTAGTGGAATCAAGGGATATGGGGAGAATGCAGGCACGGGTTATTGATAGCGGACGATCAGCCATGATCATAATGAATGGCGGTGCTGGCTTGAAGGGCCGAATGGCCTCCTCCTGCACCTATTTTCTATTTTCTATGTTTCTATGTAAAGGGTTGTTTTCCATTTAAAGGATTTGAACTCCTTCAAGTGGGGGCGCCATCGAGTATGGCTGCCCTGCCAGCAGCTGTTAGTCTTTTCACGCTTTTTTTAACATTTTTAGTTAGTTAAAATGGTTTGGTTTAGAGGTCTTTTAGTCTTTTTATGTAGGGGGTGTGGGGGAGGGGGGAAACTACTTTTCCCAGTCCTACCTGGTTGGAGATGTGGCTTTTCTCTGAGCCGTGTTTTCGACCATTCCTCGCAGCCTACCGGCAGTTTGGAGCAGCGTTCCCTACTGGGACTGGCCAGGACTTCAGCTCCTGAAGACGGAGGCACAGCGCTGAGGCACCATCGCGGAGCGGGCGATGCCTTGCCCGGGTCGCCGTGCAGTAAGCTCCAGAGAGCGGTGACCGCCAACTTCAACATCATGGAGCGGCGGTCTGTGGTCTGCGGTCTGAGGTCTGCGGACTGTGGAGCTCCCAGCCGCGGGAGGCACTGAGTTAGGAACACCGTGGAGCCTGGGATCTCACGGAGGTCGCCAGGGTCGGAGCTTCGACTAGCGCGGCCCATGGACTTCGGGAGCCATGGTCTTCGGGGAGGAGGCGGCCGCTCCAGACACTCTGGGAAGCTGAGAGTGTTCACCCAACGCCAGAACTCCATCATCCGGCGAGTGGGCCTGCAGCACCGGGCTGCTATAGCGGCGACTGCAGAGGCCTCAATAGGCCCGACTCTGGGTGAACTGGGGATGGGACTGGACTTTGCTGCCTTCCCCCACAGTGGGAACCATTCTGGGGGGATGTTTTTATGTTTGCTGTTGAATTATTTGATGTTGAGTCCTACCTTTATTGTTGTGCTGTGATGGCAAGTCAAATTTCACTGCACCAATTGGTGTATGTGATAATAAACGTCCTTTGTCCTTTGTCCTTGTCCTTTGTTTTCAGATTGGAGGCCTGTAATAAGTGCTGTACCATCAGTGCTGGGTCCACTGGTGTTGATTATTTATAGTAATGATTGGATGTAGATGGCATATGTAGTAATTTTGCAGTTGGCACTAAAATTGTGGTATGGTGGATAGCTAAGAAGGTTATCTGCAATTACTATGGGATCTTGTTTGATTGGACCAATGGGCTAAGAAATGGCAGATGGAGTTAATGTGAACTATTACATTTTGGTCAGACATAAATGGGCAGAATTTCTGTAATAAGAGGGGAGTGTTGTAGAACAGAGATACCTAGGGGTATTGGTACATATGAAGGTAACGGTGCAGATAGACAGAGTAGTGAAGGCAGTATTTGCCGTGCTATCCTTCATCAGTTGCAGTATTGAGTACAGTAGTTGGAAAGTCATGTATGGCTGAATAAAACACGGGTACGGTCATTTTTGGAGTACTATGTACAGTACTGGTCTCTCTGCTATAGGAAGGATGTTATTAAACTGTAAAGAGTTAAACATAGATTTATAAGGATTTCATTAGGTCTGGAGAGTTATAGGAGAGTTTGCATAGGCTGGTTGTTTTTTCCCCTGAAGAATAGGTGGCTGAGGGATGATGATATAGAGATACTAGACCAAGTGCAGACCCGTTTGGTCCGCTCCCCCAATGCATCCGTTCCCTACCCGTAGCGTGGTCATCCAATTCAAGCCATTCCTGAACATAAGATTCCAGCACTCTTGCCTTCCTCAGCAGTGATCTTTAAAACAAATTCCAATTGCACTTGCCCTGCGTGTTGCAATAGCAATTTGTCCTCCCCCTGCTAGTTGAGCCATTGTGACGTCATCTGTTGTAGCTGGTCCTTTTGAAATTAAACATATTCTGTTTAAAAAAAACTTTAATCAATTATAAGTCGAGAAATAAAGCATAATGTGTTCAGTGAAAGTGATCTCTTCCTAAAGGGGAATAATGTGAATCAGAATATGTAAAAATCTTGTGAAAGTTGCCATTTTTAAAGCTTCAATCGCAAATAACATGTGAAATGTAGGATGAAATCTTCACTGAGGCTGGTCTCTGCTAGCTGAGCCATTGTTGCATCAATCAGTTGAAACTGGTGGTTTTAATTTCAAACTCTTTTGACTTTTTTAGACTTTTAATTAGTAATGAGTCGAGAATGTCGAGAAATAAAGCATAAAATGTTTAGATAAGGTGGTCCCGTCCTTGACGGGAAAAATGTCAATCGGAATATGTAAACATGTAATCGTTACCGTGTTTTAATGAAGATGTAAAGACGACCACAAATACACCCACACATATATACACACTAACACAATCAGACTTTTAATAAGTATATGATGATATAAAACCATGAGGGGCATAGATAGGTGAACTGTCACAATAATTTATCCTGGGTAGAGTTAATCATGAGTGGGGAATATTTCATTAAAGAACTAAGGGCAAACCTGGGATGAGCTGCCAGAGGCAGTGGGAGAGATGGGTACAATTGTAACATTTAATAGTAAGATTAAACGAGAACTTACCAAGTTTGAAGGTTGATCTGTATTTTACGAGGAGTCGCGGTGAGGGATTTCATGAAGACACCGCCAGCACGCATGCGTGGCATCCTTCAAAGCAGCGGTGTGGAATCACAGAAACAAATCATGACTAAAAATAGTAAGATGAAAAACGTATAACTTCCTGGTTGACCTTATGATAGAGGGTGGGAGCGGTGGGCACGAAATTCCTCACCGCGACTCCTCGTAAAATACAGATCAACCTTCAAACTTGGTAAGTTCTTGTTTAATCTTACTATCTTACTTCGGAGTCACGTGAGTGACTTCGTGAAGATTTCAAAGCTCTGTGATTTCACGCCCTGGACAACGTCCATGCTTATCACACTGCCGCCAGTCTGATGGAGGAAGGCTGTTAATGGAGTTCAGTCGAAACTGGCTGAAAAATCAACACAATTTATTAATCAAATAAACAACAAATAACCCCTAATTCGGGGACAGACATTTACTGAGCGGTTCCCAGGATAGCTTCTGCGAATGTCGCAGGGGCAACCAGTGGCTTGTTGTAGAACCGTTGAAAGGTTTCTTCACTGGCCCAGCCCGTGGTGGCGAGAATGTGGTCCATGGGCACCTCCATGGCCCTCGCCGCTGATGTGGATGCAGCCCTGGTGGAATGAGACTTAAAAATGTCAGTAGCAACTCCTGCTGCATCCAACACCACCCTGAGCCACCTGGTGATAGTCTGTGTAGTCACCCGATGACACGGAGGTTTATGACTAGTGAGGAGCCCCTGTTCCTTCATCCTGATAACTCCGGTAACTCGGATGTAGTGGTGGAGATGGGTGACTATGCAGAGAGTGGCATCTACAGGGTACGCCCAAAATTCCAACTGCAGCCCATGCGCTCCTGGCCTGTGCTGCTTCAATAATTCTTTGACAAATAAATTTATTCGACCAGGGGTGGCCACCATGCTGTCCAGTCGCAGTTTTTGTAACGTCTGGACTCGTTGGGCTGTAGTCAGTGCCATCAGCATCACCACCTTGAGGGTGAGCTGTTTCAGTGGTAGCTCATTCATTGGATCCCAGCTCCTTAGTAGGGTCAGCACTATCCCCACATCCCACGTTACTGTATATCTGGGTCGTGGAGGGTTGGTGTTGAACACTCCCCTCATTAGTTTAGACACCAGGTGGTTGGAGCTGATACCTATATCCAGGTATGAGGACAGCACACCCCTGGCGCTGTTAATGGCACTGTAGCTGAGGCCAGCATTGAAATGGAGGCCAGCTAGAAACTCCAGGAGATCAGGTATCGTTGCCGAGTTGGAAGACTTGTTGGTCCGGGCACAGAATGCCTCCCACTTCCTGATTTGGGTGAGGTACTGTTTCCGAGTTGATTCTCGGCATGATGCGGCGATAAGGTCTATGGCTCTTAACAAGATGCCTGCCTGGATGAGTGGTCTTTAAGAAAACCTGCAGGCCAACAAGTTTAAATGACCATGGCAAGGATGACTGACCCCCCCCCCCCCCCCCCGTAATGGGGTGAGTAATCAATTTGGGATGTTTCCCAATCGCCATCCATGGTTGTTTTAAAATTTCTACAACCATCGGGTACCATGGTTGTGTAGGCCAGTCGGGAATGATCAATATGCCAGTTGCAGAGTCTAATTTAATTTTCTGCAATACCCGACTGATGAGGCAAAATGGGGAAAAAACGTAGCAAAACCATTTCCCCCAATGGATAGAGAACGCATCCATTGCTATTGCCCCAGGGTCTGGTTCCCACGACACATACGTTGGTGTCTGATGGTTCAGCCTGGAAGCAAATAGGTCAATATCTGGTGTCCCAAAGTGAGCTATAATATCTCCAAAAATATGGGGTTTCAACATCCACTCGATGTTGTCATTGAAGACTCGTGACCTGGTGTCCGCCACTGTATTAAGCTTCCCTGGCAAATAGGTCGCAGTAATCCAAATATTTCTTTCAATGTACCAGTGCCAAATTGTATTAGCCAATTCATCACAAGATAGCAACCTGATACCACCCATATTAATGGTCGGCACGGACTGGAAGGGCCGAGAGGGCCTGTTTCCGTGCTGTAATTGTTATATGGTTGTTATATGGTTATATGATTGATGTAAGCCACCACTGTAGTATTATCTATTTGAAGGCGGACATGTAAATCCCGTGAATTAGTACAGTAAGCCCGCAGTCCATGAAATGCCCCCAGCATTTCTATATAGTTTATCCCGTGTGACTCCAGGAATGTAGACTCATGAGAGTTCTGCCACCACAACTGGACATCATATCAGTTGCTCCCCAGCCTTGTGCGCTTGCGTCAGTTTGTAGCACAACATCAGGGTTGCTCACTATGATGGGTCTATGACACTCTCTAATATTGTCAACCCACCATTGTAGCTTGTTTCTAGCTTCCGGTGGTAACCGAATTGGCCGATCAAAGTGCCCAGCATTTGTTTTTAATGCTGTAATTTTTGATCTTTGTAAATTTCGGTAGTGTAGCGGTCCGAATCGTGCAGCTGGGAATGTAGCTACCAATTTGCCTATAACTTTTGCTGTTTGCCGAATGGTCAGTACCCTGGCGCAAGCAAGATTGTGGCACTCTTCTATTATAGCAGTACCTTTATTAGTTGGGATGGTAATCTTCATTAAATTGGTGTCTAGGGTGAACCCCAAATAATCCATAACCCGTACCGGGTGCAGTTTTGATTTGTCTGGATGGATTACAAACCCCAGCTTCTCGAACAGAGCCTTGGTTGCAGCCACTCCTTGAATTGCCAATTGGAGGGTGTGACCCACTATAAGGATATCATCCAAATATGCCATAACCATATAATTTTCTTGTCAGAGATGAGCCAATATAGGTTTTACCAATTTGGTAAACAGCCTAGGGGCTGTGGTGATTCCATTGGGCAATGCCTTGTACTCCCATAATTGACCCTTCCAGACAAACCTCAGAAATTTCCTGTGAGCCTCAGCGATGGGCACCGTATAGTATGCATCTTTCAAATCGATGCATGCCATAAAGTACCCTGGGTAAAGCCTCTGCCTAGCTGTTTCAAAAGTATCCATTTTGAAATGGGTATATTGTACAAAAGTGTTCAACTCAGTTAAATCTATTATAATCCGACATCCCCCATCTTTTTTAATTCTGGTGAAGATTTTCAAAGGGTATAAATCCCAAGTTTTGCCAATTACCCCTTTTGCTGCTAGCCGTATAATTTCAGCATGTCCTGCCTCCACCTCTTTTTGGGATAGAGTAAAATTCCTATGAGGCGAATGCTGAGTAGGGGGATTTATACCCTTGAACACTTTGTAAAATAAACTCATCTGTGGTGACTGTTTTCCATATGTCCAAGAAAGCCCGCAATCGCCCACCTATTCGTGCAGGAGGGGATGCTACGGCGTGAGAGGAACCAGACCCCCTTACCTCCATGGTTAACGGCGGTTCCGTACGTACGGTGTTTTGGGTGGACGTTGTGGAGGTTGACGGGGCGGCGGCCGCATTTTCCATGCAGGCCGCTGTTGGCCTTGCCCTAAAAAAGGTCGTTGTGTTTGTTGAGATGGAGGTAGGTAGGATCTTTGTGCCCTGTCCGGCAGCCGTGGTTTCCAAGTTGTATTAGGCTGTTGCCGGTGATATGGGTGAAGTCTGGCCGACGGAGGTTTCATGAGGCCAGCTGTTTTGGCCTTCTCGTCCAGTTCCTTCACCTGTTTGGACAGGTCTCCGAATAACTGATGCGGCGGTGGAGCGGTTGATGGTCGGCACAACCCCGCGAATTTGGGGTTGAGTGTGGGCTTTATGGAGCTCTTATGCAGGCAGTTTATCTCATACTGGGCGTTGCATAGGAGTGCCAGTGCATCTTGCTGTTCACTGGACACATTATCCCCGTCCAGGGTCCTAGCAAATGCCGTTATGCCCGTGGAGAGAACTTTTAAGATACGCTGGAGGCGGACATCCTGCATCCTGGTGGCTGTACTCAAGTGTCCCCAGATCTGGGCATTAACCAAGGGCACACTGAGGTTGATGCAGTTCTCGGGCGGTTTTATTTTTTCCAAGGTATCATTGAGAACCTGACTCTGAAGTTGGTGCGTAGTCAGGTAATCAATGGTGCCCGCCAATTTGTGGTGCAGAGGTTCACCTGTCTGGGTGGTAGCGGCAAACTTACTTACCACATCCAGCATATCCTCCTCATGCTCTGGCTCAGCGGTCACTGGCTGTCCCGGGTCGTCTTCAAACACAGCAGCTGGGCAATCACTCACGCTTCTGGCTGGAGACGATGAGATGCTGAGTGGGGTCCTCGCATGGCTAGTGGATGCCCGCGAGTCCCGCTCTTCTCGTTCCCGGTCCCGCTGGAGGAGTTGCTCCACTAAGAGCTCCAACCGCTCAATGCGACCGTCCCTGCTATCTGCAGCAGACAAGCCGACTTCCCCAGGCCCTGCGAACTCACGGGGGCTTCCACCATCGGACCACACCCCCTTAGGGTTCTGTCTAGGTTTCAATGGCAGGTTGTCGTGACATACAGCCCAAGTAGGATCATACGACTCCCGCACGGTCTCTCCGCTAGTCTGTCTTCTCCCAGACTGTGGCGGCCCACCTGTCTGATATGAAGGCAGGTGAGTTGAATCGGCGCCGGCCCCCGGAACTTGACTCCCCGGAGTCCGTGCAGGCTTACCTCCACACTTGCCCATCTTTTGGCGTGGAGGCGCATGGTCGGCCGCTCCCAGAGCTGAGCTGACCGACCGTCTACTGCTGCCACCTCCGCCCTTGACCGCAGCCTGACGGGGTGTTTTGTCGGCGGTATCTGCTCCAGCAGGCCTACTCGACGCAGCAGTGGAGCTGCCAGGCTGCACTACGGCAGATCTCCCTGGCAGTGGTACGTGTTGCACATTTGCAGGGCTCCCCTGTCGTGCAGCTGTCCCCCGGCCCAGCCCCTTCGGGTCTTCTGGAACTTGGGGAGAGGTTGCTTGTGGAAAGCGAGACCCCTTGCCACGTACCTGTTTTCCCCCTCTTTTCTTGGGGGAAGGGGGCTCGAAGTCTGGATCCGTTGCATCCAGTTCCGGGGCGGTAAACCATTCGGGTGAGTCGGCCCCTAAATCAGCGGGAGCATCCGATTTCCGCCTTCCTGCCCCCACACGCCTCGAAGCTGCCGGTGTTGCTTGCAGCTCCGGGGACAAGGGCCGTTGGCTGGTTGAAGCTCGGCTCCTCGACAGCGTCGCCTTCCTTTTGCCCTTGTCCATCCTGTGGAGTAAAGGTAAGTACTTACCTGCTGGCCTTTATGAAGGAGCCCGAGGAGAGAGCGCACTCCCCCCCCCAGCCTGCCGAATGCGCGCGACGATATGCCGCGCATGCGTGCTGGCGGGGTCTTCACGAAGTCACTCACGTGACTCCGAAGTAAAACAGACACTTAGACAGGTACATGGATAGGAAATGTTTGAAGGGATATGGGCCAAGCACAATCAAGTGGGACAAGCTCGATTAACCAACACGGTCAGCATGGACGTGTTGTGCCAATGGGCCTAATTCCATTCTGTGTACCATTATGATTCCAAGAGAAGTGGTGTGAAAGCCAGCCAAGCCTGACCTAAAGAGACTGCTGAAGAAGGATACAGTGTTCGAGGCAGTGCTGAAGAAGACGGATACAGTGTTCCTTCTGGATATTAAATGAAGATCCTGTCAAACCCTGTCAAGTTGACATGAAAGAACTTACAGCACCATGTGCAGAAGAGCAGAAATTTATCACTGTCCTGGTCAACATACTGAGAGAATATGTGACAATCAACTGTCAAGCATGGGTGTATAACAAAACATATCACATACCCTTATTCCCCATGGAGCATTCTGTAAAGTGAAAAGTGCTATTTAAATAGAAATCCTTTTTTTCTTCTCATCGAATAAAGACTTTAGATATAATAGCTAATTAAATGACTGCAAGGTTTAAATGATAATACCAATAACATTAATAGTATTGGACAGTAAGGCACATAAGGAATAATTTTTCACAATGGTCCAGGAAGATGAATGCCACCTTTATAAATCCCAATGTGTTGTCAGCACCAAATTACTATCATAACCTACTGCTGAGCTTGATAATTGATATAAATAATTCATGCAATCTCCCAGCTAAAACAAATATTAACATGCAGATGTCCATAAAATCTTCTGTAACATGATTGGGTATTACGTCATTCCACGATTGTGCTTGTCAGGTAGGATAGTTAATAACTGACTCTGCTTGGTGAAACAATATGAATGCAAATATTTTTTTCTGTTAGCGAATAACTTGGAAAGCATGTACTTGACAACGTTAGCAATAGATTTTTTATCAGAAACTGAACCTAACGTTTTGATTGTCAAGCATCAAGAGAGTCAGGGACACAAAACTAGATCTCTCAGGGGTCTTCTTTCAAGGAAGGTCAAGAGACAGGGCCTGGCAATAACCTTACAAAGCAACCTGAATGTATATAAATAGACTGCAATTGTCCAATGTGTGAAATCATCATGCCATTATACTTACTTTGTTGCAACATGAGCACATGGTGCATTATTGTAATAGATAGAGAAGAATCTTGAGTTGCCAGTCAATGTTTTCTCCTTTACCTCCATTGCACCTATACAGAGAATACTTGTTGATCTTTGAGATGCTTTGCAAATTAAAACTGCCTCAAATTCTGCTCCTTCCATTCCATTTCTTTTCTCCAACTTCTTATATAAATTTACTGCATCTTCAATGTGTAAAAAGCAGATCGCTGAGTTTTAGAAATATTTTTCATTCAATGCTCATTAATCCTGCCAATCACCAGCCTCCAATTAGGATGGGGATGCCATTTAAAAAAATATTAAAAATTAGTTCTAATTTGCAATCAGAAGTTTGCAGCCATACAATGAAATATAAATAGGTGTTCTAGAACATAATCAACTATTTCCCTAATGGCCCTGTCCCACCTAGGCGACTGTCATAGTTGTAGCAGGTCGCTGAAGATCCGGCGAATGGACTCCCCTATGACAATGTCCTACAACAACCTACCTCCTAGTCGACATCAAACTATGGCAAGTTACTGACAATCGGCGACCCATAGGACGTCCACCTACGAACACACCACGACAAGCAACAGCAAGGTAAGACAATTCAGTCTCCGGTACCTGTCACCGGTTGACGTAGGTAGTCGCCAATGGAATTCACCGGCAACAACCTACATCAGCCTGGCGACAACCTACGTTAACCTGGCGACAACCTACTATAGCATCTACATCAGGAAAAGTCAAGATACGCTCATAAGCGTCAAAACCACTGTCGCTGAAAAATTGTCAACATGTTGAACATTTTGTGGCGATCAGAACGACGCTACGACTTTGCGCGAATGAGGTGACTACTCACGACCATACAGGCGACACCCCGGCGACCATGTGGCGGCAGCCAAGTCACCAGTAGTCACCTAAAAAATCATGTAAGTGGAACAGGCCCATAAGACCCTAGTATTATTATGAATGCACAAATATGCACCAGTGAATTTTCACCATTCATTTGCTTGAAGAAAATGGTGGTTATAAAACTCACTCAAATGACCCTTAACACAAGTCATGGAAATAATAATAATTATTTTAGCATTGTTTTAAATTGTTTTTCAAAATCATCATTGATGTAGGGGTGGAAGATTGCAACCTTCACATGGTCCACCCTGTTTCGACTTATGCAATCAACTCGATGTGCACAAACAGAAGATCAAATAGAACAAGTTGTCCAATGACTTTAGGCTGTGCACGCCACACAAAATAAGAAGAAGATCATTGATGTAGACTTGCCTTTCCTCTTGTTAACAATTGTGAAGTTTTGTAATAAATTTACATATCTCTGACACACAAGCACTCACACTCATTATCCTTCACTAATCGCACATCAATGCATCCCTGGAAGAGTTTTGGGAAGTAAGGAGCAAACTAAAAAAGGAGATCAGAAGGGCAAAAAGGGGCCAGGAGATGGCTCTGGCAGGTAGCATAAAAGACAATTTCAAAAGATTTTATAAATATATAAAGAGGAAAAGGGTAACTAGAGAGAGAGTGAGACCTCTCAGGAATAAAAGCAGTCATCTCTGTGTGGAGCCACAGGAGATGGGCAAAGTCTTCAATGAATATTTCTCCTCTGTATTTACCGAGGAGAAAGACAGTGGGACGGAGGAAATTGGAGCAGTCACTGGAATTGTCATGAGAGCAGTCATGGTTACCATCGAGAAAGTACTGAAGGTAGTGTCATATTTGAAGGTAGACAAATCTCCGGAGCCTGATCAGATATATCAAAGGACATTGCGGGAGCTCTGGTTGAAATTTATCAGTCGTCCTTAAATACAGGAGAGGTGCCAGTGGATTGGAGGGTGGTAAAAGTTGTGCCTTTTTTCCAAGAAGGGCTGCAGGGAAAATGCTGGGAGGCCGGTGAGCTTAACATCTGTAGTTGGTATGTTACTGGAGAGTATTCTGAGGGATAGGATATACAGGCATTTCGATGGGTAAGGGCTGATTAGGGACAGTCTGCATGGTTTTTTACGTGGGGTAGTTGTGTCTCACAAATCTGATTGAATTTTTGATGATGTGAGTGTTAATCCTGACTAAATTGGAGCAGCCAGGGCTTTAAAATTGAGAAAGGGCATGTGTGCTGCTCGGCCATTTTGGTCAAGTAAAATGTGCCTCTGTAAAACTGAGACAAGCTGCTGAATGGTGCCAGTATGTCTGTGGCCCAGATAAGTGCAGCAGAGGAAGAATGGGATATTTACATTGTTCTTACAATGAGGTGGAAAATGCATAGAACCAATTGGGTCAATGCAAACTGAGTGTACATAGTATATACAATGTTGTGAGACGGTTATCCTGTTAATTTCTGATTGGTTGAAATGTTGAACCTTGGAGGAACTGTTTGAATCCCAGGGCACATGTTGCACTATTCATCTGTGTTGGCTTCCTTCTAGAAGCTTCTTTTGAATACAATGTATATAAGATTATATTATTGGGTTAGGTAACTGTCAATTATGTACTGCTATTATTAATATGTTTGATTGGTTTTCGAAAGAGACCAACCCCATTTGGTTCGGCCCCTCAAGGATCGGATACCTAAAAAAGGTAGCCCCCGCAAGGTCGTGTGTCAATCTTCTGGAAGAGCGCTTGGCACTGCGTCACCTTTCTGGGATGTCTCTGCTTGCACGAGGCTGGAAGGGCTTGGCCAAGCAGATACAAGGATCAAACCCGCGGTGGTTAGCTATTGTATACGGGAACTGTTGTGTTATCCAAAATAAAGTTTAGTTGTTCAAATGCTTGATTGAGTATTTTATTGGCTTAAACTAGACTGGGGGGAGCTTAGAACAAGCTATTTACATGATCAAAAAAGGTTGATGAGGGCAGAACTGTAGATGTTGTGTACATGGACTTAGTAAGGTTTTCGGCAAGGTGCCGCATGGTCGGCTGCTCTGGAAGGTTAGATCTCATGGGATCCAAGGAGAGATAGCTGAATGGATAGCAAATTGGCTCCATGGAAGGGTGATAGTGGAAGGTTGCTTCTCAGACGGGAGGCCTGTGACTAGTGTGCCTCAGGGTTCGGTGCTGGGCCAGTTACATTTTGTCATTTACATCAATGATTTGGATGAGAACATACAGGGCAAGATTAGCAAGTTTGCTCATGATACAAAAGTGAGTGGTTTTGCAGATAGTGAAGATGGGTGTGAAAGATTGCAGGCAGGATATGGATCAATTGGCCAGGTGGCCAGGGAAATTGTCGATGGAATTTAATACAGTGAAGTGTGAGCTATTGCATCTTGGGATGTCGAACAAGGGCAGGACCGACACAGTAAATGGTAGGCTTCTGGGTAGTGTTGTAGAGCAGAGGGATCTAGGAGTGCAAGTGCATGGTTCCTTGAAGGTTGAGTCGCAGGTTGAAAAGGTGGTCAAAAAGTGTTTTGGCACTTTTGCCTTCATCAGTCAGATTATTGAGTATAGAAGTTGGGAGGTCATGTTGCAATTGTATAAGATGTTGTTGAGACCGCATTTAGAATATTGTGTACAGTTCTGGGCACCATGTTATAGGAAAGATATTGTCAAGGGTTCAAAAAAGATTTACGAGGATGTTGCCAGGACTAGAGGGTGTGAGCTATAGGAAGAGGTTGAGTAGGTTGGGTCTTAATTCCATGGAGCATAGGAGACTGAGGGGAGATCTTATAGCGGTATACAAAATTAGGTCAGGTAGATGCACAGTCTTTTACCCAGAGTAGGCGAATCGAGGACCAGAGGACATAGGTTCAAGGTGAAGGGGAAAAGATTTAATAGGAATCTGAGGGGTAACTTTTTCACACATTGGCGGTTGGTGTATGGAACAAGCTGCCAGAAGAGGTAATTGTGGCTGGGACTATACCATCATTTAAGAAGCAATTGGACAGGTACATAGATAGGACAGGTTTGGAGGGTTCTGAACCAAGCGCAGGCAAGTGGGACTAGGGTAGCTGGGACATTGTTGGCCGGTACACAAAGGTGCTCTTTGAAGAAGGGTTTCTTTGAAGAAGAGTTCCGGCCCGAAACGTTGCCTATTTCCTTCGCTCCATAGATGCTCCTGCACCTGCTGAGTTTCTCCAGCATTTTTGTGTACGTTCGATTTTCCAGCATCTGCAGTTCCTTCTTAAACACATTGTTGGCCGGTGTGGGCGAGTTGTGCTGAAGGGCCTGTTTGCACACTGTATCACTCTATGACTCCATGACAGTTCTTTCTGCCATGATATCTGTGGGAAGGGCTATGACAGTGGCTTCCACGCAACCCTTGCCTGAAGTAAAGCAGCAACATGTGGTGTCTAGACCTCATCTAGTGGGATCTGAGGCTCCACCACTGCTAGTTCATTCCATAATATAATTTGAAAAGTTATCACTGCCAAAGGCAATATACACTACAGAGACATTTGAAAACAGTTCAAATTTATTGAAATAAATATGACAATTATTTAACAGTTTAGAAAAACAGTAAGTTATATTAAATACACGGAACAGATACAATTAAAAGTAAAAAGTATAGTGAAATAATGAAAAATAAGTTATTTAACATAATCATATATTTTTCAAAGTTCAGCCATCCCATTCGAAGAATAGGATGCATGCCAGGCACGCTGGGTTATTCCTGAGCATTCAAAGTGCATCCCCACCTCAAAGAAAAAACATCTGAAACTAGCACTGATCTCAGTGGTTAGTTCAGTGACAGAACTGGAGTTTCAATTCACCAATGTCTGATCTACAACTTCTGCATTGCAGTGCATGGATGTAGAGGATGAAGAGCCTTCAAAAACCAGAAGGCATCTTCAGATTTCATATTGGATACCATGTAAGAGTGGCAAAGGGCAAGTGGCCAAGATATATTTGCTCATCCTTAAGTCATGAAGTCATGGTCGTAAAGCACAGATACAGGCTCCTCTGCCCACTATGTCCTTGCCGATCGTTGCACTTACCCATACTAGACCTATTTAACCACAGCTGCTTTGTAGCCTTTTATGCTTTAACAATTCAAGTGAGATTGCAGGAGACTTGATAACAGCTGAATGAAGGCAGCTCCCTTTGGAATGAATGACCACAGCCAGCACGATCCACCCCCCCCCCCCCACCCCCCCCACCTTTATCTTAATGTCAATCTAAACCAGTTAATGATGAAAATAGTGTTTTGTTTATTGTAATGTTATATTGCTGTTTCTTGGTCAAAGACTATTGTTTCCAAAAAAAGAAAATTTGTGACCTTGACTACTGAAGTAACTATTTATGGATGGCTGCTGGCAATAGTTAAAATGAGCATTCCCACAAGACACAGGAAGCCAGTGTCAGAAACGGAGGCTCCACATCATTCTTCAAAAACAAACGAACATCTGGTATCGCATTCACTGTGTGAGTGCCAGGCTGAGCACCTATCTCACTTATCAGAGAATGCATTGAAACAAATGCAGAAAGCAGACAGCATGAACAAATATGGAACTGGTTGTCAGGAGCTGGTAATTTTGGACTGCTGCATCACAGTCTGGTCACAGAATATTGGAGCCATACAGCAAGGAAACAAGCCCTTTTACCCACTGAGTCCATCCTGACCATCACGCACTCCATTCTACTGATCCCATTGTATTTCTTACAGTTGATAAAGATTGAAATAAATAAAGATGAATTTGAAATTACTGATCGTCGGAAATAATGACATTCTGAAATGGATCATTTGTATCTAAAAGGGAAATTGAATTATTAAAGCAGCATATTTCCAAACATTGACAACTATGTTGTCTGTTTCCAACATAACCTGTTTTTAATATGTGAGTATTACTTAAAGTGTGGCACTAAAATATCTGAGTTCAAGTCAAGTCAAGTTTATTATCATCTGCACAAGTACGGTGAGATGCAGGTACAATGAAAATCTTGCTGGCAACAGCATCACAGGCACATAGGCTCAGACAATGCACAAAACCATCAACTACGCATAAATTATACAACATTCCACTGGACAGTAACACGAAAAAAAGACTGAAGAAAACAAGGCATTATCTGAGATGTTAACTTCCAGGAATTTGAAGTTGTTAACTTTCTCCATTGATGAACTATAAACTTTGAGAAATATGAAAGTATAGATGCTGGAATCTTGAGGAAAACCAACGCGCTGGAGGAACTCAACTGGTCAGACAGCATTTTGTGGAGGGAATGGAAATATTTTGTTTTGTGATCTGTCATTCCTAGTTATTTCTCCTCTCTGTCCTATTTCTTAAAATGATATGTTTTATTTTATTTTAATTCACTCCCACCAATTCTTCAAAAACATTTAAATTAATTTCCTTCTTTCAATCTACTACCGACATGCATTTTAGACAAATTAAAAAGGCCAGTTTTGGAATCAATCTCGTGGAGTAAAAGTCATAAGATTATTGGGTCATGTGATAAGAGCAGAATTAGGCCATTTGGCCCATCAAGTTTACTCCGCCATTCAATCATGGCTGATCAATCCCTCCCTCCTAACCCCATTCTCCTGCCTTCTCCCCAGAACCCCTAACACCTGTACTAATCAAGAATCTGTCTATCTCTACTTTAAAGATATCCATTGACTTGTCTTTCACAACCTTCGGAGGCAAAGTATTCCACACATTCACCACCCTCAGTCCAAAGAAATTCCTCCTCATCTCGTTCCTAACCTTTAATTCTGACGCTATGACCTCTAGTCCTAGACTCTCTCACTAGTGGAAACATCCTCTCCACATCCAATGTATCCAAGCTTTGAACTATTCTGTACATTTCAATATCCCTCATTCTTGTAAACTCCAGCAAGTGCAGGCCTAGTGCTGTCAAATGCTCATAATATGTTAACCCATTCATTCCTGCGATAATTCTTGTAAACCTCCTCTGAACCCTCTCCAGAGCCAGCACATCCTTCCTCGGATATAGTGCCCAGAATTGCTCACAATACTCCAAATGCAGCCTGACCAGTGCCTTATAGAACCTCAGCATTACGTCCCTGTTTTTGTATTCTCGCCCTCTTGAAATGTTTGCTAGCATTGTGTTTGCTTGCAGATTCGACTTGTAGATTAACCTACACCAGCACTCCCAAGTCAATTTGCACCCAGGGGAACTTTAAATATGGAAAACATGCCCAAATAAAATTGTCAATTGGCTCTCAATCTGACAGTGCACAAGCAGCTAAACCTGTCCATGGTTCTTTGAATTTTAATGATTTAAGTCTGCAGTTATACTGACATTTCCACATTGCTGCAAAGTAGTTTTGCAGTACTGGAAAAGTGACAGTGTGACATTTAAGTCAATTGGTGATACAACTCCTGGGAAATCACTGGCACTTGGGAATTTCAATCCAGATTAATAATTTGTTTCTTAGAGCTCTGTTGCAATACAGTACTCTGGAAGAATTTAATGTTCGGACTTAAGGACAACACAACAAATCTATTTTATTACTGTATTTATCACAATAATAATATCTCAAGGAGGGACAAGGACAAATACCAAAGAGAAGCAAGAGTAGGTCACGTGACCCCTCAAGCCTGCCCTACCTTTCAATATGATCATGGCTGACCTTCAACAGCTTTCAATTCCTTTCCAATGGTAGTTCCCCTCGCCCTCAAATACCCGCTTAGTCTTGTCTACTTTCTCTTTAAATATCCTCAATGGTTTAGCCTCCAACACATTCTATGATAGAGAAGGACAAATATTTACCTCTAGAATATGATATTCTTAAGCAGCCCCATTTCATATGATTGCTTCCTCATTTTTAACATATCCAAGAGTCTCCCACCAGTAGAAGCATGTTGACATCTACCTGTCAAACCTCCAAAGAATATTACACATTTCAATAAAATTACTCTTCATTTTTCTTAACACCAAAGCATGTAATATAGTTGTTTTGGTGGCTCACAATTGGATGACCATTTCATCCCAGGAATCATCCTGAATTATCGCTCTATGATTCTAACGATGAGCGCAAAACCGCAGAATCGTGCACGATTGCAGTGCAAATACACGTAATGTAAAATAATATCAAAGTACAGTAATAGAATAACTGAGAGTTAGAGTTAAGAATAAGAGTAGACAGCATCTCCAGTGATGGGGTGTGAAAGAGGTGATTGGTTGATGAATCCGATGGCAATTGGGGAGAAGCTGGCCTTAAGTTTGGATGTCTGGACTTTCAAACTGCTATATCTTCTCCCAAAGGTTAGAAGAGAGATGGGGAAATGGCCAGGCTGGTAAGTATCCTTGGCAATACTTCCAGCCTTCCTGACATAAGGCACTGTGAAGATGGTCTGGATGGAAGGAAGTGCCAAGCTTGTGATAGACTGGGCAGTGTTCACTACCTTGTAATTTCGGGTGATCAAGAGCAGAGCAGTTCCCATACCAGGCTGAGATACTTTCTGTCAGAATACTTTCAATAGCGCATCTGTAGACTCTCGAGTGAATCCTTACGGACATGCCGAATCTTCTCAGATGCCTCAAAAAATAAATGTGCTTTATGGTTACTGCAACAGGGAGAGGACCATAGCAGCTCCATTGATGAGGATGGCTTCCTGCGGTCAACAACTACCTCTTATGTTTCACTGATATTAATTGCACTTTGTACAATTTGTTAGCAACAATTTCTATTAATAAATGCCCACTAATTTGCTATAAAGGTTAAAATGCCATTTGTTTTCCTAACCATTTGCTGCACATATGTGCTAAATTTCAAACAGTGATGCACAACTACACCATAAACTGGCAAGATAATACTGCTGAACAAGATTTTCTTATTTCAATTTTACCTTTCACCTTAGATGCATTTTCTGTGTCCTTCATTAATGGGAATAAATAACCATTGCATATACATATTCAATGGCTTGGCAACAGAGTTAGTGATGACTGAAATATTCATAAAATGATATGGAAGTAGAATGCATCCCTAAATCATTGCTGCATTGACAAATAACCCAGTCTATGATGGAAGCAGTGTGAATGCATGCTCGGGATCCCATTTCCTCGATTGCTTCAAGCAACAGCAATCTCCGGATATGATCCCATGATATGTTACCAAATGAAAAATCCGTAAACATAATCTTTGCCAATCCAATGTATCAGGAGGAACTGCAGATGCTGATTTACGTCAAAGATAGACACAAAATGGTGGAGTAACTCAATGGATCAGGCTGCATCTATGGAGAAAAGGAATAGGTGACGTTTTGGTTTGAGAGTCTTGACCCAAAACTTCACCTATTCCTTTATTCTAAAGATCCTGTCTGATTTAATAAAAGACCTTCGACATTAAAAACAGGATAAATTACTATATATCTACAATTGAATAAGACTTTTCAATCAGGAAATATACCCTAAACAATCCAAATATTTTAAACAATATAGAAACATCTTCTTTATCTTTTAAAGAAGGGTGAATAAATGCTGGTAGGATCATGGAGTGAGGCCATGTGAGCTGAAGTGAAGCAGTATTAAGGACCAGCCAATGCTGAGGTATGCGCTGTAGACTTCCAAAGAATCAAATATCAACAGTAGAACAGATCGTGGAAGAGAGCAAAGGGTAGATATGGAATTTCACCCATTTTGATGGGGACAGAATCAATGCAAAAGGGTGCAGAATTTCACTCCACAAATGCTGCCTTATCTGTCGAGTTCCTCCATAGAAAATAGAATATAAAACATAGAACTGGCTCTTTGGCCCACAGTGCCTGTGCTGAACATGATGTCATGACCAATTCTTATCTGCCTGCATATAATCCCCCTCCCTCCATTCCCTGCATATCCATATGCTTACCCAAAGGTTTCCTCAATGCCAGGATCATATCTGCCTCAACAACACCCTGGCAACACTCTTCAAGTACGCACCATCCTCTGCATACAAAACGTGCTCTACACATGTTCTTC
This sequence comes from Okamejei kenojei, assembly GCA_035221665.1. NCBI lineage: Eukaryota > Metazoa > Chordata > Chondrichthyes > Rajiformes > Rajidae > Okamejei > Okamejei kenojei. Next base: position 11,071,131 of record CM069143.1, read on the forward strand.
AAACTTTGCTCATCTCACCATAAAACTATATCCACCAGCTCTGCTTCTTTTTGTTGCTACAGAATTTTTAATACTCTTTCATGAGACTTATTTTAATTTGACTGCAGCTAACAATGCTTACAGCAAAAGAGAAGGCGGTTCTGATGTGCTTTAGGGAATGGTGCTGGGCAGCTAGAAGGAGCATATCCCAGTGCAAGTTATGACTATAAGTCCACTCCCGTTTTAAGGGATATGGAAACGGAAAAAAGATAGATTCTGAATTAAACTTCTTCATCATGGATTTACCAAAGTTAATTAGCTAAAGTAGATTGGAAGCAGTGACTGGAATGTAAATCGGGTCTTGTGGGAGACAATGATGGCCCAAATCTCAGCTCCTATGGAAGATAAGCAGCATACACGGTAGAATGAAAGGTCCATGGGAAAGTTCCATTGCACTCACCGACATTGCAGAAATATAGAAATAGTGGTGATGAAAGTTAAAAGATCAGGCAGCATGAAGCAGGTTTGCAAAAATATTTGTTATTGCTATTAATGATAGTCATAGAATCATAGAGTCATACAGCATGGAAACAGGTCCTTCAGCCCAACTTGCCCATACCAGCAAACATGCCTCAGCTACACGAGTCCCACCTGCCTGCATCTGGCCCATATCCCTCCATACCTGTCCTATACATGCACCTGTCTGTTTCTTAAATGTTGTGATATTCCCTGCCTCAACTGCCTCAAATGCAGCTCGTTCCATATGCCCATACACCCACCATCCAATACAGCATGACAATATGCCCTTCGGCCCATCGAGCTCATGTCGACCATCGACCACCAGTACACACTAGTTTTACGTTATCCCATTTTCTCATTCACTCCCTAAATATTCGAGGCAATTTACAGAGGCCAATTAACCTGCAAATCCATACATCTTTGGGATGTGGGAGGAGTACAGAGCACTCAAAGGAAACCCATACGGTCATAGGGAGAACGTGCAAACTCCACACAGATAGAATCTGAGGTCATGATCAAACCTGTTAGAGTCAAGCCAAATTAAATCAAGGAAATCCCCAAAATATTTTGCAAGCACTAAGCAAAAGTAACAAAAGAAAGGATCGGGCTTATTCGACATGGGAAAGATAATCTGTATGTGAAGATAGGAGGTGTGGCCTTGTTTCTTTTTGTCTGAACCATGAAAGTGGATAAAGTCAATGTATTTAAGGACAGCGTGTGAAATGTGTGAATTGGCGGATGGAATAATATGAGGCAAAGAAGTTTAACATCCATGAAAGTTCATGTATTGTTAAGACAACAGGAAATGTATCACATACTCGCTGGAATTTAGAAGATTAAGTGGGAATCTAATAGAGACTTACAAAATTCTTAAGGGGTTGGACAGGCTAGATGCAGGAAGATTGTTCCTGATGTTGGGGAAGTCCAGAACAAGGAGTCACAGTTTAAGGATAAGGGGGAAGTCTTTTAGGACCGAGATGAGAAAATCATTTTTCACACAGAGAGTGGTGAATCTGTGGAATTCTCTGCCACAGAAGGTAGTTGAGGCCAGTTCATTTGCTATATTTAAGAGGGAGTTAGATGTGGCCCTTGTGGCTAAAGGGATCAGGGGGTATGGAGAGAAGGCCGGTACAGGATACTGAGTTGGATGATCAGCCAAGATCATATTGAATGGCGGTGCAGGCTCGAAGGACCGAATGGCCTACTCCTGCACCTATTTTCTATGTTTCTATGTTTCTACACTGTTGAGAAGTAAACAGATCTCCATTATTACCCAATACTGGTTAAAGGTGTGGTGCTTAAGCATGACTATCACTTTGCTATGTTGAAAAGCCATAGATCACATAATTACAGACCAGTTAGTTAAAATGATTAGAGGACATTTTGATGGGCAATGCCAATCACCATTGAGAAAGACACAGCTTCATGAATGAAACTCAGCACATATTTGTTAAGAGAATGTCATGTAAGACAACCTACACTGATATTTCTTGAGGAAGTAAAAGAAGCATTGAGTGCAGTAAAAATCCACTATGAGTGTTTAATTGTCATATGTAGCAACAATAGAACAATGACATTCTTACTTGCAGTAGCCTTACATGCCTGCGAACAAAATATACAAAGATAATATATAACAATCAAAAAATTCAATAAACTAATAACTGTAATAATAGTACAAAACAAAACTCAAAGTCAATAATGCAACCAAAGACACATTCTATCGTAGTTCATTGTTCAGTTAATTGTTGTCCCACTTAGGCAATTTTTTTGGTAGCTTGACGTTGACTAGGGGGAAGGGAGTCCAGTCGCCGTTTTTTTGGCGACCTGCTATGACTGTGACAGTCGCCGGCAGTCGCCGAGAAATATCGCCTAAGTGGGACAGGCCCTTTAAGTGTTGTGCAGTGTGCTGGGAAGAAGGTATTCTTGAACCTGGTGGTCACAGATCTCAGGCACTTGAAACTTCTTCCCGAAGGTAGAGTGAAACGCTAAAATATTGATAGCATAGGTGTCACCTGTTTACAGAGTGTCCCACAGCCTTAATACCTCTTACAGTGCTAATTATCAATGGGATATACAATTGAATGAAGGAACAAAGTGTTGTAGGTGATACAAAGCTTGACCATGTCATTTTTAGGAAGGAAGAAAGTCCAGAGGAATTCATCAGTAGATTGGTCAGGTGGGCAGAAAATTAGTAATTGAGTTCCATCCACAGACTGTAAAGTAATACATTTAGGGAAGGAGAATAAAAGAAGTCAAAATGCTCAATAAAAGAAAGGCCACTGAGAAGTGAAGAGAATCAGAAATACCAATATCACAAATGGCTGTGTATATTATAGCAGTCAATGAATTGATGATTATGTTCATGCTTTCAGATCCAAATCTGAAACAAACCTTTTAAAGAAAATCAATTTCTGTTAAACTAATGCCCCTGTCCCACTTAGGAAACCTGAACGGAAACCTCTGGAGTCTTTGCGCCCCACCCAAGGTTTCCGTGCGGTTCCCGGAGGTTTTCGCAGTCTCCCTAATGGTCGAAAATGGTTTCCTTTTTAAAAATCGGTAATTTTTTAGTCGAAGCCGGTTGCGATGCTAGTTGAAGGTGGTTGCCAGAGGACAAAAACCTCCGGAAACCTTCGGGAACCGCACGGAAACCTTGGGTGGGGCGCAAAGTCTCCAGAGGTTTCCGTCCATCTTTCCTAAGTGGGACAGGGGCATTAAGTATTAAAAAGCTTCAGCATTCAGAATTTAAAACATTAATTAATCTGAATTTATAAGAATCTGGTCATTCAGTTATAGAAAGGATGTCATTAAGTTAGAAAGTGTGCAAAAGAGATTCACCAGAATGTTACCTGGGCTTGTGAGCTAGATTTACAGGGAGAGATTGGATAGGCTGGGACTTTATTCTTTGGAGCATAACAAGCTGATGGGTGACCTTATTGAGCTGTACAAGATCTTGACAGGCATCATAAGATGAATGCTTACAGTCTTTCCAAGGAAATTCGAGGGTGGAGGTGTAAGGTGACAGGGGAGTGATTTAAGAGGGAACCTCAGGGGCAACCTTTGCACTCAGAGGATAGTCGGTATCTGAAATGGCGTACCAGAGAAAGCTATATAAGTTCTAAAGACATTTTAACAAATATAGGGATAGCAAGGGTTGAGAGGAATATTGGCTAAGTGCAGGCTAATGGGACTGGGATAATATGCCAACTTGATTGGCATTGACCTAGTGGGCCAAATGGCCAGAAAGCTCCATGACAACCACTCTATTTGAAGATTACATCACGGTAAAGTTACTGCCTTACTGCGCAAGAGACCCGGTTTCGATCCTGACTACGGGTGCTGTCTGTGGCGTTTGAACGTACTCCCCATGACTTGCATGGGTTTTCTCTGAGATCTCCATTTTACTCCCTCACTCCAAAGAAGAACCGGTTTGTAGGTTAATTGGCTTTGTGTAATTGTATAAATGTAAAATTGTCCCTAGTGCGTGGCGAGTAGTGTTAATGTGCGAGGATCGCTGGTCGGTGCGGATTCTGTGGGCTGAAGAGCCTGTGCTGTATCTCAAAACTAAACTAAAATTATAAACCACCTAAGATAAACAGAGCAGCAATTTTATGTAAAGAGGAAAATGATTAATTAAATTATATAAATAGTTTTGTAAAATATTTTTATTAGAAGTAATTACATATTAAGAAGAGATAATATAAGATCAAAGAAAAAAAAATATTATCGTCACATACATTCTTAATATTTTTAAAATTTACAGTCAATCTTATTTATACTTCCATATTTTTTATTTTATAACAGTAGGAAATAGAGATAGGTAATAAAGAGAAAAAGAAATAAAAAAGATAAATTAAATGAGTGGAGTATTAAACAAGATATTCTTCATTGGAGATATATTCATGATCTATTGTATATAATTCTTCATCTATTCCTTCATTCAGGCTTCAGTCATGGCCTCGAACCGGACCATCTTAACCCTTTAAATATTCAATAAATGGAGACCATATTCCTCTGAACTGATCCAACCTGTCCATCAGGACAAGTCTTAATCGTTCCAGGTGAAGTGTCTCCGACATTTCTGTAATCCACAATATAAATAGTTTTGAAACTTATTTCTTGATGTGGAACTTAATTTTGTTTCAGGTGTTTATCTGGAGATAAAGACACTCTGATGTATTGAAAAATGAGTAAAACTGCAAGCTTCTGCCACCTAGAGGTCACTTCAAGAAAAGTAGAATTGAAAAACAACTAGAGTTGTGAGGCTCAAAACATAAAAAGAATAAGATGCTTCAAACATTCCTTTTTTAGATTAATTTTTAATGATTACTAACAAACTGAAATATTAATCAGAATGATACTATGGTTTACATTGTATTTACCGCATAATGACCATTTGCTGTTTCCACATCAATGACAATACTGATGAAATGAAATCTTGTTAACATAATACATTGCTGGTAAAATATCATTTTCAATCTGAAATTGGAATCTACTGGGACTTTGCACTGTATTTTTAAAGAACAAGATGCTCAAAACTATATTAAATTTACAATAAAATTCCAGAAATTAGCAAGTAAAAGTTACTGGGGAATTCTTTCTAGAGTCTCATGTGATGTTTTGTCAAAGGAGTAATTCAGATCAACTTTAATTATCAGTGGATGTAGAGGAAAATCTGTAAGTGTGTCACCAATCCACTAAGTAACTGATTGTTTCAATAACGTTTAGTTTAGTGTAGTTTAGTTTATAGATACAGCGCGGAAACATGCCCTTCGGCCCACCGAGTCCACGCCGACCAGTGATACCCGCACACAAACACTATCCTACACACGCTAGGGACAATTTACATTTATAACAAGCCAATGAACCTACTGACCTATACGTCTTTGGAGTGTGGGAGGAAACCGAAGATCTCAGAGAACATCCACGCAAGTCACGGGGAGAGCATACAAACTCCATACAGACAGCACCCGTGGTCAGGATCGAACCCAGGTCTCCGGCGCTGCAAGCATGGTAAGGCGGCAGCTCTACCGCTGTGCCACAGTTCTACTGTGTAGAGGACACAAACTTGCATCTTTACCAGTGTTTGTCGAGGCAAAGAACACTGAACAACCCACCTTGAACTACCCAACCACTAGAGCACTCCAAATGGCAAACGTTGATGTATCGTACTTATCAGTTTGCAGTTCCACATTAGTACGTCACCATTATCCTCTAGTCCAGGAGAAGGCAGGAAGGTTTCTGCAGATGCAGGAAGTAATAGTGTGTGTGTAGGTGGTGATCTAGCTGCCACGTGTCAATCCAGAGTGGAACAGTTCACCTCATCTGAATGTTTAGGCTTTGTGTGTCCATTAAAAAAGTTATTTTATTGTTTGTGCTTTATCGCCAAGAAGTTTCAATGGCTCCTTCATTTTGTGGTTGATTACTTTGGCCAACATGCTAGAAAATTAATGGCATTGGAGATATAAAGCTATCTCTTCCCTTTTGGTCAGTGTTTGCAAAGTAGAACTAAATTGAGCTAAATTGACACTATCATTAGGGTCCTTAAGATGGGATTCTGGAGCCCAGATCACTCAGGAAGGTTGTTATACTCTTTCAAACCTTATAGAGAGGGTCATGTGACTTATTATCACATTTGGCATGACACACAATGTGGGAGAGAGAGAGGGAGCGAGGGAGAGAGCGAGAGTGCGAGAGAGGGAGTGATGGAGAGAGTGAGAGAGAGAGAGGGAGAGTGGGAGAGAGGTTGTCATTTCTCTCAGCTCTGACGGCTGAGAAATTTTGAAGCAACCTTTCAAGGTTCTTGTTGATGGAAGAGGGACAGAGGCAGTGAGATTTCAAAGTTTGACGTTACGTTGGACTTTCCTTTGTTAAAGGATTCTCCATTTATTGAGGAATTCCTGAGTTATTCTGGACTGCCGTGGGAGCGGCTGTGGCTGGTGGATTGCCAAGAATGCCTGGAGATCGAGGGGTAGGAAAGACTGTGGAGTCTTTGACGTTTCTAGCACCAATTCTCTCGTTTTGCGCAGAGCAGCTGCCAGGAAATAATGAGAAGAAGTTACTTTTCAATTCCGGTAGTTTCCGGAATATCGGAAGGGCTTTAAAGAGCCTCCCAAAAGCTGCTCTCAGCTGTTGAGTTGAGAGTGGGGACTTGCCTTACTCCGCTGGAGGGAACTGCTTCTGCTACTTATCCGGACTGTGACTGTCTCTGTGATTGCTTTTGAGCTGAGTTGCTGGTGTCCCTGGTACTTGTTTGTGCCATTGTCAAGATGGCGGGGGCCTGGTCTCAGGCTCGGAGTTAAGCAGCTGTGACTTCGCCTGCAGTTTCGGGGCCAATTGCAGATGAGCCTTATGTTGACTTGGATGGCAGAATATATTAGATATTGGTCCAAACCGGGTTCCTGTGGAGCAGGGCTGCAATAGCGAAGGGCTTGCATGACCTTTTCAAGAGGGATGTTATTGCCTCTTCCGAGCTTGCAAGAGGGAAGGTTGGGATGATATTAAAGCCCAGGAGTATGTGGCCCTAGCGTTGGAGAGGGGGCTCACGGTGGAGGGGGTCTTTATACCAGTGGAACCGTGGAACTATGAAACCGGTTCTCCTGCGGAATTGTCCCATGTTTCTCCGGGATGCAAACATTCTTCCACACTTTGAAAAGATTGGGGAGGTGCGGTCTAAGCTTATTGGGCTTATGCACCCAGGAATGACCCGTATGAAAAAGGGGTCTTGAGTTACAAGAGGCACGTTCTCATGAAGGTGGAAGAGGGCATGGGCGCTGAGGGGAGCTTCGTTGTGGAGCATCGGCGTGCCTCCCACCGCGTGTATTGGAGTTGGGGAGAGGCACGGTATCATGCGTGCAGAGAGTTTGGACATCTCTGCCGGGATTGTCCCAGTCGCCGGGCCGCTGCTAGATATTCTAACGCAGCGGCCCAGGAATGCTGGTCAGTCCGGGGAGGCCTGTTATGCCTCGGTGACCCCGGGCAGTACTGATGACTCTGCTGGGGCTGCCAGCTCTGCCTTGGCGACCCGTGTTAGTGATGGCCCCCGCCCCCTACATCCTGAACTTGTGGTGGTGATTGATGGCTAGGTGCTGGGGAACGGCGAAGGGGGGGAGGGGGATTGGTTGGTGCAGAGGAAGAAGAGCTCTATGAAGAAGAATAAGCTCCTCCAAGCGAGTCAATCGCAAGTGGATGGGCCCTTGCCCAGACCTGAGCCTACCCAAGGGGTGCCTGTTGACCCCAGTGAGGTCCAAGACGCACCTGGTGTGACTCAGCAAGGAGCTGAGGTGGTTCGGAAGGGGGCAGGGGAGGTAAAATGGGGGGTGGAAAAGAGGTAGCGGGTAGTTTGAAGGCGGAGGACCCTTCCTTTATGGAGGCCACCGTACTGCCGCATGCCTGCGGGACTAAAAGAAGGCGTGGGCCCGGAGAGGGAGAGCAAGGTCGTGGGTCCAAAGTAAGGGGGAAGCCTACTTCGAGACCTTCCACCCCTGATGAGGATGGTGGCCACGAACTGGTGTCTTCTGGGCCGGAGGTTGGGCCTCTGTTTCAGGGACCTTTCGCGGGTGTTACCAGACCAGTTACTGCCGTTGACTCCCCTGGAATTGTGTCCTCTGGGCGGATGGTTGTCTCCTTGTCTCAGGGGCCTTCCGAGGAAGTCATCTCACCGGTTATCGGGGTTAGATCCCCTGGTAGTGTGTCCTCTGGGTCGGAGGAGGTCCCCTCATTTCCAAGGCCTTCTGTGGGTGTTGGCACACCATTTATTGGAGTTGGCTCCTCTGGAAATGTGTCCCTTGGGATGGGGGATGAGCAGAGTCGGCCTGAAGGGGGAGGCTCGGGAGTATCAGTTTTCCAGTCTGTGCTCCTTATTAGAGCCACTGGAGGTGCTGCGGGTTGTGCTGCCTCACCGGCTGAGGTAGTAGGTGAGACTCCAAAAACACCGGCTCTTTCAGTGGGTCTTGGTGAGTTTGCTCACCTGGTGGTGGAGGGTGGAGACTTCTGGGTGTTGCCAGTGGAGCGGTTACTCTGGGTGCTGTGGGGGTCGGGGCTGTTTCGGGTGGTGACCCTCATTCGGATTCCGGGGGTGCCTACGCACCACGGGCCCTGGGGGTGCCTCTTGCTTTTTCATCCCCAGGCCCAGAGGTGGGGGGTGATGGGAGAGTGCAGGAGCCTGGCATTTCACTGGACAGCCCGTTGCTGACAGGGGTATCAGGACTCTCCCTCGGCATTGATCCTGGGGGTGGTGTCATGCCGGAGGAGGGGGAGAGTGATGGGGCCGGCGTGTGCTGTGGGGTGAGTGGGTGACAGCTAGCTGTAGTCCTTTGAACTCTGACAATCACCTTGAGCGTAGTACAGGGGAGGATGGTGCTCCAGGTGTGAGTGGGTTGGCGGATTGCCAGGACTCCAGTGCTGTGTCTCGAGCTGTCGTTATTTGTGAGATTCGGGACTTTCAGAAAATGAACAAGTTCTAAAACTAAAATTGAAGCAGCGCGGAGGCAGTGGACAGTTCTGTCGGGATTTATTAAGAATCTTGATATTATCCCTGGCAGCAAAGACAGTGGTCTTCCTGAGTCTGAGAAGCGTCAGTTTGGAGACTTTTTGAAATTTCTTAGAGAGAGAGTATCCGAGTCCACGAGGAGTGTGCGGAACATATTCTAGTATGCTTGCACATTCATAGTTGCCACTTTAAATTTAAATAGTAGTAGAGGGGCTTTCGTAGATTTCATCATCTATCAGTCCTCAGAGAGGGGAAATATGCAGTGAGTTTTCTGCAAGAGATGCATACTGTTGTCAGTGATGAGCCCACCTGCCGACTGGAGTGGGAAGGGGGGTCTACATGAGCCACCTCAGCACGAATTTGAGTGGGGTGGCTTTTCTCTTGGCCCCGACTTTTCATCCAGAGACCCTGAAGGTGCAGGAAGTTGTGCCAGGTCGTTTGCTCTATCTGGCTGTTAGCCTGGATGGAATGCCGTTACATTTCATTAACGTGTGCGCCCCCAGCACCGGCACGATGCAGGCCTGTCTTCTTCAGGAGGTGACTGCTCTGTTGAGCACTATTGATTGCAGAGAGTGAGTCTTCCTTGGGGGGGGGGGGGGGGATTTCAATTGCACATTTGATGTGCAAAATCGATCTGGTACCCAGTATGCCCCTGCTGTAGCAAAGAAGCTGAGAGGTTTCATTAATTCCTTTGAACTGGTTGATGCATGGCAGAACCTCCACCCTGATTCCAACGCCTTTTCATGATGGTCTGAGGGGGGTGGTTCCCGCATCGATCGCATGTACATCTCCCGCGTCTCGGCAGCCTCAATGTGGCTCGTGCCATGCTTGGACCACTGTCTGGTGCATGTGGACTTTAATCCAGCACGCACACGGGCTGGGTTCGCGTACTGGCATTTTAATAACTGGCTGCTGGAGGGCATATAAGATTGTTAAGGGCTTGGACACACTAGAGGCAGGAAACATGTTCCCAATGTTCGGGGAGTCCAGAACCAGGGGCCACAGTTTAAGAATAAGGAGTAAGCCATTTAGAAGGGAGATGAGGAAACACTTTTCTCAAACAGAGAGTTGTGAGTGTGGAATTCTCTGCTTCAGAGGGCAGTGGAGGCATGTTCTCTGGATGCTTTAAAGAGAGAGCTAGATAGGGCTCTTAAAAATAGCAGAGTCAGGAGATATGGAGAGAAGGCAGGAATGGGGTACTGATTGGGGATGATCAGCTATGATCACATTGAATGGTGGTGCTGGCTCGAAGGGCCAAATGGCCTACTCCTGCACCTATTGTCTATTGTCTATTGACACGACTTGGCAGTCTGTGTTACCACCTGAAGGCCGGGAAGGTCCCCAGTTGGGGTCCCTCTACAAGGGTGTTGTCCCCTTTACATTGGGGACCTAGGGTGGAGAGTGTTGCACAGAGTCGTGGCATGTAATAAACTTTTGAGTCAGTTCACGGGCTCACCGGCCAACTGTATTTTCTGCGATGAGGAAGAGACCATGTTGCATGCTTATATGGAGTGTGAGAGATTACTGCCCCTGTAACAATATCTGAAGGGGTTGTTCCTCATGTTTTTGTTGCATTTAGTCCCACGTTTCTACTGTTTGGACACAAGGCAGGGAGTGAGGTCGGGGGGTTGGTACCTCCCTGTCAGTTTGCTCCTGGGCCTGGCCAAGATGGCCATTCGAGGGTCCAGGCAGCGTGCGGTCGATGGTCATGGCAGAGCCGGCTGCCTGCCCCACATCCGGGCCTACGTCCGTGCTCGTGTGTCCCTGGAGAGGGAACACGCTCTGTCCACGGTGTCTCTTGAGGCCTTCCGTGGGAGCTGGCCACTGCGTGGGGTTGAGAGCATTGTAAATAATGACTGCATCACTGTATTATAATGATTATTTGAATTATTGTAACCTCTGAATGTGAAGTATTATGCGTTTTTGCTGAATAAAGTTCTTGGAAAAGAAAAATAGAGGGAGAGAGGGAGAGAGGGAGAGGCCATGAGTGAATAGTTTAACTGCATAAATGAAATGGAACATTTTCTTTGCTAATCTATATTACTAAAAGTCTGATCTTGACCGCTTTTGGCTCGCTGTGCTGTGATTTCCGAGAGAACGCCGCCATCTATGATCGTCATTTTTGGCCAGCTTGCTCAGAGCCCCCCTCCACCTTCCTGGACCAGAGGATTTTTTTCCCATCGATAAAAAATCAGAGAGATATTAATGTTTTAAAAAAATTCCCCATACTCTCCTCTGCCCCTGCTAGAGGGAGGGGGAGGACTATAAAACCAGGAAGCGGTGTGCCTCACTCAGTCTCAGCAAGATGGAGCAAGCCAGAGGATCACGTCTCTCTGAGCTCTGAAAAGCACTGAACGCATGTCTACTCAACTGAAAGTGCCCTTAATGTGGTTTGAATATGAAAATATGGTTGGTTTGAAGTAAAAAGGCACTGCCTGCAAATGTTTGTTTGGGGGGTTTGGGTTGAAGTTAAAAGGCACTACTGCAAATGGTGTCTTGGGTACTTTGGGCTGAAGTTAAAAGGCACTACTGCAAATGGTGGCTTGGGCGCTTTGGGCTGAAGTTAAAAGGCACTACTACAAATGGTGGCTTGGGTGCTTTGGGCTGCAGTTAAAAGGCACTACTGCAAATGGTGGCTTGGGTGCTTTGGGTTGAAGTTAAAAGGCACTACTTGCTGCAAATGGTGGTTTGGCTGCTTTGGGTTGAAGTTAAAAGGCACTACTGCAAATGGTGGCTTGGGTGCTTTGGGTTGAAGTTAAAAGGCATTACTGCAAATGGTGACGGGTGCTTTGGGCAGAAGTTAAAAGCACTACTGCAAATGGTGGCTTGGATGCTTTGGGTTGAAGTAAAAAGGCACTACTTGCTGCAAATGGTGGTTTGGCTGCTTTGCGTTGAAGTTAAAAGGCACTACTTACTGCAAATGGCGGCTTGGCTGCTTTGGGTAACTTCCTGTTTGCACTGTATATTGATTTTAGATAAAACGCTACCACTTACAGCTGTGATTTTTTGGCCATCTTACTCATTCCCCCTCCGCTCAGCTGGTGCAGAGGATTCTTCCCATCAAGGAAAGTGTTATTAATGTTTAAAAGATGTTTGAGAATCTCTCTCCTGTCAATCACGCCATGAAGGCCACACCTTTTCCGGTGGGAGGGGGAGGGGTTATAAAACCCGACTGTGGGTGTGGCTCAGTCTGTGCATGATGGGGGAGGGAGATTCACGACTGAGCTGTGAATCAACTGAACACACTGAATGTCTACTGAACTGTGAGTTTGGTGTTTTGTGTGGTTTTATGCAGGTTTTATGGTGGTTTCACCCTGCTTGAAATGATATGAAACTGCATTTGAATGTGGTGGCCTTGCACCCTGCATGAAATAGTATGAAACTGCATTTGAATGTGGTGGCGTTGCACCCTGCTTGAAATGGTATGAAGTTGCATTTGAATTTGGTGGCCTTGCACCCTGCTTGAAGTGGAATGAAACTGCACTCGAATTTGGCGGCCTTGCACCTTGCTTGAAGTGGTATGAAACTGCACTGAATTTGGTGGCCTTGCACCCTGCTGAAAGTGGTATGAAACTGCACTTGAATTTGGTGGCCTTGAATCCAGCTTGTAGTGGTATGAAACTGCACTTGAATTTGGTGGCCTTGCACCCTGCTCAAAGTGGTAAGCAGCTGCACTTGAATTTTGTGGCCTTGCACCCTGCTTAAAATGGTAGGAAAATGGATTTGAATTTGGTGGCCTTGCACCCTGCTTGAAATGGAATTTCAAGGAATAGCCATGAGTCAACTGCCAGCCCACCAGCTGCGAGTGAGCTGCCAGCACATCAGGCTTGAGGGACTGAGCTGCCCCTCCAAGAACACATAATAACGCTCCAGAAAGCCCCCCCCCCCACTGGCCACCAATATTGGAATTGGTGGAGAGGTGGAATATTGCGTTGGGGGACCAGCCCTCCCGTGTGAACATGGGACCCATCGGGTCCCACTTAGTCTAGTATCTTATATTGCTCTCATGTATGAAAATGTTCTACAGAGCCAATGACATTTGAAATTGATTCATTGATATAAAATTTGAACTATGATTTAGCTTGCATGTTTGCATGTGGAGACTATAAATGTAATAAAAAAAGAAAATGCCAGAAACTCTGCAGATAAGGCATCATCAATGGAAAGACAAACTGAGTCACTGGAGGCTTTTTGTCAGAACTGGGATGTAGAGAAAGTAAGTTTGTTTTAACTAGCTGGGAGCGTGTAGGATATGATAAAGAGAAATCTCTGACAGGGCGAGATCAAGGTTGCCCTGGGGCTAAGCTGTAAATGAGCTCAACTGATTGTTGGGGTTTTTGGAGGCAAGTAGGTAGCAAGAACATAGTCCTTTATAATGAGCAAGAAAGAACTGCAGATGTTGATTTAAACCGAAGATAGACACAAAAAAAAAAAATCCTTTATAATGATATATCTGTTTGAGAGTGAGAATGGAGACAAAGAGGAATAGAATTTGTGAAATGCCAGGCTGCAAGACGTAACCTGCAGGTCACGCTGTGTTTAAGGAGTGAGAAAAGCAGAGTTAGCATCCACTATCTGCAGTCTTGTTCACTTCTCGGCCTGTTGATATTCTGTTGCCTGGCTAGTTTAGGGTCAGCCGCTGGAGGATGTGGGAAGGACTAATATAATTTTCATCTCATCACTTTTCACTAATTTATCAGCTGAAGTGCTCAATGCATTTTAAAATTCCATTTCTCACTGCAATCCTGGGCAGATTACCCAGGGGAATTGCAACCACAATGCCTGGATTTTGCTGGCCTGATTATACTATAAATAAGGTTGCCCTACAAGGCAGCACAGTTATTCAGTTATACTATACAAATTTTACTTTGGTCGAGCTCCAACAGAAAGCCTCCAAATATGAACAATCTCCCACAACCTGCAGAGGGGATAGAAGCTGATTTCTGAAGAGAGGCTTCCCCATTAGCAGAGCTCATTGAATTAACTAAAGATTGTGTCCGTGAACTTGAGATAAATTGCTTCACTAAAGCTTGATTAAAAGAACAGCTGGAGAAGGGAACAGAGTGTTGAATTCAAGCCAGAGACGTTCAGACGATGCATGATTAGCCCCAGCTAAATCACCCTGCACACTCCTGATATTTCCCTCGTAAACAGCGTTTTGTTCTACAAGTACAACTATTGTGTGCAGTTTTGGTTCCCTAATTTGAGGACATTCTTGCTATTGAGGGAGTGCAGCGTAGGTTTACAAGGTTAATTCCCGGGATGGCGGGACTGTAATATGCTGAGAGAATGGAGCAGCTGGGCTTGTACAGAAGGATGAGAGGGGATCACATTGAAACATATAAGATTGTTAAGGGTTTCGACATGCTAGAGGCAGGAAACATGTTCCCGATGTTAGGGGAGTCCAAAACCAGGGGCCACAGTTTAAGAATAAGGAGTAAGCCATTTAGAACGGAGACGAGGAAACACTTTTTCTCACAGAAAGTGGTGAGTTTGTGGAATTCTCTGCCTCAGAAGGTGGTGGAGGCAGGTTCACTGGATGCTTTCAAGAGAGAGCTAGATAGGACTCTTAAAAATAGCGGTCAGGGTATATGGGGAGAAGGCAGGAACGGGGTACTGATTGGGGATGATCAGCCATGATTACATTGAATGGCGGTGCTGGCTCGAAGTGCCGAATGGCCTATTCCTGCACCTATTGTCTCTTGTCTATTGTCTATATACCTAACCACTACCACAAACAATATTGTTCATCCATTTCCTTCACAGATGCTGCCTGACGTGCTGAGTTCCTCCTGCAGTTTGTGATTTTCTCAAGATTCCAGTATCTGCAGTTTCGAGTTGGCCTCTATTGCAAACTGCTGGGTCCCAGATTACTGCACTACCGTGAAACCCCCCGCACACTCTGCTGAACATGAAAAAGAGGGGAAATAGTGCAATTTACAAGGATGTAAATTGCACAAGACTTGAGGGCCTGAACTATAGGGAGAGTTGAGCAGGCTAAGACTTTATTCCTTGGAGCAGAGGTCGATAAGGGGTATTCTTGTAGAGGTGTAGGAAATCATGAGCAGTATAGATAAAGTGAATGCACTGAGTCTTTTACCTAGGATAGGGGAATCAAAAACCATAAGACAGATGCAAAGTGAGAGGGGCAAGATGTAGAAGGTAACTGAGGGGCTTTTTTTACTTAGAGGGTGGTTAATATATGGAATGAGCTATCCAAGGATGTAAGTGAGGCAGGTACAGTAAGATAATTTAAAAGAATCTTGGACAGGTACATGCATAGGAAATGGTTTGAGGGATATGGACCACATGTGGGGAAATTTAATTTGCTTAGATAGGGCTTCTTGGTCGGCATGGATGAGTTGGGCAGGAAGGCTTGTTTCCTTGTTGTGTGACACCAATGACTCTATTAGTATCCAAAGGCTAAATTGATATTACTTGAACACCTCTGAAGAAGAGTCTCGACCCGAAACGTCACCCATTCCTTCTCTCCAGAGATGCTGCTGAGTTACTCCAGCTTTTTGTGTTTATCTTCGGGTATTATGTGGATTCTGCTTAATATGCTTTGGCAGTTGAGCCATCTGATATTACATGAAGGCTAGCTCCACAATTGTGCTAATGCCCTTAGCCAACAATTTTACACTGGAAATATTCGGTCTCAATATTTATGCAAAATCAATGCGAAAGGCTGATGCTGGACTCCATGCTCTTTAACATGGCCATTAAACTTTCAGGCAACTTGCCAATGTATCAAGCACTTCATCATGCCTGATCAAATTCTGTACAGATTAATTACTTCATGGTTATATGGTTCTATTGGTGCAATTTACAGAAGTACAAAAACTCATCTAAATCCTCCGCCTCAAAACTCATGTATGGCTTTGCCCCACTAGCAAGCTGGCACTTATTATTTATTCTCGTACAGTGCAGTCCTCTCTATTCATTGACGCACCTTACATAGATCCCACGTCCAAACTAGCAAACTTCTATGAGATCAGTGGTGGCTTTGAATATTATATCAAGTATGGGCCGATGGGCCAAATGTCCTAATTCTTCTCCTATCACATGACCTTATTTAATGATGTGCCTTTGTCTTCACTCCATTCTGAGTCTTGCATCATTATCTGGCCAGGTTTTCTGAAATTGGAAAGGCTAGGGCTGTGTTAAGGAGTTGAGATAATGTTTAGAGGTGGATTAACATGGAACTAGTGTAAATGGATGATTCACAGACATGGACTCAGTGCACCCTAAGGCCTGTTTCCATGCTGTATCTCTAGACTAAACTAAAAACTAATCGTTGAGGTGGAAGAGTGAAGAAAGGAAGAGATGCACTATTATGTCATCAGCAGGACAGATGTTAGGATGATGGTTGAGGTGGAATGTGAAGAGGATTATAGTTTATGAAAATCCAACCATGGACAACTGAACATCACCTTCTCCTGCGTGGGTGGGTAATGGCTGGCTCCTGCTGCCTTTCTTGTGCGGAGAAATAAGTAGGGGAATGATATTGCTGGGGATTCTCTGAACATCTGCAGAGGCTTGATGGCAACGTTATTGGTCTCAAGAGTAACTTGCAAGGCATTTAGCAGGTGATGGTCATTGCCCAGTAAATGGATGCACAAATGCTACCTGCCTATTATCAGCATGTAAGTTACATGGAGGCACAAGGATCAGACTGAATCAGTCTGAAGAAGGGTCTCGACCCAAAACATACCTGTTCATTCCTCCCATGGATGTTGCGTGACCACCTTAGTTCCTCAAGCACTTTGTGGTTTGCTGGAGGTTACCAAAAATTGCTTCATTTTGTTGACAAGTTGCAAATGAAGGTGCACATTGTGTTTTTGACAGCAAACATCCCACTTCAGACCAAATGGCAGAAGATATGTGATTAATGAAACATGTAGAATTGGGTTCCCTTGACTGATGACTTAAAATTGTAATAACTGCTCAAATATCAATTTCTGTTTAAACTATGTTTTTCAGCTAATAGTGAATTCCTAATATCGAGTTATGCGATTGAGAATATAAGCATAACAAGGTTTTATGATCAGTTATAACAAGAGTCTTATTATTGAAAAGCGTAGTGATATGGAACTACTGTTAGAAGTAAGTATTTTGAATAGCTGATGAACAAATTCTTGGGAATCATTTTCAAATTTCCGGAAGTATTTAGGTTTGAAATTTAAATATTAATTGTGTTGGAGAGGTTGAAAGAAAATGTCAAGGGTTATGGGGAGAAGGCAAGAAAATGTGATTAGGAGGTAGAAATCAGCCATGATTGAAATGTGGCACAGACGCGATGAGCCAAATAACTTAATTCTACTATAACTTGTGAACTAGTGAAAAGAAGTTCAAGTCTACTATGTAGGAAGGAACTGCAGATGCTGGTTTACATTTGTCCTTTTGCATATCTTTCATTTATTTGTTCTATGTACTTTTTCATATCCCTCGTTTCCCTCTCCCTTGGCACTTGGTCTGAAGAAGGGTCTTGATCCAAAATGTCACAAATTTCTTTTCTCCAGAGATGCTGCCTGACCCACTGAGTTACTACATTTTTTTGTGTCTATCTTCAGTTGAAGACTACAGTCAGCTGCTGAGCACCAGCATAAGGGAATGTGTATTTTAGCACAAGATCAAGTCAAGAGTGTTTTATCATCATATGTATCCAAATGCAACAATGAAATTCTCACTAGTATCAGCATATAATAATACAGACTGATCCGGCTGACTAGCATTTTTCCTGTGCTATGTGTGAGAGATGTGCTGGTGCACAAGACGCTGAGGTTTTGCAGTGTAACATTCATGGATCCAATCAAACTGTCTGTTGCACTTCATGTCCTTGAGCATTAGATTGCTAAATAAAAAAACATCTAAAGTCAGAGAATGTCCAGCCTTAAGAATAGCTTATTTCCTCAATGCTACCAGATTCCTGACCCAATCATCTTTTTCCTCACCCACTTCCTGGAGGTGCTGTCATATATTTCCATTCTTAACTCCACCTTATTTGGTTGCTCCATTATTCCACTTCAATATTTCTTCAGCACTACTTCAAATCGCATAAATTTTTGCACCTTTCTGCTGTTTTGCATTTGTCATTGTATTAATTATTGTATTTATCATTATCATGTGTGCTGTGAGAAATACGAGTTTCATGCAAACAAGGAATTTAATTGCACCCCATTTATATGACAATAAACTAATCTGAATCTGAGCTTCTTTCACCAGAAACTAAATTTATTAAACAAATCTAATTGAATGGTCCGAGCTCACTCATAGTGAACGCAAAATGCTGATAAAGTTATCTTCAAGTCCTACTTGGAAATAAAGTAGTCTCTGTGATTATAAATGATTTAATTACTTTGAAAGAAGGTTGTAATTTCACAAAGGTGATATTGTATAATTTCCAATGCATATTCACGATACTTTATTGAAGTGGCATTTATGCATGCTGGTGTTATCTTAAAACTGATTGGAATGGCTCCCTTGAATAGAAAGCTATGGTACTTTCCCACTTTACCCAGTTCCCTAAATCCATCCTATCCACCTTTGTTAAATCCCTCCCCACCTATGTTCAAGACACCTCAGACACTCTCCGTCGGCTCCGTGCATTCCATTCTCCAGGCCCCCATCCTCTCATCTTTACCATAGACGTCCAGTCACTCTACACCTCCATCCCCCACCAGGACGGTCTCAAAGCCCTCCGGTTCTTCCTCGACCAGAGGAGCAACCCATACCTGTCCACTGACACCCTCCTCCGCCTAGCGGAGTTGGTCCTTACCCTCAATAACTTCTCTTTTGACTCCTCCCATTTCCTCCAAACACAAGGCGTAGCTATGGGCACATGCATGGGCCTTGCTACGCTTGCCTCTTTGTCGGGTACGTCGAACAATCCTTGTTCTCGGCGTACCAGGGCCCCATCCCCGACCTCTACCTCCATTACATCGACGACTGCTTTGGTGTCACCTCCTGCACCCACACACAACTGACTGACTTCATCCATTTTACCACCAACTTCCATCCGGCACTCCAATACACTTGGATCATTTCCGACATTTCCCTACCATTCCTTGACCTCACCATCTCTATTACAGGTGATACACTCCTGACCGACATCCACTACAAACCTACTGACTCCCACAGCTACCTGGACTACTCTTCCTCCCACCCTGCTTCCTGTAAGGACTCCATCCCCTATTCCAAATTCCTCCGTCTACGCCGCATCTGCTCCCAGGATGAGGTGTTCCACACCCGGTCATCACAAATGGCCTCATTCTTCAGAGAACGGGGATTCCCCTCCCCCACTATTGATGAGGCTCGCACCAGGGTCTCCTCCATACCCCGCAACACTGCCCTCGCTCCCCATTCCCCCACTCGCAAACAGGGCAGAGTCCCCCTGGTCCTCACCTTTCACCCCACGAGCCGGCAAATACAACACATAGTCCTCTGCCACTTTCGCCACCTCCAACGTGACCCCTCCACTCGCCACATCTTCCCATCTCCCCCCCTGTCTGCCTTCCGCAAAGATCGTTCCCTCCGCAACTCCCTTGTCAATTCTTCCCTTCTCTCCCGCTCTACCCCTTCCCCGGGCACTTTCCCTTGCAACTGCAAGAAATGCTGCACTTGTCCCTTCACCTCCCCCCTCCACTCCTTTCAGGGACCCAAGCAGTCCTTCCAGGTCCGACAGAGGTTCACCTGCACCTCCTCCAACCTCATCTACTGCATCCGCTGCTCCAGATGCCAGATGATCTATATCGGTGAGACCAAGCGGAGGCTTGGCGATCGTTTTGCCGAACACCTCCGCTCAGTCTGCATTAACCAACCCGACCTCCCGGTGGCTCAGCACTTCAACTCCCCCTCCCATTCCGTATCCGACCTCTCGGTCCTGGGCCTCCTCCAAGGCCAGAGTGAACAACACCGCAAGTTGGAGGAACAGCACCTCATATTCCGCTTGGGGAGTCTGCGTCCTTTGGGTTTGAACATTGAATTTTCTCAATTCTGTTAACCCTTACTGTCTCCTCCCCTTCCCACCTCTCCCTCAACCCTTGAGCTCTGGCATTCCCTCTCTCTCTATCTCCCTCCCCCACCCTAGTCGCACTAGCTTCTCATTTTCACACCACAAACAGTTTACAATGGCTTGTTCCCTTTATCATCGATACTTTTTTGCATATATTTCATTCATTGTTCTTTATCTCTCCACATCACCGTCTATATCTCTCGTTTCCCTGATCCCTGACCAGTCTGAAGAAGGGTCTCGACCCGAAACGTCGCCTATCTCCTTCGCTCCTTAGATGCTGCTGCACCCGCTGAGTTTCTCCAGCCTTTTGTGTACCCTCCCTAAACAAAGACTCTGATTGATATAATTACCCAAACCAATTTGATGTCAGCTAACGGTTCCAAACAGAATTGTCAGACATTGCCTGTTCAAAGCAATGAGTCCAGGCATGCTAGAGAAGGCAAGTTGACACATCTGTCCCATTGATAATCCCACTCCATGTTGTGGAAATAATCTGCATCACACTGGCCCCTCAGCATAATGTTGCGGTGGACCTGCATACAAATAGTAATCCTACTGACTTAAATGGGGACCCTGATCCTCTGTTTTGTTTTTACTGATGCAGCGTGGAAACGGGATCTTCACTCCACCAAATCCATGCCGACCAATTCACTGGTCTATGTTATTCTAGTTTTGCATCCTACACACTGGAGGCTGTTTACACAAGCCAATCTACCTACAAACCTGCATGTCTTTGGAATGTGGGAGAAAAATGGAGCACCTGTAGAAAACGCACGCGGTCACAGGGAGAAAGTACAAACTCCGTACAGACAGCACCTGTAGTCAGAATCGAACCTGGGTCTCTGGCGATGTAAGGCACCAATTCTACTGCTGAGCCACTCTATGGTAAGAAAAATGTAAAATCTCTTTATTTATTACAATTTTTAATGTATTTTTAATTTATTTTAGTTTTAAAGGCTACATCTATTTTTTAAATTACAAATCTATTTTACAGTATCTGTGATCACCTGCAACTTTAAAAAGTAAAAGACCCTCTGACAGCCATTGAGCCTCAAAAGGCTGCTAGTCTGTTGCATGGTGGAGTTATGGAATCTGCTTAGATATCATCAGCTCACTTGGTTGCAAGCATCCAGGGAGAATAGATGGGATTCAAAACTGTTTGACAGGTTTTAAGCTAGTTTGTTGTAACTAAGTAATGCACAGATAATGTCTGACAAATGGCAATTTACTATTGACTGAATAACAGCTCGGTTTTGGCACTTTTTAAGCCCACAGTACTATGTGTATAGTCAGTCCCCTTATCATTTCATAGATGGGAGAGGACGGATTTTGGCAGTGATGTGTAAAGACGATTGTGTGAAGAAACTGTCACAAAATATACAACAAGATAGCAAGAGCTTCTACAATTATGTAAAAGGGAAATAATATCTATGATAAAAGTTGTTTGTTCATAGGATGGTGCTGGGGGTTAACACCAAGAAATAAGAAAATGTGAGCAATTTAAAAAAGTGTTTTGTATCTGTCGTTGTGATCAATGACAGTAAAAGCATCCTAATAATATGAGAAAATCAGCTGTCAAAGAAAAGGAGGAATTTGACAATACCATAAAATCCGTGTAGAGTAGCTGAACAATATCACAATACAAAGGTAAAGATAAATCAAAATAGTCAAGTTTTCTTTAGTTAGCTTTGAAAGCCATAAAATAAATCAGAAAACGCCCTTCATGAGACTCAATGTGGAGTGGAATTGACAAAATTATTGAATGCATATGCTTCATTGGATGATGTGGAGAAGATAGGTTAGAGATTGTGAAAGTGCAGACGTCAATAAATGGGTAAGCAAGAATTTTTAATATCATAGCTTTTATGTAGTCTGTGGATGAAGATTAAACACTATTTCACTCACTAGAAATATTCTTACAAACATGCTTTTTTAAAATTTGCAGGCATTTCAATAACTAATTTAAATAGCTATTTAAGCAAATAGCAAATAGCTTTGCAGGAGATTAGTCCAATGCAACAATTATATGAGGTGATAATGCATGTTGAGAAAAAATACAACACACTACATTTCTAGCTGTATGATTTATAGTACACCTATTACTTGTGCTGCTCACATTTAGGATGTTCTTCATGCCCATGAAGATCGTATTGCTAGTGTGATCAATCTG
Organism: Okamejei kenojei; assembly: GCA_035221665.1. NCBI lineage: Eukaryota > Metazoa > Chordata > Chondrichthyes > Rajiformes > Rajidae > Okamejei > Okamejei kenojei. Next base: position 11,093,301 of record CM069143.1, read on the forward strand.
CGGCTCACAGACACGTTCCAAAATTCCATTGAACATCATAATATAAAAGAGATAAATGATGAGCTGTTAAGGGGCATCACCATATGCCACACAAATATGGGATGGAATTAAATATTATCCAGTCATGAGTCTGGAAGGTATCACATGCAGTTTGTGTTATGGAAATAATTATGAGAGAAAACAACGTTTTTCGACTTTTATTAGGCAATGTGAAAATAAATCAGTTGTAGGTGTACTGATAAATGTTGTTATAAATCTCAAGTTTACAAGGCACTTTAAAGAACCTCATCTTTTTCATGAGTGCACTGATGCTTGTTCATCCCTTGGAGACAAAGAAGAGCTATTGAAAACTGATACATACACAATATATATTGAGCTTTAACTTGGACCTTCCATGCAGCCTGACCTTGACACCAACTATTTCTGCAAATGTACGACACAAACTTGCAGAGAGTGTCAAAGGTTCTAAAGATCCCTATTCACCTCTCTTGACTTCTCTGTGGATCAGTGTCTACTGAAGTAAAGGATTATTGAAAAATCTGTGTCCTGAATACCAAACTCACACTGGATTACAATGATGGATGAGGTTGTCAATGCTAAAGCCATCTTCCTGGACCCAGGCTCATTTCAAAAGGACAAAGGACAAAGGACAAAGGACATTTATTTATTGTCACATATACCAATTTGTGCAGTGCAAATTGAGTTACCATGCAGCACACAAATAAGATAAACACAACACTTTATAATTTAACATAAAACATGAAAAACATTCCCCTACAGCAGAATCAATGTTTCCCACTGTGAGGGAAGGCAACAAAGTTCAGTCCTCTTCCTCTGTTCACCCGTGGTCGGCGCTAATTGAGGCCTCTGCAGTCGCCGCAAAAGCGGCCCGATGTTTCAGGCCCCCGAACAGAAGAATTCTCTCAGCGGCCCGGAGCCTCCAAATTAGCCGCTTCCTACTGGAGATCGTGGCTCCCGAAGTCCACAGGCCGAGCTGACCACAGCTCCGCAGACCACAGCTCCACGGTGTCAAAGTTGGCAGTCCCAGCACTCCAGAGCTCCATCACAGCGACCCAGGTAAGGCATCGCTCGCTCCATGATGGAATGTCACTGCTGAAGCTGAAGCTCTGGCCGGTCTCTGCCAGGAAAGGCCGCACCAATCCAGATGGTAGGCCGCGAGGAGGGGACAAAGATGTGGCTCAGAGGAAAGACGCATCCTCGACCAGCTAGTGACTGAGAAAACAGTTTCCCCCTTCCCCCCCATCCCCCCACATAATAAAAAGACTAAAAACTCCAAAACAAAACTTTAGACAGACTAAAAATAAAAAGGATGAAAGGACGGACAGCTGCTGGCGAGGCTGCCACACGCGATGGTGCTACCCACTCGAAGATAACTGCTGTTGATGCTCATTTGCTGGGGAACTGATTCTTCATATATATTCTAATGACATGGCAAGATATGGGGATCTGGCAGCTTTTGCATCTTCCCACACCCTGTGAAAGAATGCACTCATAGAACATAAAACATATTGGGCTCCCTTTCTAAATCTGTTCCTAAATTGCAATAATTACATTGTGGCTGACCAGGAGAGGAACTTCTTGGCAAACAGAAGTATTCTTGCAATAAAATACTATTGGAATGTTTAAGAAATATTTAGACAGGTACATGGATTAGACAGCTTTAGAAGGATGTGCAGGTGGGACCAGTGTAGATGTTACGTGTTGGGCGGTGTGCAAATAATGTGGGCTGAAGGGCCTGTTTCCATGCTCTAAGACTCTATGACTCAATGATTCCTACAGTAGTTACAGCATTATTCGGGGGCCACACTGGTCAACAGACGAAGACTGAGGGATAAGGATTTTTCTGCTTATCTAGTTTCTCACTTTGTTGTCAACTGCAGTCACTACAGCTGAGCACTATTAAAGTGAAAGCCAGGACAAGGAGCTTAATGGAGACAACTGGCCTGGTCAAAATGAGTGTGCACCACTCTGGGGCCTTCTCAAATCAGGGACTCCTTTGACATCATCTGCTTCCTGTTGAACAACTTAGCAGAATGTGAGCAAAGGCCTTGCACGAGTTTTTCGAGTGTGGATGGTGAAGGGGAGCCAGTGAATGAACCAAATGGGAAACATATGAATGTTCAATCAAGGGCCATCAAATAAAGAACAGATTCTGAGATGCTGGGCAATGCTTCAATTTCCACCCCACTTGTTGACATTGTGAAAAGAATGATATCTGTAAATACCTGGCTTAAACAAAATCAAGTTCAGATTTGTGGGCCCAAGCGTAACAAGAATGTGATGAAAGGGTTACTTGCCTTTCTATTAAATTGGTCCGTGGTTGTCTCTTTGAAGGCTGCTTAAACTATTAGGCCAGATTGCTATTCCTTGTTTCTACTCCTATAGATTGTTGTTCACCTGGACAATCACATTTGCTGTTTTAATATCTTTCTCCAGACAAGATCAAACCCCCGGCAGCAGCAAATTGCATTGCCATTAGTTAATCTCACCAATCTCAGTCACTTGGATACTTAAATAAAAGCCTTGCAGTCAATTAGTTCAATACCTATGTTGTCAATACCAATTTTATAAACAAAGTAGCAAGCACGAATGCATGAGGTAACTGTACTTCTCTGTAAATGCTACGTTGCAGCATAATGGGCAAATGCTGATCCTTTCATTGTAAAGTGCTCCCTCAATAATGGTATTTACTTATCTATATTTATTGGGATTTGGATGTTACAAGTGAGGCCAATGGTTATTTCATATGACAATGAGACAAGAGGCAAGTAAGATCTAAGACAGTGAAATATTGGCCTTCCTTTACAGAATGGTTATTGAATGGTTACAGCTGAGAGATAACCGCAGAGGCTGCAAGTATGTAGCTTGCTTGAGCTGCCATTGTGGAGAGACTGGCACTGAGTGCCTAACTATTCCCTAAAGAAAGGAAAATTAATGACGGAATTGTGTTGGAAGAAATGCTGCTGAAAAAACTTGTCTTCACAATTGTTTTACATTTCATATGGAATTTAAAGCTGAATAAATCCACATCATTCATTAAAAAATCAGTGAAAGTCATAAATGGTTAAACATAACCCTTAGGATATCATGGAAATAATATAAATTAAGCATACTGCCAAAGTCTGCTTCTGTTGTATAAAACATAGTACGTTCTCCTTATTCTAGTTTTCTGCTTTAGCTTCATGTTTCATTCTCTGCATTTTGTCTTGCCCTTTGGCTCTCATTTGCAGCCCCTTTCTACTTCTGACATCCATGAGAGATGTCCCAATGACCTCTTGCCCTGGAAGCACAGGCTTCAAACTGCTGCAGTCCACCAGGACTATCTGTAGTCTGGGAAAGCTGGCTGTGAGGAACAGGCAAGTTTATTGGCTATGATGTAAAAGTTGTGACATCCCGAGGGTAGACGGAGAGTTCAAAGTCTTCAATATCACGGGACACTCGGACAGATTACGGCATGCAGATCTGTTGCGACACAGCTTTCTCAATCGCCTCCAAGGTGCCTGACAAACCAAACACATGCCCACCACGGAAACAACTGCCTGATCCTTGATGGCCATAATGTACCCAGTGAAAGACCACTCTGTTACAGAGCTGGAGATGGACCTGGAGTTGGCTCATAGTTAGCAGCTCATTAATGACCAAGACCAGAGACCGTGCAGTGCTGAGAACATTTTTAATGGTTCTCAAAGCTGAATAACTTTACAAAGCAGAAACCAACACCAACAGTACATGTGTTGTTGTAGTTCAGAGAATGTATCACTTCTATTCACAGGAAGTGCTGCTATGAAATTGATTTTTCCATTTGTCATTTTGTGTATTCCGTTTGTCATTTTGTGTTTTCGGGCAGCTGTGCTGGACAATGCATCAGACATTTCCCTGCTCGGTCCCACTAACATCCTGATTGCTTCCCTCCTGTGGTCCTCAGCTGATTCTAATATGTCTTCCCAAATGCATTGACACAACATATATATCAAGAGAATGCAGTAAAGTTCAACTGCAACACGTAACATTTAATGAGATGTTAAGTTGCAATGACTAATCATGGCAGATTGTCATAATATTACAGTTACAAAGCAGATGACATGAGCCCTTTTTCCAAAACATAAAAACATGATCTCAGAGAGAAACACAAAATACTGGAGTAATTCAACAGGTCAAGCAGCATCTCTAGAGAAAATGGATAGGTGACATTTTGGGTCGGGACCCTGCTTCAGCTTGATTTTCTCCAGAGATGCTGCCTGACTTGCTGAGTTACTCCAGCATATGAATTCACACAAGTACATATGAGTTCATAATCATAGGAGCATAATTAGGCCATTCGGCCCATGAAGTCTACTCCGCCATTCAATCATGTCTGATCGATATTTCCCTCTCAACCGCCTGCTCCCCATAACCCCTGACACCATAACTAATCAAGAATCTGTCAATCTCTGCCTTTAAAATATTTATTGACTTGGCCTCCACAGCCGCCTGTGGCAATGAATTCTACAGATTCACCACCTTCTGACTAAATAAATTCCTCCTCATCTCCTTTCTATTGGTATGTCCTTTTATTCTGAGACTATGGCCTCTGGTCTTGGACACTTCCACTAATGGATCCATCCTCTCCATCCACTCCATCCAGCCCTTTCACTGTTTGAAATATAGTTACAGTACGAACACCCCATGTTAAAAGATGCACTACAAATCCCTCTGAACAGAATTAGTCTCTGGCAAGCAGACCCAATAGATTTAATTCATCGTGGCTATATCTCTACACCCAACCTCTCTAACGTATGTTCTACTTTCCTGGTGCCAATGTGTGAGATACAAGTGGCAGGGAGATGCACAATGATACTGCACTTTTTGACAACCATCAGTTTTGCTATGTGGTTGTATAATAAAAATATTAGCAGTATTCGTTTGTGTAGAACATGAACAACTAGTACACAGTACCAAGTGCAAAAGACTTGAGAATTAAAAGGTTGAAGATGTTAGCAGACATGAAAGAGACTCAAATCTACAGACAACCTGCTGTTGCATGAACCCTCAAACATCATCAGAGACTATCTTTAGTCTTCCCAGCCCAGCAACCCAAGTTTACCTTCTGCTGATGGTTTAGATCTTAAAGAATATTGGGTTGTTGGGCTGGGAAGACTAAAGACTATCAGATCTGTTATTATTCAGTAAAGCAGTCTATATTCAAATAGTGAAAAAAGTCATAGAGTAATCGCAAATCTTTCTTTGGGGATTTGCATTTCGTACTGTAAATGGAAAGACAATTGAATTAGGTAGGAAAGTGGATGATAAAGCTAAAATCCAAAACAAGTAATTTGCATTTTATTTACTCTGCTTCAACAACTCTATTTTGTTTTTTCATACAGTATATTTTTACAAGTAAAATTCTTGTTTCCATGCTATGACTAATTCAATTCTCAATAGTTGAGAATTAAGATTAGAAAGAGTCCCCTACTTTAACTACCACTGAATTGCTTTAAAATGCATTGTCTAGCACTTGGCTTTTGGTCTCTCAGCTGTTTGGAGCATCAAGTGTCTCAACTGTTTGGCGCCTGCCTGCGGCGACTTTTGTGGAGCTCCGGAACATAAAAGGCTCATCTACAACTCTCAACAACTTACCTGCATCAGGGAAACGGCAGTAATCTGTGCCATTTCAGACGGGCTGCTTGGGCAGCTGAAAGCACTGGCAATTTTGCGATCTCCCACAGGTGCGGGAGCCCCGGACTTTAAATTTTCCCACGCTGGCTGCGAAACTCCCGACCCGACTGAGGATCCCAGGTACGGCACCTGGAAACCCCGGGATGACCTCCAGAGCCGACGGGCTGGATATCCCAGAAAAAATGAACCTGGAGCTGCTGACTCCAGCCACTGCATGGACCATACACGGGCATCGGGGAAAGGGAGAGGAGGGGGCGTCTGCCTCATGGTCAACTCTGCATGGTGCTCAGACGTGGCAGTCCTGTCCAACTCCTGCTCTCCACATCTCGAACATCTGGCAGTGAAGTGCCGTCCCTTCTACCTTCCGAGGGAATTCACCTCCATCATCCTGACCGCGGTCTACATCCCACCCCAGGCAGACGTCCGTCTGGCACTGGAGGAGCTGGTTAACAAACACCAGACGTCTTACCCCGAGGCATTTACCACCATTGCTGGGGACTTCAATAAGGCAAACCTCAAGGAATCACTCCCTAACGTCCACCAACATGTCTCCTGCTGCACCAGAGGACCAATACCCTCGACCACTGCTACACCACCATCAAGAATGCTTACCGCTCTATCCCTCGCCCTCACTTCGATAAATCCGACCATACCATGGTGCTGCTTCTTCCGGTCTACAGGCAGCAATTAAAGAGCGCATCCCCAGAGGTGGGGACAGTACAGAGCTGGTCGGAGGGGGGGCAGAGGAACAACTACAGGACTATTTGGAGTCAGCAATGTTCAAGGACTCGGCAACGGACTTGAATGAATACGCCACAATCGTTACAGATTTCATTAAGAAATGTGTGGAGGACTGCATCCCTACAAAAACCTTCTGAGTGTTTCCCAATCAGAAACCTTGGATGAACTGTGAGATCCGCACTCTTCTGAAGACCAGACACCGAGCATTTATGTCTGATGATACGGTGGTCTACAAGAAGTCCAGATATGACCTTGGTAAGGCCATGAAAAAGGCCAAAAGGGAGTTCTGCTCCAAACTGGAGGATGAGACAGATGTTCGGCAGCTGTGGCGGGGACTGAATGCAATCACCTCCTACAAGGCGAAACCAGGAGACAGCTCGGATGTCGGCGATACATCACTCCCTGATGAGCTCAATGCATTTTACGCATGCTTTGATAGGGAGAACACCGATGTGCCTTCCCGAGCCCCATTCGCTGTGATGGTATTTCAGTCTCAGTCACAGAGGCCGACATCAGGAAATCCTTCAGAGGGGTGAACCCTCGAAAAGTGTCTGGACCTGATGGACCTGATGGCATACCTGGTTGTGTTCTAAAAACCTGTGCGGACCAACTGGCTGGAGTTTTTACAGACATTTTCAACCTGTCACTTCTGACGTCTGAGGTTCCCACCTCCCTCAAAAGGGCATCAATAATACCGGTGCCCAAGAAGAGCAAGGTGACGTGCCTCAATGACTATCGAGAGGTTGATCATGGCGCAAATCAACTCCTACCTCGACAAAAACCTGGACCCACTGCAGTTCGCTTACAGCCACAACAGATCAACGGTGGACACGATCTCGCTGGCCCTCCACTCCGCTCTGGACCACTTGGACAACAAAAACTCATATGTCAGGCTGTTATTCATTGACTACAATTTAACACAATCATCCCCTCCAAGCTGGTTACCAAACTTGCAGAACTGGGTCTCTGCGCATCCCTCTGCAACTGGATCCTCAACTTCCTCATTCACAGACCACAGTCTGTTCGCATTGGTGGAAATCTGTCAGACTCGATAACAATCAGCACGGGAGCACCTCAAGGCTGCGTGCTCAGCCCCCTGCTGTACTCACTCTATCCTCATGACTGCATAGCCGGTCATAGTGCGAACTCCATCATCAGGTTCGCTGACGACACCACTGTTGTGGGACGTATCACTGATGGGGATGAGTCGGAATACAGAAGTGAGATCGAGCGACTGTCCATATGGTGCCAGCACAATAACTTGGCCCTCAACACCAGCAAAACCAAGGAACTGATTGTGGACTTTGGAAGGAGTAGGATGGGGACCCACAGTCCTGTTTATATCAATGGGTCGATGGTTGAAAGAGTCTAGAGCTTCATATTCCTGGGCGTGCACATCTGTGAAGATCTTTCCTGGTCCGAGAACACAGATGCAATTATTAAGAAAGTTCATCAGCGCCTCTACTTCCTGAGAAGATTACAGAGAGTCGGTCTGTCAAGGAGGACTCTGTCTAACTTCTACAGGTGCACAGTAGAGAGCTTGCTGACCGGTTGCATCGTGGCTTGTTTTGGCAACTTGAGTGTCCTGGAGAGGAAAAGACTACAAAAAGTAATAAACACTGCCCAGTCCATCATCGGCTCTGACCTTCCTTCCATCGAGGGGATCTACCACAGTCGCTGCCTCAAAAAGGCTGGCAGCATCATCAAGGACCCACACCACCCTGGCCACACACTCATCTCCCTGCTACCTTCGGGTAGAAAGTACAGGAGCCTGAGAACTGCAACGACCCGGTTCAGGAATAGCTACTTCCCCACAGCCATCAGGTTATTAAACGTGGCTCGGACAAAACTCTGAACATTAATACCCCTCCATCTGTTATTTGCACTTTATTAATTTATTAATTAATGTGTGTATTTACGTATATAATTGTAGTCAATGCCTACTATGTTCTGTTGTGCTATGCAAAGAAAGAATTTCATTGTCCTGTCAGGGACACATGACAATAAACTCTTTTGACTTGACTAGTTTTGTGACCTGCTGACAAAGTTTGTATTGTGATAATATAAAACTTGTTATTTGACGTCTGTTAAGGGCCTGTCCCACTGTGGCGACCCAATTGGCGAGTTTAGAAGAGTTTGAAAAAGTGTCATGTGGAAGACCTCCTTCGACGTCCTTCGACTATGTTGAATACTAATACTTAGTCGACTAGCTTCGACTAACTTCTGGAAAATTGGACACCGAATAGTGTAGAGTGAAGACGACCTCCTTCAACCTCGTTCGACTATATTGAAAACTATGTAAGACTACGTTCAACTACCTTCAATTACCTTCGACTACCCTCGATTACCTATGAATAACATGCCGATCTACTACGACCTACTTCGACTAAACCTACGAGTAAAATAAATATCAATTTTTTTCCATGGCGACCTTTTGTTTCTCACAGGCATTTTTCAGCATGTTTAAAAAAATGCCGCGACCTAGCTGAGGCCTTGATTACGCGGGGACTACTCTTGAGCATGAAGGAGAGTTACAAAGACCTCCTAGGACCTCGTGTCGACCATGCTGAGAGTATGTCGAGGGCAAACTCTTCTAAACTCAGCAATTAGGTCACCGCAGTGGGACAGGCCTTTTAGATTGAGGATGGTGCAACACAGTGGTGCAAGTGGAGAGCCACAAGTTCACAGCACCAGAGACCCTCACAGTAGCAGAGATCCTCACAGCACCAGATACCCAGATTCAATCCTGACTCCAATCAGTGCAGAGTTTGCACCTTCTCCCTATGACAGCGTAGATTTCCTTCTGATACCCGCATTTTCTCCCGCATCCGAAAGGCTTGCGGGTTGGTAAGTTAATTGACCACTGTAATTTATTCCTTCTGCTGGTGAATGGCATAATCTATGGGGGCTGTGGATGTGAATGTGTGGAGAAAAAGAAATGCAATACAAAGTATGATTAGAGTAAAGGGTCATTGATGGTCATCTTGGATTCAGTGGATTAAAGAGCCTATGACCTTATCCTCAGTGAAATTACGAGGAATTACCAAGTATTGTTTTTATGCCCTAGGCTAAAGTCTTCCTCAATTACTTAATATCATACTTCTAAGAGATATCCCTTTCCTCTCATAATAAACCAACAGCTGTGAGATACTTCAACTGAATTGTTGCGTGGTTCTTGGCCACATCATATAGCACAGAACTAGAGTATCCTGTTGTGGGTGACTATTCATTCAGAACACTCCCTAAATAAAACAGCCACTTTTTTATTTAACCGACAAAATGCTTAAGCACCGGGCATCGTTGCTTAATTTCCTTTGATGTTGCACTAATGAAAAGCTTGTAGCTTTCCTCCTGTGTGTAGTTAATAAGATTGGACTCTTCCAGTTTTAAATAACAGCAGCTGTAGTAGTTATGTTGATGCAGTAGATGGTGCTGTTTCCTACGTTTTAGTGCACGATTTGAAAATCACGTTCTCAATGCAGTCATACCATTCTATCTCCTCCAAATCAGCACAATACAAAGCATGAAATAATTAGCTTGGAGTTACAGCTTGGCATGCTTATAAATATATATGTATTATAAATGTGCTTTACCAATCAACATTCGTTTTCCATGTTGTTTTGTTGTACACAATCTGCACAATAAACAAAACCTGTGTAAACGGATATTAATATGTCTTAATATGTCTAATAAGACATATTAGAAAAAATATCCTAATATGTCTTATGCTAATATGGCTCAAGTGATCTGCAGCAATTCTTCGGTTTGATGCTGAGCTATTTCTGTATTGCCAAAGATAGTATTCTTCAGGTGACAAAGTAATCCAACATTCACCTAATGTCCTGGCCAACATTTATCCCTTGACCAATTAACACTAAAAAGCAAGCTGTGACACAGTCGAAGCCAGAGGTTAAGTGAGTTTTATTTAATTGGTTATTCATCTTTAGGCTGCTACGGGGAGATAGGTATGCACACAATGGCCACTACAATTACCTTCTCAGGAAATGACTATATTTCCAAGCAATTTGTTGTATCTGGTGCAGTTTGAAAGGAGTAATGGGCAGAAATATTTGGCAAGTTAGGCAGCATCTGGGCAGAGAGTAACTGTTCTAATGTTTCAGGCAGATAACTTTGAATGTGACTTAATTGAAAATGATAGCTTAATTGCTGCCTGATCTGTTGAGTATTTGTAATGTATTCCACAAATTTTATTTCAGATAGTTTCTATATACCAATTGTGATTATGCCTCAAATGAGCCAAACGTCATGGAATTTTCTGGAGAAACAGGGAACTGCAGTATTGGTTTACAAAAAAAGACACAAATGCTGGAGTATCTTAAAAGGTCAGGCAGCATCTCTGGAGCACATTGGTAGGTGGCATTTTGGGTCTGATTAGAAGATTGTGACAATTGAAGGGACCCGACATGAATTGCTGCCTGACCCTTTGAAATACTCCAGCACTTTATTTTTCATGGGAATTCTCATGCAATCCCCATTAATTTATGGAAGATAAATAAAAATAATAGAAATGCCTATACCATTCGGAGGATTCTCTCCGCTGTTCTGTTAAGTTGTGTTAGGTCAGCAGAAAAATACTCGCAGAAATTTACCCTTATGTTTCTTATTGCCCACAGGGTTTAGGGTAGACATCTGGAAGAATTCTGATGAAGGATTATTAACCCAAAATGTTAGTTATATTAATCCCTCTGTAGGTGCTGCCTGGCCTGCTGAGTACATCATTCATTTTCTGCTTTAGTTTGAAATAAAAATACATTTGTCTGCATTTGATTTGGACCTTGGGTAATTTGCATGTACTAATTTGAAATACTGAAAAATGTTGATCGCTTGTTCACCATTGTTGGTTAGTCTACAGGTTAGTGTAGAATGTCCATAAAGGACAAGTTACCATGGCAATTTGGCCCAGGTTTAGCCTTGTGTGGAAGTTATAAAATAATTAATATTCTGTAAGCATATGCTGTTACACTGCAGTACCTTATAAAATCTAGCTTCAAAATGCTTTCATTTACAGTAACCTTGCTCCTGACTTGTTTTTTTGTGTGACAGCCACAAACCATTGCTTCCTTGGAGAGGTCCACGGGTGAGATTCTCTCAAGTTTCTACTTACACTGCTATTGATTTGACCTTTAGAAGTCATGAAGGTGCAACACAGGATCTCACACTCGTGAGCTGTCTTCCTCCCCTGTGGAGAAGGTTCCTGGCCTTTGTCTTGCACCTCACCCTCACAGCAGATCCAGGCAATTGATGACTTAGGAGCCACAATCCTTTAACCCTGTTGGGGCAGTGTGTCACCTGAATGAGGTTATCTCCAACTACTTCATCCACAATGAATTAATCTTCTGTTAAAATTCATTTCATTTACACTTCCTGTGCATCTTTTCCGTCCTCTGTGCTACCACCTGAATGGAAGGAACCTCGGGATGCCTATCGGAACTGTTGCCACATAGTCCCAGCAACCAGGCAATCCTGTCCACTGGTCCTGTCCAAGAGAGTTTGTGCATTCTTGCTGTGGGTTCCCTCCCACATCCCAAAGATATGTAGGTTGGTAGATTAATTAACCACCAGCGCATAGATATGTTGTTAAATCTGTGGAGAGTTCATGTGAATGTGGGGAGAATCTGTTAAAGAAATTAGTGGAAATGATGGGATTGTTCTGGCATTGATTCAATGGACCAAAATGGCCACCTCCCATATTGTCAGAAAATATCAGGATAAATGTCTTTGAGACCAATCTTACTTGTTTGTATAAAGCTCAAGGAATCATGCCGGATTTCTCAGTTGCTGGAGTGTTGTCAGCCTTTTGCAGCTCTATTGGTGAGACAACTCGCAAGGTGAAGTTCTTAAAGCCAGATAAGCTTTATCTCAGTTTCATGAAATGCATTGAACAAGGCAGATATTTTCTCCAAGAAACTCATTGCAATCCTACCACTCAGAGGGACAGGGCAGCTGTTGAAAAGAAACTCCCATCTCCCATAAAGCCACAAACTATTCTGACTTGCTTCCCTTTCATTGGCACCAGTAATAAATCCTGGTATCATGAATTACATTCATTCATTGTTCAAAAATGCGCCATCTTACCACCACCTTCTCAATTATGAAATAAGCAACACGTCCTGATATTGTTAGCAATGCCCATGCTCCATAAATGAGTAAACACAGCATACAATCTCTGAGACTCTCAAGAGATGCTATTAGGTATTCTTTTAACAAGAGAGTAAATCTAACTGGTGGATTTCAAATCATTAATGGAATGTTTGCTGATGATGAGCTCAGTTAGAGAATCGGTGATAAAATATATTCCACTGATCTCTGATCCACTCTTTCTTTATGTATGACTCCCTGCTGGGAGAGTGAGATTGATGAATTCTCTTTGCATGCTCCGAGATAGATTCCTTTAATTTTCAGCCATAAAACTTTTAAGTCTTGCACTTGCAGTGACATTCGATAAGACTGGTGATAGGAAAGCAATATATAAATAGATAAGACAAATAGAAATAAATATAATGTGCAACATTTACCTGTCACTTTAGACAGCAACCACTAGGACTTGTTGGAACAGTTGATTAATTGCTCCAGGACTTTTTCTACCTACCCCAATCTGCCCTGGAGCAATTAATCAACTGGAGTCAACACTTAATTCTGTGGCCCAGATACCTGTGTAGTAAAATCATGGTTAACCTACACAAAGTTATTCTAGCCCACACCTTGCCTACAATGAATGGACATGAGGAAATGATCGAACTTTTGAGGAGACGTGAAGGGTGATGATTTTGGTTCCTTGGTTAGAGGCCTGAAGTCTGATAAGGAAGCAACTGAAAATGAAAACTGAAAAAATGGAAATGGTTGAGAGCTTCAAGTTCCTAGGCATCAATATTAGCAATGATCTGTAGTGAACCAACCACATTGATGCGACCGCTAGTAGAGCGTACAGCACCAAAGACCTGGGTTCGATCCTGGCTACGGGTGCTTGTCTGTACGGGTTGGTACGTTCACCCTGTGAACGGCAAGCATTTTCTCTGGGATCTCTGGTTTTCTCCCACATTCCAAAGGCACACAGATTTGTAGGTTAATATGCTTGGTATAATTGTAAATTGTCCTTAGTGTGTGTACGATAGTGCAAGTGTGTAGGGATTGCTGGTCGGCGCAGACTCAGTGGGCCGAAGGGGCCTGTTTCTGCACTGTGTCTCTAAACTAAATTAAACTTCACACTACCTCTGCAAGGCCACCAGCATAATCAAGGATGATACTCACTGCAGCCTCTTCTCAGACCAATACTGGAGACGAATCCTCAGGATGGGTGATCAAAACATCTGATCTAATGGACGTCCGAACCTGCGGCCTGATCTGCTTGTGGATGATCAAGGAATCAATGCCGCAAAGGGTAAACTTTGATTGTGCCCATTGCTTTTTATAGAAACAACATCCTCAACACCCATCATTGTTACCAAACATTAATTCCATTCTCCTCTGAGCCACCAAATCATATAATATTGATTAACAAGCCCCCTTTCAACATGACTGCGGTTTCTAAAATCATATTCCCTGATATTAAAAGGCAGCAAGTCAAAATGCTGCTGATACTTTCTGACATCACGTCACGAAGTGCATAGTCATCTGTTTAAAAATCCTTCTGGCTGACTTCCTGCATTCATCGTAAAAAACAAATCATCCATATCTCTACAGCTAGTAATATAGTCTACATCATCCAACTACCCCATTAATTTTGTCCTTGCTACCAGCGTTGGACTGAGATCCTCCATTTCAGGGTTTTAGTAGATAAAAATAAAATCAGTTTGTTTATCAATGAGGAGAGAATTAAAAATTAAAAATGTTGATACTCAGAGGGACCTGGTTGTTTTGTTCATTAATCAGGAAGGTAAATGAGCTGGGAATATGGATTAAATATTGTCCATAGGTTTCTCTCTCTCCCTAAAGAAGGATATACTTATGGTCAATGTGTTGTACAGAAGGTCCACCAGATTGATTCCATGGATAAAGGTGGGAGATGGGCATGTTAGAAACATAGAAACATAGGTGCAGGAGTAGGCCATTCGGCACTTTGAGCCAGCACCGCCATTCAATATGATCATGGCCGATCATCATTCCTGCTTTTTCCCCATATCCCTTGACTCCTTTAGCCCTAGGAGCTAAATCTAACTCCCTCTAGAAAACATCCAATGAATTGGCCTCCACTGCCTTCTGTAGCAGAGAAGTCCACATATTCACATGTTAGTTGTCCTAAGAGGAGAAATAAAGCTGATTGATCCTACACTATCCACAGTTTATAAGAATGAGGTGGTTGAAACGGTAGATATTAAATGCAGAAATTATGTTTCCTCTGGTTTGGGAGTTTCTAGAATCAGAGATCACAGTCTTTTCAGGGAGAGATTAGAAGACATTCTTTATCCAGAGAGACTTTGGAATTCGTTCCTGAAGAGGGTTGTAGAGACCTATGTGCTGAGACATTTCAGGACAGAAATTAATAAATGGTTTAGAAATGTTTTAGAAAAAAGAAGGAAGTACCAAGATGAAAGACCATCCATGAATCTATTGAATTGTGGAGCAAGCATGAGGCATTGAATGCATTCAATATGTCCTGTAGAAAGAAAAAGCTGGAGTAACTCAATGGGTCAGACAGCATTTTTGCCCTGACTTTTCTTTGATTCTCCATCTGAAGATGCTGTCTGACCCGCTGAGTTACTCCAGCTTTCTGTGTCTATCTTCGGTTTAAACCAGCATCTGGTTTATAGACACAAAACATCCTTCCTATCTATATTATTAAAAGTCTGATCTTGACCGCTTTTGGCTCGCTGTGCTGTAGTTTCCAAGAGAACGCCGCCACCTATGGTCGTCATTTTTGGCCAGCTCGCTCAGAGCCCCCCTCCACCTTACTGGACCAGAGGATTTTTCCCATCAATGAAAAATCAGAGAGATATTAATGTTTAAAAAACATTCCCCATTCCCTCTGCTGCCCATGCTGGAGGGAGGGGGAAGGGCTATAAAACCAGGAAGTGGTGTGCCTCACTCAGTCTCTGCAAGATGAAGCAAGCCAGAGGGTCACGTCTCTCTGAAAAGCACTGAACACATGTCTACTCAACTGTGAGTGCCCTTAATGTGGTTTGAATATGAAAACATGGTTGGTTTGAAGTAAAAAGGCACTGCCTGCAAATGTTTGTTTGGGGGGTTTGGGTTGAAGTTAAAAGGCACTACTGCAAATGGTGGCTTGGGTGCTTTGGGCTGAAGTTAAAAGGCACTATTTACTGCAAATTGAGGTTTGGCTGCTTTGGGTTGAAGTAAAAAGGCACTACTTGAGGGGGGATCTCATAGAGACTTACAAAATTCTTAAGAGGTTGGACAGGCTAGATGCAAGAAGATTGTTCCCGATGTTGGGGATGTCCAGGACAAGGGGTCACAGTTTAAGGATAAGGGGGAAGTATTTTAGGACCGAGATGAGAAAATCATTTTTCACACAGAGTGTGGTGAATCTGTGGAATTCTCTGTCACAGAAGGTAGTTGAGGCTAGTTTGTTGGCTATATTTAAGAGGGAGTTAGATGTGGCCCTTATGGCTAAAGGGATAAGGGGGTATGGAGAGAAGGCAGGTACAGGATACTGAGTTGGATGATCAGCCATGATCATATTGAATGGCGGTGCAGGATCGAAGGGCTGAATGGCCTACTCCTGCACCTATTTTCTATGTTTCTATGTTTCTACTTACTGCAAATGGTGGTTTGGCTGCTTTGGGTTGAGATTAAACGGCACTAGTTACTGCAAATGGTGGTTTGGCTGCTTTGGGTTGAAGTTAAAAGGCATTACTTACTGCAAATTGTGGTTTGGCAGCATTGGCTTGATGTTAAAAGGCACTACTTACTGCAAATGGTGGCTTGGCTGCTTTGGGTAACTTCCTGTTTGCACTGTATATTGATTTTAGATAAAACGCTACCACTTGCGGCTGTGATTTTTGGCCATCTTACTCGGTCCCCCTCTGCTCAGCTGGTGCAGAGGATTCTTCCCATCAATGAAAAATAAGTGTTATTAGTGTTTAAAAAATGTTTGAGAATCTCTCTCCTTTCAATCACGCCATGAAGGCCACACCTTTTCTGGTGGGAGGGGTTATAAAACCCAGCCGTGTGGGTGTGGCTCAGTCTGTGCATGATGGGGGAGGGAGATTCACGACTCTGTCTGAGCTGTGAATCAACTGAACACACTGAATGTCTACTGAACTGTGAGTTTGGTGTTTTGTGTGGTTTTATGGAGGTTTTATGGTGGTTTCACCCTGCTTGAAATGCTATGAAACTGCATTTGAATGTGGTGGCCTTGCACCCTGCATGAAATAGTATGAAACTGCATTTGAATGTGGTGGCGTTGCACCCTGCTTGAAATGGTATGAAGTTGCATTTGAATTTGGTGGCCTTGCACCCTGCTTAAAATGGTACGAAACTGCACTTGTATTTAATGGCCTTGCATGCTGCTTGAAGTGGAATGAAACTGCACTTGAATATGACGGCCATGCACCCTGCTTGAAGTGGTATGAAACTGCACTGAATTTGGTGGCCTTGGATCCAGCTTGAAGTTGTATGAAACTGCACTTGAATTTGGTGGCCTTGCACCCTGCTCAAAGTGGTAAGAATCTGCACTTGAATTTGGTGGCCTTGCACCCTGCTTAAAATGGTAGGAAAATGGATTTGAATTTGGTAGCCTTGCACCCTGCTTGAAATGGAATTTCAAGGAATAGCCATGAGTCAACTGCCAGCCCTCCAGCTGTGAGTGAGCTGTCGGCACATCAGGCTTGCGGGACTGAGCTGCCACTCCAAGAACCCATACCAGCGCTCCAGAAAGCCCCCCCACTGGCCACCAATATTGGAATTGGTGGAGAGGTTGAATATTGCGTTGGGGGACCAGCCCTCCCGTGTGAACATGGGACCCAATGGATCCCACTTAGTCTAGTACATTATATATCCCTTCCTGTATTAAGCACTTCACAGGTTAAGTTCCTTCATCTTTCAAATGCCATTTCCTGCACTGTAACTGTCCCCACCTGCTTGTGCAAACCTTTCACCACTCACAATCTCAGTTTAATTTAACCCCAGGAATTTGGTTCCCTGCTTCGAGCACCATCATCTCTACTCCCCAGTCTTTTCACAATTAGCAGTTTAGACCAAGCCAATCTCCTCCAATTCCTAATGTTGCTTGTGTCAGTGAATCATCTGCCACTTCTTTCCAACATTTATTCTAAAAGGTGTTCAATGCACAAACAGTCTAACAGTTGTATGGTCAGCATACACACAATAAAGTTGAAAGTATCTGTGAAAACAGATAATGGATAATGCTAATTGCTACATAAAACGTGAATTACATTTTAGACAAGCAATTCATTGGTAAGTTTGTGAAACCAGGTCAATGTAATTTTAGTCCATACGATATCGATGTTTTGAAGGTTAAAAGCATTATGTTTCTATTCATAATTTTTGCATTTGTACCCTCATTATGATATCTTTCAAACACTGCACACAATCATTGGAAGGTCACTGTAATTATTCCCAGGTCGAACCGATGTGATGCTCTTCATCAAAAGGATGGCTCTGTAATCTGAAACTCCAAATGCACTTTGTGCCTTTCCAATCCTTAATTTTTCCTTATTTTTAAAACTCAGTGATAAAATCACTAACTTCCTCATATTTTTGAAGACATTAACATACCTTTTTTAAAAGAATTTGCAAGTACACTCAGGTGTATATTTAAAGGCTATAAATTAATAATGGATCTAATTAAAATGCACTTTTCTATTTAAAAAGAAACCTCAAGTTCATTATTTTCTTGCAATATCCAGCATCTAATTTGGTAGGCAATTCACAATGCTAAAAAGGCTGCACCATGGGGTCAATCAAAGACATTTCTAATACATGCTGAAAAACTGCAATAATTAGCCAGCAATGTTTAAATCTTTTAATATGTATTAAACATAGGAAGGGTCATGTACCATTCAAGACAAGATTTTGAAAATATCAGGATCTAGGACATTTGCTCGGGAGGCTACTTTTATTGCAAACAGATACAAAGTCGAATGTTATAATCGTAATATTTTATAAAAACTTACACCGGGAGCCTGCTCTGCCATTCAAGAAGATCATTGCCGATTTGGCTGTAACATTAATTGTGCATTGTGTAGGAAGGAACTGCAGATGCTAGTTTAAACCGAAGATAGACACAAAATGCAGGAGTAACTCAGCGGGGTGGGCAGCATCTCTGGAGAGAAGGAATGGGTGATGTTTTGGGTCGAGACCCTTCTTCAGACTGAAATTCACGGGAAAGGGAAACGACAGATACAGATGATGATGTTGAAAGATATAGAACAAATGAATGAAAGATATGCAAAAAAGTAACAATGATACAGGGAACAGGTCATTGTTAGCTGTAGCTACAGTGCATTCAGAACGTATTCAGCCCCTTCACTTTTCCAAATTTTTTTTTTACGTTACAGCCTTACGTTACGTTACAGCCTCGCCTGCAGCGAGTTTGTTGTTTAGACTTTTTTGTTTTTTTTTAGCATGTCCAAAAGTATGTTTTAATGTTTCTCTGTATGTTTTGTGTCGGGGGTGGTGAGGGGAGGGGGGGTGGGGGGACCGTTTTTCAGGGACCTACCTTCACAGAGATGCGACTTTATTCTTAGTCGCTTCCTCGCCCCTCTCCTCGCGACCTTACAGCTGGTTTGGTGCTGCCTTTCCCGGAGTTGGGCCCAGAGCTTCAGTGGCGGTGCAGCGGGGACTTTAACATCACGGAGCGGGGCGTCCCCTTGCCGGGGTTCGCATGAGAAGCCTGAGAAGCCTACGTCTTGGAGCCTCAGTCTGTGGAGCTTCTGGCGGCAGGCATGGAGCGGACCTTCCATTGTGGAGTGGGCAATGCCTCACTGGGGGTCGCCGAAGAAGAACTCCAACCGCCAGCCTGCGGCCTACCACATCTTGAAGCCGCAGTCTCCGGTAAGGAGGTGGCAGATTTTGGGAGATACGGGCCATAGAGTGTGCTCGATCTGTCCTGATAATGGCGTTCTGATCATCCCGACCAGAGTGCTTGAACATCGGGCCGTCCATAGCGGCGACTACGAGGGCCAGGGTGAACAAGGGAGGAAGAGGAGGAGGAGGACTGTCTGAACTGTATTGCCTTCCACCACAGTGAAGAATGCTGTGGCACAGTGAATTATGTTGTGTATTATGTCCTTTTCTAATTGTAAGGCCGCATGGTAAATTCATTTCACTGCACACTTGAACCATTTGAACCTTTATTCTAAAATGGAGTAAATTCAATTTGTTATCATCAATCAACACACAATATCCCATAATAAAAAAGGGAAAACCGGTGTTTAGAAATTTTTGCAAAGTAATTAAAAAGAAATAACTGAAATATCACATTTACATAAGTATTCAGACCCTTTGCTATGACAATCAAAATTGAGCTTAGGTGCATCCTGTTTCCATTGATTATTCATGAGATTTTTCTACAACTTGATTGGAATCCACCAGTGGTAAATTAAATTGATTGTACATGACTTGGATAGGCACACACCTTTCTATATAAGGTCCCACAGTTGACAGTCCATGGCAGAGCAAAAACCAAGCCATGAAGACAAAGGAATTGTCCTTGGACCTCCGAAACAGGATTGTGTCGAGAGACAGATCTGGGGAAGGGTATAAAACAATTTCTGCAGCATTGCAAGTCCTCAAGAGCACAGTGGTCTCCGTCATTCTAAAATGGAAGAAATTTGGAACCACCAGGACTCTTCACAGAGCTGGCTGCCTGGCCAATCTGAGCAATCGGGGGTGAAGGTCTTTGGTCAGGGAGGTGACCAAGAACCCGATGGTCACTCTGACAGAGCTCCAGTTCCTCTGTGGAGATGGGAGAACCTTCCAGAAGGACAATTATATCTGCAGCACTCTACCAATCAGGCCTTTATGGTAGAGTGGCCAGACGGAAGTCACTCCTCAGTAAAAGGCACATGACAGCCTGCTTGAAGTTTGCCAAAAGGCACCTAAACAAAATTCTGTGGTCTGATGAAATCAAGATTTAACTCTTTTGCCTGACTGCCAAGCGTCACCTCTGGAGGAAACCAGGCACCGCTCATCACCTAACCAATACCATTCCTACAGTGAGGCGTGGTGGTGGC
Source organism: Okamejei kenojei (assembly GCA_035221665.1). Taxonomy (NCBI): domain Eukaryota; kingdom Metazoa; phylum Chordata; class Chondrichthyes; order Rajiformes; family Rajidae; genus Okamejei; species Okamejei kenojei. The sequence goes on from CM069143.1 coordinate 11,113,892, forward strand.
AGCATCATGCTGTGGGGATGTTTTTCAGCGGCAGGAACTGGGAGACTAGTGAGGATCGAGGGAAAGATGAACGGAGCAAAGTACAGAGAGATCCTTGATGAAAACCAGCTCCAGAGCATTCTGCATCTCAGACCGGGGCAGAGGTTCCAACAGGACAACAAACCTAAGCACACAGCCAAGACAATGCAGGAGTGGCTTAGTGACAAGTCTGTGAATGTCCTTGAGTGGCCCAGTCGGAGCCCGGATTTGAACCTGATCGAACATCTTTGGACGGACCTGAAAATAGCTGTGCATCGACGCTCCCAATCTAACCTGACAGAGCTTGAGAGAATCTGCAGAGAAGAATTGGAGAAATTACCCAAATACAGGTGTGCCAAGCTTGTTGCGTCATACCCAACAAGATTTGAGGTTGTAATTGCTGTCAAAGGTGCCTCAACAAAGTACTGAGTAAAGGGTCTGAATATTTATGTAAATGTGATATTTCAGCTATTTCTTTTTAATTACTTTGCAAAAATTTTGAAACACATTTTTTATTATGGGGTATTGTGTGTAGATTGATGATTTAAAAAAATGAATTTCATCAATTTTAGAATCAGGATGTAACGTAATAAAATGTGGAAAAAGTGAAGGGGTCTGAATACTTTCTGAATGCACTGTAGGTGTTCAGTGAAAACTGGTGTTTCGCTGAACACCTTTGCACAGTCCGCCTGAACCTACCTGATCTCCTGTTTGCTAAACACTTTAATTCCCCTTCCCACACTGACCTTTCTGTCCTAGGCCTCCCCCATTGTCAGAGTGAGGCTAAATGCAAATTGGAGGAACAGCATCTCATATTTCGCTTGGGCAGCTTACAACACAGTGGTATGAATGTTTGGTTTCTCTAACTTAAAGTAACCCCTGCATTCCCTCTCTCTCCATCCCTCCCCACCCGTCACACCAGGTTTCGTTCTCACATAGAGACACCTAGCAATGACCTGTTCCCTTTATCATTGTTATTTTTGCATATTTTTCATTCATTTGATCTATATCTCTATTATATTTCACATTTCCCTTTCCCATGACTTTCAGTCTGAAGAAGGCTCTCAACCTGAAACGTCACCCATTTGTTATCTCCATTAATTCTGAATTCTTGTCTACCCATGGCAACTCTCCACCCCCTTGTTTATTATGAATCTATCAACCTCTCACCTAAACAATTCAAAAAGTCTGCAATCACTTCCTTTAAGGAACAGAAAATCTGAAGGTGATGGTGACATGTGTTCATGGGTTGAGAAGCTTGAGGAAGACCAAAGATAAGCAACATTGCTGAAATGGAAACAAATGGATTTGGTGATGGGACAGATTTATAGTTTGAAACTCAGATCAGGATGCATAGGTTGTCAAACATCTAATAAAGAGTGATAGTGAAAAGGAAGGAAGACAGTGATGTGTTGAACGAGCAGGGTCTGAGGGAGGCATAAGCCAAAGGAAATAGTTTTGATCTTCAAAATCTTGAGATGATCGGATTTATTCAGGACTCTCAAATTAGCAGGGTAAATTGAATTATTTTTCACCTTTTTGTTTTATTTTATTTTAGCTTAAAATTTCAAAGCCAGTCATTAATTGAATGAATGAACTAAAATTAGATGCAGCATCCTTTTTGGTCCAGAATAGTACTCTGGAGAGATGATACTGTAATTGTTACTTCTTGTAGATTATTACCCATCACACCTCTAGTACCTATGACAAAAGAACAATTGTGTTATAAGAACAAACCTGGAGCTGAGATCTCCCAGGAATATTGGGGAAATTACAATGTTATGAGAAATCACATATTTTTATTTGCAGCATCTAGCTTCCACAAAAAAAAATCCACAGCATTTTGAGTAATCATCTGTCTAGAGGCTAATGTGGTTTGATGTGTAGCAGTTAATGCTTCAAATAATAATTTATTGTAATCACTTCACTCAGTTGAATATGACAATGGCTGTAAATTATTAGTGGTCCAGAATTTGGGAATAAAAGTTGCTGCTTTTTTCGGTGTTCATTAATGTTTCATAAACAGAACCAGACAGAAATGAAAACAGTAAAAGCTGAAATACTCAGTAGGTCAGAAACTGCACAATGGTGGCTTATACCCAGAAGGCCAGCACATACAAAGTAGAAAGAAAAGAAAGGATGGCAGGCAGAAATGGCAGTTCTCATATAAACAAGTTATCTAAAGCTGGAAAATTCGATATTGAGTCCTGGAGGCTGCAACATGCCCGTAGGGAAGATAAGGTTTTGCTTATTAAACTTGTGTGGGTCTTGTTGTAACAGTGCAGAAGGCAACAGATAGAGTGATCAGTGTGGGAGTGGGTGGTGGATTAAAGTGTCAGGCCACTAGGAGCAGCGACTGAGCCTGGGTGCTCTGTAAAGCAATTGCCCAGTATAGGGGAGACCATCTTATGCACACCGAATGTCGTTCACTAGGAGGAAGTGTACCGGAGGTTGCACAGTTGCACAAGCGAGGACTATTTGGGTCCCTGGATGGTGGGAAGGGAAGTAGTGAAAGGAAAGCAAATTATTGCACCAATGTAAAAGCTTGTCTGGAGTGACATTGTTCCCCCTCATGAGAGCACTGAACCCCATCCCATTACAGTGTCTTGGACGACATGCTCACTTATGCCCCACGGCCTGTGTCCTTGGAGTACTCCCTCAGTTTGCCTACGTACCACGCTGAAGCACAAACATCCAGAGAAAGGGCTTCTTGTATAACATCAAGGATTCAAAGAGAATTATCTCCCATCAGCCAGACAGGAACACTGCAAAATAACATGAGAACTTCAAACTTTCAGTGCCTGATGTCTCCATTTTTTTTTTTTTTTGCTCCACTGCAAACTTTCCTCTTGGAATGCTGACTGAAGAAATCCTCCTCCAAATGCTGTCTGACCCACTGAATTCCTCCAGCAGTTGGTTTCAGAGCTCACCTACAAGCTTGGGAAACCCCACAGCACAGGCTGTGTATTTTTATTGATCATACTTAAAATTTTACAAAACATGACACAAAGTGCTGTAGCAACTCAATGGGTCAGGAAGCATCCCTGGAAAAAATGTTCTTTGGTTTTACTGATGTTGAGAACAAAGTTATTGGGGTCAAGAAAAGAACGTTCACGTTGCAGCCTTTTTCCACCAATATTTCCAGCACCAAGCATAAGCTCAAGAAATGCAATACAGACACCATTGGGCAGATGCTGAGAAGTGTAGTCAGCTCTGGCTGAACAACTTCTAATCTTGTATGTGGACTCGATAAGAAGAACAACAAAGTTATTGTTTTGCACCATTTGGTCAGTCGACCGACCTATACTCTGATTCATCACCATCTGTAATTTGTTCAACAACGGTGGTGTCATTGGCGATCTTGAAGGTGTTGGAAGTGTGTCTGGCTACACAGTAATGAGTTTAGAGTGAGTACAGCAGGGGCCTGAGCACACGACCTTGAGGTGCTCCTGTGCTGATGGTTATCGAGGAGGGAGTGTGGCTGCTAATTCATACAGATTGGGGTCTGTTGATGAGTAAGTCGAGGATCCAGTTGCAGACAGCACAGAGACCCAGTTCCATCAGCTTGGTACCCATATTGGAGGGGATGATGTTGAATGCTGAGCTGCAGTTTATGAACAGCAACCTAACGTATATGTTTTTATTGGCAAATCCAATGACTCTTACAAATTTATATAGATGTACCATAAAGCATACTGTTGAGTTGCGTCACAACTTGGCTTGGGAATCGTTCTGCCCAAGATCGCAAAACATTGCAGTTTGTTGTAGATATAGCTCAGTCCATCACACTGACCAGATTTACGACCATTTACTCCATCTATACTTCATGCTGACTCAGAAAAGCAGGCAACATAATCAAAGATGAGCCACTCTGGTCATTCATTGTATCCCTGGTCCTATCCGGCAGAAAGTACAGAAACTTGAGAGTGTCCATCACCAGACTCAGGACCAGCTTCTTTCCTTCTGTTATCAGGCTTCTAACAGTTCTTCCATAAGTTAAGGTACTGTCTGATTCACTCTACCCCACTGTGCACATTGTATTTTGTCTATGAAACTGATACACTACTATGCTGCGAACTATATTATGCAGTTTGTACAGTATATGCCTCTTTGCTCTATCTATTGTACTTGAGTTTGACTTTATTGTATTTATGTATAATATATCTGATCTGATCTGTTTGGATAGCATGCAGAACTGAACAAATTTGTACTCACCATTTAATGCTCTCAGACACTAGATTTTACTTCGGAGTCATGTGAGTGACTATGTGAAGAAGACCGTCCCCACCCATGTGCGTCATTAAGTCTGATGCGTTGCGCACCGACTGACTGGCAGGCGCGCGGCTCCTGCCAGCAGTAAGTTTTAAACCTAGAAGGTGAGTTTTAACTTATTTCTAGGGATGTTTTTTGTTTTGCAGGACAGAGTTTGCCTGCTGGATTCGGGGCGAAGATGGACGGGCCGCGGGAAACCGGTTATGGACCGTGGGGAAATGTGGGTAGCCAGCGGCCGTCGGGTTTACTCCCAAGACGCTGACAAGGAGGTCAGTGACACCCAGGAGGGGAATGCGAGTGAGGGTTTTTCTCCCCGAATGGGCTCCCAGACCACAATGGTCCCCCCAGCGAAAGGGGTTAGCCAGTCTTACTACCCCAGTCTCTGTCAATGGGGTCTGCAGTTCCCACACCGCAATGGTTCCCCAGGGAAAGGGGTTAGACTGGCAGTTAGCTGGTCTTGCAATCCCAGTCATTCACAATAGGGTCTGCAGCTCCCACACTGCAATGGTTCCCCAGGGAAAGGGGTTAGATTGGCAGTTAGCTGGTCTTGCAATCCCAGTCATTCACTATGGGGTCTGCAGCTCCTACACCGTTATGGTCCACAGAAATAGTGGTTAGACTGGCAGCAAGCCGGTCTCGCTACCCCAGTCTCGGACAATGGGGTCAGCAGCCCCAGACCTCTTATGTCTTCCTAGAGAAAGTGGTCAGACTGGCAGTAAGCTGGTCTCGCAACTCCAGTCGCGGTCAATGGTGTCAGCAGCTCCCAGACCGCTTAGGTCTTCCCAGAAAAAGCTGTTAGGCTGGCAGTAAGCCGGTCTCGCTACCCCAGTCTCTGTCAATGGGGTCAGCAGCTCCCAGACCGCTTAGAGCTTCCCAGATAGGGGTTAGACTGGCAGTAAGCAGGTCTCACTACCCCAGTCGCTGACAATGGGGCCAGCAGCTCCCAGATCGCTAAGGTCTCCCCAAATAAGGGGAAAATGGGCAGTAAGCTGGTCTCGAGACACTCACTATGGGGTCAGCAACTCACAGACCGCTGTGGTTCCCCCAGGAAAGGGGTTAAACCACGAGGAAGTCGGTCAGGCCTTGGGACTCGGTCGAGTCGGGCCTGGAGGTTCCCCCCCTCCTTCTATGGGTAGCGTCTGTGAATGTCTAAAACCCACCTGGAGCACCTGATGGCGAGGTTGCTCGAGAGAGATATGCTCCAGAAGAGAGCTATCTGAGCCCAGGTATTATGAAAAACCCATTGGCAGCGGCACCTGTATCAGGGCTGCACAATGTCACCCTCTCTGAGGAGGGGAGCATCATGGGTCAGTTTTTGCTCTGGCCCAGAGTCATTTCCTGATATCGGTCCGAAGGGCCAATTCAGCGCAGGTATCCTCAGGGACCTGCGGCAGCACCTGTCTCAGGGCTTTCTACGAGTCTCCCTCTCGGTGGAGGGGAGTGCGAGGACATACTCGCAAGGGAAGAGGCAGAAAACCCAGAAGGGGCCAGATTCCCTCACGTTACAAGTGCCGGCAGTGAACAGAGCTATCAAATGTAACCATCGTATCAGCGATGACACCCCCACGCCTCAACGCAGTCAGCAGTTCACTGAAGTTGATGGGCGCTTGAAAGCTGGGGCCAAGCTGGTCTCAGGACTATGGAAATCAAGGATGGGAATAGAACGCACATCAAGGGCCTTTCAGCTTACCATAAGACCACTGGTAACCATGGAGGTAGGTGGGTCTGGTTCTTTCAAAACATGTGGTAAGTGGACCATTTACAAGTTGGTAATATTTACACTTGTTTTGTACAAAGAAAATGATAACATGTGATGGGTAATTATTACACAGTATACAAGGGTACCATGGCTTGGAATTGGGCCAGAGTTGTCTTTCGAGGCAGGCTCAGGATTACAGCCAGCATTGCCTTCCGCGACAAGCTCGGTGATATGGCCAGAGTTGTCTTTCGAGGCAGGCTCGGAATTACGGCCGGAGCAGTTTTAAGGGAGGCCAGTAGTATGGCCAGGGCTGCATTCAAGGCAGGCATGGAATGATGGCAGGCGTGGCCTGTTCCTTGTGAAAGATGGAGGATGTCGGTTCATATTTAATTTACTCCCATGTGCAACATAGCTTTTCAGTATATGGAATTTCTCTACTGTCTAACTACTAATTTCCTTAGGATCTTTATGGCATGCATCGATCTCAAAGATGCATACTATTAAGGTTCCATTCACCAGAGACATTTGAAATTGATCTGGAGGATATTTCTTACGCTGTGTTTTGCTTAAATCAACTGTTTTCAGCCATCCAGTCAAATTTAAGTTGATACCAACTGGAAGTTCTTGTTTATTGGATTTACTTTTAACTATTAATTTACCTGCGGTTCCACCCTGGGGCAACAGATTGGAATCAATTGAAGCCTGTAACAACCTTGTTATCAAGCGGTCTTCTATTTATCAAGTGTAATTGGCTATATAGCAGCTGTATTTCAGGTGTGCAATTGGGCGTTGCATTACCAGAACTTTCAACGTGCAAGTAGTAACCTCTCAAGTGCCATATAGGTCATTGTTAATAGACCTATGCTATTATCTACCAAAGTCACAATGGTGGTCAAACTATATTCAGCATTGCTCCAATAGTTTTGTCACATAATCTTCAGTTATATTACTTACAGATGCTAGAGCTCAAAGATGGAAAATCACGAATGCCATCTCTAGTAACGAAGGCGGATGGGATTTGCATGAATCACCAATTCTTCAGTTATTGGTATCAACTACCTATAGACACTAGGTGCATACAATGGGTTAAAGGGTTATTGTGCGAATATGCAAAACCTGCATGCTCAGTTCCGAGTTGATACACTGTGGTGGTGGCATATGTTAGTCACATGGATGCAATAAAGTCAAATATCCTGTCATAATTTACCCAGCCTTTTTTGGCGCTGGTGTATCATCATACAAAGTCAATGACAACACAGTATGGATGTTGGATCACAAAGCATTTTAGGATTTATGGCTCGATGGCACCCAATAGCAATATGTTTGCATGCAGGCTTATTCTCGTTACACAGGGGAGGAATATTCTTTTATGTGGTTTCTCCATTTTGCCTCATCAGTCAGGGATTGCAATAATTCAGCAAGATCCCGCATTCAGGGTTCTCGTACTGTCTGACTGGCCCACATGGTTTCCCGCATATGTTGGGAATAATAATAGAACCTAATATGGGGTTCTAAACATAAAACTTTGCTGGTTCAGCCTGAGATTCAGGGAACCAGCCTCTATATGATTAATCAATTAATTGCTTTACAGAATCTGAGAAGACCGATCCTGCGGCTCGGGCTGTCAGACTGATCCATGTATGTCTCACTGCAGAGTGCAGGGATAGCGCCAAAAAAGCAGTACTTTGCCTCTTCAGGAGATGGAAAGTGTTTTCTGTTAAATATTAATAGAATATTGACTGGCCTTGAGGGGGATACGACATATATTGCCTGAAGTAGATTCATATTGCCCGAGTCGAAGACGAGGGCAATATGGATCTAGTGAGGGCAATATATGTCGTATCTCCCGAAAGAGGACAGTCAATATTGTTATTATTACCCATATCAGACATCTAGAGGAAAATCTGAACATCTCAGCTCGGCGGACTTCCACGTAAAATTTAACCAAAATGGACGCGGCAGTCTTCCTGTCTGCCGTTTGAATATTCTAAATTTCCCACGCAGCGTCACGTTGCCAAGTTCCCGGATGTGAGACCAGGGGAATATAAGACTATATTCCCCGCTGTTTTAACAGGTAAAATCCATAGGCGTTCGCAAGAAAGGGGAATACAAGAAAATATTCCCCTGTTACCCCTGCTGGCAGTAAAAACGAAGGGAATACAATTTTGTAAAAGCATACCTCAGATGTGTGATATGGGTAATAATATGTTATATATTATACAGCACGGACAATGACGTCTTAGAGTTCATTTTCTATGGGTCTTTGACAATAAATTAAGTTATAGTCCCATTAACTGTACCCAACGTGCTTCTCATCATAGTTGCTGCAGCAAGTGTGACCCGCTCTCTCGGGTTTCACCCTCTGGTGTCCAGTATTTAGGATATTATTAACACATGTTCTTCCAGACCTAGGTACACGGAAGTATGGGATATTGATATCGTGGTAACATTTATTCACCCTGGGCCTCCAGCTATATCTCTATCTTTGGTTTGGCTCTCAAATGTAGTTTATTCCCTGGCGCTGCCCTCAGCGCACGGGTCCAGTCATTACATAAATTGCGAATGGACAGGATCGTTACACCTGCAATATCATAATTCACGTTTACATACCCCATGCACCTTCGGTTACATTTGGTCACACATTTATATCATTGTATCAATGTCATCTAGAGCCATAGAGGCTCTGATACTCGTTCAGACCATCTTGGGTTGTTATGCGAGGTTTTGGCTTATACAGGAGTAGATACTGATTTCTAATCTCACTCCACCATGGGCTGCTACAACACCAGCAGCAAGGGTTATGTGCGGTCCTCTGGACCACATCTTGTCAACTGCAGGATGGTCTAACGAACTAGGTATCCAACATTTTATTTTAACCCATTGCCAGACCAGGGGTATTTGCCAACTCTATTTAGAATCTATTTTATAGTTCCCCTCGGATGAGAGGGGTTACTGTTATTATTGTTTGTTCATTCATCAGCATGTTTTTAAATCTATGTCATGTATGTATGCATTATGAATGTTTCCCTTATCTATGGTCAACTTATGCAGTCGTGCTTGTGTTGACTCGTTTTTCCACGGCATGAAATCACAGAGCTTCAAAATCTTCACGTAGTCACTCACGTGACTCCAAAGTAAAATAGTAAGATTAAACGAGAACTTACCAGTTTGGAGTTTGATCGTTATTTTATGAGGAGTTACGATGAGCGACTACGTGCCCTCCGCTCCCGACCCTCATAAAATAACGATCTTTCTGTTAGTTCTAGTCAACTCTAATCTTACTATTTTAGTTCAACAACTCTTTTTCTCTGATTTCACACCGTTCGGGCTGAAGATTGACGTGCATGCATGGGGACGGCCTTCTTCACGTAATCGCTCATCGTAACTCCTGATAAAATAACGATCAAACTGGTAAGTTCTTGTTTAATCTTACTATTATGGAACAGGTCACACCAGACAGGTCAAGCCATGGAGGAAGGTTAGATACTGTATCAAAATAAAAGCTGCATTCTTTTTGGACAACATGGGATTGACAGAATATTCCATCTCACTTCTAATGTAATTGTTGCTGAATCAGTAATTTGTGTTCCTGAAATACTCAAATTAAGCCACAGATTGTTCTGTTCGAGTACAAATGCCCCATGTGATCTGTACATATAGGGGTTTGCGTGGCTGATATATCTATTTTGGTTAAAAGAGTAATTATATAATAAACTAGACCAAATGGGACCTGTTGAATCCCGTCCCCTCAACACGCGGTTGCGGGGAGGGGAAGGGGGGAGGGGTGAAGGGTGGGAGAGAGGGAAGGGGGAGGAGAGGGGGGGACAGGGTTGGGGACGGAGGGGGAGGTTGAGAGAGGAGTGGGGGAGAGAGAGGATAAGGGAGTGAGAGGAGGGGGAGAGGTGGGAGAGGGGAGGGGTGGAGGGGGAGAGAGTGGAGGGGGGAGGGGAGAGAGAGGGAGTGGGGGGAGAGGGGCGGCAAGAGAAGGGGGAGAGAGGGGGGGAGGGAGAGCTGGTGGGCGGGGGGGAGGGTGAGAGGGTTGCGTCTTTTGAATAACAGGGGGAGGAGGGAGAGGTGGGGAGGTGATGTCACTCACAAGGCAGGCACGAAGATCCATTGTGACGTCATCAGCAAAAGATAGTTGATTCTTTTGACAGATTATTTTTTAACATTTTCATTAATAACTCGAGAAATAAAGCATGAAATTTTCAGATAAGGCAATTTGGACTCCAAGGGGAAATTCTCTACCGCGTTACCGTGTAAATTTCATCATTACCGCATAGATTTTTTGCAAAAATGTGATCACACACGAGCAAATAAACACACAAATCCACATACAAAATCAGAGTTTTAATAGTGACTAGACCAAGTGGGATCCGTTGGGTCCCTGTCACGTGGGAGGCCTGGTTCCCCCAACGCAACCTGTTCCCCAACGCAATATGCCACCACTCACGCATAGCCGACAACTGCGCACAGGCTGCTCATTTCATCTTATTCACCCTCCCTTCGGTGTCACACACACACTAACCACCACACACACACACACACACACACACACACACACACACACACACACACACACACACACACACACACACACACACACACACACACACACTCTAACACCCACCTTGATATTATATTAATATTATTTATTCTCTCCTTTTACCCCACCCCCACCCTATTCACTCACGCATAACCCCCAACTACGCAGGGGTTAGAGGGAATGCGAGGGGGAGGGTGTAGAGAGGGAGGGGAGGGGGAGGGGGTAGAGGAGGGGGAGGGGTTAGAGGGAATGCGAGGGGGAGGGGGTAGAGGAATGGGAGGGGGAGGGGGTAGAGGAGGGGGAGGGGGTAGAGGAGTGGGAGGGGGAGAGGGAGAGTTTGGGGGTAGAGGCAGCACCTACCTAGGTCGTAGAGCAGCAGCCTCCCCGCCAGGTGCCGGTCGACGGACCTGAGCGAGGCTGCGGGTGGGCGTGGACCCGAGCGAGGCATCGGGTGGCCGACCGTTGACCCGAGGACCCCGAACGAGGTGGCGGGCGATCGCCGACACAAGAGAGGCTGCAGTTGGACATGGACTAGAGGGAGGCCGCAGGCTGGCGTCGACCCTAGGACCCTGAGCGAGGCGGCGGGCGGTCGGGCGTCGAGCCAGCAGTAACTTCCCTACCAGGCGTTGGGCCCGAGCGAGGCTGTGGGCGGGCATGGCCGCGAGCAAGGCTGTGGGTGGGCGTGAGAGCGAGCGGGGGCAGCACGCAGAGCCATTGTGACATCATCAGCCAAAGCCGCTCGGTTTTATTATCAAAGTTATTTCAGATTCTTGAACATTTTGATTAATAACTCGAGAAATAAAGCATGACTTTTTCAGGTAATGTGATTTCGGAGTCCACGGGATAAATCTCTACCAGAATATGTACAAAAAATTGTACTGTTAGAGCGTTGTTTTTTCGAGAAGTTGTGATTATACACACACCCATACACATCCAAGATCAGAGTTTTATAATTATAGAGATGGATATGATGTTATGGATATGGATTGTTTGTGTGAAATAAATGGCCAGTTAAGTTTAACCCATAGCTATTAATTGCTGCTTGATATGGCCACTGCAAATTTCTGAGGTAATCATTTGGCAATCAAAATCTGCAATGACAGGGTAGGCTGAGGGTTACAAAAGGTTTAAACTGAGATCAGAAATTATCTGTAGAGCAGAAATGTATATTCCTTGCAGAAGTCAACAATGTTTTGAAAAATGAAAACATATTCTCTGGCAGAGAATCTTGGGCTCTGCTGCAAGAGTCTGAAATTTGAAATGCCAAATCTTTCTTTGCTGAATAGATAATCAAATACTTGTCCCACCCTGGTCATACTACTTCTCTCTGCTCCTATCTGGCAGAAAGTACAGAAACTTAAGAGTGTGCATCACCAGGCTTTCTTGTGTTTGGAAATATTTTGGTGGAAATTTAGCAAGATCATATTTGTAAATAAAGCTCTGAAAATAAGAGTTTGCGAAGCATAGAAAAATAAAAACTGCTTTTGACATCTTATTTATAATTTTCGACATTCATCACACAAATTGACTGAGATTTCTGTTTCAGTTTATTTTTAAAGAGTCAGTTTGGCAAACGGTGCTACACTGGTGGATTTGACTATGATACGATTAGTTAGGCTTTGTTAACATAGATTTTGGCTAATAAATCTGCAGTATTTTAAAGGAATGCCTCTTCAAAGGAATGCCTCTATCAGAAACTTCATTGACATCTTTATACTTTTCTATCAATTTCATTTCCATGCATCATTTACAACTTTGCAGCAGAACAAAACTCAACAGCATTTGGATGAGGACCATAGCATAAAACTAATGGGGCATGTTTTCTTGTTATAGCTGAGTTAATTGTAATACTGCAGAAATTGTGGCAAAATGAAATAGCGTGAATGATATATGGAGATTCTACTTGCACAAAATAACGAAATCTGAAAAAGGTGTGCATCACAAGATATCCTCCATTTCACCTTTCCTGTTTGTGATTAATATGAAATTGTCATGTACAATTTGCAAAAGTTGTGAAGCACAAAACAGCTCTGTTGTCTAATTGGCCTGTTACAAATAATCAGTTAAATAGCTTCATATAATTACAACGCCAAGTAAACTGTTATGGGTATAATCTGTAGCACCCTGATGCATGATTGCATTTGCAAAAAAAAAAGTCTTAGGTAAATATTATACGGTTATGTATTGCAAACAAACACACAGATTATCAAAACCTATTAACTGAACAAATAACTGAAAAAATTGTTGAGCTAACCATTCAGAGGTGGAGAATGGATAATCTTTAACACAAGTACTGAGTGAAATTAAGAACTTGGAATCAGTGCAAGAAATATTCCCTTTGTAATCATTTACATAAAGCATGAGGAGGTGTGTTACTTCTGACAGTATTAAAGTTGGTGGAATTTCCAGAACTGAGAAGGGATTCTTGACCTGAAACCTTAATTCTGTTACTCTTCTCGTAGATGTGACCAAACATGCTAACTTCCTCCAGCATTTCCTGCTTTTATTTTACATTTCCAGCGTCTGCAGTTTCCTTTTGATTTTGATTTATTTAATTTGACTTCTTCTTGCGTATGGTGTGCACAGCCTACAGTTGTAGGACAACTTGTTCTATTTGATCTTGTTTGTGCACGTCGGGTTGATTGCATTAGTCGATACAGGGTGGACCACGTGAAGGTTGCAATCCCCCATTTAAATTGACTTGCTCAGCTCTATACGAACAAAAGCTCAGCAGTAATAGTCTAATTATGTGTAACATTACATTTCATTCCAGCTGCTTACGTTCTGCTGACTGATTATTTTTTATTTCACAAGGTAAATATAGACAAAAGTGGTCACTTGCTCATCTTAACTCACATGTCAAACTGTGGCCTGCTCTTCAAAACAACCATTTGGCTCAGGATTTGGTTACATCAGCACAGTTCTATCATTCTTTTAAACTGCTGGTCATTACATGGTTGGAGGAATTCAGTGTTAAATGTAATTTTCAGATCTGAAATTCAGAGTTTAGTTGACAATAAAATTATTGGAGATTTATCTTTGTAACTTGGTTAAATCTTCATAGTTTTGTCAAGACCTACTCTAACTCATTTTTGTTAATTCAAGGATGTGCCTTCCATAGGCTAAGCCAGTGTTTACTTGCCAATTCCTAATTGCCCGTGAAGCTAGCAGTGAGCAGCCATGAACTGCTACCATCATTGATGTGTGGATATACACGCAATGCTATTAGCGAGTGAGTTCTAAGAGTTCAAGCCAATGATGCGGATGGAATGGCAATATGTTTCCAAGTCAGGATGATGTGTGGCCTGGGGGGAGGGGCAACATCCAGGTGGTGGTGTTCTTATAATTTTGTTGACCTTGTCCTTGGTGATCATGGGTTTTGAAGGCTGTCTAAGGAGTCTTGGTGATTTACTCTGGTGCATGCTGTAGATGATACGAACTGCTGCTACTGTGCATTGGTGATGAAGAGGGGAATGGCTATGGGCAGGATGCCTCTGCTATGTCCTTTATGGTGGAGTATATGGAGCTTCTTAAGGGTTGTTGAAGTTGCAATCATCCAACCAAGTGCAGGATAATCCTTCAAATTTCTGACGAGCTTTGTAATGATGGACAGTCTTTGGGGTGTTAAGACATTAATTACTTGCCATGGAATTCATAGCTTCTGACCTTAACAAACAATTAGAAAGGTACATGGATAGGACCGGTTTAGAGGGATATGGGCCAACCGCGTGCAGGTAGGACTAGTGTTGCTGGGCCATGTTGGCCGGTGTGGGCAAGTTGGGCTGAAGGGCCTGTTTCCACACTATGTTTCCACTTTATGATTCCTCGACTCTATGATTCAGCGATAATAATGCCATTGGATGTCAAGGGATGATAGCTAGATTTTTTTTGTCGGATATTGTTTATGCTTGCCAATAGTGTTGCATGAATGTCACTTGCCACCCATGAACCCAGGCTTGGATATTCTCCAGGATTTTCTGCATTTAGTGATGGGCCACTTCATTGTCTGAGTGGTGGTGAATGATGCTGAATCTTGTGCAATTGTTAGCAAACATCCTGACTTTTGACCTTGCAACTGAAGGCAGCTGAGGATGGTTGTGGCTAGGGCCTACCCTGAAGAACTCCTGCAGAGATGTGCAGTGGTTGTGATGATCCATCTCTAACCATATTCCTTTCTGCTAGATATAATTCCAAACAGACGAGGCTATTCCTCTTGTTTGCCATTGACTCCAGTTTAGCCAGGGCTCCTTTGGTGCCATACTTGATCAAATGCTGCCTTGATGTCAAGGTCAGTTACTCCCACTTCTTCTCTCGATTTCAACTCTTTTTTCCACGCTTGAACCAAGGCTGTAATGATGTCATGAGCTATATAACTTTGGCAGAAACCAAACGGGTTCTGTGAGCAGATTTCAGTTTCGCAGTCCTCAGGTGCTGGGGGGGTCAAATTTATTTACTCCATTAGGGTTAAATATTTTAAGAATAAGGGGAAGGATATTTAGAACTGAGATGAGGAAAAACTTTTTCACCTAGAGAGTTGCGAATCTGTGGAATTATCTGCCACAAAAGGCAGTAGTGGCCAATTCACTGGATTTTTTTAAAGGGAGAGATAGATATAGCTCGAAGGGATAATGGAATCAAGGGACATGGGGAGAAAGAAGGAACGCGGTACTGACTTTGGATGATCAACCATGATCATATTGAATGGCGGTGCTTGCTTGAAGAGCCGAATGGCCTACTTCTGCATCTATTTTCTATGTTTCAAAGTTGCTAAATGTTCTCCTTGGGGCAATCAAGAGCAGGGTATTCTAAACCTTCATTGTTCTTCCTTTTACTTATGTATTGTTACTTTCGTGGAACTAGAGAAGCTGAGAAGGCCATACTTGGTTAGCAAATGAAAAATCAGTAAATCAATTTCCAACAACGTTGTACAAATTATTGAATAATTTTCTAGAAAAAAAAACTGTTAAAGATCATTGATTTTTATTCAACAGT
Source organism: Okamejei kenojei (assembly GCA_035221665.1). Lineage (NCBI taxonomy): Eukaryota > Metazoa > Chordata > Chondrichthyes > Rajiformes > Rajidae > Okamejei > Okamejei kenojei. Next base: position 11,129,419 of record CM069143.1, read on the forward strand.
TTTAAAATTCAGGATGGAAGACTACAGACCAATTGGAGGTTATATGGTTTTCAGTGTAGATTGGTACAATGGGTGGCTTGTTCCCAGGCTGAATGATTCTATTGCTGGTTATACTTAAAACATTTGAAAATACTTTGACAGCATGAACGATCATGGGCCACCAGGGTAGGGCTGAAGCTGGGTCCTCAAGATCCACCAAACTCGACCTTGTTGCTGCTCAAGGACCAGTCTGCTTTGCTGGATGGGTGCGGCAGCATGTCCTGTAGCTCAATTTATTCTATGGTTGGCATGGCCATTGTGGAGTATGGTCAAACATGATCAGGTCCAATATTTCTTGCAACAGCTTATCAGGTCCGTCAAGCATCAGCTGATCTGCTGCTGAAGCATTCACCCAGACCATTGAACATCTTTCATTATGGCTGTTCTATTACTGTCCCGCTATGCTTCATCCATAATCTTAAATGCATCCAAAGCGCTGCTCATGTCTCATGTCCCATTACACCTTCACCCCACACATCTTGACCACCATTCGTTTCTATCCTGTCTGATGTCATCTAACTTTTAGAATTCTAGTTTTCAAATAAAAGTTCAAAGACATCTAAAATAAAGACAGAAAATGGTGGAAAACCAAAGCAGGTCAGGCAGCATCAATGGACAGAGAAACAGTTTACATATCAGGTTTCATTGGAACTGAGAGGAGAAAACAAGTTACTTGAGCAAGTTGGGACAATCAGTCATTTTAATAGGGATGTAACAAGGATGCATCCTGCAAGATTTTTTTTTACTTTGCAGCAGTGACTACAATCAGAAAGTAATGGGCTGATAAGCCCTTTGAGCTAATTTGATGGCATGTAAAGGTCATCTGTCATTATCATCCCCTTGTTTTATGTGGAGCCCAGATCCATTAAGTAAATAATCAAAAAACTGTGGTAATAGTGATAGTGAAATAACTGCAGGGATTTGAGGACTACTTGACGAAATGCGGACCCGTTGGGCTCAGTCCCCCAGGGCAATATCCACACTGACCCATAGCCCCCCGACTGCGCAGGTGCAGCTGAAGGGTTCCTGATGTGATGCTAGAGATTCCTGTTGTGATGCGAGTCACTGCAACCCTCCCCCAACTGCGCAGGCGCGGCCGGCAAGTGGGAGCGCGACTGCAATGGTTTTAAAATGCAAAATGGCAATAACCTGTAAAATATAAGATCAATGTGAACGCCTCACTCTCCCTCTTCAGTCCCCTACTCCACCTCCATAATCCTTACTCTCCCCACCCTCCACCAACCCTCCTATGCTTCCTCCCCTCACCCCCTCTCTCCCCTCCTCCCTCTTCCCCCTCCCCCCACCTCCATTACCTTGCCATCCTTCCTACCCCTATCCTCCTCCATTCCCCTTCCACCCCTTTCCCTCTCCATCACCTTGCTCTCCCTCTCCTTTCCCTTACCCTCAGTCACTCCTTCCCTCCATAACCCCTGTCCCCTCCCTACCCCCTCCTCTCCCTCTATCCCCCTGCTCCCCCACTCCTCACCTCCCCCCTATCCCACCCACATACTCTCCCTCCTCAGCTCCCCACTGTCCTCCTCTCCCTCTACCCCCCACTCACTACCTCCACTACTCCCCTCCTCTCCCTCTATCCCCCCCTCCCCCAATCTCCCTCCTCATCTCCCCTCTTTCCCCTCCCGCACCCCTCCCTACCCCCTCCTCTCACTCTATCCCCCTGCTCCCCCACTCCTCACCTCCCCCCATCAAAACCCCAACAATGAAAATCGCGTTTAAAAAAAAATGAAATTCTCAATCAAAATCACATTTTTTTTGTTTAAAATAACCTAAACGCAATGTTAGCTGTCAATGAAAATTGAAGAATTTGATTTAAACTGATTTTTATAACGAATAAAATCAATGTCAATGAAAATCGCGATTTTTTATTTAAATGAAATTCGGGATCCCATTGTGATGTCGAAGGTGGCTGATGGGCAGGGCAAATGGAAAAGTGGTTTGAAAAGTGTTGTTTGTAAAGTTTAAAATGTCAGTAACTTGTAAAATATAACATCAATCTGAACAAAACTTGGTACTGCACATCGCAGGACAATGGTGAGGAAGGTGGGCCAAACATTGTAGTACTATTGTATCCCATTTTGGCAGAATTTCTGGGACTCACGTACACGCACGCACACATACAAAAAACAAGATCAGTGTTTTAGTAATATACTAGACTAAGTGGGACACGTTGGGTCCCAGCTTCACATGGGAGGGTTGGTCCCCCAATGCAATATTCCACCTCTCCACCAATTCCAATATTTCTGGTGGGGGGGGGGGCTTTCTGGAGTGCTAGTATGGGTGTTGTGGGTCGAAGGGGCTGGTTTCCAGGGGGCTGGTATGGACATTGTGGGCCAAATGAATTATTGGGCTGGCAGCTCAGTCAATCAGGCTTGGCAGCTCAGTCACTCAAGCTTGGCAGCTCAGTCACTGAGGCCAGGCAGCTCAGTCACTCAGGCCAGGCAGCTCAGTCACTCAGGCCAGGCAGCTCAGTCACTCAGGCCAGGCAGCTCAGTCACTCAGGCCAGGCAGCTCAGTCACTCAGGCCAGGCAGCTCAGTCACTCAGGCCAGGCAGCTCAGTCACTCAGGCCAGGCAGCTCAGTCACTCAGGCCAGGCAGCTCAGTCACTCAGGCCAGGCAGCTCAGTCACTCAGGCCAGGCAGCTCAGTCACTCAGGCCAGGGAGCTCAGTCACTCAGGCCAGGCAGCTCAGTAACTCAGGCCTGGTGGGCTGGCAGCTGAGAAACTGCCAGGAATTCTGCCAAAAACAAGTGACAGACAGTGTGAGAGAGACGGGGAGAGGGTGGACAATCAATTTTAGACATTTTCATCTTTTTTTACAGATCACAGCAATGACGGAGGAAAGTCTATCCTTGCGTGGATCTCTGGAGCGCTATTAAGGGTGTTGTGCCCTGAAGGGACTGGTCTCCAGAGGGCTAGTATGGACATTGTGGACTGAATGGATTCTTGGACTTGTAGTTCAGTGAGTCATGGCTGGTGGGCTGGCATTTCAGTCACTTACAGCTGATGGGCTGGCAGCTCACTTACTCATGACTGGTGAGCTGGCAGTCCAGTCACTCACAGCTGGTGTGGTGGCAGTTCACTCAGTCACCCCTCCTCCCTCCATCCCCCCACTCTGCTCCTTGCCATTTCCCTCCCCCCAATGCATTCAGTCCATCTCCGCTCAACCTCCCCCCCCCCCCCCATGCACTCTTAGTGGCTCTCCGACAGCGCAGCAATTCCTGCCTATTAGATTCCAATTGTGATGAAGAACACGCATGCATGGCAAGTGCAAAAAAGGATTTATTAACGTTTAAAATGTGAATGACTCTTAAAATATAACAACAATTTAAATGTTAAAGATTAGATTTATTACGTTCTTTCTTGTTGTGTCTCTTGTTGTGTTCTGCTGCTCACTGCCTCTTGCTGGCTCTTTGCTGTTGATATAAAACAAAAGAATTTACCTCAAAAGTCATAATTCAGTGCAGGCTTGCAAACCCAATCTCACAGCACTTGAAGTGGAGTGCAAGCCACAAATCCAACCTCACAGCACTCCAAGCAGAGAGCAGGCCACAAGTCCAACCTCACAGCACTCCAAGAGAGCAGCCAGCAAGTCCAACCTCACAGCACTCCAAGCAGGGTGCAGGCAGTAAGTCCAATATAGTTCTATCCATCAAAGGACCTGGAGATATGCTATCCAACAGGAGACAATAGTAATAGTAAGATTAAACGAGAACTTACCAGTTCGAAGTTTGATCGTTATTTTATGAGGTGTTACGATGAGGGATTACGTGAAGAGCCCGCCTCACGCTGGCAAACGGCATACTTCAAAGCAGCGGCATGAAAACACAGAACACCAAATAGCCGAAGTAACATAGTAAGGCTCATAATAGACTTAGAACTACCAGATGATCATTTATTTTATGAGGGTGGGAGTGGAGGGCACGTAATCCCTCATCGTAACTCCCCATAAAATAACGATCAAACTTCGAACTGGTAAGTTTCTCGTTTAATCTTACTATTTTACTTCGGAGTCACGTGAGTGACTACGTGAAGATTTTAAAGCTTTCTGTGTTTTTTATGTCGTAGAATTAATCAGTACGACAGTCCGGCTAAGTAAATACATACATGAGAAACCAGACTAATATTAGTTCTTTCCATAATTAACTTCTTAATGGTTTAAAGAACATATAATAACCCTCCTTATATCCGAGGGAATGATTACAAGTGATAAAAGATATAAGTGACTACATAACTGGTTATAGTAATCAATAGTATACAAAGCAGGTGACTATATTGATCCCAACACCGCGTGGCCAAAGCTTGTCATAGTGTGAACAGTTTATTGTAGAACTTTGAAAAAGTTTCTTCTTTACTCCACCCTGCGATTTTTAAAATATGCTCGAGTGGTACGTCCCGCACCTTCGCCGCGGACGTAGCTGCAGCCCTGGTGGAGTGAGATTTGAACACATCAGTGTCTACTCCTGCTAAAAGCAACACCTGTTTCAACCATTTTGAGATAGTTTGAACTGAAGCTTTTGTGTGTGGCTTTTTATGCGTAATCATTAACGTTTTTTAATTTCCTCGAAGAATTTCAGTAACTTTAACATATTGATTCAAATGTTTAACCACACTCAAAGTAGGATCAATAGGATAAGCTTGAAAGGTTACCTTAGCTCCAGATCTCCCTGGTCTGCTTTGTTTGATCAGATCGTAAACATAGAACACAATGTTATCTGTAGTCACATGCATACAGTCTAAACGCAACATTTGTAAAGTTTGCACTCTTTGAGCTGAAACCAATGACATTAACATTATTAATTTCAATGTTAATCTTTCCAATGACAATCCTTCAATTGGAGTCCATTGCCTAAGTAAGGTAAGTACAATGCTCACATCCCAAATCTCTGTGTACCTTGGTTTTGGGTGGATTGATGTTAAAGATTCCTTTCATGAATCTAGATATTAATGGATGTGATCCAATTGATTTCTGGTCAGACATTAGTCCTAAATAAGATGATAAGGCACTGCGTGCAGTGTTAATGGCACTGTAACTTAAATGTTGCTCAAAATGCAATTTGGCAAGGAACTCCAAAACATTTGCAATATTCACAGTATCATAAGAACTATTTGACTGTGTGCAAAATTCTTCCCATTTCTTTATATGTGTCATATATTGTTTTTGTGTGCTATCTCGCCATGATGCGACTATAACTTCCATAGTTTTGTCCGACAATCCCAGCTCCTGTAGTGGTCTGGTCAAAACCTGCAGATTAATAAATTCATATATGCATATAATGGATACATTTCTTTAGTTACTGGATTAATCAAAATATCACTACAGTTAGGAATTGACATATATGGTTCTTTAATCATATTCAGCATTAATGGGAACCAAGGTTGTGTTAGCCGATTTGGAACTACCAAACAATCCAGTGGCAGAATCTTGTTCTATTTTCTTCAGACATTTCTGAATCAAAGCAAATGGTGGAAAAGCATAAAAGAACATATTCCCCCAGTTCAATGAAAAAGCATCTACTGCTACTGCATCTGGATCGTGTTCCCAAGACACATATTTAGGCAATTGATGATTAAGCCTTGATGCAAACAGATCAAATTTCTGGTAAACCAAATTGGGTTACAATATTCTTAAATATTGCTGGATTAAGCATCCATTCTGTGTTATCTTTAAATATCCTTGATCTTTTATCTGCCACCACATTGTCTTTACCTGGAATGTAGTTTGCTGAAATCCAAATTTGGCGGTCAATACACCATTGCCATATTTCATTGACCAGACAATCACATGATACTGATCTAACTCCCCCCATGTGATTAATATATGCAACAGCCGTTTTATTGTCTAACTGTATTAATACATGTAGACCCTTTTTTGAACAACAATATGCTTTTAGTCCATAGAAAGCACCCAATAACTCTAAATAGTTAATACCATACGTTTGAAGAAACGTTTCTTCTTGAACTTTCCATCTACCTCCAAAACTAGAGGATGAATCTGTTGCCCCCCATCCGAGAGCACTAGCATCAGTTTGTAAAACCATTTCTGGCTGTTTAATCAGAATGTTTTTAGCAGCTTGTGGGGCATTTTTAACCCACCATTGTAATTCCAACACAGCTTCTTTTGTTAATTGCATAGGCCTATCAAAGTGGCCTGCCTTCTCTTTGAGAGCTCTTATTTTGTCCCTTTGAAGATTTTGATAATGTAATGGACCAAATTCTACTGCAGGAAATGCTGCTACTAGTTTACCAATGGTTTTTCGCTACTTCTCGATGGAAGGATAAGGTTTGTGAATGAGATTATTACAAGTTACCAAAATATCATCAACTTTATCTGTTGGTAAAGTTATTAACATAGTCACTGAGTTAATTACAAACCCCAAAAAGTTAATTGATTGTGCTGGCTGCAGCTGGGATTTAATTGGATGAATCAAGAACCCTAGCTTTTCAAACAAAGCTTTAGTAACTGAAACTGACTTCTCACCTGACTCTTGATTACCATTAATGATTAGAATGTCATCGAGATAAGCCATAATGATGTGTTTTTGTGCTCTTAATTGGGCTAAAACTGGTTTCAACAGTTTCGTAAAGAGCCTGGGAGCTGAACTCAGTCCATTTGGCAAAGCTTTAAACTGCCATAATTGTCCCAGCCAATTAAATTTTAAGTACCTCCGGAAAAACTGATGTATAGGTACAGAATAATAAGCGTCTTTTAAATCAATCTTAGCCATATAACAACCTGCTGAAATTAAATATCTTGCAGTATTAAATGTTTCCATTTTAAAATGTTTGTATTCTACAAACTTATTTAGATCTGTAAGGTCCAGAATAATTCTGCAACCACCATCTTTTTTTATTTCTCCGAAAAATATTAGAGACAAATTGATGCTCGTGTTCATAAGTTTTTTCAATTACCCCTTTTTCAGATAATTTGTCAATTTCCACATTAATCTCTGCTTTATCAATAGCAGTAAACACAAAAGCATAAGCAGGTTTATTCTGTACAGGTGGATTAACCCCTTCTTTAAATGTAATAGTGGCTCCTGAAACTGCTTGTAATATAAATCGATCAGAAGTAATAGTAAGCCAGTTTTTATAAAACTTTTGTAATCTCCCTCCAACTGGAGATTTATCCGCAGTTTCTTTAAGGATAAAACAAGTCTTTAATACCTCTCCATATGAGCGTGGTGGTCTCCTTCTCCCTGAATACGGGTAAGCATTGGGCTGTGCAGGACGATAATACTTCCTTGACAAATTTCTGCCTCTATTTCCAAAGTCAAAACCCCTTCGGGGCGAAAAATATATTTTTTGTCCAAAGACGAAAGGTTTCACACCGCTAAAATATTTAGCTTCTTCATCCAACTCTTTCAGTTGTTTAGGCAGATTTTCTCCAAACAGATACCCAGGAGCTTGAACACCACTTGCTCGACACAGGCTTGCAAATCTAGGGTGAAATATGGGCCGAATCGCCATTTTCCTCATACAGTTAATTTCATAGAAAGAATTGCACAATAAGCCCAAAGTATCTTTTTGAATCTTATCCATCTCCAATCTCTCCATTTGTCTCCCATAGGCCGTAACGGCAGCAGAAATTAGTTTGAGGATTTTTTGAAATCTCACTTCTTGAGCTCTCATACTTGGAGTCATGGATGTCCATATCAACGGATTAACGGTAGGCACTTCCAATGAGGCACAATTTCCTGGTGTTTTATATAATTCTGATGTTTCAATCATCACAGAATCTTGAAGTTGGTGAGATACCATATAATTAATACTGGCAGCTAGGTTTTCTTCCATAGCCTCACCACTTCCTTCAGGTATAGCAAATTATTTTGCTATCCCAGGCACATTTGGCCTTTTCTTTTTACTTTGTGGTGTGCATTCAAAATCCAAATCACCACCAGCAGGGTCTGCCTTCTGCAGCCCTAAATCAATTGGGATTTCACCCCATGAGACTTCTTCCAGCCCAAATCCTGGGTCCGGAGTTTCAAACTCCCAACTTGGGCCCACAGCCATATTCAGAATAATCAAACCCCTCAGGGCTTTTTTGGGATCCTTCTGGGTACTGTGACCCTTGTCTCATGATTTTTTGGAGAACTTTCTCCATATGCTCCATTTTTAACCACATAGTTTTATTATCTGGAGGACTTTCAGTATCAGAGTCATCAGAAACCACGGGCCTCTCAGATTTTCTTTTTACATTTTTTAGGAGCATTTCCCTCCGTGGTTATTATTGCTGGAGAATCTAGAAACTCGCTATCGGGTATATCAGCGGCCACCGGTATCGGAACTGGATCCGCACTAGCTTCTTGTCCCGTATTTTTATTTTTCACGCCGGGAAGATCTTTTTACCCGCGAATTCTTCTTTGCCGATTTCTCCATTTTCTTTATTATCAGTGCTAAATCAGCACGTTACACGACTCTGAATTTTTACTTTTACTTTCGCTTGCTGGACCCACCCAGCGTACGCTAAAAAACATCCCGACTTTGCTGCACTTACCTGCGGGGCCGTTCCGACCGCTGCGAGGAGCTGCTCCTTACTGCAGCTCCTCCTTCCGCCGTCAGCGTCGACGTAATGCCGTTTGCCAGCGTGAGGCGGGCTCTTCACGTAGTCACTCACGTGACTCCGAAGTAATACAAGACAATAGTAATTAAAGTTTAGTCTGCAGAAGGGTCCTAACCCGAATCCATGTTCTCCAGGGATGCTGCCTGATCTGCTGAGTTACTCCAGCACTTTGTCTTCCCAATCAAAGTTCTTGTCTGACTTAAGTATTTGAAAAGGTATCTCTGCAGTATTGTACATTATTAACAGCACAATCTTCCTCCTGCAAGACAAATATGTCTACTGATTATGTTTATTATTAAAATTGCTATTTTGGCCACCAAGCACCAGGAATTTGTTTTACAATTGTAGATTGGCCTTCCATTGCCTTGACATGGCAGGAATATTTCCAATTGGAGGTATTCCACATATCATATAGGGACAGGAAACAAAGCTGTAACCTCCATCCTGTCTGACACAGACATTTGGAAAAACCGAGCACTCCCGCTGCAAATGTTTTGCCCAGCAGCAGCTAACTGTCAGCAGTATTGACTGAACTCATTAATACATAGATTTACAACAGTCTGCAGTGTGCTAGGTACAATTTTCACATTTACTTACCTGAATGTGGAGCACAGGGAACGGAGGTGGTCTTTTTAAATGAACAGGCATTGACAAATAGCCACCAGCCCTCCCTCCATCCCTCCTGCCTCCACAATTGGACCTAATCCCCTTAATTACTGCTATTCACAGCCGTGTTTTCTTCACCAAACTATGACCCTTCTCTCCATCAACAAAATCTCTTTCCAGACTTCAATTCCTCTTCATATTCATACAATCCCAGGCCAAATTCTGGTTTCACCCCTGAGCTCTGACTTGAAGCTCATAAACAATGTATAAAATAATACAATATCCCCATGACTGCTGTCACACATTTGGCAACATAACTGAAATCTTAGCAATTTGTTCACACTCTGGAACTGGAAAACTCATATAAGAACGCCTTACAAGGCATGGGGAATCATGCAATTTCCATCGGTGTTACTAAAAATCAAGTAATTCCTGCAAGACCATGAAAATTGCTACTTTCTTATTCTCTTGGGAAAAATCTTTTCCTTTTGCGGTTGAGCAACTCCTGCTGCACAAGCAGTTTGAGTGGATTATGCGTTTCTGAAAGAGTACAGATAATGCTCCCATGGTATAAAGCCTTTGTTCAAATATAATTAAATTAGCTGACATATAACAGCAGAATTTATGAGTGAAAATTACAACCAAATGCTGTTTATTTTATTCCATTTCTTAATGTTACGATGGCTGAGCAATTAATCAGTCTGGCAGTAATCAATAAAAGAGACCACAGATTAAGCAATGTTAATAAACCAGTGTAGAGAGATTTTTTTTTAAAGTTTGAATGAATAAATAATTCAAAGGTTACATATTTATATTAAGAGCAAACTGTATTCTTTCCCGTACGTGAAGGCACAGGATACTGAACACATTTAAGAGCATAGCATAGCAGTGACCTTGATACATTGTTGTACCAGAGGTGGTCATTTAGTTGAGAATTACTAGCATCCATAAAGGAAGTTCTAATGCGGTTTTGCCTTTGGTCTGCACTGCCAACAACCCAAAGGCATTACTTTAGCATCACCTTTGGGATGTTGCTGTGTGTGGAAAGGCTGGGGCAGTGATTTGGTACAAGTAAAATAGAGTTCAGGTAGGTACATCAACAATAGGAGATACAGAACATGTCAGTAAGCTTGGCAAAAAGGATTTCAGGAACAAGTGGAAAAGAGACAATGATATTTTTACTGGCATTAGGGCCGGAGACATGCAGGATATCAGTCGCACCTGATTGCAGTGCTTTCATAGAAACATAGAAACATAGAAATTAGGTGCAGGAGTAGGCCATTCAGCCCTTCGAGCCTGCACCGCCATTCAATATGATCATGGCTGATCATCCAACTCAGTATCCCGTACCTGCCTTCTCTCCATACCCTCTGATCCCCTTAGCCACAAGGGCCACATCCAACTCACTCTTAAATATAGCCAATGAACTGGCCTCAACTACCCTCTGTGGCAGAGAGTTCCAGAGACTCACCACTCTCTGTGTGAAAAAAGTCTTTCTCATCTCGGTCTTAAAGGATTTCCCCCTTATCCTTAAGCTGTGACCCCTTGTCCTGGACTTCCCCAACATCGGGAACAATCTTCCTGCATCTAGCCCTGTCCAACCCCTTAAGAATTTTGTAAGTTTCTATAAGATCCCCTCTCAATCTCCTAAATTCCAGAGAGTATAAACCGAGTCTATCCAGTCTTTCTTCATAAGACAGTCCTGACATCCCAGGAATCAGTCTGGTGAACCTTCTCTGCACTCCCTCTATGGCAATAATGTCCTTCCTCAGATTTGGAGACCAAAACTGTACGCAATACTCCAGGTGTGGTCTCACCAAGACCCTGTACAACTGAAGTAGAACCTCCCTGCTCCTGTACTCAAATCCTTTTGCTATGAAAGCTTTCAGAGATTCAAGAGCTTTAATTTGAGGTGTGTAACCAGAAACAAGAGGAATGCGCTGGTGAAATGTCATTAGAATCCACAATACCAGAAATGAGGTGTTATTTTCAAAATTCCTCAGGTTGCTCATTGTTGACTAGGCCGATTGAGGGAAAAATCTACTAAATGCAGCAGAATTAACAAGAATAGGAGCTTGAGCAAAACACGAAAGTGCTGAAGTAACTCAGCGGGTATGGTAGCATCTCTGGAAGGAATGGATAGGCAAAGTTGAGTCAAAAGCCTTCTTCAGTAATAAGGGTCTGAGCCAAAATTCTTGTGAATTCTGAAGAAGTGTATGACCAGAAACAGACATGCTGGCTGATCTGTTGAGTTACTTCAGCAATTTTTTATGTTTCCTCAAGATTCCAGCATGTGCAATTCCTTGTGTCATCGAGTGTAGGAGTGTGTTGGATGCCACAGATATTCCAGACTGCAGGTGCCACGGTTGAGATTGACCACATTTTATGAAAGAAATAAATACACAGACGATACCTTAATCCCATCATCATCCTCTGCTCAGCCTACTTGCCGAAGACTCTTGAGCCAAAACGTCAGCATTCACTATCTACAAAGTATCTGAACCTCAACATAGCCATTCCAAACAGGCCACTCCACTAGTTTCTGCCTTCGTTCTATATACTCATTAGGAGCTGTCACTAAGAGCCAGCAGGCTAACTGCTTTTAGCTGCTAAACTGAAAGTGACATTGTTAACTGAGTTTTTTTGAGTTAGGTAGAGCTGTTAAAGATAGTGGAGTCAAAGGATATGGGGAGAAGGCAGGAAAGGAGTACTTATTGTGGATGATCAGCCATGATCACAGTGAATGAGTCGAAGGGTTCGAATGGCCTACTCCTGCACCTATTATCTATTGTCTATTGTCAAAATATCAGACAAAGTCCAGTAAAGGTCAATGACCCTGACCAAGTGCACTAGAATCTCAGTAATGATTGTCAAAGATTGTGTGAAACACTGTAATTTAACTGGCTTGTGACCTATTGTGTTGGCATGGCCGATGAGAGCAGGCACAAGCTTTTGAATCAATGCCAACACCTCACCACTAACTGGTGCAATGGTATTCTTGGGTTCATGGCCCATATTTCAGTTCCCCCAGTAATCATTTATTGTGGATTAAGCCAATTCCTTATGCCCTTAGGTTTGCAGATGCAAAATGAACTGTGGAAATTTAAATTGAATGGGGAAGTCCAAGACTGTCGATGGGAATCCTCGTTTGCAGTGATTCCCAAAGAAGAGAGGACAACATGATGATTGAGGATGAATTAGACGATTGGCTAAAAAATTGGCTTGGTGGAAGGAGTCAGAGGGTAGTGGCGGAGGATAGGTTGAGAGGGATATGGGCCAAATGGGACGATGTTACATGGGGCATCTTGGTTGGCATGGATTAGTTGGACCAAAGAACCTGTTTCTATGGTCTGAAGAACGGTCTTGACCCAAAATGTCACCAATTTCTATTCTCCAGTGATGTTGCTTGTCCCGCTGAGTTAGTCATTTTAGGTATGTGAAGAGGATCTTTAGGTATGTGAAGAGGAAAAAATTAGTTAAGACCAAAGTTGGACTCTTGAAGACCGAAAAAGGTGAATTTATTATGGGGAACAAATAAATGGCAGATGAGTTGAACAGGTACTTTGGATCCGTCTTCACTAAGGAGAACACAAACAATCTTCCTGATATAGTAGTGGCCAGTGGATCTGGGGTGACGGAGGAACTGAAAGAAATCCACATTAGGCAGGAAATAGTGTTGGGTAGACTGATGGGACTGAAGGCTGATAAATCCCCAGGACCTGATAGTCTGCATCCCAGGGTACTTAAGGAAGTGGCTCTAGAAATCGTGGACGCATTGGTGATAATTTTCCAATATTCTATAGACTCAAGATTAGTTCCTGTGGATTGGGGGGTAGCTAATGTTATCCCGCTTTTTACGACAGGCGGAGAGGGAATTATGGTCCAGTTAGCCTGACATCGGTGATGGGGAAGATGCTGGAGTCAATTATAAAAGATGAAATAGCCACACATTTGGGTAGAAGTAAGAGGATCGGTCCGAGTCAGCATAGATTTACGAAGGGGAAATCATGCTTGACTAATCTTCTGGAATTTTTTGAGGACGTAACTAGGAAAATGGACAAGGAAGAGCCAGTGGATGTAGTGTACCTGGACTTTCAGAAAGCATTTGATAAGGTCCCACATGGGAGATTAGTGGGGAAAATTAGGGCACATGGTATTGGGGGTAGAGTGCTGACATGGATAGAAAATTGGTTGGCAGACAGGAAACAAAGAGTTGGGATTATGGGTCACTTTCAGAATGGCAGGCAGTGACTAGTGGGATACCACAAGGCTCGGCGCTGGGACCGCAGCTATTTACAATATACATCAATGATTTGGATGAAGGGATTCAAAGTAACATTAGCAAATTTGCTGATGACACAAAGCAAGGTGGCAGTGTGAACTGTGAGGAGGATGCTATGAGAATGCAGGGTGAATTGGACAGGCTGAGGGAGTGGGCAGATGCATGGCAGATGAAGTTTAATGTGGTTAAATGTGAGGTTATCCACTTTGGTATCAAAAACAGGAACGCAGATTACTATATAAATGTTGGGAAAAGGGGAAGTACAATGGGATCTGGGGTCCTTGTTCATCAGTCTATGAAAGTAAGCATGCAGGTGCAGCAGGCAGTGAAGAAAGTGAATGACATGTTGGCCTTTATAACAAGAGTAGTCGTGTATAGGAGCAAAGAGGTCCTTCTGCAGTTGTACAGGGCCCTAGTGAGACCACACCTTGAGTATTGTGTGCAGTTTTGGTCCCCTAATTTGATGAAGGACATTCTTGCTATTGAGGGAGTGCAGCGTAGGTTTACAAAGTTAATTCCAGGGATGGCGGGACTGTCATATGCTGAGAGAATGGAGCGGCTGGGCTTGTACACTCTGGAGTTTAGAAGGACGAGAGATGATCTTATTGAAACATATAAGATTGTTAAGGGTTTGGAGACGCTTGAGGCAGGAAACATGTTCCCGATGTTTGGGAAGTCCAGAACCAGGGGCCACAGTTTAAGAATAAGGGGTAAGCCATTTAGAATGGAGACGAGGAAACACTTTTTCCCACAGAGAGTTGTGAGTCTGTGGAATTCTCTGCCTTAGAGGGCGGTGGAAACCGGTTCTTTGGATACTTTGAAGAGAGAGCTAGATAGGGCTCGTAAAGATAGTAGAGTCAGGGGATATGGGGAGAAGGCAGGAACGGAGTACTGATCTGGGATTATCAGCCATGATCACATTGAATGGTGGTGCTGGCTCGAAAGGCTGAATGGCCTACTCCTGCACCTATTGTCTATTGTCTATTGTCTAATGTCCAGCTTTTTGTGTCTAACCTGTTTCTATGCTGTATGGCTATCTGTCCCAGATGAACAATTTCCAGCTGCTTCAAAGGCATACTTACTCCATTTCAGCCAGAATGTTGGGCTTCTGTAAACTAATGAGTACCCTAACCTTTCCTATCCTTGTACCTGTCCAAGTATTTTTTTGAAACAAAAATGGGGAGAGTCTGGAAAAAGACGATGGACACACCTACGTGAGGGTTGACAAAAATGCCGTTTCTGTGAATGTTTCCAGATCTTGGTGTTCGAATACGTCCCATTTGGTCTGCGTGAAGCAGTCCTGTAGTTTGGAGAGTAGTTTGAATTTCTGGTGCCAGCTGATGAGATTGCTGGGAGAGCCATAATAATATTTGTCTGAGATAAGTTTTGATTGCCTAGCTATAGGAAGGATGTAATTTAGTTGGAAAGGGTGCAGAGGATGTTCAACTGGATTTTATGTGTCGGCTTGACTTAAAGTGAGAGGCTGGATTAGCTGGGACCTATTTCTTTTGAGCGTAGGAGGCTGAGAGGTGACCTGATTGAAGTATACAAAATCATGAGGGGAATAGATGAAGTAAATGCTCACTATCTTTTCCCTAGAAAATAGGATTCTAAAATTAAAGAGCACAAGCTTAAGATGAGAGGGTAGAGATTTAAGAGGGATCTTGGCCTCTTCATTCAAAGGCTGGTCCAGATCTGGAATACGCTGCCAGAGGATGCTGTAGAGGCAGATGCAAATAAGACAAAAAACATTTGGACAAACAAATTGATAGGAAGCATTTTGAGGAATTATGGGCCAAATGCAGGCAAATGGAACTCGCACAGAAAGTCAAATTGGTTATCGTGGACTAGGTGGGCCAAAGGAGCTATGATTCTATGACTCTGTGAAAAATCATAGTCTGGGTAGGGTGAGTGGGAAATTGGAATGAGTGAGGAGATTGGACTCTTCCAGAGAAGGTTGCATGAGCTGTCCATGAGTCACACTGGCCTAAAGTGGAACACAGGTAATGATTTCAAATGTAGCACTAGCACATATACTGAAGGACATCCATGCTCAGCATATGGTAATTGACGAATCTCTGTGTACTGACCTGCAATTGAACAGGTAATTAAAGATATTGTGAATTCCTCTTTGATATATCATTAGGGCAGGCCACAAGTCTGGTGAATTCATGCAGATAGTCAACATGGCCCTTCCAGAGGGCAGACTTTAATAATTTTTTCCATGTTGGGAATTATTTCCTCTCACTGGATCTAAGCTACACAAAGTGGTTGGAAATATTGCAGTTTAGCTCATCCACCACTATACAGCATATCACTGGAGATTGGCTCATGCCTGAAGGGACCATTTCCAATAATGGTCTTTAGTTCAGATAATACAGGGGGTTGAGTTGGCCTGAAGGTTCTATATCCACGCTCTATGACTCTAATATTGCAGGAAAGTTTATTATCCCTATACTATCCTGTATCTAGTCATGCGGCTGCAAGAAATTGCTTTTGCATTGGAGTACATGAGATAGGGGTATAAAACTGACCATCTGTTATGACCCTGATGTATTGTTGTACCAGATACTGCTGCTTGACTGAGAGCTATTGCCTTCAATAAAGTATTTCTGATCATACCTGTCCCTACACCTTGACATCACTATGCTTACAGCCACACAAAACAACAATTGTCACAATATCGGTGATGCAAATCAAATGCAAACTAAATAGAACAAAAGCAGATAGATTTGCAAAATATCGTATTCATTTCCAGTTCTTGTAGAAGTACAGCAGAAAGACAACCAGAAAAGAAGCAATGTCGCTCATTCGTCAGGAAATGTGAGGATTGAAGACACTTTGATGGGTTCCGTATGTGACACTTATCTGCAGACTATCAGATAGTGATGAACAGAACAGAGGGAAATGTATTCCTGTATTCATGCATGCTGGAAGGGCTTGATGCTTCTGACCAGAGGGAGATATTTCCCCTGGTCAGAAGGGACATTGGACATTTACCCAGATAGGTTTACTATAAATGCTTGAGTGAAGTTTCCCCTTTTCTATTACGAGCAGCACAACCATCTAGGATTTAAATCATATGTAGAAATATGCTGAAATAGTTGTGCATAATCCGATGCCAACTGTGTATGGGTTTGCATGGAAATTATTTTCATACAGATATGACATGCAAGGTGTCCTATATGCCAGTGGTGGTCTCCCATTACTGCTCTGATAAATGATGTCCCTTTGAGCTGCCTACCTTCTGCTATGGTATCTACTATGATATGTATATTAATGTTAGACATGTGTGAAATTGTCTACAGTTGTGCTGCCAATAAGTTGATCTACAGGGGAATTGAGCTCGTGTCAGATGATATGACAGCAAACCTATTTAATTTGCATTGCATTAAGAGCTGTTTTAGGAGCTGCAATAATAAAAATGATGTTGTTGCATTTAAGTAATTGCTTGCCACTTCTGAGGGTGGCTGCTTTGTTGTGGTAGAGATGATTGTATGAGCCCAAAATCCATAGAGCTAAAACATCTGGAGTTATGCTCCTGGCAGGGTCACCCATGGAGAGCCCAATAAGAAGACCCAACAGTGAAACAGGTGGAGGATGGTGGCTGGCCAGTAGGTTGATCACGACAATTGCCGAGAAGTTGAAGAATGCTGTACCAGGGTGAGATTCCCTGTGTTTGTGGAGTCCATGCCATTGGACCCAATTCTGTCCCTGACAAGGACCATGTGGTGACCAGTGTCTCCATGTTAAAACATGTCACAGAGGGCATCCACCCAGAGGAACATATCACATGCACATCTGCCCACACTACAATAAAGTCTGTGGCTCCAGAACTGGATTCTTCAGCCAACTCAACTCACAGAAAGGACCTATCAGAAACTCAATCATACTCGTCTTTGACCGATTGCTGACAATGATGAATTGATTGCCAAACAGTGAGTTCTTAGTATCTGTGAAGATGCAATCGATCATACACTCTGACTGGTTTGTCATTAAATACACATTGGTTACATAGGCAGGAGTTGGACCGTGAGGTGAAAATTACTCCATTTAAAATTCTGTCGAGTGTTCTTGACAGAAGTCATTCAGATAAAAGCATATGTGATAAAGGCTGACAGAAACAATGATGGGGCAAATTATTGATGAACTGCATTGAATAGCCTAGGTTACTTTGCAAAGACAATAAATCTCATCTTAAACTGATTCACAATTATACCAAAAGATGGCCTTATGTCAAGATCTGGTAGTTTGGTCAGAAGACATTTCATATCCTTTCTCAATATCAAATTGGAAATGTTAGATGTCTTTGCAATTTGTTGACATGATCTGGATTTACTATCTACCAGCAAGGACATGGAGCCAGTTAGGAGTGTGGTTGAGTTTGCAACTGTATCTCGTCCTGACTGGGTGAGGATGGCAGATGTATTTCTCCAAAGAACGTTATTGAACCAGATGAGTTTTTTTGACAATCCAGTGGTTTTGACTTTCTGTCACCTTGCAAGCTTTATTATATTTTTAAATACCAGATTAATCCAGTTAGTTGAATTTATCTTACCCCATTTTTTCCTATGGTGGGCTTCAAATTCATGTTTTTTGGATCAAGGTTCCTGGTCTCTGACTGTCAGTCCGGTAATTGAGTTGCAAAGTTATTGTACTTTTTTTTTAAAGAAAGATCTGTAAACTATGATCAAATTGAAAAAAAAAATTCATAAACATTCATTATGGCCTTCTTGAGGGAGATTTAATTTCACAATTGGATATTCAACACCGGTGGAAGCCAAGCATTAACTTATAGAACATTGAACAGTACAGCAGAGGAACAGACCATTCAGCCTACAGTATTTGTGCTGAGCATGATGCCAAGTTAACCTGATTTCACCTGCTTGTACACAATCCACATCCCTCTATTCCCTGCACTTCCATGTGCTTATCCCCAAACCTCTTAAATTGTACACTAATATCTGTCTCTACCTGGCAATCCGTTCCAGTCCCCCACTCTGTTCAAAATAAACTTGCCCCACACATCTCCATTAAATGTTCGCCTTCTCACCTAGTAGCAATGCCCTCTAGTGCTGGATATTTCCTTCATGAGGAAAAGGTTCTGAATGTTCTGAATAATTTTATATCATTCCATTGTCTCCCCTCAGCCTCCAACGTTCCAGAGAAAATAATCCAAGTTTACCCAACTGCCGCCTGTAGCTGAAACCTTCTAATCCAGATTGAAATCTGCTGAACCTCCACTGCACTCTCTCCAAAGCTTCCTCTTCTTTCCTGTAATGGGGTGACTAGGACCACATGCAATACTCCAAATGTGGACTATCCAAAATCTTAATGAGCCGCATCATTACTTTCTGACTCTTATATTCAAGGCTCCAAGCAATGAAGGTAAGCATACCATACACCTTCTTAACCGCCTTATCTACTTGTGCTGTCACCTTAAGGTATTAACTTGTATTCCAAAATCTCTCTGCACATCAATGCTATTAAGGGTCTTGCCATTAACTGTTTACTCCCTCCTTACATTCAATCTCCCAAAGTGTAACACCTCACACTTGCTCAGGTTAAATTCCATCTGCAATTTCTCCAAACACTTCAGTAGCTGATTTATATACTGCAGTATCTTCTGACAATATTTTTCACTGTCAGCAACTCTTCCAATATTGGTGTCACCAACAAATTTACTCACCAACCCATCTACATTTATATCCAGGTCATTTATTTATAAATATATATAACATAGGTCTGCAGGAAATCTGACTGTTTGGGTAATTTTACAAAATTTTATCTGGGTAAACACTTTTGAGTTTGCACCATTAGCAATCACCATGTTATGAATATTATAAATTGGACACCAGGGGAATAATAGACCTTATTGCCAGTATTCTGCAATAGCTCAAATCAGAAGATTAACATGTGTATTCCAATTTAAATGGCAATTCACATTACACTTATTCTCTTTCATTTTAAATAGTCTATCCACATCAGTCTCTTTTCCATTTCCATTCCATTTTCCAGCATATAGAATGTAGAGTTCCAAAACCCTTTTCTTGCCTGCAATATAATTTGATATATTTAAAAAAAGTGTGGAACTGTTTTGATTAGCTACATTTGTCTCATTTTTTATCCCAGAAATAACTTTATAATACACTTTGCTTGGTGTTTCTTTTAATACATTTTATAAATCTTTGTAACTTGCAAAGTTTGTAAATAAAATCATGCCTGAAATTAAGGCATCAGGTTTTTTTTTCGTTTTTCAAAATTCATTAACTGAAATGCAATCATCAAGTTTCTTTTAAAGGCTTTGCATTTGGATAATCTTATTTTCTCCAATGCATATTGCCAAAAGGAATTTTTGAAAATAACTAAAGTGCCTATCCAGTCCGTTTTGCAGCTGATGCTGCAGGTTTTAAATATAATCTGTAGGAATGTTATAGAAGTTTGAGATTTTAAAAATCAAGCCTGTAATTTATCCCATCAGATAAAGCATAAGAAGAACTTTAATTTGATACCTAATTCACTTTCATATCTTCAGTATTAACAAAGTTATGGTCATTTGCATATTTGTAAATTAGCATCTTGTTCCCTATTGCTTTTCCATTGACTTAACACAAAAGCTGTGATCGAGGACAGTCAAAAGCCCATAACTTTCTTAAAAATTAAGAGAACTGAATGAAATTTTCAATTATAGACTGAAGCATTCTGAAACAAATATGAAACATCTTACTTGGATGAAATTAAATCATATAATTAGTTAGTTACCTAATTGTAGCTAAAGGCAAAATTGACCGCTGTGACAGAAATAGTAATAAACACCCGGACTGCCTTGAAAATTCAAAAATGTGATAATCTCAAGATCAGAACTTTAATATTATTGTATTATATGCTGTAAGTCCATAACAGACATGTAAAGAAATTACAATTTCTAGCAAAAGACCAAGTCTTTGTGGAGAAGATCAGTTGCTAGCTGGTACGTTGGCATATCATAATCAGTAGCATCATCATACTCCTCAGATTGTAACCAATAAGCAACTCTGTACACCTTGTTTTCCCTCAAGTTTTCAATTTTGGCATTGTAAACTACAGGTTTTTGGTCTTCAAACTATGCATGACATGCCTTTCTGCCAACTACTTTCCCATTAAGAATGCCCTGTAGATCATCACATTTGGAGTCAAATTCGGATAATCTCTGCGAATGCTGTCGAAATAGTCTCTTTTGCTGGGCATTTGGATTGACAATTTTGCATTTTTTCTTCTGAGACATCTGTTTAAAATGTAAAGAAAAAAGCCACTGAACAGCATTAACAGAAACAAGTTATTATTTGCAGTTTTAGAAAAAAAAGTAGAAATTATAAAGTTAAATGCTAAAACAAATAGTAAATACCCAACAAAAAATTCATATTCATCGGTTTCATCTAATCAATTACATTCATCTAAATTCAATTACTAGCTCTAAACATCTATCCATTTCTTAAGACAATGCTAACATTTTTAAATAGCCTAAGTATCCAAATAACAAATAACAAACTGATCCCATTCACGCAAGAATTCACAATATAATATGATTTTGAAATCTCACTTTGTCATGAATTCATATGTCAAATGAAAGGAATTTAATGTTTAATTCCCATAAATTAATCCAGAAACATCCACTCTCAGGAAAATCAAAATCATTATTTTTTGCTCAATACATCTGACTAAAACTGTACTGTGGATATTTAATTAAAATATTGATAATGGATGGACAAAAACACAACATATAGATGATTTAGATGTTCTTATGACATGATTGTGCAAAAAAATAATGCATTTAATTATCTTGAGAGTGGATGTTTCTGGAATGTGATCCATTTGGAATGTTGCCGTTTCCATAAATTTAAGCCCATATCGGCAGGCAAGACACAGCCGATTCGTATGTGGTCCTAAATAACATTTTTTGCATCATAAGACTAAAATGAAGCCACACCATAAAGCAAAATAATTAGTTAAGTAAACAACATACCTTTTGTTTTGTCCAGTTATTGCGATCCGTGATGTTGAAGCTGGTGAACGCCTTATTAGTCGCGTTTAATTTCAATCATTCCACTTCTTTAGTGAGCAGTGTGGAGTTGTGGATTATTGTTGTGATTGAATGAGCCACATGGAGACTGGAGCTGTAAATGTAAAAGTCTTCATTCAGCCCAGCAAGCAGATAATCTAGCAATATGTCTGAACTCAAAATGTATCAAATTTTATGCTCTTTAAGAACAAAGACAATTGCAGATGATTCACTACAATTTCAATATTAAGTATCGACAATGACATGTACGCTGATGGTAGGTTTTGTAACGATGCTAACATTTGTGCAGTGGTGACACAGAAACTGGTGATATTCAAGGGTGAGGAACTTTCCACCGCAAAAAACAATATACAAGTGACATCGGCAGACACACAGGAGAAATAATAATGTGACTCAGGTATACAAACCGACTCAATAATGTGACACAGGTAAATAAGCATATTAGGGACAATTAGCATTCACCAATTTCACAGTGACAAGCAATAAGATAAATATTCTGATTCAAAATTAATTATTTACTATGAACATTCACAAATTGTTGTACTCCTGGTTAGATTACTTGTCCCCTTTGTAGACAACAACTTCCAAACACAATATAATATCATGACTAAAGAAGGGTCTCGACCCGAATCATCATCCATTCCTTCCTTCCAGAAATGCTGCCTGTCCCGCTGAGTTACTCCAGCATTTTGTGTCTATCTTTATAATATGACTACTGGATACCACATACTGGGCATGTTAGAGACATAGAAAATAGGTGCAGGATTAGGCCATTTGGCCCTTCGAGCCAGCACTACCATTCAATATGATCATGGCTGATCCTCCAAAATCAGTACCCATTCCTGCTTTCTCCCCATATCACTTGATTCCATTAGCCCCTCCCACTTGAAAACATCCAGTGAATTGGGTTCCACTGCCTACTGTGGCAGCGAATTCCACAGATTCACAACTGTCTGGGTGAAAATGTTTTTCCTCATCTCAGTCCTAAATGGCCTACCCTTGAACTGTGTCCCCTGGTTCTGGACTCCCCAACATTGGGAACATTTATTCTGCATCTACCCTGTACAATCCCTTAAGAATTGTATATGTTTTCCTATAAGGTTCCCAAGGTTGGATGTGCTTGAAGTCTCCAGCTTGTTACGGGATGAAATCCTGAAGGTCTGTCACATTGTCCTACCTCTAGATACCCCGTCAAGACAAAAGGCCAATATTTTTGCAACAGGTAACCAAGGGAGACATATTTCTTTCAATGTCCTTCTGAGGTTTACCATGGATTGGTTGTGATAGCTGCCAGAAGATTAAATCTTTATCTCTGAAAAGTGTTGGCAATCCAAGACAGATTGGATAAAAGATAATTTCATCATCCTGGATTTAAAAAAAAAAAAAATCAAATGCCCCCTAATATTAAAAAATTGTCTAAATCCAATTCCATTCCATCATTATCTATGGTTATTTGTATTTTTATAATAAAAGTTGGCATTTGCCATAGAAACTGCAGTCTATAATATTTTTGTCAGTTTATCAATCATACTCAGAATCGAAAACTACTGCTGTGACCTGTAGCCCGAAGATGAAGTTAGTTGTGACATTGGTCAATATTGTCTGTCAGAATTTACTTTCAATGGGAAAGGAATGTAATTTGTTCCAGCTGCAGAATCAAACATTCAAAAGAGGAGATTTTTTTTATAACTGTGCACCATTTTGAATGCTTTTCATTTCTGTTTATTATAATCTGTATTATCTATTCTATATTCAGAATATGGGAATTTTCTTTTGCAGAAAGAACAGCATGGCCCCTTTCATGTTGTGACAGAAATAGTTATTTCACAATGGGCGTGTAACAATCAGGCCGCTGGCTGAGAAAATCTATTGTGTGGTGCCTGTTTACCGATGCTGCTGTAAGCCAACTGCATGGTGTTTTTCATACGTGCCTTGAAGTCAATGATTTTGCTTTATGGTCTTGTGTGCATAATGTGTAACAAACAGCATCATTCAGACTAATGTTTTCAAGCCAGGTACATCCTTTTCTTAAGTCTGGGTCAAGGTGAGAATACCACCACGTGAATAGAAAAATGTTCCACTTCTTTAGTGAGCAGTTGTGGATTATTGTTGTGATTGAATGAGCCACATGGAGACTGGAGCTGTAAATGTTAAAGCCTTCATTCAGCACAGCAAGGAGCCAATCTAGAAATATGTCTGAACTCAAAATTCATCAAAGTTTTACACTCTTTAGGAACAAAGACAATTGCAGATGATTCAATACAATTTCAAAATTAAGTATTGACAATTACACGGTTTACTATATGGGTGTAGCAGGTAATTCTGTAGAATGACATATTTACAATGGAGCGAGACACCAAATGAGAGTCGTGAGGCAGAGCTTTATGTAAGATGAGTAGTAGGAAGATGAAGGACACCAGGGGAATGTCCTTTTCATGGACTCTACAGCTCTTTCTCTCACCTGAGATTTGGACACATGCATCATTTGCATGGAATACAAACAATTCTCTCATAGAACAATCATTTTCAGAATGATCCTGCAAAATCAAGTTTCAATGCTCACAAAATGATCTTCTCCAATACTCCTGACCAACACGGCACACTGATAATCAGCCAGGAAAGTCTGAAGATGCAGCAAATCCTTCCTTATAGAGATCTATTTGCATCAAATGTGACACTAGGGTGAGGGCACAAATGATGCCCTCATCCTATAATATAAATTGCACTTTACAAATCTACATTTGGTGATAAGTGAATTTTCATTTAAATAACTGTGACCAATGAATAAAATATATTATCCATGGATCAGCTGCATTCTACACGTCTAAGCATTATTTAAAATCTTGACCCCAAAGACTGAAGGTCAGCACTGGAGGTGGTCAATCAGCATTGTGGCCACAGTATCTGAGAATATTGCAGATAACAATACTTTGATTACGTGAGGATTCAGTCGGTAGGGAGATCAGTAAATAGCTAAGATTTCTTGCCAATTAAGCCCGTAATGAGAAATCCCCAAAGAAACTCCCATTGAGGTTCATTTTAAACATTTGCACCAATCAAGTTACACAGTGAGGCACAACTGATAAGATCTCAATGGTGGAACCAATATGCCCCACTCAATTCAAAGCCATTAGATCTGCTCCATCTGGTGTAATTGTTTTCCTGTACAAGCTATTACTTTTCCC
This sequence comes from Okamejei kenojei, assembly GCA_035221665.1. Taxonomy (NCBI): domain Eukaryota; kingdom Metazoa; phylum Chordata; class Chondrichthyes; order Rajiformes; family Rajidae; genus Okamejei; species Okamejei kenojei. The sequence continues at coordinate 11,154,168 of CM069143.1, forward strand.
TATTATTCTCACCTAATCCAATTGCTTTCTATATAAAAAGAGGATCCTAAAGGAGTAATATGGCACAGGTATAATTTCCCTCAATTTTTAAATCTTCCCACCTCCACCGAGTGACATCAGCAAACGCTCTGGTGAGGAATGAGAGTATGCAGTTGGCACACATCTGAGACATTTCTGCAGATTTATATCTATTATTAGCTGTTAGAATTATTTTGCAGGTGTGCTGGTGTCCTGAGAATATTATTTCCACATTGTGAAATAGAAATATACCAAAATATGAGTATACAAGTTGGGAAGTCATGTTGCAGTTGTATAAGACGCTGGTGAGACTGCATTTAGAATACTGTGTTCATTTCTGGGCACCATGTTATAGGAAAAATATTGTCAAGCTTGAAAGGGTTCAGAGAAGATTTACGAGGATGTTGCCAGGACTAGAGGGGTGAGCTATAGGGAGAGGTTGAGTAGGCTGGGTCTCGATTTCTTGGAGTGCACGAGGATGAGGGATGATCTTATGGAGTTGCATAAACTCATGGGAGGAATAGATCAGGTAGTTGCACAGAATCTCTTGCCCAGAGTAGGGGAATCAAGGACCTGAGGTTAAAGGTGAAGGGGAAAGGATTTAATAGGATTCTGAGGAGCAACTTTATCACACAAAGGGTGGTGGATGTGTGGAACGGGCTGCCAGAAGAGGTAGTTGAGACTGGGACTATCCCAACATTTAAGAAGCAGTCAGACAGGTACATAGATAGGACAGGTTTGGAGGGATATGGAACAAGCACTGGCACATGGGACTAGTGTAGATGTGACATGTTGGCTGGTGTGTGCAAGTTGGGCTGAAGGGCCTGTTTCCATGCTGTATCACTCCATACCTCTATATTATTATTGTTCACTCATGTCAGATTACACACTTTGTCGAAATTTTCACAACCTTGGAACTGAATTACTGTCTTAACGCTGAATTACTGTGTCTGATCTTATATTAACAAAGAAAGACACCAACTGCTGGAGTACGTCAATAAGTCAGGCAGCATCGCTGGGGAAAATGAGTCTTCAGACATTGTGATGGTGGTATAATCTAGAAGAGAGGAGGGGCAGGACAAAGGGTGGCAAGTGATAGCTGGATGCAGGTGAGGAGGGTTTTGATGGACAGATGGTTAGACAAAGGCCTGAGATAAGGTGTGAATTATAAAGCCAAAGGAAGGAATAAAAGTAAAAGGGGAGGGAGAAGGAGATAAATGAGCATGTCCATCCAGGGCACAGGGAAAAAGGAGAAAGACACCCATAACCATAGAAATCACATGAAACGTGAATCAGATAGAATTTCATTTGGAATTAATATGGAACATGACAGGATTGGAGGCAATTTTTATATTTTACTATTTTTCTTCTAACCTGCAAGGCCATTCTGTCAATTGAATTAAGGTCAGCTCTCGGAGAAATCTAATCGAGCCCATTCTCTCAGTTATACCCTGTAACTGTTTTTTTCACATGCTCATCAACTCCACTTTGCTGCCTCTTAATTTGCTCTTTGGGATAATTTGCACTTGCTAATTAACTTATTAACCAGCATATCTTTTGAATGTGGAAGAAAACGGGAACACTTGAGGGAAGCACACGGAGTCACAGGGAGCACATGCAAATTTCACACAGACAGCACCAATGGACAGGATTGAACCTGGGAAACTGGAACTGTGAGGCAGCACAATTACTTGCTGTACCACTATGCCACCCTGTTGTAAAGGGAATAATTATAGCAGTAAATGCAAGTTTTGCCAGATTGAAAAGAAAGATACAAATCATGAAAGAGAATGAGGCATAAGAAACTAAAGGATTTTTTGTTTTGAACAGTAAAAGTGTTTCCAAGGTAGGACTGTCATGTAGTATCTGTCCTTTGACGCCCAAGGTGGGAAGTTAGATGGTTAAATAATTCCACAGGGCAAGCAGAGGATTTACTTGTACTTTTACATTTCTAGTATTTACAATTACTTTCTGATAATCTGGCATGCTCATCAATTTGACGGTGCTAGACTGGCAGATTTTCTGGACCGTTGACTATACTTCCTATTAATATCTCATTCTTAATTCACTTTTATTTTGAAATGTTACATGATAACACATTTTAAGTGACCAGGCAAGTTGAAAGGGAAGATTAAAATAGGAGCCTCGATAAGTGAATCATTACTTAGTGAATCGGATGCTGAGACATTGGGGTTTCTGAATAGTTGTATAGCATCTTAATTGGAGTTTTACATGACTGATTATTTCTATTATTTTCTTTTTGCACAATCATCCGTATCTTTCAGAATGATTAACAATTTTGATGGCACCAAAATATAAACTAATCTCTTCATTTAAATACAAAAAAAAAATAATAATAAGGAGGACTCTTTATTAAGTAAACGGGAAACAAGGTGTTGTGACTGTGGATGTGCACCAGTTTAGTAAGGGTTAATGCATGTATCTCCTAATTTAGAGTTTGGAAGGCTAACCTCTTGCAGGCGAGATGCAGAATTGATTGCCTTGGAAACTCTCTCAGCCACACTTTATTGCCCACCATCTGCTAATAACTTTAAAAAAAATGTGTTTACCTCTAAATTGCTATTAAAAAAGGTTCAATTCTTTCCCCCGAAGAATTATTGCCTGATCCGAGCCTTTAAATACCAGCAAGCAGATAAACAAGAAAAGAAACAAATATGTCATCATCGTTTTACTATGCAAATTGTGGGTAATCTCATCTTATTCTCCAAGCAGTGACTATAGCTGTTATTTTGAAGTTAGCCAACTCCCTGGTCACTAAAAAGCATTCAAAACTAGTTGTTAGACAAAATGATAAACAGAAGGAAGCTGCAAGCATTTTGGATAAAATGCTAAATTAAACAATGGCTTTATGCCTGAACTAACAGTTAGTTTCTACTTGGTGCTGTCATGCATTTGCCAGTTAAAAGATTGAGATGTCATTTGAGCTTGATCCAAGAGAATTACATGTGCATTGCGTCACATACCACACAAGCTTGGCAACATTTACTTCAATTTATACTACTTGCATTATCCCTGCACCATCTGCCAAATGAGAAATGTTTCAGGAAATGGAAAGAAAGAAAACTGTCACATTCCAAATAAAAATTCTTTAGCTTAGATGTGGCACATCTAAGATGAGTTCCAAATGTATTAATAAAAGAGAGCTTCAAGGACTATTAAAAGTTAATCAAACTTCTTTTGAATATCTGATAAACCTGTTGGTTATCAGAGTCATACAGCAAGGAAACCGACCCTTTGGCCAAACTTGTCCATGCTGACCAAGATGCACCCTTCAAGTCAGTCCCATTTCATAAGTTCATAATTGATAGGAGCAGAATTAGATCATTTGGCCCATCAGGTCTACTCCGCCATTCAATCATGGCTGATCTATCTTTCCCTCTTCACCCCGGTTTTCCTGCCTTCTCCCCATAACATGTTTCTTTGTTTATGTGTTTCTATTTTTCTAACACCGGACACTCGTATTAATCAAGAATCTATCTATTCCTGCCTTAAAAATATTCATTGAGTTGGCCTCCACAGCCAACTGCGGCAATTAATTCCACAGATTCACCATGCTCTGACATTTGCTAGTGCCTGGCCCATATCCTTCTTAACATTTCCTATCCATGTACCAGTCCTAATGTATTTTAACTGGCCTTATTGTACCTGCCTCGACTACCTCACCTGGCAGCTTGTTTCACATACCCACCACCATCCATGTAGAACTGGTGCACCTCAGGTTCCTACTATATTTTTTCCCTCAACTTAAATCTATGCCCTTGATTTCCCCAACCATGGGAACAAATAAATATCTGTGCATTCCTCTATCTAATCCCTTTGTGATTTTATATTCCTTTATGAGATCACACTTACGCAGTCGCCTGCATTTTGGGGAATAGTGTCCTGGCCTGCGCAATTTTTCGGATAACTCAGGCCTTCAAGTCCTGGGAACATATATATCTTCTCTGCACTCTTTCCAGTTTAATGACATATTTCCTAAGTAGGGTGACCAAAGCTGAACACATTACTCTAAATGCGGCCTCACCAATGCTTTATACGATTATAACATAACGTCCCAATTTCTATATTCAGTTTCCAACTGGTGCAGGCCAATTTGTCAAAAAGCTTTTTATACAAACCCCATCTACCAGTGATACTACTTTCAGGGAACAATGTACAGACACTCTTAGATCACTCTGCTTTCCCACATTCCCCATGGCTTGCGTAATGGCAAATTTCCAACTTTTCCAGTGTCCAACTTTCCGTTGCAATTACTACATAGGTAAGTAGGAGTGATCTTACGCAACCCAAATGGAACAGATTTTCCCACCGTTATTTCCAGTTTAATTGATTCTTTATTGAAATAATTGTACAATCAAAGAGATGAACGTATTAGGTTTTCCCTATTCTGCAAACAAGTTGTAGCTAGCTGTTCTCATCGGTCTGGTAAGAACCATATGCCCTCCACCCCTGTGCCTGGTCTGCCACTCCCTGTCCACTATGCCCATATATATACACGTCCCTCTGTGCATCTAATGACCACCCCCAAATGTCCAAAATAATACTGCAAGATGTATCTTGACAAAATAATGTAATATGCCAACAGTAGCCAGCCTAAACATAAATGGCTCCTACACACCAGCCCCTAATTGTTATATGTATATAATGAAACAATTACCAATTACCAATTAAAAGAGTTATAAAAAATGTACACATTTTCAAAAAAGGGTATGTACTATGTGTTGCCATTTAATCTTCTTTAGCAATTCTTCAATCTTCTTCTCTTCCTTCTTCTTATCTTTCTTCTTGCTGTACATAGGTCTCAGCTTCTTGGAGCTGACATATCTTTGTTATCGGTCTTTCCAAGATGTTGCTCTTAGTCTGAAGTCGAACTGTGCATCTGATATGGTCTCCAATATTCTGCCCATTAGCCATGGTGCAGTGGAATCAACCACCACAACACAGTCACTTGGAGCAAAGCTTCTCCATACCCTTGACCATTATTGTCGTTCTTGGATTAGAGGTAAGTATTCTTGTGCCTGCCATTTCAAAAAGAGATCTGCCATATATTGCACCTGTCTCCATCTGCGCTTAATGTCCAAGTCTTCCTTCACAAAGAGTCCAGGTGATAGTATTGGCTTGGTTTTCAACAGAAGAAGATGGTTTGGTGTAAGTGCTTCCAGATCCATTGGACCATCAGAACTCTTGGTAATGGGTCGATCATTTAAAATTGTTTCAACATCACAAATTAAAGTTTGCAATCCCTCATCATCCAGAACTTGTTGGTTAAGAACAGATTGCAACACATTTTGAACCATGTGAATCAATCATTTTCAAACACAGCCGTGATGGGATTCTGTTGGGGGGTTAAAGTACCACTTTAACCCTCACTGAAGCATAGCACTCTGGATCTTATCCTGATTCAAGCCATTCAGTGCTTCTCTCAATTCTCTTTCCGCTCCGATAAAATTTGTGCCATTGTCTGATCTTGAAGATGAAACTTGACCTCGTCGACAGATGAATCTTTGTAATGCTTGGATGCAGGAATCTGTGGCATTCAATGAGTCCTTGACAATGACGTTCATTGTGATGTATTACTTGATTTTTGGATCATTAGCAGAGATTGCAGATTCCAAGTTAAACTTTGGCCATTCTCTGCCAGGCTTACAGAGAAACTCTGATCCATTAATCCATCTCTTACAGCTTAAGAAGCGGTCTGCTGTGTACAAAGTGAATTTACAGAAAACTCTGCTTTAAGCGTCGAATAGGTCAGGTGGACACATTATTGGCAACAATGCTGAATACAAGATTCATCTGGAGGCTTCATCTGCAGCATTTTCCTTTGTGCAAACATATCTCCATTGTGATACATCAGTAGCATCCCTTACAAAAGAGATCCTGTTTGCTCCAAATGTTTGGAAGTGTTTGGTTTCATTGTTGATGTACATAAGCATTGTTGTGCTCTCGGTCCAGAAGATTGATTTGTCCAGTTGATGCTGAAATTCCTTTCACAGCATTGTGTCAACTCTGACAGCTAGAACTGCAGCTGTAAGCTTCATTATCGGAATCGTCATTTGCTTTAATGGTGCCACTCTGGATTTTCCCATTATGAATGCAACATGCACTTCTTTGTTATCATCTCCCAGTCATAGATATGAAACAGTACCGTAGCCACTTTCGCTGACATCTGAAAAGTGGTGCAACTGTGCATATCTGATTTGACCAAAGTATGTGGACTTCAAATTTTAAATTCCACCATCTTGTTGAGATCTGCTAACCGTCCTGTCCATCGCTGAGAGAATGTTCGGAGTATGTTTTCATCCCATCCGAGTCTTTTCTTACATTGCTCCTGCATAATCAGCTTGGCTGGCAGAGTAAATGGTGCTAGATATCCTAAAGGGTCGTATATAGAGCCAACCATGGACAAGGTGCCCTATCTTGTGTATGGTCATTCCTGTACAGCAATTCTGAACTTGAACACATCTGTTTCAATGCACCAGTGCAATCCCAGTGCTCTTTCCATTGGCAGATCATCTTTGTCCAAGTCCAACTCCCTGGTCTCCTTGGTTCTGTTTTCTTGTGGAATGGATGCCAATACAGCACGGCTGTTGCTAATCCACTTTGACAGCACGAATCCTCCCATTTGGCAGAGGAAAGTCTGGTCTCTTGCCATTTGAACTGCTTCCTGTTCCAAAGGCATGGATTTTAAACAATCATCTACGTAGAAGTTGTTCTTTACTGTGTTTGTCACCTCTGCTGGAAAGTGAACTTTGTTGTCTTCAGCAGTCTTCCTCAATGCAATGTTTGCTCAACTTGGTGATGACACTGCTCCAAAAAGATATACCTTCATCCAGTATTCAACAAGATCCCGCTGCACATCACAATCCGGCCATCACAGGAATCGCAAATAGTAACTATGCTTTTCTGATACCTTGACCTTATGAAAGTTTGCTTTGATTTCAGCCATCTAAGCAACCGGTGCTTGTCTGAATCTGATGAGAACTCCAGTGAGTGAGTTGGTATGGTCTGGACTCTGCAGCAGTTGGCAGTTAAGTAATGTTCCTTTGAAGACTGCACCACAGTCAAAGACCACCCTTGAGGTTCCTTTCCTTGAATGATACACCCCATGGTGAGGGATGTACCACAGTTCTCCATCACTTAGTTTCAGCTGGTCCACTGGTACCATTTCAGCATAAATTGTCAATGTCAAACATTTCTGTGAGGAAAGATTTATATATTCATCATGAAATTTCTTATTCTGGCTAAACCTGCGTTTAAGGCTCAGGATGATTTGCTCTGCGATGCAATAGTTATTTGGCATGCTGACGCTTTCCTGTTTGAAAAGTAAGTCTAGACAAAAGTGTCCATCTGTCATCTTAGCTGAGCGATTCATAATATCCAAGAATGTTACCTCTTCTCTGGACATTACCACTTCTCCGGACATTTCCTCTGTTTCCATATAAGATTGATAAGGGTTTGGACACGCTGGAGGCAGGAAACATGTTCCCGATGTTGGGGGAGTCCAGAACCAGGGGCCACAGTTTAAGAATAAGGGGTAAGCCATTTAGAACGGAGACAAGGAAACACTTTTTCTCACAGAGAGTTGTGAGTCTGTGGAATTCTCTGCCCCAGAGTGTGGTGGAGGGCGGTTCTCTGGATATTTTCAAGAGAGAGCTAGATAGGGCTTTTAAATATAGCAGAGTCAGGGGATATGGGGAGAAGGTAGGAAGAGGGTACTGATTGGGGATAATCAGCTATGATCACATTGAATGGCGGTGGTGGCTTGAAGGGCGAAATGGCCTACTCCTGCACCTATTGTCTATTGTTTCCTTGCTGGTTCTTTCACTGAAGTCGTGATTGTATTGCTTGACCAGTAGCTCCTCTAGGTATACAATGGATATTTGATTGACAGCAGCAGCAGGGCAGCATTTTCAGCCCTGCTTTCATTGTCCCTTCTCAGATTAGCACAGGTGGCGACATTGTCCAGTTGAGGAGTGGCGGCATCAGGCGTGAAATAAAACAATCCGAGTTCCCAGGCTTTCACAAGCTCCAGTTTCATTTATAGAGCTTGTTTTCACTTAAAAGTAATGACGAATTTCCAACTTTTCCAGTGTCCTACTTTCCGTTGCCATTACTACACAGGTAAGTAGGAGTGATCTTACGCAAACCAAATAGAACAGATTTTTCATTTGTTATTTCCAGTTTAATTGGTTCTTTATTGAAGTAGTTGTATGAACAAAGAGATGAACATATCAAGTTTTCCTTACTCTGCATATATTGTACCTAGCTGTTCTCCACGGTCTGGTAAGAAATGTATGCCCTCCATCTCTGTGCCTGGTCTACCTCTCCATCCACTATGCCCATATATATATATGCCCCTCTGTGCATTTAATGACCACCCCCAAGTGTCCAAAATAATACTGCAAGATATATCTAGACAAAATAATATAATATACCAACAGTAGCTAGTCTAAACATTAATGGCTCCTACAGCTTGTCATGTCCTATGAATGTCCTACCTTAAGTTTCCAAAACGCAACAACTCACACTTATCTGAATCAAACTACATTTGTGGATCACGATTACACTGTAATTCTTGATAACAATATCCTCCATAAGGTTTTTTTTCCCTTATGGTTCAATTGAAAACACCTGCATATATCTGAATATATCGGAGGTAGAATTTAAGGTTCTGTCTATATATGGGACTTAATGAAGAATAAGGCCAATACTTCGGTGTAGGCTAGATTGGAAAATGTTATGTGCACACCAATTTTTGTGTGCAATACCACACCAAACACTTGTCTACTCAATCTGGTGAATGTTAATAATCTCAATTAAAATATATTTTAAAATGATGCTATATAATTTCTGTTATATTTTTGTTCACTATCATAATTTTGGCACAATAGCATGTTCATGTGCATTCCACAACATTTTCTGTTAATCCCTGATGAAGTAAAATGTTGACATCTCAAATATTTCTAATAGTTTCAAGGAATTCTCTTTGTCCAAGTTAACATATTCCCCTTTGATATTTTGGGTTACATTTCTGTTCAAAAACAGCTGTTTGAAATCTCGAGTGCTACCAGTTTAATTACGATGTAATTAATTTAATTTCTTAAATAGAGTTTCCACTGCCTTAACATATCAATAGGTCTTAAGTTAAAGTCGAGAAAAGGAGAGAAAGTGCAGTGATATGTCCCTCCTCCAAACACTACACTTGTAAAGAGTTACTGGTGTGTTTCCAAGGAGGGAAATGAAAATAATAGAAGCTTGTGACCAAGTCCCAGATGAAGAAACCCAAACGAGGGAGAGGTGGCAGCCCATTTACTAAACTGCAAACATATCCATGTTGATGCAAGAGATTATTCCCATCCCTGTCCAACAGGTTCAGTTCTGAAAAAAAAATGTACATAGAAACATAGAAACATAGAAAATAGGTGCAGGAGTAGGCCATTCGGCCCTTCGAGCCTGCACCGCCATTCAATATGATCATGGCTGATCATCCAACTCAGTATCATGTACCTGCCTTCTCTCCATACCCCCTGATCCCTTTAGCCACAAGGGCCACATCTAACTCCCTCTTAAATATAGCCAATGAACTGGCCTCATCTACCTTCTGTGGCAGATAATTCCAGAGACTCACCACACTCTGTGTGAAAAATGTTTTCCTCATCTCGGTCCTAAAGGAATTCCCCCTTATCCTTAGACTGTGACCCCTTGTTCTGGACCTCCCAAACATCGGGAACAATCTTCCTGCAACCAGCCTATCCAACCCCTTAAGAATTTTGTAAGTTTCTATAAGGTCCCCCCTCAGTCTTCTAAATCCTAGCGCGTACAAGCCAAGTCTATCTTTCCTCATATGAAAGTCCTGATATCCCAGGAATCAGTCTGGTGAACCTTCTCTGTACCCCCTCTATGGCAAGAATGTATTTTCTCAGATTTGGAGACCAAAACTGGACGCAATATTCCAGGTGTGGTCTCACCAAAACCCTGTACAACTGCAGTAGAACCTCCCTGCTCCTATACTCAAATCCTTTCGCTATGAATGCTAACATACCATTTGCTTTCTTCACTGCCTGCTGCACCTACATGCCTACTTTCAATGATTGGTGTACCATGACACCCAGGTCTCGTTGCATCTCCCCTTTTCCTACTTTGCCACCATTAAGATAATAGTCTACCCTCCTGTTTTTGCCACCAAAGTGGATAACCTCACATTTATCCACATGATATTGCATCTGCCATGCATTTTCCCACTCACCCAGCCTATCCTAGCATCCTCCTCACACCTAACACTACCCCCCAGCTTAGTGTCATCCGCAAACTTGGATTACATCTGTATAGATCTGTATAGATACATCTGTTTACAACTACATTACATCTATATAGAAAACAAACACCATACATCATCAGAACTGTAAATTTGTGAACATAATCTGCCAAGAATGAGCGAATAAGACATTTGTACATTTAAATTTCAGTCTATTTCAGTTTTATCTACAACATTAATATTATGTTATGTGCGGTGGAGGAATGTTACATTTCCAGAGCTGACTCAGTGGTGGCAAAGATCTTTTGTTAAAGCTGGTTAGCCCCAATAAATAATTTGTGTATCATTTGGGTATTTCTGCTTCTCAAGTCAAGTGTATTGTTATATACACACAAGTTCGGTGAGGTACAGGTTCAATGGCAATCTTGCTTGTAGCTAATAGTCAAATCTAAAATTGAGTCGTTCTTCTACAAAAGCATGGACTAGTAAAACAAAAGAATGGCTCTGTGCCAAGTCTGAATGACTTTGTAAATTATATGTAACACAATATGGAGGACAGGTTGTCTTTTCAATAAAGACATTAAGATGGCAGCCTGCATAATAACATGTGCTTCTTTTCAAGGCCATAAAGAAGCCAAGATTGAAAAAAAATAGCTGACGCTCCAGAGATAAGTAATAACTTGTTTTTGGATGAGCTTGATTTGGACCCAGCTTTTCTTATATTCTGAAAGGCTACAGAATCTTTCAGTCATACCATATTCAGACTTGGTAGGAGTGTTTTACTGATAAGAAAAATGTATAATTGTGCTAACTCTCCTTTGTTCTCTAAGTGGGGCCCGAGAAGCACTGAGCAACATTTGTGCTCATTGTAGATCTTTGCCACTCCCGTCTGACGAATCAAATAAAGATTGCCATGGTCTACATTTAATGTTTTTTTGCTATCTGCTTTTAAAGAAATGAACTTTGACATTTGGCTGTAGTCAGCAGGGATCTCGCTGGCTACAGCAACAGATGTCTGAATAAGAGGGTGCAGTTGACCGGGATCTGAAGTGGAGAATACTGAGCTCTAGTTGGACCCTTTGAGTCCGACCTCCCAAAGAAGTTCTCTGTAAGAAAACAAAGTCCCTCAGTCTGAGGTTGATCTGGGTCCAGAGGCAGATCTAGAATCAGACAGCACAGGTAAACCCACTTGTAAAGGATTGGCTTGTGTATTGGAAATGAATAAAGGATTGGGCACAACAGAATAAAGAGGTTTTGTCACAATTAAAGTATTGGGCAAGGCAGACTACAACGTTTTTGTCACAGATGTGTATTGGAAAGACAAGGCGCCTTGAAAAGATGTGTATTGAAAAGTCGTAGTGGCACCTAGTGGTGGGTTGAAGTGGACAGAACCCTCTTCATTGGTCAGTGCAGTCATGTGACCATGGGGTGTGGGTTTTCGTGGGCTTTTGGGATGTGTCAGTTACTTAATCAGTGCTCCTCCCAGCAACAGGAGCTATTATTGTTAGTGCAGACAGACTCACGAACTTCACGAGTTTTCGTTCGTTTTTATTAAAAATAAAAAAACCTTTTCGCTCACTCACTACACCATAAGCCTTCTTTATCACTCTACCTGTGTTGCCACTTTCAAGGAGTTATGGACTTGGACCCAAAAACCAGTCTGCACCAAAAGTTCAACAATCCATGTTCTCCAGAGATGCTGCCTGACCCCTCTGAGTTACTCTACCATTGTCTTTATGTGTAAAACCATTTCCTCATTTATCATATTACATCCTGCAGTACATTTTCTTGGATGTCATAGAACAGTTGCCTTCTGATACTAATCACTGTCAAATGCTATTCCCACTCTTCTAATGGAAACCTTTACTTTCCCTTGCAACCGCAAGAAATGCAACACTTGTCCCTTCACCTCCCCCCTCCACTCCTTTCAGGGACCCAAGCAGTCCTTCCAGGTCCGACAGAGGTTCACCTGCACCTCCTCCAACCTCATCTACTGCATCCGCTGCTCCAGATGCCAGATGATCTATATCGGTGAGACCAAGCGGAGGCTTGGCGATCGCTTCGCCGAACACCTCCGCTCGGTCCGCAATAACCAACCCGACCTCCCGGTGGCTCAGCACTTCAACTCCCCCTCCCATTCCACATCCGACCTCTCGGTCCTGGGCCTCCTCCACGGCCAGAGTGAGCAACACCGCAAGCTGGAGGAACAGCACCTCATATTCCGCTTGGGGAGTCTGCATCCTTTGGGCTTGAATATTGAATTTTCTCAATTCTGTTAACCCTTGCTGTCTCCTCCCCTTCCCACCTCTCCCTCAGCCCTCGGGCCCTGGCATTCCCTCTATCTCTATCTCCCTCCCCCACCCCAGTCGCACCAGCTTCTCATTTTCACACCACAAACAGCTTACAATGGCTTGTTCCCTTTATCACCGATACCTTTTTGCATATCTTTCACTCATTGTTCCTTATCTCTCCACATCACCGTCTATATCTCTCGTTTCCCTGATCCCTGACCAGTCTGAAGAAGGGTCTCGACCCGAAACGTCGCCTATCTCCTTCGCTCCTTAGATGCTGCTGCACCCGCTGAGTTTCTCCAGCTTTTTGTGTACCCCCAAAGAGAACCTCAGCATGTTTTTGCTCTCTTTGATGGTTCTCCTCCTTCTCTGTGACAAATTTGTTTCTAACGGCAGCAGATTTCTGTCTTCTCTTCCCCTTTTACTAATAGAAATTTGAACAAGCGAAGGACACCCATTGACACCTCTTCTTACACATTAAATTGAACCTCCTGATGAAGGTGCAACCATGGGAACAAATGTAGGAACAAAAGTCTTGTTCTACTATTTCACATGAGGATGCAAGTTTCAAATTACATGATGTGCCACAATAAGATAAGATAATTGCATCCTTTTGTATGGCTTTACCTTTATCTTCTTGCTATATTCATTGTTCAACCTACCCTAATGCATAAGGACTTTATCTCACAATTTGCTGATCTTATCTCAAGCTTGTTGCCAAAATTTGACTGGGTCCTGATTCTTGGTGACTTTACCATTCATGTTTGCTGTCCCATTAAGCCTCTTGTGAGTGAATTTATGAACTTGTTGAGTCCTTCAATCTGACTCTACTTACCACTGGACCCATGCACAAGCTTGGCCATACACTTGACCTGGTGCTATCGTCTACGATGCATCTCTGCCTTTCTCTCCCTCAAAATCCCGTTACATAAACTCTTCGACTGCCAGTAAGTTCTCTGAGGCTCTCATAGCCGCCCCTGACATCTGCATCATCAAGTCGTTTCCCCTCCATCTCAGCACTGACGACCTCATTTCTTCATTCAATACCACCTGCTCTTCCATCCTGGATTCTGTTGCTCCTCCTTAAAATGAAAAAGTCTAAGCCTAAAGGCTGGGCCTGGCTCAATGACACCACCAGAGCCCTAAGAAGAGAGTGCAGAAAATCAGAACGGAAGTATAAATCTGATAAGCTTCAAATTTCCTTTGAACTCCTGAGAAACAATTTTCTCAAATACCAGGCAGCAGTAAAGTTTGCGAGAGCACAATACTTTTCCAACCTTATTTCCGAAAATGCCCCTAACTCCAAGGTCCTTTTTAGTACCATTACCTCTATCATATGTCCTGCCCCCCGTACCACCTTAGCTGGGTCTCCTGCTAAGTGCGAGGAATTTATTACATTTTCACCAGCAAAGTTAAGAACATCAGAATGAATATTTCCCCTCCCATCCATGACCTAGCTGTCTCATTGGTCTGATCTTCGAAATTAGACTGTTTCCAACCCGTTACTCGACCCGCCCTTGTAAAGCTGGTCACCACTATGAAACCTGCTACCTGCCCCCTCGACGTTGTCCCCTCTGCCCTTCTGAAGGATGTCATTGCAATAGCCAGTTCCAGCATCCTCGCTATCAACAGTTCTCTGGCCACTGGCACGTTCCTACCTGCTTCAAGCACCCAGTGGTCCAGCCCCTCATGAAAAAACCTAACCTAGACCCCACCTTGCCTAGCAACTACAGACCTATTTTCAAACTGCCTTTCCTTTCAAAAGTCCTTGAAAAGGTAATTTTAAGTCAACCTATGCCTTACCTACACCAAAATACCATCCTGGAAACTTTCCAATCAGGTTTCAGGGCCCACCACAGCAGAGTCTGCCTTGTTGAAGGTACATAATGACCTATTTCTCACCACTGACTCCGGCAACTGTGCAATCCTGCTCCTTCTCGACCTCAGCGCAGCATTTGATACTGTCGACCACACCATCCTAATTGACTGTTTGCGGTACGGGGTTGGTATTGATGGCACTGCCCTGAGCTGGTTCGTCTCCAACCTCGAAGATAGGAGTTTCTCCACAAACATAGGCAACTCTTTCTCCTCCCCAGCTAGCCTCTGCTGCGGGGTTCCACAAGGCTCCATCCTAGGCCCAATTCTCTTCTCCCTGTGTTTACTCCCCTTAGGCCAAATCATTCAAAGGCACGGCATTTCCTTCCACTGCTTTAAAGAAAATACACAACTCTATCTCCCCCTGAAACCCAACAACCGATCAAATCTACTCAGTCTTATCCACTGCCTTGAGGAAATAAAGTGTTGGATGGCCCAGAACTTCCTCCAACTAAACAAGAGTAAGTCTGAGGTCATCCTACTCGGTCCCTCGGACTTCATCAAAATAATAGCAGGCAGCCTTGGAAGCCTTACCCCATTACTCAAACCTCACGTTAAAAACCTTGGCGTGATATTTGACTTTGCGTTGAAATTTGACAAACATGTCAATGCCGTGGTTAAAGCTAGCTTCTTCCAGCTTCGGACAATATCTAAAATAAAATAATTCCTCCAATATGACGACCTCGAAAAGATCATCCACTCATTTATCTCCTCCCGCCTTGATTACTGCAACTCCCTTTACACTGGCATCAGCCAATCTTCCCCGTCCCGTCTGCTATTGGTCCAAAATGCCGTAGTGAGACTCCTGATGGGCACCCGAAAAAGGGACCACATCACACAGATTCTGGCCTCTCTCCACTGGCTCCCAGTGCGGTTCCAAATTAATTTCAAGCTCCTTCTTTATGTATACAAAGCCCTTAACGGCTTGCCCCCACCTACATCAAAAATCTGCTGACCCACCATACCACCTCCAGGTCCCTCAGATTGGCGGACTTGCGGTTCCATCTGACCATCCCGCGGTCTAGGCATAAGCTCAGGGGCAACTGCGCTTTTGCGGTTGCAGCACCTAGACTATGGAACAGCATCCCACTTCCAATCAGAACTGCCCCCACCATCAACTCTTTTAAGTCTAGACTTAAAACTTATTTCTACTCTCAAGCCTTTCTTGACATCCTCTGAGGGAGTGCTGTATGTATGTATTTATGTATGTATTGTTGATCTATGTACCACTGTTTTGTAGCACGTTAGTACCCGCACTGATGTAAAGCACTTTGGTCAATGAGAGTTGTTTTTAAATGTGCTTTATAAATAAAATTGACTTGACTACCTTTCATCACTCCAATCCCACTGCCAATATCAAGAGTGCCGACTTACTACAGGGATTGAAACATCAAGTCCTATTCACTCTGCTTTGGGCTAAGGGAATCAAGGGACATGGGGGGGGGGGGGGGGGGGAAGCCAGAACGGGATACTGATTTTGTATGATCAGCCATGATCACATGGAATGGCAGTGCTGGCTCGATGGTGGTGCTGGCTCCTGCACCTATTTTCTGTGTTTCTATGTTTCTATTATTTAAATTATTACATGGCCATTCATACAAAAAACCTTCATTTAATTAAACACAATTAGTTGTCCACTTTAGACAAGATACTCCTATTTTCACATCATATGAAAGCATTGATTATCTGCATATTTAATACCAAAAAAATGATATCCTGATTTTATAAATGTCATGAAGTTGATGTCTTTAGAACATAGCCAAAGAACTAAATTGAACAAGTTTATTCATGGATAACCCCGAGATGGACAGTCATCTCATTTTCGAGGGGGTCCAACATAGAACATACAGCACAAGATATAACATACATAGAGGCTCTCATTGACCCACCTACCCACACACCAATCCCAAAACCCCTCCATCCCCACTTGTTATAGTTTATGACAATTGTTAATTGACTTTACATATCCAATAATAATAAGTTATGCGTTACAGCATAATGTTGATGCATAATACCATATACCACCTATCTTACATCGTACGTTAGTACATACTATCAACATTATTACATGATATATTATTTCATAGTATAGTGACATAATACAATATGACCTTGTTACACTATGCAATACAATAATACATAAGTGTAATGGCCATGCATATACAATAGCTATGCCAAATGATCACACACAGAGCAAGCTAGATAAAGGAGCTCGAAGACTCTAATACTAGAAACAGGTACATGGTTTTATAAGGAAGGGTAAAAGTGTATTTTTAAATAGATGAAATGAGCTAATAGTTCTTATTGTACTAGGCAGAGTGTTCCAGTCAGAAGGAGCTTTGAATTTAAATGCACGTCTCCCAATTTTATTTGTTAGTTCTTGGAATGAAAAAGAAGGGTTGCTGAATATGTCTTAGTGAATATGAGGGTGTGTATGGTAATAGGTCTTGTTTTAAATAAGAAGGGTAATTGAGATGGATGCATTTAAAGATGAACTGGAACCAGTGGTAGCATCTTCGAGCATGGGGGGATAACCAGTTTAGAGTTTTGTACATAGAACAGTGGTGAGTTAGATATGGACACCTTAAAATAAATCTGCAGAGACTATTATAAACTACATTGAGGGGTTGAAGATGTGTATCAAATGTATTCTGATAGACAATATCAGCATAAACCAGTGTTGGTAATAGTAGTTGACAGACAATTCTTTTTCTCATTCGAAAGGTGAAACAATTTATATGGCGGTAAAGAATAGCTAGATTACAGCTAAGTTTTTTAGTAATCGTCTCACTATGCTGCGTAAATGAAAGCGTTGGGTCGAGCCAAACACCAAGAGATTTGAAGTTCAATACTTGTTCTAATGGTGATCCTCCATTAAATGATATAGTCAGATCTACAGAATTACCAAGGCCTTGTCTGGTACCAATTAACATACTGCATGATTTATTTTTATTTAAAATTAATTTGTTAAATAATAGCCATTTCTGACCAGAAGTAAGATCTGATTGATGGGATCTTTCAATTTCAGACTTGTTAGTACTAGATGTATATAGCACTGCATCATCAGCATATAGTTGTATTTGACAGTCAGAACAAATATTAGGGAGGTCGTTTATGAAAATAGAGAAAAGGAGTGGTCCCAAAGACGAACCTTGCGGACCCCCTTCTCAACAATTAAGGAATTGGATTGACTTCCATTAAAGGTAACACATTGGCGTCTGTTATGAAGGTATGAGTTAAACCACAGTAGATTGTTTTGAGAAAGACCAATTGAGTAAAGTTTATCAAGCAGTAGGTAGTGGTCAACAACATCAAAGGCCTTGGTTAAATCAAGAAAGATGGCACCGGTGAGTTTATCATCCTCAGAAGCAGTGAACACATCGCTGGTGAGTTTTAACAGAGCTGTAGTTGTAGAGTGATTAGGTCTGAACCCAGACTGACATGAGATAGAATATTGAAAGTTGAGACATAATGTGATAGCTGGTTTCTCGAGGATTTTAGCCACCGAGTTGATAATTGAGATGGGGCGGTAATTGTTAATATCGTGTGGGTCGCCTCCCTTATGCAGTGGAGTAACATTGGCACACAAAGTGGGTACATTAGAATATTAGCTCCTAACTTAATGAATTTAGTCTCAATACCAGCTGGTCCAGATCCACAATCATCCTTTAATTCATTAATAGCATGTTGAACGTCAACAGGTTTTATTTTTTGAAAAGAAAAAGAGCTTCTACGTGTAGAGGTAGCTGGAAAGTCACATATAATAGATGAGTCAAATACAGTAGAGCTACATACAGTGGAGAAGTGATGGTTGAAAACATTGGATATAACAGCAGGGTCCTGAATGATGTCATTGTTGACCCGAATCTGAGTGCTGATATTTTGATTTGAATTATTAAGAACATTATTTAGTCTTTTCCAGAACTTTTTTGGATTATGCATGTCTTCAGAAAGATGTTTTTTTTAATGACTTGATTTAGCATTATGTGTTCTTGTCATACACTGATTCCTAAAGGACCTATATTTTTCCCAATCAGCAGGGTCCTTTGTTTCCCTGAAAGTCTTCCAGACCTTATCCTGCTCATTAAAAAGGTTGATCAAATCAGCACTAATCCATGGTAAATGTTTTCCCTTGACTTTTATTTTTCTCCAGGGGGCATGCTTATCGATAACTCTTGTGACTTCAGTGTATAAATAGTTCCAGGCATCCTCAACAGTTAGTATAAGTTGAAACCTGTCCCAGTTTATTGCAATCAGGTCATGCATATAATTATCATAATTACATTTTCTACATTGTCTGACACGAATAAGTTTAGGAGGGAGATGGGAGGGTTTAATCTTCCACTCACAGAAAATAGCAGAATGATTGCTAAAGCAATCTGACAAAACACCAGATGTTACGATTCGGTCAGGATGGGTAACAAGAATCCAATCTAGTAGTGATGTAGAATTGCCATGAACTCTGGTAGGTTCGTTGATTAACTGGGTCAGGTTTACACTTTTAAGCAAGTTTTTGTCGTTAGAAGAGGAGCGATCAAGCCAGTTTTTATTGAAGTCACCAAGAAGCACTAATTCACATGGGTGTTCAATAGAGGTGAGAGTGGAAATTAGGGACTTTGTTGAGTCAGGATAAACAGGTGGGGATCGATAGATAGTGCCGATAATTAGATGTTTATTCTCATGAAGTTTTAGCCTAATGAAAAGGCTTTCAAAGAGAGATGAGGTTACTTTAGGGATGGCAGATTCAGATATAAAGCGAGTTCAACATCCATTCCATGAAAATCGTCCTTTCGAGTGGAAAATGGAAGGCATTAGGCAGTTGAGTATTTTATGACATGAGCTGCTATTGGAAGTGGACAAAAATATATTATATGCAAAATGATTTCCATCTCTAAATTAGTTTTTGAAAAAGAAAAAAAATTGAGAAAAGTCAAATGTAGCTGAATGTGTCGGACATTGATCGGTTCACTGCTGAGAGCGAGATTAGATGGATGTTGTAAGCTGTTATCAAGAAAAAGCAGAGAGAGTAAACTGACAGGTTTCAGGGCTGTAAAATGGTGTTAATGTAAAGACGTCATACTTATCTTATTTGACTGTGCTAAGGAACACTAATAACTATGATTCATTGCCAATAACGCATATTACACCATGCCTTTCAGAGGTATTGCTGACATCTTGTTTGTTTTTATCATGGTACATATGCAAATAATTTCTACACAGAAATCTTTCATAATAAATCATACAAACTGCTTATTTCATTGAGCTGGCAAACATGCTTTTCAGATTTTAAGGTAACCTCTAATGTGCTGCCTGGTAATATTTTCTGAAGTTCTACAATTTATTTAGTCATTAAAATTACAATGTGTTTCCTCTAAATGATATCACAAATATTCAACCCATAAATTACTTATTCTGCAAAACAAACCCTCATCCTGCTTATATTAGTTTTATGCAGGTCGTTAGAAATACTTTTGCAGTTATTAATTTAAATCCTAAATCATTGAACAATAATGAACCATTTATATGACATCCTTTACAGAGAAGGCAGTTCACAAATAAATAATTATAAGCTGAGTTAAAAAACAACATACAATGAAAACTAAGGTTAAAATGATGTGTTAAAGGATGATTTCTAGGAATGGGAAGGAGTAGAATGCTAAAAGGGTTCAGAGATGGTTCCCTAAAGCTGGCAAGTTGGAGGACTGTAGGCATGGTTGTCAATGAAAGGGGAAATCTAGCAAAGAGTATGGAAAGTTTCAGAGGAATGCAAAGCTGAAATACCACAGCAATCGGTGCTCTTTCATCAAAAATATATCCTAAATCTTCCTTTGTCTTTAATTTTTTTCCATATTTTCAGAAAAGTCAAATTCACCTGAAATGTTAACCGTTTCTTTCTCCGCTGATGATGCCAGACCTGCTGAGTGTTTTCAATATTCATTGGAGGAATGCAGAGTACTCAGATTTGGAAACTTGCAGCTTGGAAACGGTCGCTTAAGCCAACTTGTCTGCAGGTCATCAAGTACTCATCGTTCTTACTCCCAAAAGTTAAGATCTCATCTAAATATTTCTTAAATATTGTAATAATACCTGGAGGATGATAGGACTGCAAATGCTGGAATATGGAACAAAAAAGGGGAAAGCTGCTGGAAGAAAGTGGATCATTTGGAAATGGACATTCAATGCAGGCTCTTCATCTGGATTTCTTCCTTTTTGACTGCTTTATCTGTTTGTGCTGTTGCATTCTTGAATATGTAACGCCATGGTCCCTCTGTTCCTCAGGAATAAGTTAATAGAAAGCAGTATTCTCAGATAGCCAAGCTTGGAGAAAGAGAGATCAAAGGGAATAAATCAAACAAGCACTGGAAACTAACAGCCTCTCATATTGAAGAAGGGTCTCGACCTGAAACATCCCCTATTCATTTTCTCCAGAGATGCTGCCTGACCCACTGAATTACTCCAGCAATTTATGTCTAGCCAATATTTCACAGCAAGTTCAAGGTCAAAAAGATGCTTGATGCCTTAAGCTGTGGAAGTGCCAACAGAATAAAATAGCGTTCAGTCAAGACATGCTTGGCAGGGGAGAAGGTTATGATTTTCCCAGTGTTTAACTGTAAGAACTGGATATTGGCCATGCAATCTGCCAGCACAGTGGCAATGAGCCGGTGGAGAAGGTTGGATGCTGCCTGTAAACATGCAGAGTCTGATCTCAGATTATGCCGGGGAGCTGCAGGTGAAGAAGACAATTGGAAATCCATGGGGGCAACATAGTTGGGAGGGAAGAGAAATCACAATAAAAAAATAAAGTTGGGAGGGAAGAGAAATAAAGTTGGGAGGGAAGAGAAATCACAATAAAGAAGCCTTCAGCTTCTTCTTCTTTCGTGTCCTTAAGCTATATAGTGGCTCGCCACTGCTGTACACATCGTTGCGCAATTGGAGTGTTAAGTACACGGTCTGCAGTAGTACATGGATTATCCAGCAATGGGCATTGCAGTAGCTTGCGATGTCTGTGTCTGTGTGCTACAGTCACAGGTTGTTGTACCCTCGATGTAGCCCCATTTGTGCATTGTCACCCCTGACCGCGCGCCCCCGGTTCACAGTCGGTAGTGACATCTCCAGTTCAGCCAGTGTTCATCAGCACCTGGAGGTAAGCGATCTGCTGCTGGTGTGCCCATCTTGGTGGAAATAGGGACAGTGGCTTGTCTGTTTTTCCACATCTGGAGGCGAGCTTCAGTTGTTGTTTCCAATGAGGTGACGCTGGTTTGGAAGTTCTCACGGGATTTTAACCACCTAGAAGGGGGCACACGGTTGTGTAATGGGTGTCTATTGTCTGTCAGTTGTTTCAGACGCTCTGTCCTACTTTCAATAGCTCTCCTAATATCTGGAGGAGCGATGCAAGCCAGTAAGTAGATGTTGTTCATGTCCGCAGATCAGAGGCAACCAGTGATGCTATGGCAGCTGGCATTCAAGGATGACTCGGTCTTCTTTGCATGTGTAGATCTCTCCCAAGCAGGGTAGGCGTATTCTGCAGCAGAGAAGCAGAGTGCTAACGCTGTAGTACGTACTGTTGTTGGGTTGGCACCCCATTTGGTGGTGGTGAGTTTGTTCAATATGTTGTTGCGGGTGCCCACCTTTAGTTTTTTCCACATGTGCCTTGAATGTTAAACAGCGGTCGAGTGTGACTCCAAGGTAGACTGGGTTTGGGCAATGTGTTAAGTGGGAGTCTAGACCATGTGACGTGTAGTTGATGGTTAGCCTCTTGGTTCCTCAGGTGGAATTGACAGACCTGTGTTTTCGATGGGTTGGCGTGCAGCTGGTTTTCCTCATAGTATGGAGATAAACGAGTGAGTGCCTCTGTCAGCATTATCTCAACATCTTGGAAATGTGTACACCTGTGCTGTTATACAGAGATCATCAGCATAGATGAAACGCTTAGTTACCAAGTCAGTTGGCTGGTCATTGGTGTAGATGTTGTACAGGATCGGTGCCAGAACACTTCCTTGTGGGAGGCCATTCTTCTGTCATCGCCATCTGCTATGTTTCCCTCATAGAGTCATACAGTGTGGAAACAGATCCTTTGGCCCAACTTGCCCATTGCATCTAAGATGTCCATGTTTGGCCTTTCTAAACCTTTCCTATCCATATGTTGGTCCAAATATATTTTGCACACTGTCTTATTACAACATTAGAAATACATTTGGATAGATACATGAAGAAGACAACAATCTGAAATGTCACCTATCCAGATGTTGCCTGATCTGCCAAGTTACTCCAGCATTTTGTGTCTATCTTTGGTATAAACCTGTATCTGTAGTTCCTTTCTATTACATTCCATAACCAGTACCCTGACTGACAAAGGTCAATGTTCCAAAAGCCTTCTTGACCACCCCCTCTTCCTCTGACATCAGTTTCAGTGAACTGCAAAATTAACTCTGAAATTAAATGGTTTAAATATGCTCAAGCTGGTCATTCACTTTAGATATACTGCTTGTGTAAATTTTTACAATGTGGATTTTTAGGGGTGCTTGACAATGTGTCCATGTCTGCAGTCATTTCGTCTTTCAAATAGCAGTCTGAATTTTTCCATGTTATATCATATTATTGCATCTGTTGCCCATTTCAAGACTGACTGAATTTATAATCAATTGAAACCTTCTGCACCATTGCTTTTGCAGATTAGTGGCCAAGAATATGGAAATAAGTTGATAATGTGTGATTCATGATTATTGTGTGAGACAACAGTCATCCTTGATATAATTTCTACCATTACTGTTCATGCTACTGAATTAATGCCATTCATGGTGTGAAGAATAATGAGACCAAACACAACTAAATTAACAAGGGCGGTGGGGGGAGGGCACTTAATTGCTCTCCATTTTTCTTTGGCCTATAACTTAACTTAAGTAAATTTAAGATTGTTAATCATAAGATCGTAAGATATAGGAGCAGAATTAGGCCATTTAGGCCAGAATTAGGCCAATTAGGCGAGAATTTGGCCATCGTATCTGATCCACCATTCAATCATGGTTGATCCATTTTTCCCTCTCAACCTCATTCTCCTGCCTTCTCCCCATAACCTTTCACACTCTTACTAATAAAGAACCTGTTGGTCTTCACTTTGAAATTACTCAATTACTTGGCCTATACCTCCACCTGTGGCAATGAATTCCACAGATTCACCGCCCTCTGACTAAAAAAAATCCTCCTCATCTCCATTCTAACGGTATGTCCTTTTATTCATCACTAATAGCTGATTGCAAATGTAATCAGGATTGAATTAAACAGCTACCATTCCTTTAACCAATGTTGAAGCAGAGCTCCACTGCTGGAAAGCATTGTACGACAACAATTCACTGGCCATGAATCTTTGATGAAAAATCACAGAAGCAGTGCCCTGCAGTGCATTACATGCAATTGGACATGACTGAACATATTTAGGCACATTGTTGCTGTAGATTATCCTGTGCATGGAGGAACTAAAAAGAAACTGCAGGATTTACATCCATTAGACCTTTGTGTAGTCCAAGTAAACCTTGCAGTGTATAACATAATTTTTTAGACTATCTTTCCTACTTTGTAATCTTCCCTTCTCTCCTGATGCTACTAGTGAGTTATGATACCTCAAATAATAACGATTTTAATGGGTAAACCTAGTATATGAGCATGAATAGTTTAATTTTATTGGAGAGGTTGCACAGCCACAAATCTTCCACACAGCAGAAGAAATCAACTGCAAGAACTTTGATCTTCCGTCTTTGTATGCAGTGAACCATCTCTGAATCTTTAATGCTTTTTGGTACAGTACCACCAGGGCACCTTTCTGGACAGTTGACCAAATTCATAGTTTTAGAAGTATTTTGAAGTATTAAAATGTTTTGCCTCTTGCAAGGAATCACAGATCTCTGGTCTCACTTAATCTGTTACAGATCTAAACATCATTATTATAAAATAACATCTTCTCCAGCTTGTTAAAAACATTTGGTAATATGCTACAATGTGCCAGAATGGCTGCAGGGCAGCACAGCAGGAGACTAGCTGCCTTACAGCGCTTGCAGCGCCAGAGACCCAGAATTGATCCTGACTACGGGTGTGGTCTGTATGGATTTTGTACGTTCTCCCCATGACCGCAAGGGTTTTCTCCGAGATCTTAGGTTTCCTCCCACACTCTAAAGACGTACAGGTTTTTAGGTTAATTGGCTTGGTAAAAGTGTAATTGTTCCTTGTGTGTGAATTTTTTTAGCCAGAGGAATTCATTGCCACAGGTGGAGGTATAGGCCAAGTAATTTAATAATTTTAAAGTGAAGACCGACAGGTTCTTTAAGAGTGTTAGTGTGCGGGGATCGCTGGTCGGTGCGGACTCGGTGGACTTAAGGGCCTGTTTCTGTGTTGTATCTCTTAAAAAAAATGCTGTGCACAATATTCTACATTCTGTATCCTCCCCTCTGCTCTATTGTACTTGAGTTTGAACTGATTGTATCAATATATGATATATCTGGTCGGTTTGGGACAGCATGCAAAATAAGGTTTTTCACAGTACCTTGGTGCAAGTGACAATGATAAACCTAAATCTAAGCATACCCCGCCTGCTGATGTCAAAGTTGTGAGTCTGACTAGTAAAAAAAAAAACACCAAGCAAAAAAATAATCTATTTGGAGTTGAAGAATGGACACATACACACATTTAAGTAAAACCAAAGCATAAGCATTAGGTGAAGGGAAGGTGTCTATTCAGTTTTTATGAAGAACACTGATATCCACAAATATCTTCTATCATCTATCTATACTATTACTAAAACTCTCATTTTGTCCTCTTCTGGTTTGCATTGTTTTTAAATTTGGGCAAAAATGGTACCCTATGTCGCCACCATTTTTCGCCACCTTACTCAAAGTTCTTGCAGTTTTGTTCCGATTGGTGGAATATTACAAATGTTATGAAGGGCTAAAAAATCATGAGCTCAGCAGATTGGTCTTCTCAGCCGTCAGTCACCATGAAGGTAACGCCCCTTCAGGCACCCGCTGTCAATCACCGGTGTGAAGAGAATAAATCCCCGGAGGTGGGGCAGAGTCCGTGAGTTGCGCTGATTGAGTCCACAAGCCGTGCTGGTTGAGTTCGCAAGCCGTGCTGATTGAGTCCACAAGCCAAGCTGAGTAAGTCCACAAGCTGTGCAGAGTGAGTGAGCGAGTCCACAAGCTGTGCTGAATGAGTGATTGCATCCACAAGCTGTGCTGAGTGAGTGAGTCCACAAGCCATCCTGACTGAGTCCACAAGCCGTGCTGAGTGAGTCTGCAGGATCACAATCACCCCCCCCCCTCAGCCCCCGACAGCTCCTGCCCCAAGCCGTCCCCCTCTCCCCTGACTGTAGGACGATCGCACCTTCCCCCCTCGACAGCACCTGCTTCAAGTACAAAGAACGGAGATCAATGAGTGAACCTAATATCATGATTGAAGAGAAGCATCATGATCAGGCTTTGTTGTATATTCAAGACAAGCTTTTGAATTACAACAAAACAATCAAATGCTTTCATTTGCCACAACCAAGAAATGGAAGGATGCACCTTGATGATGACAATCCAGAATTGCTGCAGGAATTGCCATACAATAGAACTGAACAACAGAAATTTGTTGAGGAGAATGAGCCTCTGCTGAATGCTGCACAGAGAGCAGTGTATGACCAGGTGTGCAACGGCTTGAAAAGGAAGCTTCCTTCAATGTTTTTCATTGATTCACCAGGAGGAATGGGATGAACATTTATCACCAATTTGATCCTCTCCAAAGTTAGAGGTCAAGGTGATATGGCTATTGCTTTAGCATCCTCTGGGATAGCAGCTAAATTCATGCCTGGTGGAAGAACTGCACATTCTCGATTCATGGTACCCATCCAAGTGACTGAGGATACATTCTGCAACATTGCGAATAACTAACATGGCACGTTTGATGAGGCAATTGAAGCTCATTGTTTGGGATGAATGCCCAACGATTAGGAGGGAGAGCTTTGAAGTGGTGGACAGAATTCTTCAAGATGTATGCACCAACACTAAGCCTTTTGGCGGCATTCTTACCATTTCTTGTGCCGATTTTCGACAACACCTTCCTGTAGCGAAAAGGGGAAATGATGCTGATGTTGAAAATCCCTGCATCAAGAAATCCTACTTGTGGACACTTTTCACCAAGTTTCAATTGCAGAGGAATATGCGATTGAAAGAGGGAGAAAGCAACTATTCTCAATTTTTGTTGAAAGTTGGAGAAGACAAGATTTTAAAGAATCAAGACGATGAAATTGAAATGCCAGAAGACATAGTTTTAACAGCAAAAACACTGGAGGATTGTTTTGATTTCATCTATCCCGCATTTGACAATCCTGTAGAATTATTCTCCGACAATTGTATCTTGGTTCCACAGAACGATACAATGAGAAGCATCAATTCTCCATGTATCAGACGCTTGCCTGGAATCATTAAGGAGTGCTTTTACTTCAATGCTGTTACTGAGGGAACTGATGCTATTCACTTCCCAACAGAATTCCTCGATTCACTCGACATCTCTGGTTTACCACCACACAAATTGGAGTTGAAAAAAGAATCGCCGATCATGTTAATGAGAAACTTGGAACCCCAAAAGCTATGCAATGGAACGAGGATGATTGTGGAAGAGCTACACAATAATATGATCATTGCAAGAATCACCATGGGTGCCTTCAAAGATGACGTTGTACTCATTGCTGGGATAATGCTCAATTTAACAGAAGGCAAACACATTCCCCTTCAGCTGAGCCAATTCCCCATTCAGTCACGTTTTGCTATGACGATCTATAAAGTGCAAGGGCAAACCATGGAGAAAGTGTTGATATGATGGTCAACTATATGTGGCTCTTAGCCGAGGAATGGTGAAGGAAAATGTCAGTTTTCCTGAAGGATGGAACATCAACCAAGAATATTGTAATTAAACATGTGCTTGGTTGAACAATTACTTCTGAGGTAAATTCTCAGATTTTCTTCAAGTTAAAGTTTGACCACTCAGTAATGTCTCTATATTAAAAATGTGTGTCTTTTTTTCATCGACAGCAAAGAGACATTGAGACGCAACGAGGAGCATGATGCAACAAGAAAGAACTGAACTGAATAAATCTCATCTTTAACGTTCAAATTGTTGTTGTATTTTAAGAGTTATTCACATTTTAAACATTAATATATCCCTTTTCCACTTGCCATGCCCGTCAGCTGCGCCTGCACAGTAATGCCTATTCTACGTCACAATGGGAACCCAAAGGTCGGGAATGGCTGCTCCGCCCGAAAGCCACTAAGAATGGATGAGGGAATGGAGTGAATGCGTGGGGGGGTGAGGAGGTAGCAGGAGCATCACAACGGGAACCCGTCAGCCGCACCTGCGCAGTTGGGGGCTAAGGGTAAGTGGTGGAATATTGCTTTGGGGGACCAGGCCTCCCGTGTCAGAATGGGACCCAACGGGAGGCCTGGTCCCCCAAAGCAATATGTGTATGTGTGTGCATGTGTGCCTGTCTGTGATCTCTGATTCGGTGATGTCATCCAATTACGGCAAAACAGTACACGATCATGCTACAATTTTGGACCATCTTACTCACAATTATCATGTGGTGCTTTGTATCGTTTCGTTCAGATTGATGTTATATTTCACAAGTTATTCACATTTTCTAATTTACAAAACCCCAATTTGAGAAAATGTTTCTTCCATCTGCACTGGCAGTTACAGCTGTGACACAATGGGATTAGAGCTCTGCTCAGTACATTGTTGCTATCCCAGGACATTGAGTCCTGCCAGCCCGAGCAAATATAATTGGGAGCTATGGGTGAGTACTGGAATATTGCGTTGGGGGAATGGCTTGTGTTTGGAGAACAGGTGGAATATTGCGTTGGGGAATGGGTTGTGTTGGGGGACCAGGCCTCCCATGGAGGCTATGGGTGAATGGTGGAATATTGCATTGGGGGACCAGGCCTCACGTCTGACAGGAACCCACTGGGTCAGACTTGGTCCAGTAATACAATAAATCTCTCAAGAAGCTCTGCATTAACCCTAACCCTAATCCTAATCTCAGCCAGTATTTTGCCAGTTGCAAATTTAGGAGTTGCCATTTGCTTCAGATGGAGTATATCAACTACCTAATATACAGGATGCTTTTCAAGGCAGTTTGTGCAGAGACTTAATGCTTCATACTATGGAAAACACCTCCTCACAAAAAGCAATCTACTCAACATTTATCGTTAAGCACAATTCATTCGCTTGCAAAGTTTTACATTGTAAATGTTGGCTCCGCACCTTATAACATGTATACAGCTGGTAGAAATAAATTATTCTGTCTGCTGCTCTTCAATAAACTTGCCCTCAGCTCAGTATCCAAATGGCACATTTTAACAATGGGAAGTCGCCTCCCATTACATTTTAGATAGGCAATTTGTTTCTCTCTTAACAAACGTTTGCTGGTATAATACATGTCATGATTTTTGCCATTAGGAGTACTCTCATATCACATTTGAGAGCCAATATAATGCCCCAATTATATTGTCATTTTCTCATTGATATAATAGTATGGTTGTGCATCATTGGGAAAGTGTTCGTATTACAGGAGCCCAGGAGAGGAACAATTTACCCCACAGTGAAATATTTTGACATTCTGAATTGCATCATATGAAGGCAGAACTGAAATGGAAAATAAACATTCTTAATATTCAGTCCAGTGGGAGCATTGTAATATTTCATCCTTATTCATAGTCAGACAAATCCTGCTGTGATTGATATTATGAAATGGAACAAACCGATTACTTAAAATAAATTATTCCTTACTTTCACAATGGCACTTTACTGTACATCATTTCTGAATACTGTGCAAGAAAGACTAATTTATTCAGCAAAGAACTAAAGCTCTGAAAATAGTTGAATACTTGCATGAATTTCAACATTGTGATGGCTGTGTGTGGTAGCAATTGGAGCTGGGATGAGGACTGGGTGTTTCAACCCGGAAAATTCACATTGCAATAAGAACCTAGTTCCATCTTCTGTTCTTAACTAGTCGTTAGACTGTTAATTTCATTGCATTCAATTGCATTGGGAAAGGAAAGTTATTGGTTTCAATGCTAATTGCGCCAGTTTAGAGCAATGTTAGCATGGCATTTGCAATTTAGCTGAGGGTCTATGTTTCCTTATACTTCATGCTGTATCAAACAAAAGCAAGGTAAAACAATTGAAGGGAAAGAGCACATGACTGGGGAATAGGCAATAAGTGCCGTTATCTCAAAGCTGTTTTCTTGCCCACTTCTGATGCGGAGATTACTCTGACAACTTGAGGCTTGTATGCCTGCTTTGAATATGTCAGAACAGCACCAGCCTCTCATGCTGCCTTTGGCTTAGTGGAACATTACAAAATTACTTGCAGACCAAATATGACTTGCCCTAGAATCAGCAGGAAGAGGAGTTGTACCAGGACTGGGCCAAGAAGAGCAGCAGAGGAGCTGAAGAAGCAGGAACACCATCAGCAAATGTTCATTGCTCATGCTCCAGTAGTAATTAGAAGGATGTTGCAACTTGCCAGGATCAACTTTCAACACACACAGGCTACAGGCAGAGGAACAGCTTCATTGCCACGTTGAAAGTTCAGTAACTCGAGGCTTATTCTCATGTCAGATAGTGGCAGACATTTCCAGCCTGCTGGAATAGATTTGTTTCTTAAAGCGCTTTTTGGCCATGTCTTAGCAGAGGCTGCTAAAGTGACCTCAATTTCAGAGCTTTGGGTTTCTTCCAGGGGTTTATTGGAGCCATTTCGCAGGTTGTTAAAATTGACAAACCATGTTGTGCAAAATGAACTGCGATTCTGGCAATGGCAATACTCATGTACATTTTGCCAGTCAGAATGAGCATCAAACTTTGTAGATCTGCCAGCATCCCAATAGTATAGGGTTCCATTTTCAAGACGAGTCAAGTTTATAGTCATATGCACAGGAACGATGAGGTACAGGTACAGTAAAAAAGAAGCATGCTGGTACAAGGCACAGTGATTCTGGCAACACCAAAACTTAGGCAGTGATGTGGATAATTACAGTGTGCTTTTATTTTGCAACTTCATGTTTGGAATCTTGGAATTCCTGGAAGCATCAATAATATTTACCTTCACCATTGCTCGAGAAGTTGGTGGTGAGGGCTAGTACTTGAGTGTTTGGACTCCAGCACAGTGAGTACTGTTACAAATCAGCATGAGTCATTTTTCTTTTACGTATACTATGCCTTTGGAGCATC
This sequence comes from Okamejei kenojei, assembly GCA_035221665.1. Classification (NCBI taxonomy): domain Eukaryota; kingdom Metazoa; phylum Chordata; class Chondrichthyes; order Rajiformes; family Rajidae; genus Okamejei; species Okamejei kenojei. Next base: position 11,184,885 of record CM069143.1, read on the forward strand.
GAAACTGCACAATCAATGTGAATATTCATCCAGACAGAAAACTAGTGATCTCATGACAGCAATGTCGATGGAAGGACACGCTATGACATTCAAACAACACAAATGTAAACAGCATACTTACCTGATCAGCATTGGCAATAATCAAAAACTGATTACAGTCACCTCTATTCATCTACAATGTTATTGTGCTATAGCTTGTGACCTTAGATGCACATTGTAATCACTGTAGATCTATTGCCAACAATCTATGTTAAATTTGAAGTGCATGTAGAAAGTAGATTCACATCACACATTACAAATTACCTTTGCTCAGTTTTGAATCACTTTTGGTTGTTCGCTTATTAATTACCACTGATCTTTTCTCTTTTTTCAGACACTAATGGCATCGGCAGCACATACAAGATGGTGGTGATAGCGGACGCAGGAAAACACAATGCCGGTAAGCGGGCGGGGGCCTTGCCTCCTATACCTTCAGAGGCGCTCTGGATGTTCCAAGGATGACTGCAGGAGGCACCCGGAGCGAGGATGGAGGATGGAGAGATGGCCGTGCAAGGCGATGGAGGGCACATTTGTGAGGGTCAATGTGTACAGCGAGGTATCAATAGAGTGGGCTGCTGGAGGGCCCGCAGCAGCTTGGGGTTCAATTAGAGCGGGTGCCACTCTAAGTGGTTGAGTATGTGGACCAGAGGCACCCTGTGGTGGAGAGCAGTGGAGCACTGGGTCAGACTTGACCTGGGTCTGACCTCGTGCTGCCATCAGGACAGCAAACTTTTTATGGCAAAGACTCAATATTGCTAACTACTTTGGACAGGAATCACACAAAATAGTGCCAGAATGGTGGTAACTCCTGTGCACCATCTCAGTGTAATCTAATATGCATACATTATTGTACTTAAGTAAGATTGCGCCTATGTATAGTAACTTTTTACTGGACTGTATGCAAAAAGGAATTTCACTCTATCTAGGCACATGTGACAACAAAGTACCATTAAATCATTGTCTTTGAGCCAATGGCAGAAATTCCTAAAAGCATGTCTTGGACCAATTTATTTCTGTTGAGATTAAGATTGCTTTTATGTTTGCAGAAACACACTGGTTCCACACATAATAATTATCTGTTACTTCTGCGCTGTCATCAATACCTGTGACATTTGTCTTGCTCTTTCAAGGAAGAAACATTTCAGGAAACATAACAATATTTAACGTAATTTATGAATATTAATTGCTCTCCAAATAAACCAGCTGAGTGTCTCTTGCATTCTGTCTTTATGTCAGATTTCCACCAGCTGCAGTTTTTTTTGTTTATAATATCTAGTATGTTTTGATAATGGGTTTCTTACCTGCTACTAAATTCAAAGCCACGATGATAGCTCAGAGAAAAACAAAAGCAAGTTCCTCAGTATAAAGACTAGGGATTTTTCAGATTCAGCCGCGTATAGCAAGAAAAATGTCATACTTAACTGCTACATCGACATTGTGAAGAGTTAATGAAGAAGGATATTGAGGGAAGTATATTGGATTTAGCTCATAGGTATTTTATCAAGGCATTGGATTTAACTTGCATGCACTTGTCAAGTCCTTACAAGGCTGCAATTAGAATATAGTGAGCAGTTCTGGCCACTCCATCACAGGAAGGATATAAAGGTTTTGGAGAGAGTGTGGAAGAGATTTACCAGAATGCTGTCTGGAGGTTGGATAAACTTGGATTATTTTCTCTGGAATGTCAGAGGATGAGGAGAATCATATAGAAGTTTATAAAATAATGAGAGGCATAAATAGAATAGACAGTCAGAACTTTTTTTCCACAGAGTGGAAATGTCACAGACTAAATGACATAGCTTCAGGTGAGAGAGTAAAGTTTAAGGATGTGCAGGGTTTGTTTTACACAGATTGGTGGGTGGATCGAATGTGCTGCCAGTGGTGGGGGTGAAGACAGATATGATAGTCACATTTAACAGGCTTGTAAATGGATACATGGATATGTAGAGAATGGAAGAATAAGGAACAGGCAGAGGAGATTATTTTAACTTGGCATCATGTTTAGCACAGACATTGTGAGCCGAATGCCTTTCCTGTATTGTTCAATCACGGGTTATAGGGGAAGAGGAAGTTGGATCCATAATTATTTTAGTGCCAAGAAAAGAGTTATGGCTAATAGCTTTCTCAGTGGAGAAACAGTAGCAGTGGGGCTGTGCAGAGCTCAGTGTGGGATGCCTTTTTGTGATATTTTTCAATAATTTAAGTAACTGCAGGTTTAAGTACTTTACAGACGATACAGAATTTGCGTAAGTAGTAAGCTATAGTTTTCGGGAAAGCATCAATGGACAGATCATGAAAGGGAGGTAAAAAATAAATGCAATTCACTTCATTTGGAGGACAAACCAGATACGTTATAAATAATATAATACGGAGAGGTGCACAGGAACAATATCCTCAGTGTTCTATTATTTATAATGATCATCGAGTGCATGCCCACGGGTCCATCAAGAGCATCGAGTACATGCCCATAGATCCATGAATATAACAAGGCAGGTAGATAAAGAGTTAATGTGTAGGAAGGAATTGCAGATGCTGGTTTAAACTGAAGATAGACACAAAGAGCTGGAGTAACCCAGCAGGACAGGTAGCATCTCTAGAGAGAAGGAATGGGTGACATTTTGGTTCGAGACTCTTCTTCAGACTGGTTAGGTATAAGGGAAACGAGAGATATAGATGATGTAGACATCATCATTCGTTATTCTTTATCTCTCTACATCATTGTCTGTATCTCTCATTTTCCTTATGCCTAACCAGTCTCGACCCGAATAGTCATCCATTCCTTGTCTCCAGAGATTCTGCCTGTCCTGCTGAGTTACTCCAGCTCTTTGTGTCTATCTAGATAAAGACGTACACAGGCTTAAGGGATACTTTCCTATGCTGATCACAAGCTAGACATTATTCTATGATTATAAAACATTAGCCGGAATAATTTTAACAACATGGAGAGATTCAGTCATTTCTCTGTATAGAAACAAGGAACTGCAGATGCTGGTTTACAAAAAAGATAAAGTGCTGGAGTAACCTAACTGGTCAGTCAGCATCTCTGGAGAACATGGATAGATGACATTTCAGGTTAGGACCCTCCTTCAGATGAAATGGCTTCAGACTGTGTCTTTATTAAGTCTCAATCTTTATCTTAATCTTTGTGACTCTATTAAAACCCACGCGGTTACGGGAAACATGTCCAAACTCCGTACAGACAGCACCCATTGTCGGGATCGAACCCGGGTCTCCGGCGCTGTAAGCACAGTAAGGCAGCAAATCTACCGCTATGCCACTGTGCCACACACAAGTGATCTTATAGAGGTGCATAAAATTATGAAGGGAATGTAATAAGGCCAATGTACAGAGAATTTACCCAGTGTAGGGGATCCAGAGGGCATAGGTTTAAGGTGAGAGGGGTAGGAATCCGAGAGGCAAATTTTACTCAGAGGATGATGGGCATATGGAACGAGCTGCCAGAGGAAGTAGTCGAGGCAGGTACTATAACAGCATTTAAAAGACTCCTGACAGGTACACGTGAAAGAAAGGTTTAGAGAGACATGGACCAAATGCGGGTAAATGGGATCGTCTTGGATGGGGCATCATGGACAAGTTGTGTTGAGGATCTGGTTGACTGTGTGCACGATTATAAAAGTGATTTTTAACTTGATGAGGCCTGCCTGGTAGGACAGGTTGGCTGGGGACTGGGGAGGGGAATAGTTTCGGAGGTGGCGTGCTCCTTCCACCAATTAGGAAGGGATATGTATGATTCTGGCCAATAGGCGCAAACTTTCTCGGCTTGTGCCTATTGTGCTGATGATGTGTAATAAGTGTCTCAGTGTTGTAGTTGTTGTGCTGGGAGAGGACTTTGACACAGTTCTGCTTTTCCTGCCATTGGATTTGAGCTGTTTGCCTCTCTTCAGTGTCCCAAGATAGTTCAAGTCTCAGTATACAATGGAAAACATTGTTCACTCTGTTAACCGTAGGTTTTGTTACTCCAACATTGAAAACTCAGATTTGTATCCTAGTAGCATTCTGGCCCACTTTGATATTGGGGTGACAAAAGATGCAACCTGCTGACAAAGCATGAGCAGTAAGAAGACAGGGTGGAGTGCCAATTTTACTTCGGAGTCACGTGAGTGATTCCGTGAAGAACCCCGCCAGTCGGCATGCTCGTCATTATGTCTGACGCATGGCGCAGCGACCGGCTGGGAGGAGCAGCGCTTCTCCAGTGGTAAGTAAAAAGCCTCAGGTAAGTGTTAAGCTTGTGCGAGGTCTCTGCGTTTGGTAATTCTTGTTGCAGGAGGACAAGTACAAACATGAAAAAATCCGGAGCAGCAAGGGGAGCTGCAGCGAAGATATCTCAAGCCCGCGGGAGTGCAGGTAGCGGGCGGTCGCCTAGCTCCTCCATGGAGTCGTTGGTTGTCAAACCAACAAATCCGAGAACACTGTGCCTATGCCGGAGGGGAGTAAGGCTTCCCAAAGGTCTGTCCGGCCGTTAGACTCAGACGAGTCCGGCCGAGAGGGTTCGACTCTAGAAATGGATACCACGGAACGGGTATCCAGGATGGAACTCCTGTTGGAGAGGATGCTCCATCAAGAGCGCCGGCCTGTCCAAGAGCCCGCGCCAGCAGCACCTACAGGGCTGCCAAGTATCTCCCTCCAGGACGAGGAGAGTATACCGGGTCAGATTGAATCTGACGCCGATTCAGAGGGCTCAGCGATGGAGGCTGCCCCACGGGACGAGGTGCAAGCGCCAGAGGTCCCATTCCTGGTGGCCAGGTTTGCCGTCCCTACCGACTCTGGCGAGCCGCTTGGAGAGGAGCTGGCTGCCAGCATAAATTACCTGTCCTCCCACCAGCTCCAGGAGCTGGCTATGGACACTACTGCCAAAAAATACGAGACCCCAGAGAACTGTATTCTGCTGAAGGTGCCGAAAGTAAACCATGCCATTTGGGGCCATATGGGGGCAAGCATCCGAGCGCAGGAAATTAAACTGCAGCGGGTGCTCAAGCTGCTGGCGTCTGGAATAACGGCGTTTGGTCGGTCGGTGGATGGTGGGCTCCTGACTGAGTTCAGCAGGATGCCTTGGCTCTCATGTGCAATGTGCACTTTGAGATTAATTGTCTCAGAAAGAGCACCATCCGCCCCACCATTAATCCCAGATTTGCTGCACTGTGCAAGCCTGGCACAGTCCAAGCCGCCGAACCTGCTATTTGGGGAAGACCTGGCTAAAAGAGTCAAGGAGCTGGATGACGAGGCCAAAACCATCGGTCTCGTCAAGGTGCCGGTGACCAGCAGAACCCTCTGACACCAGTTCCCCTACAAGCAGTTTGCTGAAACCGGGGCTGGGCAAGGACCAAGCCGACCGTTTAATGTGCACAACTGGCGTTCCATCGGAAGCAGCAAGGGGAAACATACCCTTTCCACCCAGAACTAGGCAAAGAGCTCTACCAGTAACCATGGAGATAGGTGGGTCTGTCTCTTGTTGAAACATATTACGAGAGATTTGCCTACCAGTTGGGGGAAGGTTACACAGGTTTCTGGGAGAATGGTATAAAATAACCTCAAATGTGTTTATACTGCAGAGTTTAAAATGAATTTATTCCCAACCTGTGTCCACCCAGCACAAACTGAAATGGGCACTGATCTTCTCACAAAAAGAGAATTTGATGATCTAAGCTGAAATAGCAAAACTATGCCTCAAGGGAGTAATTGAGAAAACAGTTTATCAGACCCATCAATTCATGTCTAATGTGTTCCCTAGACCAAAGAAGGATGGTGGGTGTAGAATGATCTTGGATTTAATCCGTTTGTGCAGTATCAACATTTTAAAATGGACACTTTTGCTACTGCCAAGCAACTGCTTTCCAGGGAGTGTTACATGGCATGTATAGATCTCCAAGATGCGTATTATTCAGTGCCTGTTCATAAAGACTATCGCAGATATTTGAAATTTAACTGGATGGGACAATTGTGCCAATTTCAAGCTCTACCTAATGGATTAACCTCAGCCCCTCGCCTATTTACAAAATTGCTAAAACCAGTACTTGGGTTATTACGGTCACATGGCCATATAATCATGGCCTATTTGGATGACATTCTAATCATTGGAAACACCTTTGACGAAGCTGAGTTATCAGTTTCAGCTGTTCAACTCATGGTGCAGAGGCTGGGTTTCATTGTTCACCCAGTTAAATCGAAATTGGTGCCTGTTAACCTAATTGACTATCTGGGTTTCACAGTTGATTCCAATCACATGTCTGTAACTCTGCCCCAGGGCAAGAGAGTAGATTTCATTGAAGGCTGTATCAAGCTCTTAAAGGAAACATCACCTTCAATTAAACAGATTGCGAGCTTAATTGGTAAATTGGTAGCAGCTTTTCCAGGAGCCCAATATGAACCTTTGCATTATCAGCATTTACAGAGGGCAAAGGTACAGGCACTGAGAATACATACAAATCATTACAACCGGACCATGCACTTACCATCTGAAGCCATTGCAGAGGTACAGTGGTGGATTAGAAACATATTAAATTGTTATGGCACAATTTTGACAAAAGTACCTTCACTTATTTAACAGACTAATGTCAGTGCGCTAGGTCGGGGTGCTACTGATACCAGGTCTAGCTGTGGAGGCAGATGGGATATGCATGAGGCACAGATTCTCTAATCACATGGAATTAATTACTTAGAACTTTTAGGAGCATTCTATGGGCTCAAAGCTTATTGTACCATTAGGCATCACTTACATGTTCAGTTGCAGATTGACAACACCACGGCAGTGGCGTATGTCAATCATATGGGTGGAATCAAGTCAAAATCATGTGATGGATTGGCTAACACTATTTGGCACTGGTGCATAAAAAAGAATATTTGGATTTCAGCTGTCTACTTGCCAGGCAGACTCAATATGGTGGCAGACACCAGGTCACACAAATTCAACGACAACACCGAGTGGATGTTGAATCAGGATGTATTTGATGAAATTGTCCTTCGGTATGGGATGCCAGGTATCGATTTGTTTGCATCCAGACTTAATCACCAGGTACCGAAGTATGTTTCATGGGAACCAGACCTTGGGGCAGTGGCAGTGAATGCATTCTCACTGCACTGGGGCGGAATGTTTTTATATGTCTTTCCCCCCTTCTGCCTCATCAGCCGGTTCCTGACTAAGATCAAGCAGGACACCGCTATGGGGGTTCTGACGGTACCCGACTGGCCTACACAGCCATGGTTCCCGCTTATTTCAGAAATAACCACGCACCCTATTATGGTGCTTCCAAAGCGGAAAAAAATATTGGTGCATCCTGTGACTGGGGATCCACACCCACTGAATGATCGTGTAAATTTGTTAATTTGCAGATGTTAAGAAGGCCGTACCTGGGTCTGGGACTATCCAGTCAGACAGTGGATACCATCACGTCATCCTGGAGGGATAGCACAAAAAGGCAATACCTCTCCCATATCATGAAATGGGAGGAATTTTGCCTACATGGTAACATGACTTACCACACAGCCTCCATCCCAGATGTGCTAGAATTCCTATCCCACTTACACTCCAATGAAAGGTTTAGTTATAGTGCCATCAACAGTGCCTGGAATGCCCTGTCTGTGTACCTGTGCCGGGGGTCAGAACTCCAATCGTTAGGGTCCCACCCGTTAATACCCAGATTCATGAAGGGTGTGTTTAATTCAAATCCTCCTAGGCCTAGGAACTCTCAAATCTGGGATGTGAGCATGGTACACACAGTGCTCCGTCAATGGGGAACAGCCACATCATTGTCTTTACTAAAGATCACCCTCAAATTGGTTATGCTCATGGCGCTTACATCAGCGCAAAGGGTTCAGACTCTCCACAAACTGCGTCTGGACAGGATGGTGTCATCACAAAATGATGTCACTTTTCACATCTATGACTTACTCAAACAGAGCAACCAGGAGTGTCCGGATACAGGCTTGTATTGTCAGCTTATCCCACAGATTCACGGCTGTGTGTAGTGGCACATTTGAAGCGATATATTGATGTCACACAGAGCCTTAGATGCTCCGAGGTAGCACTATTTATAAGCCACAAAAATCCACATAGGCAAGTGTCATCTCAGACCATCTCACGATGGCTGAAGCAAGTCCTGGGGCGTGCAGGAGTTAATACTCAAAATTTTAAATCTCACTCCACCAGGGCAGCATCAACGTCAGCAGTGAGGGCAATGGACGTCCCTCTAGACCACATCCTCGCGGCCGCAGGATGGTCAAATGAATCGACTTTTCAGAGGTTCTACAACAAGCCACTTGTTGAATTCGGGGTGTTTGGCCACTCTGTGTTAAACGTTGTTTCATAGCTTCTCCCTGGGAGAGAGGAGTTGCTATTGTATATATTTTTGATATTTGTGAATTAAAGCATTAACATGTTAATCAGTATCATGAATCAATGTTGTTACTAATTCACTCCTAAGTCAACTGCTTGCAGTGATACGCCTGGATTTGGATCGGCGTGAAATCACAGACCTTTAAAGTCTTCACGGAATCACTCACGTGACTCCGAAGTAAAATAGTAAGATTAAAGGAGAACTTACCAGTTTGAAGTTTGATCTTTATTTTATGAGGAGTTCTGATGAGCGCTTACGTGCCTACCGCTCCCAACCCTCATATCACAAAGCTCATCTGGTAGTTCTAGAGTTAATTATCTTACTATAATACTTCAATTTGTTGTTCTTCTGTGATTTCACACCGCTGCTTTGAAGATTGACGCGCATGCCGACTGGCGGGGTTCTTCACGTAATCGCTCATTGTAACTCCTCATAAAATAAAGATCAAACTTCAAACTGGTAAGTTCTCGTTTAATCTTACTATTCTACAAGGATGTTCCCTCTGACAAAATACTGCAGCAAAGTCTTTCCATAACTCAATCCTATTTCTTCAGGCAAGGCTCTCAGGACAAACCCCAAATACAGCCCAGACAATGTAAGCTGTGGATTGTGTTTTCGACAATGTGAAAGCCTACAAGGTTATTTGCAAAACCTGTGCACAATCTATTATTCCCCTTCCTCATTAACCTGGCTCCAAAGAAACATTTATGCAAGAAAAGCAATGCTTAAGGTCTCAAGAACACTATAATGGTGAATCTTCTCAGACATCTCACATGGCCAACAGAATCTACAGTGTCCACATCATGACTGCCATCAAAGATCCAAATACCCAAGGGCAAGATTTATCATGACATCTAGCCATGACACCTGATGTCTGAAATGGACGAGTTCAGCAGTAGGGCCTGTGTCCATGACGCTATAAGATAGAAAACATATCTAAAGACACAACTCCTTCAATGTCATGGGGAATAAATTCCATTTGCAATATAGGGCTCCTGCATTGCAATACTGTTCTTGAAACATGGTTTAACCATTGGAATTCAAGTTCCACATCAGCTTATCTAATTAATCAAAAGCACTGAGCCACATAATTGTTTCTGATTTGAGAGAATCTTCATGAGGCATTTCCCCTGACACTGAAAGGATAAAATACGAAAATGCACATATGAGAAATTAAATAAAAACTCTTCTCAAAGATCTCAATAAAAAGCTAAGTTGCTTTGGCCAATTACACAGAATAAAAAAATTGTGGATTAAAGCATAGATACATTTACATGCAAGAATGAACAGATTTGAAGCTGATTACAAACATTAAAATAAAAATGGAAATGTTTGTGCAGAGAGCAAACAAAAAAAACTTGTGAATACCCAATTTGAAGTGAAAGAATGATAAGCAATATTTAAAACATAGTGAACACACAGCGTGCATCAGATTTGTTGGCAACATTTATCTCTGAGTCACGGGCTCATTTTCCACTCCAGAAACTAGAGTACAAGAACATAGATTGACACTTCAATGCAGGACAGTAAGAGTGGCACTTTGTCCATTTTCGAATATTGATCTAAGGCAGTGGTTCGCCATCTGTCTTCCAGTGCCGTGTAGCAGGATTACCACATTCAGGCACGTGCCGTCAGGATAGGCAAGGTAGGCACTGCTTACCCTGACTAAAATTATGAAATGGTAATAATTAAATATAAATAGTAAATGGGAGAATTATGCCAATCTAAGAGATCAATCTCTTGGGTAGGCATAATTCTCAGTGCCTTTCAACCGCAGCACTTGCAACACGGGAAGGTCTGTGCAGCCCATGAGCCGTCAGCGCTGCTTCAAGCCGTTAATGACAAGCGGGGCTGAAGGCAGCTGAAATTCTGCCTTTGCAGTACTGGCGGGTTTTTGGCGGGTTTTTCAAATATCGATTATCATTATTTTAAGAGTATCTTAGGAAACAAAGAGGGAAGATGGAGTTTGTGTACCAATAACGTGGTAAGTACATTTCTTGGTGCTTTATGTTTTTAAATACTGTATTTCCCGGGGTGGGGGAAGAGCTCCTTTCACGGTGTTTGGGGAGTCTGGCCCAGGGTAAAGTTGCGGGGAGGGCAGGAGTGTTGTGAAGGAGGGGATCGGGGCCAATAACCGACTTGTGATGCTCCGGGCACGGAGCCACCGCATTGTGGCTGGGGAGTGAATTAGCTCAAGAGGCTACGAGTGGCTGCCGGGACCGGACAGCCCCTTCTCCCTGTCCCCGCTCATCTCAGGCAGTGATCTCCATCTGAAAACCTCTCTCCTGCCGCTCGCCGACCTCACTCATGTCAGCTGCTTCCCGCAAATCCTTCAATTCCGACTGCACGATTCAGGGACCAATTGAGGCTACTCGGCTGTGGGAATTTAAGGATTTGCAGGAAGCAAGCAGCTGACATGAGCGAAGCCGGCAAGCAGCAGGTGAGAGGTGTTCAGACGGAGAGCACTGCCAGAGGTGAGCGGGCCGGCAGAAGGTGCTGAAGTGGCGGCAGATTCTGCTGTCGGGTCCCGGCGGCCGTTCGCAGACACACGAGCTGCTTCCCTCCCCGGAAGTGGCAGCCAGTTCTGCTGTCCGTGCTCAGAGCGCTGTGGCAGCTGTGAGTGAGTTACTGACATGATCTCCGACCCCCTCCTTCTCAACACTCCTGCCCTCCCCGCCTCTTTAACCCCTGACTCAGACTCTCCACATGCTGTGAAAGGAACTCTCCCTCCAATTGGTCCCCTGAATTAGTATTGTCATTCATTAAGATGACAACTGTTTCAACTTGTCCCATTTTTCCCACCATTTCTCCACCTGGCGTCATCCTCCATCCCCTACCAATTCAGTAATTTAAAAATGAAGGAGATTTAGAAGCCTTGGATAAATTGAATTGTCACTTATTTTTATTTTTTTATTTTTCGGGAGAGAACAATCTGCGCATGCGTGGTTTAAGATTTTTTTTTAAAGCCAACTGACTGCCTACCTTGAGTAATTACTCACGGCACGTGCCTGGACAAATTGACGGAGTCCCATCACTCGTATTTTAGTATGAAACTACCTAAAGTCTTGTTGGTTCTCAGTGGTGAATGCCAAATATCCTAATGCACTAGTTCAAAGGATAGGAGAATTATCCATGGGGTTCTGGTTAATATCAATAAAATGATTTTCTGATTATGTGTAGTCTCCTACATTACATTTAAGATGACACATATATCTATATTGTTGGTTGCAAAATACTTTGGATGTCCTTCAAGAGAAACAAATACGCGCTATTTAAGGGTTACAATCTCCTTAAATGGGACTTGTTTCTGTTCAACTGCTGAATGCACACTACAAGGCAGGCTATCAACAAGGATGGTATATAAATTATTTTCTGCTGCCTGCAGAATTTTAAAACCTGAACACTGAAAGTGAAGAACCCATGAACCCTGCTGGCTGCCTTTCTGTTAATATCTTGTAGTTTGTAATAAAACTTATAATATTAATTTTACTTCGGAGTCTTGTGACTGACTACGTGAAGAAGCCCCGCCAGGTGCATGCACATCATTACGTACGCGCATGTCGCACTGAACGGGCTGGAGGTAACTTTGCAGGTAAGTGTTAAACAACTTTTCCTGCAGGGTATTTAGCTCCGTAAAGCTGGCTCGCGAAGTCAGTTAGAGTTGGAGATGGATCGGTCCGGACAGAAGGTGCGTTCTAAGCGTGTGTCTAGCGAAGAGTTGCATTCTCGATCGGGTCGGGAGATAACAACGGGACCTCCGGTTCCGATACCGGGTGCTGTTTCACTGGCGGAACCTGTTGAAAGTGGTTCCAGGACAGTGCCTGAAACTCAACAGGCTGAGGCTGCTGAGAGCCACAGGAAGGCCACAAGGAAAACCAACAGACCAGTATTGTCTGATGACTCTGATGACGCTGGTGATTCTCCCCCAGTTAATAAAAAGATGTGGGGCAGAATGCAGCAAATGGAAAATATGCTCCAGGTTCTAATATAGCAAGGTGCTAGGGCCACAGTGATTCCTCAGGCAGTTGAGCAGCAGGGACCTTATGAAGAGGATTACCTTGAATACCACCGTGGGGAATTCCTTCCATTTATAGGACTGGGGGATGCCTCCCTTGATTATCAAATGGAAGATGCGGGGCAGGGTGCAGCTGACCCTATGTCTGGTGTCCCTGCTTATGTGCAAACACCAGAGCACAAGAGCCTTACTCCGGGTGTACCGGACATAGCAATGACTTTTGCTGTTCCGGAGGGAACTGGTGAGGGAATGGAGGACTACCTAGCAACTAATATCAATTACTTAGTTTCTCACCAGCTACAACAATCGGTCATGCAAGAGACAAGTAATAAATATAAAACACCTGTAAACTGTGCATCGTTAAAAGTGCCAATGGTGAACCCAGCTATATGGGCACCCAAGAGTCCTTCCATGAGGGGGCAGGAGGTTCGTTATCAGCACGTCCTCAAATTGGTGGCGGCTACGATCACTGCATTTGGCACCATGGTCCGAGGGACCGTGTTAACTCAGTTACATAAAGACATGTTGGGTATGATCTATAACGTCTTTTTTGAGATTAACTGCATTCGGAAAATTGCCATCAGGCCGACCCTGAACCAAAAATTTGCTGAGCTCTGTAAGGCGACCAACGTCCAATCGCCTGAACTCCTCTTTGGTTCTGATCTCGTAAAACAAATTTGGGATATTGACGAGGAGGCGAAAACCATGGGGCTTATGAAGCCGGCCACAGCTCGCCCGTTTATTCGGAAGCCGGGGGTCGTTTACCGGAGGTCCGATCTGGGTGCTGGGCCCAGCAGAGGGAGGCCAGGGTGCAACGAGGGTATCCACCATGTCACGTTGCCTATAACCCCAACACGGCCAGACAACAGTTTTCCAAACCACCGGCAGAGGTACAGGGACTTTGTGTTCAGGTTACAAATTCCGGAGTGCAACCTCCTATTGGAGGTCGATTACAATTGTTTTATCAGGAATGGTGCTGTATAACGTCTGATATGTTTTTTCTAAATACTGTGTCCGGGTCCACCATTGAGTTTATCTCAGGGATAGATCCACCTCACCAGCATAAGCCTTGTAAAGTGTTGGTGTTTTCTGTTCACGAGACTGAGCAAGTCAATGTGGAGATTCAGAATTTGTCCCGTAAAGGTGTGATTGAAAAAGCAGTTCATCATCCTCAACAATTTGTGTCTAATATTTTTAGCTAGGTCCAAAAAAGATGGTGTTTGTAGAGTAATTCTGGATCTCACTCAATTGAATACTTCAGTTCTCTGTAGGCATTTTTAAAATTGACACATTCCTTACTGCAAAGCAGCTGATGTCCATGGTCGTTATATGGCCACCATTGATTTACAAGATGCTTATTTATTCAGTGCAAATTCACGTTGATTATCGCAGGTACTTGAAATTTAATTGGATGGGACAGCTGTGGCAATATAGAGCATTGCCTAATGGATTAAGTTCTGCACCTAGGTTATTTACAAAATTGGTGAAACTTGTGCTGGGGCAATTGAGGGCCCACAATCACATTGTTATGGCCAATTTAGATGATATCTTAATTGTCGGCAACACTAAAGAGTCAGCTGATGACTCTGTTACAGCAACCAAGAATCTCTTTGAATCATTGGGATTTTTGGTCCATCCACTTAAGTCCAAGTTACACAACAGATTGAGTATTTGGGGTTTCTTCTTGATTCAGTTCATATGACAGTTCCATTACCAGCAGCCAAGGTAGTAGATATTGTTAATGTCTCTATTGGTATTACACAAAACCTTTATCCTTCCATCCGAGACATTGCAAAGGTAATTGGTAAATTGGTAGCAGCCTTTCCTGCTGTACAGTTTGGGCCTTTGCATTATCAACATTTGCAAAGAGCAAGAGAACAAGCATTGAAACACAATGCAGGCCATTTTGATCAGCTTATGCAGTTACCCACCACGGCTCTCGAAGAATTGCAGTGGTGGATTGTTAATGTTAGCCAAGCCATCAATCACATTTTGGTGGACGAACCTTCAGTGATTTTACAGACTGATGTTAGCGCTCTCGGATGGGGGGCTACAGACACAGAGTCTAGCTGTGGGGGTAGATGGACTGAGCAAGAGGACTTGCTTCTTCACACACATGGTATTAATTATCTGGAATTATCGGGTGCTTTTTATGGGTTAAAAGCATATTTCTCCACAATGTCTGATTTACGCGTTCAACTCCAGATTGATAACACCACAGCTGTGGCATATATTAATCATATGGGAGGAGCTAGATCTGTGTTATGTGTTAACTTGGATAATACTATCTGACATTGGTGTATTTCACGGAACATCTGGGTTTCGGCCATCTATCTACCAGGTATAGATAATGTGGTAGCAGACCTTAGGTCGAGAAAGTTTAATGACAATATAGACTGGATGTTGAATGTCAGCATATTTCAAACCATTGTTACTCGATTTGGATTGCCAGATGTTGATCTCTTTGCATCCCGACTGAATCACCAGTTACCTAAATATGTCTCCTGGGAGCCTGATCCAGGAGCAGTAGCTGTGGATGCGTTCTCGTTACACTGGGGACAGTCATTCTTTTATGCGTTTCCTCCATTCTGCCTGATTGCGAAATGTCTCACCAAAATAGAGCGTGACTCCGCCACAGGTGTTTTGGTGGTCCCAGATTGGCTAACACAATCATGGTTCCCATTGGTACTGAGAATGATGGCACAGCCATTCATGAGGATTCCCAGCGGCAGTCATTTGTTGGTGCATCCGGTTACAGGAGAAAGTCATCCATTACATGACCAATTTGTTGGTCTGCAGGTTCTGACCAGACCATTCCAAGGGCTTGGATTATCGAACAGGACCATGGAGGTTATGACTGCAGGCTGGAGAACTAGCACTAAAGAACAGTACCTCGTGCACATTAAGAAATGGGAACTGTTCTGTGTACAATCTAATATATCGTATGATACTGCTAGTATATGTGATGTGTTGGAGTTCCTTGCTACTTTACATTTTGATGAGCACCTTAGTTACAGTGCTATTAACACTGCTCGCAGTGCTTTGTCCTCTTATTTAAGGCAGTCTTCAGCACGACAACCTATCGGGTCTCATCCATTGGTATCCAGGTTTATGAGAGGAATTTTTAACAAAAACCCTCCTCAACCCAGATACACAGCAATCTGGGATATCAGTATAGTTCTCACACTGCTTCGGCAATGGGCTCCAATTGCGTCATTATCTTTGCAAAAATTGACTCTTAAAGTGGTTATGTTAATGGCATTGGTTTCAGCACAACGTGTACAAACATTGCACTTGTTAAGAATAGATTATATGCATTTCTCTCAAGATGATATTACATTTTATGTCTGTGATGAACTCAAGATGGCGCCTACCTGTAGCGACTTTTGCGGAGCACCAGAACAGAAAAGAATTACCTACAACTTCTATCAACTCACCTGCATCAGGGAAACGGCAGTAATCGGTGCCGTTTCAGACAGGCTGCTTGGGCAGCTGAAAACGCTGGAAATTTCCCGATCTCCCGCAGCTGCGGGAGCCCCGGACTTTAAACTTTCGCACGACGGCTGTAAAACTCCCGACCCGACTGAGGAACTCAGGTAAGGCACCTGGAAACCCCGGGATGACCTCCAGAGCCGACGGGCTGGATATCCCAGAAACAATGAAGCTGGAGCTGCTGACTTTGAGGGAACCACCGTTCGTTACGGAGCTGGAGCTGCCGTCTGTGAGGGAATTCCCGTTCCAGCGCAGGTCCGCAGAAACAGCAGGTACAGGAAACACAGTACCTGGAAACAAAGGAGAAGCCTCCATTGTGTCCGGAAACGTGGCCGGCGGGCAGGACTTCAGGTCAGACTGAAGCGCAGGGGACTTCGGCCCCCTCTCCCTACTATCCTATTGGCCAATGTACAGTCCCTTGAAAATAAAGTGGAGGACTTAAGGGCAAGACTGCTTTATCAAAGGGAGCTGAGGGAATGCTGTGTGTTCTGTTTCACAGAGACATGGCTCACCCCCAGCTCCCCAGACTCAGCGGTCCAGCCTGAAGGGTTCTCCATCCACCGTACACTGCATGGACCGTACACTGGCATCGGGGAAAGGGAGAGGAGGGGGCGTCTGCCTCATGGTCAACTCTGCGTGGTGCTCTGACGTGGCAGACCTGTCCAACTCCTGCTCTCCACATCTTGAACATCTGGCGGTGAAGTGCCGTCCCTTCTACCTTCCGAGGGAATTCACCTCCATCATCCTGACCGCGGTCTACATCCCACCCCAGGCAGATGTCCAGCTGGCACTGGAGGAGCTGCACGCCGTGGTCAACAAACACCAGACGTCTTACCCTGAGGTTTTTACCACCATTACTGGGGACTTCAATAAGGCAAACCTCAAGAAATCGCTCCCTAACTTCCACAAACATGTCTCCTGTTGCACCAGGGGACCAAACACCCTCGACCACTGCTACACCACCATCAAGAATGCTTACTGCTCTATCCCTCGCCCTCACTTCGGTAAATCCGACCACACTGCGGTGCTGCTTCTTCCTGCCTACAGGCAGCAATTAAAGAGCGCACCCCCAGAGGTGAGGACAGTACAGAGCTGGTCGGGGGGGGGGGGGGGGGGGGGGGGGGGGGGGGGGGGGGGGGGGGGGGGGGGGCAGAGGAACAACGACAGGACTGTTTGGAGTCTGTAGACTGGGCAATGTTCAAGGACTTGGCAACGGACTTGAATGAATATGCCACAGTCGTTACAGACTTCAGTAAGAAATGTGTGGAGGACTGCATCCCTACAAAAACCTTCCGAGTGTTTCCCAATCAGAAACCTTGGAGGAACTCTGAGATCCGCACTCTTCTGAAGACCAGACACCGGGCATTCATGTCTGATGATACAGTGGTCTACACGAAGTCCAGATACGACCTTGGTAAGGCCATCAAAAAGGCCAAAAGGGAGTTCTGCTCCAAACTGGAGGATGAGACAGATGTTCGGCAGCTGTGGCAGGGACTGAATGCAATCACCTCCTACAAGGCGAAATCAGGAGGCAGCTCGGATGTCGGCAATACATCACTACCTGATGAGAATGCATTTTACGCACGCTTTGATAGGGAGAACACCGATGTGCCTTCCCGAGCCCCTATTCGCTGTGATGGTATTTCAGTCTCAGTCACAGAGGCCGACGTCAGGAAATCCTTCAGAGGGGTGAACCCTTGAAAAGTGTCTGGACCTGATGGCATACCTGGTCGTGTTTTTAAAAACCTGTGCGGACCAACTGGCTGGAGTTTTTACGGACATTTTCAACCTGTCACTTCTGAGGTCTGAGGTTCCCTCCTCCCTCAAAAGGGCATCAATAATACTGGTGCCCAAGAAGAGCAAGGTGACGTGCCTCAATGACTATCGACCTGTGGCACTAACGCCTGTGGTGATGAAATGCTTCGAGAGGTTGATCATGGCGCAAATCAACTCCTACCTTGACAAAAATCTGGACCCACTGCAGTTCGCTTACCGCCACAACAGATCAATCATGGACACGATCTCGCTGGCCCTCCACTCCGCTCTGGACCACTTGGACAACAAAAACTCATATGTCAGGCTGTTATTCATTGACTACAGCTCGGCATTTAACACAATCATCCCCTCCAAGCTGGTTACCAAACTTGCAGAACTGGGTCTCTGCGCATCCCTCTGCAATTGGATCCTCAACTTCCTCATTCACAGACCTCAGTCTGTTCGTATTGGTGGAAATGTGTCAGACTCGATAACAATCAGCACGGGAGCACCTCAAGGCTGCGTGCTCAGCCCCCTACTGTACTCACTCTAGACTCATGACTGCGCAGCCGGACACAGTGCAAACTCCATCATCAAGTTCGCTGATGACACCACTGTAGTGGGACGTATCACTGATCGGGATGAGTCGGAGTACAGAAGAGAGATCGAGCGACTGTCCATATGGTGCCAGCACAATAACCTGGTCCTCAACACCAGCAAAACCAAGGAACTGATTGTGGACTTTGGAAGGAGTAGGATGGGGACCCACAGTCCTGTTTATATCAACGGGTCGATGGTTGAAAGGGTCAAGAGCTTCAAATTCCTGGGCGTGCACATCTGTGAAGATCTTTCCTGGTCCGAGAACACAGATGCAATTATTAAGAAAGCTCATCAGCGCCTCTACTTCCTGAGAAGATTACGGAGAGTCGGTCTGTCAAGGAGGACTCTCTCTAACTTCTACAGGTGCACAGTAGAGAGCTTGCTGACTGGTTGCATCGTGGCTTGGTTCGGCAACTTGAGTGCCCTGGAGAGGAAAAGACTACAAAAATGTAGTAAACACTGCCCAGTCCATCATCGGCTCTGACCTTCCTTCCATCGAGGGGATCTACCACAGTCGCTGCCTCAAAAAGGCTGGCAGCATCATCAAGGACCCACACCACCCTGGCCACACACTCATCTCCCTGCTACCTTCGGGTAGAAGGTGCAGGAGCCTGAGAACTGCAACAACCCGGTTCAGGAATAGCTACTTCCCCACAGCCATCAGGCTATTAAACCTGGCTCGGACAAAACTCTGAACATTAATACCCCTCCATCTGTTATTTGCACTTTATTAATTTATTAATTAATGTGTGTATTTAAGTATATAACTGTAGTCAATGCCTACTATGTTCTGTTGTGCTATGCAAAGAAAGAATTTCATTGTCCTGTCAGGGACACATGACAATAAACTCTTTTGACTTGACTAGTTTTGTGACCTGCTGACAAAGTTTGTATTGTGATAATATAAAACTTGTTATTTGACGTCTGTTAAGGGCCTGTCCCACTGTGGCGACCCAATTGGCGAGTTTAGAAGAGTTTGAAAAATTGTCATTGTAGAAGACCTCCTTCGACTATGTTGAATACTAATACTTAGTCGACTAGCTTCGACTAACTTCTGGAAAATTGGACACCGAATAGTGGAGAGTGAAGATGACCTCCTTCAATCTCCTTCAACCTTGTTCCGCTGAGTTTCTCCAGCCTTTTGTGTACCCTTACATTTTATGTCTGTGATTTAATCAAACAAGTAGACCAGGAAGGTCAGGAATCAAGGTGACGTTTAAAGCATATCCTGTTGACCAACTGTTATGTGTAGTTAAACATTTAACCCAATATATTGCGTTAACAAGGAGTCTGAGAGGTTCTGAGGCAGGACTGCTCATTAGTCACAAAAAGCCATATAAGCAAGTGTCAGTACAATTACTATTTGTAGATGGTTGAAACAGGTTCTCAGTTCTGCGGGGATTGACACTGATGTGTTTAAATCTCACTCCACCAGGGCGGCGTCTACATCGAAGGCTCAGGACGTGCCGCTAGATCAAATCCTCGCGGCCGCAGGGTGGTCTAGAGAGTCAACTTTTTCTCGTTTTTATGATAAACCTGTTCACGCAGTGCCATGGTTTGGGCCTGCTGTTTTGGGTTCCATTTAATTTTATTGCTTTGTTTATATCAATTATTGTTTGTAATTTCCCCCTGGGACAGAGGGGTCATTACTCTGTTTGTTACTATTAAAATCGTTACTGAATTATTCATGCAATGTTCAATATCTTCTTTATTTTATTACTGTGTCAACCGAAGCAGCTTGTCGTATGGAGTGCATCTGCGGCATGCAAACACAGAGCTTTGAAATCTTCACATAGTCACTCATGTAAAATAGTAAGATTAAACGAGAATTTACCAGTTCGAAGTTTGATCCTTATTTTATGAGGAGTGACGTTGAGGGATTACGTGCCCTCCGCTCCCACCCTCATAATCTAAGAGATCATCTGGTAGTTCTAGTCTTCTACGAGCCTTACCTGGCGGGGCTTCTTCACGTAACCCCTCAACGTCACTCCTCATAAAATAAGGATCAAACTTCAAACTGGTAAGTTCTCATTTAATCTTACTATTTCATTTCAGTTAATGCAGATAACAGAAGCCATTCTTGTTGGTGCACCATGAAAAGCTGATTTATGGTTATGATCCACCTTTGATTCAATCACTCATCTAGAACTTGAAAATATATACAAAGTAATAGACTCAATAAAGTTAGCAGCATGGCCATTCTTTTTTTGTCATAATTTGTATGAATTCCCTTTCCAACTACAGTTGCAATTAAGCTTTTGATCGAAGATGAAAATGCCTTGCAAATGCCTTTCTTCACAGGGAACGTACTCAAGATGTGTCACATATCAGACATTCTGTCAAACTTGCAGGTGTTTTGACTACTTGTGAGCGGGCGAGACATGAAACCCCAATGTAATTATACCTTGTCTGTACGATTCTTGGAAACCAAGCCAGGGATCAGGAGGTTTAAGATGTGGAAACTAACATTGCTGTTAACTCAGAGAATAGGATAGTTCACACAGGAACACTTGCTGTTCACATAATTGAATCTATAGTGCAATTTCAGGGCAATGGTGAAGGAATGCAGCAGCTGGCATAGGACTGTGAACATATGGGTTGAATCAATTACTGGAGAATAAAAGCTAGTGTCCTAAATGTACAAGCGGCTCAACATATTAGCAAAGAAGTTGAGGAAATGAGGATATGCTAAAACTGCTGAATAGAATGTTTCATAACAAACCTACTCAATTTATAGATCAAAGCTCAGCTTGCTAAAATAGAATCCTGGAGGAATTAATTAATAATTTAAGTTCAGCCTAAAGATAGTGAACAAATAAGTAGTTGAAGTAGAATTAGAGTAAAATGTAATTGGGATTGAAGTAGTGCCAGGCTAACTTAAAACCAAAGGGAACCCAACCATCAAAGCAAAGACAGTCAAACACACAATGACCCAGGGAAGAAGAAAATCACAGTCGAGAGAATCCAAAAGCAGCAAACTAAAGAAAACCAAATGATGATTGATGTAAAAAAAGATAGAAAATGCAAGGACGTTACAATGAATTTATGCCTCCGTGTTGATATGTAAAACACGTTTCTGCATATGTAGCTTTAAAAAGAACAAATTTAACTTTAAGAAGCATCAGGCTCATTAAGAGGTGGTGGGCATCTTAATTGTGATTGTCCCTCAGTACAAATTCAAAGTGCTGGTAACAGAGAAACATCTTCATATTGTTATACTTTAGTTCTTAATTTCCCATGCTACATGCCCATGCACACAATCACTCAGAATAACTAGTTACATTAAGCTGAAGAACTACTGAACCAATCTACTCACGCAGGTAAACATGCTGGGCAGTCAGCATGCACATAACTACTAAATGTTTTAACTTATACCCTTGTATTCTGACAGGCTTTCACTGTTCTCTATTTTGACTAGTGTGGTCAGTTCAATGTATTAATAATATGTTGTGATCTTGCTTCTGCTTCGGCATTCACATGGTCACATCCAACGGTGGAAAGATGCCGTGTGGATGTTTGTTCTCGAGGATGCAAGTGACAAAGGGTGCCCACAAAAACGAATAAAAGAGAAACAAATAACTGATCAAGTATAGCATTCCTGATTTAGATATAGCATGTTAGATTCATGTGGTTTGAAACTTATCCTCATACCATTCCAAAATATCGCAAGCCAGTCCCATACTAAAGTAATACGTAAAGAGATTTTAAAAAAGGGAATGGCATCCCTTCTTCTACTGCCTTTACTAAATAATGGACAACGGCTAGAAAAGAATGTCACTTCTGTCAGACCAAGATAAACCGAGAAGTTCTTCCACACTTTAAAACCCATGTTAAAACGGTGCTATGCATGGAACTCATGCCAATTTTGTGCGAGTTTACTGCTGTTTACTGCACAGTGTGCATTTTAATGTGCACAATAACATGACCTATTTGTATCTAAGTATGAAAGTCAGTTATTATGTAGGTGAAATGTAGGTGCCCTACAATCAGAGACAGGTGAAACAAAGAAATGGCAGAATAAATGAGTACTTTGTTTCTGTCTTCACTAAGGAAGACACAAACAATTTTCCAGAAATATTAGGGGACTGTGGATCTAGTGGGAGGGAGGAACTGAAGTGATTCCACATTAGTCAGGAAATGGTGTTAGGTAAACTGTTGGGACTAAAGGCTGATAAATCCCCAGGGCCTGATGGTCTGCATCCCAGAGTACTCAAGGAGGTGCCCCTAGAAATAGTGGATGCATTGGTGATCATTTTCCAATGTTTCCTCGACTCTGGGTCAGTTCCTATGCACTGGAGGGTAGCCAATGTAACTTCATTTTTTAAGAAAGGAGGGAGAGAGTAAACTGGGAATTATAGATCAGTTGGCCTTACATCTGTAATGGGGTAGATGCTTGAGTCGATTATTAGAGATGTTATAACACAACATTTGGAAAGCAGTGACAGGATTGGTCAAAGTCAGCATGGATTTATGAAGGGGAAATCATGCTTGACTATTCTTCTGGAATTTTTTGAGGATGTAACAAGTGGAATGTATAAAGGAGACCCAGTGGATGTGGTGCATCTGGACTTTCAAAAAGCCTTTGACAAGATCCCACACAAGAGATTAGTCTGCAAAATTAGAGCACATGGTATTGGGGTAGGGTATTGACATGGATAGAGAACTGGTTGGCAGACAGAAAGCAAAGAGTAGGAATTTATAGGTCCTTTTCAGAATGGCAGGCAGTGATGTGGGGTGCCGCAAGGGTCGGTACTGTGACCCCAGTTACTTACAATATAGATTAACGATTTAGATGAGGGTATTAAATGTGACATCTCCAAGTGTGTAGATGACACAGCTCTGGGTGGCAGTGTGAGCTGTGATGAGGATGCTACGAGGCTGCAGGGTAACGTGGATTGTTCGGGTGAGTGGGTAGATGCAGTATAATGAGGATAAATGAGAGGTTATCCACTTTGGTCGCAAGAACAGGAAGGCAGATTATTATCTGAATGGTGTCAGATTAGGAAAAGGGGAGGGGCAACGAGACCTGGGCATGCTTGTACATCAGTCACTGAAAGTAAGCATGCAGGTACAGAAGCAGTGAAGAAATCTAATGCCATGTTGGCCTTCATTGCAAGAGGATTTGAGTTTAGGAGCACGGAGGTCCTACTGCAGTTGTACAGGGCCTGGTGAGACTGCACCTGGAGTACCGTGTGCAATTTTGGTCTCCTAATAAGCGAATTTGGTATTCTGACTGTGCATGCCCAGGTCATAGGTCATTAGAGATAAACATTGGATCGAACTGGGTCTACTGCGCTGCAAGCACTGATGAATTGCTACTGGAGTTAACAACAATAGTTCTCCTCCACTGGTCCATGCAGAAATCTCAGCAGTGACAATCTAATGAATTACGGTCCAGTCGCCCTCAGCCTGGGTGTATGGGTTCCATTCTCACTCGAGCTGCCCTCCCGGATTATACAGGGTTATTATACAGGGGCAAACCACGCATCCCTGTCCTGCCTAACATAGGAGGCAGATTTGTGAGCGGAGTCTCACTACCCGTCCCCGTCCCCTCACGAGTGTCCCATCCCTGTCCGGAGGCGTCCGGACGTGCCCGACCCTGTCTGGTGGAGGCCTTAGACTTTAAGGCCCTCTCCCTTTCCCGAGTCCCTGCCTCCCCTCTCCTGTCATCTATCCCTTTGACCGCCGTTCCTTTGTGGGAACCGCTGCTCAGTGATTCTCGTCTCCGTACTGACTGAGGCCAGAAGTACGGGTCTGGGAAGAATCACACCTGTCCTCCCCGCCGCTGCTCCGGCACCGTGGGAGCCAACCAACAGCCACTGGAAAAGGCGAGAGGCACAGCCGACAGTCACCGGCCCGCCAAGGTCGCTCTGTGATGATGCCGAGTGATTCGGGTCCTAGGCTCGTTCTCCGTGCTGTCTGTGAGCCTGTGGTCCGCCGCTGCTCCAGTCTCTCCCCCGTCTCCCACTCGCATCTGCCCCCGCTCTCCCGATACCTGGCACTCCTGTTCCTCAGATTAAATATATTTTTACACATAAATATATTTTACATATATTTTACACATATTTTACACATAAATCATGAATAAAGATGAGAATTTACATACAGTTTGTGTAGCCAGCGCTTTTTTTTTATAGCGAGTGACCTTTGATAAATTCCATGATTCCTTGCGTTTTTTGAAAATCCAAACTCGCTTATTTAAGGAAGCACATTATTGCTACTGAGGGAGTGCAGCGTAGATTCACCAGGTTAATTCCCTGGATGGCGGGACTGACATATGATGAAAGAATGGGTCGACTGGGCATGTATTCACTGGAATTTCGAAGGATGAGAGGGGATTTTATAGAAACATGTAAAATTCTTAAAGAATTAGACAGGCTAGATGCAGGAAAAATGTTCCCAATGTTGCGGGGGTGTCCAGAACCCGGGGTCACAGTTTAAGAATAAGGGATAGGCCATTTAATACTGAGATGAGGAAAAAGGTCTTCGCCCTGAGATATGTGAATCTGTGGAATTCTATGCCACAGAAGGCAGTGGGGGCCAATTTACTGGATGTTATCAAGAGAACATTGGATTTAGCTCTTAGTGCTATAGGAATCAAGCGATTTGGGGAAAAAGCAGGAACAGGGTGCTGATTTTAGATGATCAGCCATGATCATATTGAATGGCATTGCTGACTCAAAGGGCCGAATGGTCTACTCCAGCATCTATTTTTCTATGTTTCTATTATTACATAATGTAATAATATCACTGTGGTACAAATATATATTGTTAGTCTGCAATAAAACACATATGACCAACACTTTCAGAAAAATAATTGCCCATCTTAAATAGGAAATCTCTTGATTACTGTTCTAGATTCACTCACACCAAATCTATGTGGTCAAAACTCTCAGGATGTTTTCATCCCAACCAAATTTCCTCTTATTCATCTGAATATCAGTGGATATAATCTTAGCTTAAATATGAAAGACAATACAGTAGATGGTACGTACTTCAAATACCTGATTCAAATAGTCAATGATTTGCTTAAATAAATCTATTTTTTGATCACGCAAGCCCTCCAGCAACAAGAAATAACATTATGAAGAGTCTTTGACCAAAAATGCTACATTTGTTTCTCTCTCCACAGATGGTGCTCTGTTTGCTGATTTTTTTCAGCACCTTGATTTAATTTCAAAATTAATTTGATTTTTGATGACATTCTGTTTGCTTTTATAATCACTTACTATTCCCAACGGCAATCCTATTTAAATGCTCTCAGTGTCTTCTTGAAACTCTTACAGTTAAAATTTAGCAGCACTAAAAGACTCTCAGACTATCTCCAAATACAACAAAGGCAACTCTGGCGCTACAGCGGTTTAGGAAACAGAAACTTTAACCTTATGGAATTCCCAAATCACTGTCAAAATACCTGGGATACTAAATAAAAAATCACTCATAAAATTAATGTAGAGAAAATAACAATTTGTTTTCAACTTGCAGTTACAGATGCATGCACTGGCATGAGGTTAGGAAAACATTGCGACATGGATGGTTTTCAGGAATGCTATCTCTATGTACTAAAGTAAATATAAAACACACTTCCTGTGAAAATATATGTATTACATGTGTGAACTTTGCAAAACACCAGTGAAGAGCACTCAGAAGGCCATGGTTAACGGGAGGGCAGGAATCAGTGAGTTTTGATGTAAAGGATAACTTACTTTACAGACGCAAGCATAAATGATTCAGAGCCTTCAAGTACTGATGAACTCCCAATTTCTAAAGGGAAGGAAAAGGGTTCAGTAGCACAGTCGGAAATAAAGAAAGAATACTTGTCACAGTGGGGTTGTATGCAGAATGGCTTTGTTGAAAACATGGCTGCTCTATCACTCCCAGGACAAGGGGCACACATTTCCATGGAAACATCTCCAAAAACATCAGAAGGTCAATGATATATTTACCAATATCTTCCATGCTAAAATTGTGCCAGATTTGTGGATGGCCCCAAGACAGTGATTAAAAAAAAATCACCCTGCTTTTCAGTGCTTCCATAAACAACCCATCCTTCATTTCCAACCCTGGAACGAACAAACTTGCAAATTATGGTGCACCGATGACCAATGGTTGTGCATCTGTGAAACATCAACAGTCCCAGAGATTCCATGCCCAGGAATTAATTGAGTCTGTTACATGTTTCCATCATTTGCACCAAAACATGTGCATAAAAATATAACATCTGGAACCAAGATGTTGCTGATATTGCTAAAGAAACCTGTGGTTGAAATTCTAACTGGGGGTTTAATGATGGAATGAGCAATTTACAATGTATGTACTTATTGGACCCAAGGCTTGTTATTGGTACCTCTTAGCAGGTTGAGGGAAGGATGGGTGTATAGTTTAAGATACAAAATCCACACGAGGGACAGCGGGAGGAGCAGTTGGTTAAGAATTATACGACTTCCATTGGTCCATCTCCTACATTCCTTTGCCTATGTTCTCACTCTCTATCTACACCCACTCATTGACCAGATAACCTTCTCTACACTTTATCTACACTGAGCCACCCCAGTTTTACCTTATCAGAGGTATCCTCCCTTCCTCATCCTCCCTGTAGTTTTACAAATTTCATTTGTTCCTTCCCAGTTCTGATGAATGATCATTGTCCTGAAATTTAAATCAGTGTCTTTTCCAACAGATACTGCCTGACCCGCTGAGTACTTACAGAATTTTCTGTTTTTATTTTAGATTTCAAGAATCGGGAGGGTTTTCTGATTCTTGTTTATTTAATAATCTTTTTTTTCCACGAATAACTACAAAAATCATGCTGGAGCATGCATCAGTCCCCCTAGTCATGGTCCAAAAAGAACATTGCATTGAAACAGGACAGTAGACAAAAATGCTGGAGAAACTCAGTGGGCGAGGCAGCATCTATGGAGCGAAGGAAATAGGCAACATTTCGGGTCGAGACCTTTCTTCTGACTGATGTGAGGGTGGGGAGACGGTAAGAAGAAAGGAAGAGGCGGAGACAGTGTGCTGAGGGAGAGCTGGGAAGGGGAGGAGAAAGCCGGGACTACCTGACATTAGAGAAGTCAATGTTCATACCGCTGGGGTTTTAAACTGCCCAAGCGAAATATGAGGTACTGCTCCTCCAATTTATAGTGGGCCTCACTCTGGCCATGGAGGAGGCCCAGTCCAGAAAGGTCGGATTTGGAATGGGAGGCGAAGTTGAAGTGCGGAGCCACCAGGAGATCAGGTCGGTTATTGCGAACTGAGCGGAGGTGTTCGGCGAAGCAATCGCCAAGCCTGTGCTTGGTCTCACCGATGTAGAGCAGCTGACATCTAGAGCAGCGGATGCAATAGATGAGGTTGGAGGAGATGCAGGTGAACCTCTGCCGCACCTGGAAAGTCTGCTTGGGTCTTTGAATGGAGTGGGGGGGGGGGGGGGGGGGGGGGGGGGGGAGGGGGGAGGATAGAGCGCCAAGTGTAGCATTTCCTGCGGTTGCAAGAAAAAATGCGAGGAGAGGGGTTGGGAAGGGTGGGAAGGGACGTATTGACCAGGGAGTTATGGAGGGAGCAGTCTCTGCGGAAAGCAGTCAGGGGAGGTATGGGAAGATGTGGCAAGTGGTGGGATCCCTTTGGCGGTGGCAAAAATGTCGGAGGATTATTTGTTGTATGTGACGGCTGCTAGGAAGGTGAGGACAAGGGGGACTCTGTCCTTGTTACGAGTAGGGGGATGGGTGTGAGAGCAGAGTTATGGGGTATTGCATTGAAACAAAGTCAGTTGTTGCTTATCTCATGTAGATTACAGAGTGACCTGAAAATAGCCACATCCTAACCACTTCAGCATAAGTCCATTATTAATTATACTGAAATAAACAGTGTGTCTCAATATAATATACAGGTTGTTGCATTTATGTAACAGCATGCTGATCCAAAGATTATTTGAGGGGTGGTGCTTGCATCTGCAATCTACATATAGCACATTCCCATTCTCGGAAAATCCTATGGGAATGTATGAATGAAAGATAAAATATTATCGAGGTGCAGGATTCCCTGAATTGTGCAACAAATTCAAAATGCTCAAGTCTAATATGGATTGATACCCAAGAGAAAGTCTAGAAACTCTAGCTAAAGAGGGATTGTTCTCTCCAGCTAAGGAGGGATTAAAAACTATCCTATCAATACATTCCTTCGAAATTTCTTTTTCACATCAGTATAAATTCCAGCATCACAACTAAATATTCAAAAATAATTAATTCAATTATTCATGGTCAGTGAATACACTTAACAAGTCCTCTTGATACTTCAGAAATTTGATACAACTCATAGTACAAGTCCTAATACATTGTAGAGGTAGTCAGGATTATTATACAAATGAATGCAGTGCTTCGAATCAGAATAGTCTCCCTGTGGGCTTCTAATGGGAAGCTTGACCTCTAAAACATTCGTATGGTTACTGCATTTCATTTAATTATCTTTAAACTTCAGAAGAAATTTAGAAACTTGTTTGATCACAAGATTTTTCAGTAACACATTCTTCACTTATCACATGTAATTATAGATTTGAATCTAGAATATACTAACATAACATGTACAAAGTCAAGTATAATCTGTGTATTGCTAAACTCAAAATAAAGCAATTCCTTGTAATACGCTTGTACTAATTATGCAACCGAAATGATAAAGTTGCTCACTTCAGAGCCTTTAATGCACACTGCTCGGCCTCAATGCACAGGGGTCCAAAGGTACAGGGAATAAACAGACCCTATTTAAATGAAATTTAAACTGGATATGGCATAAAAGATCTTAGAAGAGGCAAAAGGGAATTAAAACCAACAGCACAATCTTAGGATTTGGGTAATGTGTGCAAATTGTTTAGCTTCAGCTCTCACAGGAACAAGAGTGAATTTTATTTAAACCACTTGATAATACTCCAACCTCTGACAATATTAAAAGGAATTAGACCATGATTAGTAAATGGGTTTGGAAAAGATGTTGAAAATCACTGCAAACAGACAGCGGCATGATGGTTGAAGAAATACACAGAATGCATAAAGCATGACAAACTCCCCAACAAATATTAAAAACCAAATACTCAGTCTCATTCCCAACAATTCATTCCAATTATGAGTCACAATAGTAGATATTTAGAACATACCCCAAGATAATGTGCTTCAATCCTGCGGATTCCACTGCTAGACTAAATGTTGAATACTTTTCAATTTCCAACTCCAGACTTACATAACCAAACTAAATTTTTGGAGAAGATCCTGAGAATAATAATTCTAGGATTTAAACATTTAGCTTATATTAATAGCCTGACAAAATTAAGCTATTGTTCAATGGAGTAATGCAGGTTGGGGATCATGATTTTGCATTACAGAAAATGAAAAGGATTACTAAAAGAAATAATTGCATGAACAGAGAGGCAAAACCATTACATACTTTCATCTTACCGGAATTGCTTGCGGAGCAAATCTTGTGAATATAATTGCCCGCATGGTAACACATGGTATCTCAAGAATAGCGGTTATTTTTGCACTTAATGGGATTTTTTAATTCCAATTACTTATATGAGCAATTCCCAAATGCCTACTTTGCATTATCACTTGATGCCACTCAGTTTATAATTGTTTTGATAATTCAATATCATTTGGATGTGGTAACCTCTCTCTTTCATTTGACACTCATGTGTCAGTTTTAAAAACAAAACACTTTACCCCATAGTTGACATCTGCAATGGGGCTCAATATTGGTAGAATAAAAATTAGATGAAGTTACAGACAACAAACTGATAGACAAAGTAATCAATAGGAAGCATTTGCTTACCACAAGGTTAATTATTTGGTTTCATGGAGCATTGGCACAATTACAGTGAAGCTCGAACTTTTGACAATAGTCATCAAAACTAAAATTGCGCACAGTCTGTTCTCATTCAAAAGAGCAAAGGGATTAAAATCAGCTGCTCCAAATGAAAAGCATATTCAATGATTACTTACGATCGCTTCGCCGAACACCTCCGCTCGGTCCGCAATAACCAACTCGACCTCCCGGTGGCTCAGCACTTCAACTCCCCCTACCATTCCGCATCCGACCTCTCGGTCCTGGGCCTCCTCCACGGCCAGAGTGAGCAACACCGCAAGCTGGAGGAACAGCACCTCATATTCCGCTTGGGGAGTCTGCATCCTTTGGGCTTGAACATTGAATGTTCTCAATTCTGTTAACCCTTGCTGTCTCCGCCCCTTCCCACCTCTCCCTCAGCCCTCGGGCCCTTGCATTCCCTCTATCTCTATCTCCCTCCCCCACCCCAGTCGCACCAGCTTCTCATTTTCACACCACAAACAGCTTACAATGGCTTGTTCCCTTTATCATCGATACTTTTTTGCATATCTTTCATTCATTGTTCCTTATCTCTCCACATCACCGTCTATATCTCTCGTTTCCCTGATCCCTGACCAGTCTGAAGAAGGGTCTCGACCCGAAACGTCGCCTATCTCCTTCGCTCCTTAGATGCTGCTGCACCCGCTGAGTTTCTCCAGCTTTTTGTGTACCTTCAATGATTACTATACCCTTTTCTGATGATTTCCTTGCTAAGATTGACTGGTAGTTATTTGTGACATCACACACATTGGCTTGATTTAAAACAGTTTAATATCCACTCAAAAGCATAGGTGACAAATAAAGGACAACTGTGCTCATGGGCATGTCCCACATGCACAACCTTTTTGGTGACTGCCAGCACCCATCATAGGTCGTTGCAGGTCGGCGAAAATTTTCAACATGTTGAAAAATCAGCGGTGATCAGAAAGAGCGACTGAGGAGACTACTCACGAGCATACAGGTGACACCCTGGCGACATGTCGTGGGGTGAAGCCTGTATGGTCATGAGTAGTCACCCAGAGAGTCGTACCTTGATCTGGTCCCTGCTGGATTCTCAACGTTTACATTTTTCGGAGACCTGTAACGACCTATGACGGGTGCCGGCAGTCGCCGAAAAAGTCGCGTAAGTGGGACAGGCCCATAAGTATTCCCCCACTTCTTCAATGTTCTTCTAAAGTGCCCCCTAATCACAGTAATTGCACCTGGTGTCTTTCGTTGGGCTAGGAGCATGTTATGTTACAGCAAAGCATTAAAAGTAGAAAATGCTTTTAGGCATACTGCATCTATTGCAAATGCCACATTTTTCATTTCATTTATAAATGTACTCACAAACCTAACGTTTATATATTTTTCCCAGTGAATGACTTCAGCAATTATCAGAGAATGAAGAGCAATACTGTGATGGTCAAGGTTATTTGACAAATCAATCAATAATTGCAATCATTTATTTATTGTATCACAAGATGATGCATTCTGCAAATAACATTAGCAAGTCATGAAGTGCCTCGAGGAAACATTGATGGTCGAACGTAATCCTGCCGATACAATGTTTGTTAGTGATATTAGAGCCATTGAATTTTGATAAGAAATAGTTTCTCAATGCAAATGCAGTAATCTTGATTGCGTACTCTGATCTTTTCAATTTCTACAGTTCAGCTTCACATGACGACATCGGTCCAAGCTATAAAAAGCGAAGGCAAATTTATTTTTAACCTGAAGCTTGCCAACCCCAAATCTGCAATCTTCCTCGAAATACTGTTTTTGCTATATAATCACTGCACATAAAGCCAACACTGCACATAAAGCCAACACTGCTCATCAGAGATAAACAACCATTCAACTAGAAAAACACTCAATTAGATTTAAACTAACCAGGTCATTTAAGACTTGTTATTTCTGTACAGCAGTTTCATTCCCCATATTCTCCTTTGTTTGTTAATTATAGTTTCTCAGGATAGTTTCTCATCTACTGATTTTTTTTCCTTCTCTGCCCCTAAATTTATTCAGTTTCATGTTCACCCAAATATCATACTCTTGAATATCTCCCTGAAATAAATGTGGTCAGGCCATTCTCCACCCTGTACTTGCTATGAGCAATGATACAGAAATTAATATGTATTTTCTTCTAAAAATGTCTTGTGTTTAGATAACAATCTGCAAAATGAACACATGTTCTTAGCTATAACAGAAGAATCAATTTATTTCTTACGACTGTGATTGCACAATATTAACTCAATCGTCTTGGTTAGAAATAGATTGAAGTAATTGAATTGGAGAGAACAAGTACAAATTAGTCACTTGAATGCTGAGGTTAGTTCCTTTGATGATCAAGAGTTCAGCTGAGAAAACTTCCTGGTGGAGACCCAAGACCTCATTCAGTTTGACAGGTGGCCAAAGACCACAAATTAGGAAGCAAAGGAGGTTACTCTTCGTACAATTAGTAAAGGAGGTTACTCTGTCATCCTTCATAAAACATATAACAGTAGATTTTAGACATACAGAAACAGACAGAGAACCAGACCCATTAGCCCGCCGAGGCCATGCCGACCAGTATGCTAGTACTATCCTACACACTAGGGACAATTTACAATTTTTATCAAAGCCAACTAACCTACAAACCTGTATGTCTTTGGAGTTATTAATCCAATAATGGAACAAATTAATTAAAATAACAGTAAATAATTTGATGTTTGTGAATCAGTTTATTGTTTGTAAACTGTTTTTATTTTAAATATTTACTTCAATAGCCTTTATGTTATTTCATGTTCAGCATATGTTCATTACTTCATATTCGGTGACATCATGTTTGGCAGAGACATTGTGGGCTAATGGGCCTATTCTCGTGCTCTGCTGCTCTATGTTCTATGTTCTATGTTTATTGTGGGGGGCAAAGCCTACCACTTGGTGCCTGACCTGTGATGTTGTCACTAATTGAACATTACCGCCCAACTCAAGGGTGTAGAGGGCAATATCAGACCTTCCGTTCTCAGTGCATATGAAAATTACATGCTCTTACCTGGACTCTTGATCTCAGGACTATGTAAAAATTAAATTTTACACTGATCCACTTGCCCATCACCGTTCACCCCAGATACCATAACTCATACACTACAGGCAACTTTCAGTGGCCAATTAATCTAACAACCTGTACACTTGAGGGATGTGGGACAAAGCTGGGGGACTGAAGTAACATGTGTAGCGATAAAGAAAACTCAATACATACAGACTGCAAATCAGGAATGAGGGCGAGTTGTGGAGCTCATCCAGCTGCATCACTGTATCATCTTTAGGACCAAAAATAGAGTCTGGTCAGCAGGCCAGGTATCATACAATCTGATATATTGATGCAGATTCTTGTTGAAGGCTTTGTCCTAACCAATTGGTTTAATACAATACAATACAATACAATAATTTTTTATTAGCCAGGATGTTTTGCAACGTACGAGGAATTTCATTTGCCAAGTCAGTCTTACAAATAAAAAGCAACAGAACACACAAAAACATTTTAACATAAACATCCATCCCAGTCTTCACAGTGATGGAAGGCAAAAAAAAAAGTTAAATCTCATCCCTTCTTTGTCCTCCAGCGGTTGTGGTCCTCGAGCCTCCCGTTGACGGGAGGCAGTGGCCTTCCCAAAGCTGACAGTGGCCCTCCCAAAGCCGGCAGTGGCCCTCCTCGTAGGAGCAATCAGCTCCTGCATCAGGTGGGGGGGGGGGGGGGGGAATCTCAGGTCCCCACGCCGGGCAATCTGACCCCGGGTTGTGCGGCATCCGGTGCTACCGACTCCGTCTCTCCCGAGACTGCGAGGCCTTATGGTAAAATCCGCAGGCTGCGGTTGGACCAATCCCAGGCAAGGAATCGGCCCCGATGGTAAGTCCATGCCCCGCGGCGGGGTTCAAAGTCAGTCCCAAGCAATGCCTCCAGCTCCATGATGTTAGGCTGCAGAGCGACCAGAGATGTGACCCGAAAAACAATCTCATCTCCGGCAAGGTAAGAGACTGAAAAACATTTTCCCCCGACCCCCTCCCCACCCCCTACATTAAAAAAAAACAGAGAACATTAACACAAACACACTAAAAATAACAAAAAAAGACAAAAAAACAGACAGACTGTGGCTGAGGCTGCCAATCATTAACGAACGAACTTAATTTTTCTCACGTATATACACCAAATGCAATTAACTTTTATTTAAGGGGGTGATTGTAAAGCTCATGAGTTAGCCTTCACAAAATCCCAAATTGTGCAATGATTGTGCAAGACATCCGGACGGGTTTTAGTGTTTGGTATTTCTATGTGTGACCCTTTAATTTGCCTCTGCTGTGAATCATGGAGGCAAAATTTAAAAAATACATCAATAAGACCTTGCATTTCTGATCAGCATCCTGTAAATCCCATTTCAATATGCAAATATTTGAAGACAACAACTATTTGAAGATGACAAAATATAAGACGTAGCCAGCATGCTTTGAACACAAGAAAAATAAATCACTTACTGTTAAGGGCTCACACTGATCACCGGGCAAAGCAATGCTCAGTATCCTTGGAACCAGCATCAACAAAGAAGCAGTGATGGCAAGAAAGGAAGTAGGAATATAAAACAGAAATTTGGCATAGGTATGGCATATGTCCTGATTCTTCAAATATATCTTTAACAATTATATTGAATTATTTTACTTATCCATCATGGATTCAAATACTGCACATGATAAGCTAGAGCACTTAGAGGTAATAGTGTCTTGCATGGTAGTAATTTAAACAAACTGACCTGATGATTTTATAAATCCTATGAGCAGGAGCTGAAAGTTTGAGGAATAGTTTATTTAATAAACAGGGAAGAATAGTTGTTAAATGTTTGCAATCTATTTTAAATAACGTTTGCTCTTTATATTTATCCGATAAAGAAATGTAAACAATAGTGATTTAAGGGGCAGTGTATGTTTGATCTTCAATAGTCCAGCTACTTTTAAAATGATACTAATGATCTTAATGGTGGATTGCATGCACTAAATACCTAAACTACCAAGGTTATAAATCACCAGTGACACATGATTAGATATTTTGCGTATAAAGTTGTGCATTAATAGGTTCCATTTGTCAAACGCTAAATTTCAAATAAAACTAAGAATCCATGAAACCATTGATGTTTTAAGTATCAAAACAAAAGCAAGCAAGTATTTCATTTAATGGCAGCAGCTCTCATTCCTCATTCTTTAATCATAGGGGCAGTGGTTAGCAACGTTAATAAGATCTATGCTTGGGGACTCATCTCTGCTTTAAGGTTCAAAAATCCCTTAAAATCATTATCTTATTGATAAACTAGAGCAGCTGCAGCTTTAAACACAAAAATATTGAGAAATACAACACTTAGTAACTAGTTAATGATGAAACGGTATTCTTTTAAAGCTGAACCGTTGCCTACCATGTTGGGACTGAAAATCAACTTGTTTCAAGTTGCAGGAAAGAGTAGGGACGGCAATGTGGTGATACAATGCTGATGCCTGGCGGCTGCGGCTCGCCTGCAGTCCGTATCTTTTTACTTTTTGTTGTTGTTTTTCTTATGTCTGTTTTAGTTTAGTTAGTTTATTAGGTTGTGTAAGTGTGGGTGGGGGTGGGAGAAACATGGCTTAGTCTCTTCTTTCGGGGGGATATGACATTTTCTTGTCGTGTCCCCTGTCTCCGTCTGCGCTGAGGCCTAATGGCGGAGCTGACGGCCTCGGGCGGTGTTTGTGGCAGCGGCAGTTCTGGCAGCGGCCCTACTTGGAGCTGTGGTGGCACTCCAGCGTTCCGGTAGTGGCAGAGGCCCGACTTGGAGCTGTGGCGGTGTTCTGACGTTTCGGCGGCAGCGGCTTCGGAGGCCCGGCCGCGGGCCCAGTGGACGTCATCATCGGGAGCTCGCAGGTCACAGGTTGGTGACCTGTTTACTGGAGCTCCCGCAATACCAGCTGCGTCCGCTGGACTGGAGGGCGGCAGCTTCGGCAGCTTTAACCACCCGGGCCGTGGAGTTTGAACCGGCCCGTTCGTGGAGCTGGATTCAGCCGCGGGACTGACTCACTTACCAACACCCGGCGGGGTCACAACATCAGAGGCCTGGATCGCCTCAGCGCAGAGGGAGAACAAGAAGGAAAGAGACAAAGACTAAGACTTTTGCCTTCCATCACAGTGAGGAGGTGTTTGGTGAACTCACTGTGGTGGATGTTAAATTTGTGTTTATTGTTTGTTTTTGTTACTTTTATTATATGTATGACTGCAAGCACGAAATTTTGTTCAGACCGAAAGGTCTGAATGACAATAAAGGTAATCTGATCTGATCTGATGAAGCTGTCCGAATGTTAAGCTAATCAAGAAGGTTGAAAAGTGAACAGGAGAGAACAAAAAAAAGATTGTGCAAAGAACTGTAAACTGTAATCTGAAGAGCTATAGGAAACCAAGTCAAATCTAGTCAAGTCAAGAAAGTTTATTGTCATGTGTCCCAGAGAGGACAATTAAATTCTTGCTTGCGGCAGCACAACATAATATTGTACGCATAAATACAGAACAGTTCAGTGTGCCCATATACCATAGAACATATATATATACACACGTAAATAAACAGATAAAGTGCAATAGGCTGTTATAGTTCAGAGTTTATTTGAAGTTGTGTTTAATACTCTTATCATATACCGAGAGAGAAATACTGTCTTAATATTACAGGTGAATAATTTACAGCAGAGCAGCCAAAGTCTAGAGCAAGCAGTAATAATGAGTTACCAGACTTTTCTGTATTTGTTTCAGATTTCCATTTTCTGCATCTGCCCCGAAAAATCTCAATGACACTGACTTTCTCTCCAGCTCATTCTGAAAGGGGCCTACAGCTAGATCTCCCTCAAAAAAGATTATCCATCTTAGCTTAGTCACTGGATCATCATTTCACGGACAACCCTGTTATTCCTGTATTCCTGTGAATTCTTAGGAGGTAGGTTCAATAGCACCAGCCCTTCTTCCTCTCCTCCTCATGAGTTATCAGGCTTACACTCCCTGCCTTTGCTTCCAGTCTCTGCCTTGTCCCTTCAACTCACACCGGATACCAGGGGGAACAACTCAGAAACATGGCAAAAATGTAATAAATGGAGCAGTGATGTTGCCTGACTATGCAGTAGTGGCTACCTCAAGATACAAGATACAAGATACATTTATTGGTCACGTGTGCCAATTGGCACAGTGAAATGAAATCACCATGCAGCCATGCAGTGAAAATAAAGAACACAACGTAGAGTTGATAGAATTCAACATAAAACATCCCCACACAGCAGGATCAGTTTCCCACTGTGAGGGAAGGCACCAAAGTCAGTCTCTTCCCCTGATGTTCCCCACTGTTCACCTGTGGTCGGGGCCTCCCCGAGCCCCCTGCAGTCGCCGCTACGGGCCGCCCGATGTTCAGGCCCCCTCGCCGGGGTGATGTAAGTCCGACATCGGGCCTGGGGGATGTCCTCAGTGGCCTGGACCTCGAGTCGGGCCCCTCCTACTGGAGTCCGTGGCTCCCAAAGTCCGCAGGGCGCGACGGGTGGAGCTGCAACGCTGGAGGCCCTCGGCAAAGGCCCCAGGACTCCACGGAGTTGTTCAGCGCCGCCCGCGTTGGAAGCTCTCCCCAAACCAGAGCTCCACGATGTTGGAACAGCGGCCTAACGCTCCGGGGCTCCAAACGGCGACCCACGTAGGTATCGCCCGCTCCGCGGTGACTCCAGCTCCGCCACTGTTGCAGCTCTGGTCCGGTTCCTGGTCCCCGGCAGGAAAGGCCGCTCCGATGCAGGAGGTAGGCCGCGAGGTGTGGGGCGAGGACTCGACTTGGAGAATAGTCGCGTCCCCGCCAGGAAGCGACTGGGAGTTAGTTTCCCCCTTACCCTGCCCCCCTCCCCACATATAAAAGTTAAAGACTCCCCCAAAAACAAACTTTAAACTGACTAAAAATAAAAAAAAGATGGAAAAACAAACGGGCTGCAGGCAGAGGCTGCTGTCAGTGTAGTACCCCTAGTGGAAACTCTTGTTACCTTCTGTGACGACAGGTAGCTTTAAAACTGCAGCAGAGCAAACAGAAGCACAAAGTGAGGGTACACAAAAAGCTGGAGAAACTCAGCGGGTGCAGCAGCATCTAAGGAGCGAAGGAGATAGGCGACGTTTCGGGTCGAGACCCTTCTTCAGAAGAAGGGTCTCGACCCGAAACGTCGCCTATCTCCTTCGCTCCTTAGATGCTGCT
Organism: Okamejei kenojei; assembly: GCA_035221665.1. Taxonomy (NCBI): domain Eukaryota; kingdom Metazoa; phylum Chordata; class Chondrichthyes; order Rajiformes; family Rajidae; genus Okamejei; species Okamejei kenojei. Next base: position 11,223,233 of record CM069143.1, read on the forward strand.
GCACCCGCTGAGTTTCTCCAGCTTTTTGTGTACCCTCGATTCTCCAGCATCTGCAGTTCCTTCTTTAAAAAGAAGCACAAAGTGAATTGTGCAATTGCCTTGAATGACATCGTAGGTCCTGCTCCCATTAAAAGCTTCATGTTTTCAAAGCAGGAAATTTCAGCCGGTCCAATTTTAGCTCTTACAGCTCAAGATAAGTGCTGCACCAAATGTAACGTCATTAGTTTTGTAGATACAACAAAGACTGATAGCCCTGTCCCATGGTACGAGTTCATTCCAAGAGCTCTCCCGAGTAAAAAAAAAAATCAAACTCGTGGTAAGCACGGAGAATGAACGTAGCAGGTACATCGGAGCTCGGGGACGTCTCTTAGCGCTAACGGCAGGTACTCGGGAAGACTCGCTAACGGCAGGTAAGCACGGGAAGACTCGTGAAGATTTTTCAACATGATGAAAAATGTCCACAAGAGCCCCGAGTACCGACGAGTGGCCATTACCGTAAATCTCCGAATCAGGGCAAACTCAGAACTATTGGAATGAACTCGTGCTGTGGGACAGGGGGTTGAATGTGCATTCATGGAGACTATATACAGAAATGACTGGAAAAATGTTATTAATTCTGCACACAATTCCTACAGGGTTATCATGGATTAACAATTTAAACAATAAAGCAATGAGATTTACCTATTTTACACACTAAAGCACAATGCTATGTGACTGTATTCTAGGCTTACAATAACACTGTGCCTGGGTTCCTTTAACCTATACAATCAAAAACAACTTAATTTTTTAAATAATTTGTAGTGAAGTTTTTCTTGGCAGTACAGATATACTGCAGTCAGGAGTGTGGATTCCAACTCTTATTCACTGTCGGAGTAAGTCTGACATTTCTGTGCACCGTTGAGGGAGTAGAGTGCTTTGGACAAGATATTATACTGAGAATTCATCACCTGCTTATATGCATGAGGTTTCCCAAAGCACGAACTCAGGAGAAGGATGGAAGTTGTCTGGGTACCTAGATAATATTTATTGCTAATCAGCAACTGTAAATGCCAAATTGAAGAATTAATTTTACTTTTTGTTGTGAGAGGTTGCCTTGTAAAAGGTTTGCTGTTGCATTTCCTTACATAACACCAATGAGTATATGTTGAAATCTTGTAGAACATAGAACACAGAATAGTATGGCACAGGAACCTCCCCTTCAGCCACAATGCCTGTGCTGAACATAATGCTAAGATAAGCTAACATCCTCTGCTTGCATGTGATCTATGTCGCTCAATTCCGTGCATATCTATGTGCCTATCTGGAAGCCTCTTAAACATCACTATCTTATCTGCCTCCATCACCTCTAAGTTCAGTTGACCATAGGTCATTGTATAAAGGTACATGCATCCTCAATGCTGCACAGGAAACCTAATTATTTGGAAATATTAAAGACACAGGAATGCCATCACCATCCTGGCAGCATGTTCCTGGCACCCATCACCTTCTGTGTAAAAAACACTGTGCTACACATCACCTTTAAACTTTGCCCCTCTCACATTGAAGCCATGGCTTCCTGTCTTTAACATTTCCAAGTAATTAGGTTCCCTGTGCAGCATTGAGGATGTAACTACCTTCTCACAATGCGCAATGGTCATATGAGCACAGAAGTGTCAGCTGTTGTTTTGTTAGGAGCACTCCTGGTTGGCTTAAAGATTCAAATGCCAATGTAGAAATCTAAGTTGACAATCCAGTGTAGCCAGAGAATGTGCAATCCAGCTGTAGGTGCTGCCATTTGGATGAGACATTGAGCTGATTGTATGCATCTTTAGTTGGCGGTACCACTGGTTAACTGTTGCTAGGCGTTCATTTGTACCTATTCATTGAAACACAGAAGCCAGGTGTGTGCCAAGTGCAGATGTCAAGTTCATCTTAAGATCCTTAAGATGAACTTGTCATTGATGAGACTGGAACATTAACAACATGATCAAAAGGGCCACTCTGCATCGAACCCTCCCACTTTACACAAGGAATGTTTGGATGGTGTGTGGTGAGGTGGAGGTGGGGGGGGGGGGAGACTTTACTTGTGATTTATTTACTTTTCCTATTTCTAGATTACATTTGTTTTTAGTTAAATTTATTGTTTTGGTGCATTGGTACACGTTTTAATGAATTAAACCCATTTGAACAACTTGTTAAACATGAATTTGATTATCAGATTCAATTAAAAATGGTTCAAAGACTTTATTTAGCAGCAAGTGGTCAAGAACATACCAAGGTCCTTTTGCATAGTCATTTAGCATAGCCTGCTTCACACTGCAAAGGCTCTCTGATCAGTTCAGTTAACCCTCTCTATCTGAATCTAATTAGCATGGATGGCAAATTAGGGTATAAACCGAAGGAATACATGTTATTATGTTTCCTCGTTATGTTGATGGTTTGCACCAATGTCTTTGACCTTTTTCCTTCTTTGAATTTAAAAAGAGAGGTTAATTTGGTGTCGGGGGTGGCTGATCTAACATGTTATACTTAAATTCAGTTACATTAGCATGGCATTGTACAACATTGTTGATAGTATTCAAAGAGTCAAGAACACAACATTTCGAGGTGGATCTAGAAGGATCAAGAAGGATTGTCCATTATTTCATTGGTCAAATAGGCCAGATTTAATTTTTATCCAGAAAGGATCTCTGAAGTAGAATCAATCTTCAGAGTATTGCCCGCTTCAATCAACTTCAGATTGATAATACCACAGCTGTTGCATATCAATCACATGGGTGGAATGAGGTCATTAATCTGTGACAATCTGCCTAACCTCATCTGGCACTGGTGCATTACAAGAAACATTGGGGTCTCAGATATCTACCTATCAGGTAGAGATAATGTGAAAGTTGCAGACACCAGGTCATGTAAATTCTATGACAAACACAAAATGGATGATGAATCCAAAAGTTTCAAAATGATTGTTAGCCGGTATGGATTGCCAGACATAGGTCTGTTGCATCCGGGTTAAATCACCAGTTACCTAAATACGGCATGGGAACCAGATCTAGGGGTAGTAGTGGAGGATACATTCTTGCTACGTTGGGGACGTACGTTCCTACGCTTTCCCCATTCTGCCTCATTTAATCAATGTCTCACCAAAATGGAGCACGGCTACGCTTAGGCGTTTGGTAGTTCCTAACTGGTCCACACAGCCATGGCCCCATTGATTCTGAGACTGATGACACAGCATTTATGATTATCCCAATTACAGCAACCTGTTGGATCACACTGGGACAGGAGGAGAGTCCCCGTTACATGAGCGTATTAATCTATTGATTTGTATATTCTGACCAGACTGTTCCAGGGACTCGGACTATCGAGTAGGACTGTCGATGTGATTACGATGGCCTGGAGAGTTAGTACTAAAAACGATATGTATCTCATATTAAGAAATGGGAGATGTCCTGTTTACAGTTAAATATATCTTATCACAAGTTGTTGGCATACCGGATTTATTGGAGTTCCTGGCTACATTGCATTTTGACGAGCAGTTAAGCTATAGTGCCATTTATAGTGCTGGAATTGCTTTGTCCTCCTATTTAGGGCAAGGGTCCGGACAACACTCTGTCAGATCTCATCTATTGGTGGCCCGATTCATAAGAGGTATTTTAACAAAACCCTCCCAGACGTACATATTCGGAAATCTGGGATATGAGCATAGTTCTCACACTGCTTTGGCAATGGGCTCCAATTACATCTCTGCCTTTCCAGAAGTTAACACTCAAAGTAGTCATGTTCATGGTGCGAGTGGCAGCACTATGGGTCCAAATATTGCAAAAGTTATGACTGGACAGCATGCATTCTTCTGTAGATAATATTGTGTTTTATGCATATGATGTAATCAAACAGAGCAGGCCAGGGATGGTTGGAACAAAAATAAGCTTAAAATATACCCATTGATCTAAGACTATGTGTAGTTATGCATCTGAGCCAATATATCAAGGTCATCAAGAGTCAGAGGCTCTGAAACAGCGATGGTCATCAGCCACATAAAAACTCATACAAAGGTGACAGTATAAACTATTTCTAGATGGCCGAAACAGGTTTGCATTATGCTGGAGTAGACACTGATGTGTTTAAATCACTCCACCAGGGCAGCGTCAACGTACGCAGCAAAGGCACAGGACGTGCCATTGGACCAAATCCTCACCGCAGGATAGTCCAGTTAAGGAACCTTTTTTCACGGTTTATGATAAATTTCATCCTCGCAATGCAAAGATTTGGACATGCTGGTTTGGGTTCTGTTTGAGTTCTCGTTTGTAATTCCCCCTGCAAAAGAGGGGGTATTACTGTTCTTTCATTGTTTAAAACGTTCATTGTATAATTTAAACAATGTTCAATACGTTATTTATTTATCCTGTGTCAACCAAGGCAGTGTGTCTTGTGGAACTGTATCTACGGCATGAAATCACAGAGCTTTGAAATCTTCACGTAGTCACTGACGTGACTCCGAAGTAAAATAGTAAAATTAAATGGGAACTTACAGTTTGAAGTTTGATCTTTATTTTATGAGGAGTTTCGATGAGGGATTACGTGCCCTCCGCTCCCAACCCTCATAATCGCAAAGATCATCTGGTAGTTCTAGTCTTCTGAGTCTTACTATATCACTTTGACTGTAGTTACTGTGATTTCATGCCGCTGCTTTGAAGTATGATGCGCAGGCGCTCTGGCGGGTCTTCTTCACGTAATCCCTCATCGTAACTCCTCATGAAATAAAGATCAAACTTCAAACTGGTAAGTTCTCGTTTAATCGTACTAATTTCTACCAGCTTTAAGTAAAATGGCTAATATTGTTGCCCAGCCAATCAAAACCTTTCAAGTAAATTTTTGACTTGAAATTCAGTGCAGATCTTGTACAAGAGATGTATTTGATGTTTGTTTTATTGCTGTTTACAAAATGTAATGAAAAACCTTGAAGCAAGCACCAGTCCGGATGAAGTAATGATTTGACTGTAGAGCATTACACAGATTACATCTAATGAAACAGAACAACATTAGCCAAGTTACAGCCCTTCATCTCAAGCAGCTCATCCCATCACTTGGATCCATGCTTAAAGCTGAAACTCACTGTCCAGTTTCATTTTGGTCCCTGTTGTATGTCCACCCCACATCAGTAATCCTATACTCAGAATCTGCCAAGATCTTTGGTATGCTTCAGGGGATGCCAGATTCACTGAATTAAATGGTAGTATATTTAATAAATGAACAACTCAACTGTTTAGCTCACTCTGCATCTATCTATCTATCTATCTATCTATCTATCTATCTATCTATCTATCTATCTATCTATCTATCTATCTATCTATCTATCTATCTATCTATCTGTCTGTCTGTCTGTCTGTCTGTCTGTCTGTCTGTCTGTCTGTCTGTCTGTCTGTCTGTCTGTCTGTCTGTCTGTCTATCTATCTGTCTATCTGTCTATCTATCTATCTATCTATCTATCTGTCTGTCTGTCTGTCTGTCTGTCTGTCTGTCTGTCTGTCCGTCCGTCCGTCCGTCTGTCTGTCTATCCTATTGCTAAAACTCTCATCTTGTCCTCTTCCGGTTTGCATTTTTTTTCAATTTGCACAAAGATGGTACCTTATATCGCTACGACCATCTCACCTTACTTCACCACCTTACTCACTGTTCTCCTCTGCTCCAAGCGCACCAGGTTTTGTTCTGATCGGTGGAAGATTACAAAAGTTATGAAGGTTTAAACCATCGTGAGATCAGCAGATTGGTCTTCTCGCCTGTCGATCACCAGGAAGGTAACACCCCTTCTGGCAGCTGCTGTTAATCACCGGGCGGGGCAAGGAGAATAAAGCTCCAGAGGCGGGGGTGCCCACAAGATGTGCTGATTGAGTCCGGAGACGTGAGGAGGAGAACGACCAGCAAAGTGGCCAGCGAAGTGACCAGAGCCTGCTGTGAGTTCCCATTGCAGCCCAACCCCTTCCCCGCTGGTCTCCCTTGCTGGCTCCTGCCCCCCTCCCCCGTAATACCGCACTCTCCCCCCATGGCTCTTCCCCGTTCTCTCCCCCTGCCCCCACACCCCTCCCCCCCGGCCACACCCCAACCCACCCCACACACCCTTCCCTCCCACACACCCATCCCTTCCACACACCCTCACAACCCCCTCCCACCCACACATCCGTTTGCCGCAAAACCACCCTGCTCACACATAACCCCCTCCCACACATAACCCCCTCCCACACACCCCTCCCCCGCACAACCACTCCCCCCACAACCCATCCCTGCCCACACACTCCCCTCCCCCCACAAGAACCCACCCCACAAACACCCCACCCACACACCCCCAAATGCCCACCCCCACAATGCCCACCCCCACAATGCCGCACCCCTCTGCCCACACACCCCTTCTACCCCACAACCCCCCCCTCTCCCCCAAAACCCCCCTCTCCCACAACCCCCCCACCCCCCACACAAACCCCCCTCCCCCCCACATGACCTCCCTCCCCCACAAACCCCTCCTCCTCAACACCCCCTGCCCACAACTCCCCCACGCCCACAACCTCCCTCCCCCCACAACCACCCCTACCCACACATAAACCCCCGTCCGCACACCCCTCCCCTCCACACACCCCACACCCACACACACTTCTCCCCCAAACCACCCCCTCCAATCCCACATCCTCCCCCACCACACACCCCTTGTGGTGACTGAGACCCAACGGGTCCCTCAGTCTAGTTACTATTAAAGGCAGGCAAGTGTTTGGATGCTAGTGAATGGACCACTGCACACGCATCCATAACTATAAATCCATAGGAGCCAGTAAATAAAATCCTCTTTTGTGCTAACATCAGTAAACACAGCATCCATAAAGTAATTGTGCAAATGAATGGAAGTACACAACAGGAATGAAATACTCTACTTTCAAATAACTCGCTCCCCATGTTATGTTCCCACTCACACCAGCTCACCTACGATCTCTCTGCCTTATTTCCCAACAATGCAACTTCCATTGATAAGTTCATAAGTGATAGGAGCAGAATTAGGCCATTCGGCCCATCAAGTATATTCCGCCATTCTATCATATTTCCCTCTTAACCCTATTCACCTGCCTTCTCCCCATAACCCCTGATGCCCGTACTAATCAAGAATCTATCTATCTCTGCCTTAAAAATATCAATTGACTTGGCCTCCACAGCCTTCTGTGTCAATGAATTCACCAACAGATTCACCACCCTGATACTTTAAGACAATCATAACCAATCGTTGACTGTGGAAGGTTCTGATTTGGTGCCATTGCATCTATGCAGGGGAAATTAATAAATAAATAGTTATGTTAATTTAGCCCTCATTTAAACGCCCATGATGAGACCAGGGAAGGCATTAAGTGGCAATCTCCTGTATTTACACGCCATTAAAGAGATATCCTGCCACTCAATACAGTTCGGGACATGTCTGCTTTGTTAATTAATACTTTGGTTGTATATCTGGGGAACAAACTTAATACTATAATAAAAGTTGTATATATTGGATGTCTCAACGACTGGTTATGATTGTCTTAAAGTATCAGGGTGGTGAATTTGGTGGTTTGTGCTCAGAACTGCGTGGAACAGTCACTGGTGTTTGAATATTCAAAAGGTTTCAGTCATTTGGTATGTGTTCCCTTTGTACAAATTGTAATTTGAGTAAATTACCTGTCCACACTCAAAATATTAAAGTACATCATTTTAGCCATTGAGACTATAGTTAATCATTTATTGTTACTGTTGTATTTAAAAAGTATAAAATGTATTGTGAAATGTCAGGAGAGGAGAAACAGATTCTCCAGAAACACTGCTCGTACTGAATGAAATACAAAATGTTTAATATTCACCAGTTTAAGTCTTCAGTGGATTATATTATATTCTGAACTATTTAATTTTAATCAAATGTAAATATCTTACTTTATTCATCTACAAGTATATAAAATGTGAGTGCTTTCACATAACCACTTATTCAGAGGCAGATCAACCGGCTGTGTACATCAAATCATTTCTGCCTATTCAACTCTTTATATCTGGACAACCTTGATGAGATTTATCCTGCTCCTGCAGAATCCTGTATTTTTTTCCACATAGTCATGTCTACATAAATGATTTTTGTTAGCTTGGTCAGGGTCCACTGCAGTCAAACATCATACATAGACTGAAAATAAATGGATGATAAATACCGCCTTTTGTGCAAGCAATCAAAATATGCATATTTTATTGTGGTAATCTCAAAAATGATCTCCAAAATATTATATCTTGACTCGCTGCTTGGATATTGCAATAGTATCCAGAACTTCCACCATTCCTAGTTCTATAATTAGAAAATTGCTTTCACTGAAGAGATCTATATTTTAAATGGACAATAGAAAACTAATACATTTGAAAAATTAATTCAGATTTAATTGTTAGATGTAAATATACTAATATTGTGAAATGCAGTTCATGATGAGATTAATAATGTATTACTGAAAAAGGGCACACAACAATTCAATTTATCAACCAAAACCAGATGGTTGTTTGATTCAAATCTCACTCTCGGAATCGAATCAAGTCTGTTATTCCAATAAATATCGAGAACTTAAGTCAGGCATTCAGCCTATTGCCATTCTGGTGAAGGCTTGATATGACAGGCACTGCTCCGTGCTCTCTTGGTCTCTCCTCAACATAGTTAGGCAAGAATAACCAGCCAAAAGATAAGATTGTCATATTTCATTGTACTAACATTTGCTGCAACTGTGTTGTAAGTAACAACTCGATAATCATTTTCTTTCAGAGATTGATTGAATGAAGTGCCTTAAAATATTTAGTAAGTCCCTTAGAACTCTATGACTCTATGAAAGCTTATGTCTTTTCACTAAAACATTTGTAAACTTAAAGAGTCTGGATACCAAAACCAAGCAACAACCATTCACCAAATGTCTTATTGATGAAAACATGTTGGGCAACCAAGCTGCAAAAATAAGTGATAGGAATAGTAGCAAAGCAAACAGTCCCGACAAGCCCATGTGCAATTCATAATTAGGAGACTTGTTATATGACATTCGAGCAGATTATTCCACATACAATTATTCTTGCAGTTTGCTTATTCAGAATTTTCTCAGGATGCTGTCTAGCTTCATTATTAACAGATATCAGCTGATATTAATGTTTAAGAAAGAACTGCATATGCAGGAAAAATCGAAGGTAGACAAAAATGCTGGATGTCTGAAGAAGGATCTCGACCCGAAACGTCACCTATTCCTTTGCTCCATAGATGCTGCCTCACCCGTTGAGTTTCTCCAGAATTTTTGTCTAACTTCAGCTGATATTGATCTCACGTTACGGTGCTATGTGAATCCAAATGCCACGGTAATAAGGAACTGCAGGCATTCCATTTTTCATGAATTGCAGGCACTACATTTCTTATTCATTCCAGTTTTCCTGATTAGCTCCAGTAATCAAGAACTAATCCTCTAGTTTTCCACATTCTGAGCACCCACATTTTAAAACAAAATCTCTCTCCATCTGGAAGGTTTAAAAAACAAATGGCAAAGCTCATGGAGAGATTTAAATGCAAATAATTATTTGTTCAAGAGTGTTCCCCCCTTCAGCAGTGTATCCTTCTGAAATTGTTCCTGATTCTAGTCATAATAAAATAGAAGTTTCGACATCACGTTGAAAAATAGTGTCATTTTTATACATTTTGGGATGAGTCGGGTCAATGCAGAAATATAGAAGTTTCTAATGTCAAATATTAACATTTCACAGATCAAAACTCCATTTATTATGACCTCTATGAAGCGTTCTACTGCATCAGATGAACATGCCCATTTCCCAGCAACAATGGGACTCACATTCTTTAGGCAGCTTCACACTATGGGATCAGAGTTCTGAATTGAATTTACATTCAACCTGCTGGCTGTGTTTGAATTCAAATACTTGGAAGTCAAAGGTCACCATAGTTCTAAATTAATCTCTGTGCTCTCTAAAAATAACTTTTTTTTTTCTCTTGTGTGACTTCCCATGAATGGTATTATTTCTCTCCTTAGAATAGCTATATTTCCATTCATAATTTTCACAAGTTTTGGAAACATTTCCATTCATAATTTTCACAAGTTTTGGATCAATGTTTCCAACTTCCCTTTGCTCATTTACACATTCCCAAATTGGCCATGCTATTATTTTCACAAAATAGAAGCAATATGCATTTCAAAGTAATTGCCCCTCACATGTTAATATTTATGTGTTTACAACAGTTTAGTCTGCTGGAATGCAATTAGAATATTTCACACAACTTAGTGTGTAGGAAGGAACTGCAGATGCTGGTTTATACTGATGATAGACATCAAAAGGTGGAGTAACTCAGCGGGTCTGAAAAATGGTTTTGACCCAAAACCTCACATGGCTTAGTATATAATATCTTTCTTTTGTAAAATATTTTTATTAAAAGTAAATATTAAGAAGGAATAACATAAAATCAAAAAAAGAAAAAAACATATTATTCGTCACATACATTCTTAATATTTTTAAAGATTACAGTCGTTCTTATTTATACTTCTATATTTTTTATTATTTTATAACAGAAAGAAAATAGTAAAGAGAAATAATAAAAAGAAATAAAATAGAAGTAGAAAATCGATAAAATGAGTGGAGTATAATGCAAGATATTCTTCATTGGAGATATATGCGTGGTCTATTGTATATAGTTCTTCATCCATTCCTTCATTCAGGCTTCAGTCAGGCCCTCGAACGGGACTTCCTTGACCCTTTAAGTATTCAATAAATGGAGACCATATTCCTTGAATTGATCTAGCTTGTCGAAAAGGACAAGTCTTAGTCTTTCCAGATGAAGTGTCTCCGACATTTCTGTAATCCACATTTTGATTGTGGGGATGTAGGACCTTTCCAAAATCTTAGTATTAGTTTTTACCGATTATTAAACTATAACCAATAAAAATTATTTGCTGTGTTGTTAGTAGATGATCCGTTTCTATTATTCCTAATATAATTAATTTTGAGTCTGTAGTCAAATTTGCATTAACTACTTTCGAAATTATGTTAAAAGTTTTTATCCAAAAATTAGTAATTTTTATACAATTTGTGAATGAATGCGTTAGATTAGCTTCTAAATGCTGACATTTGTCACATATAGCAGAAACATTTGAATAAATTCTGTTTAATTTGGGTTTCGAAAAGTGTAATCTATGTAAAACTTTAAATTGTATCAGGGAATGTCTGGCATTTAATGAGCAGTGGTGTATATGTTGTAAACTTTCATTCCATACTTCTACATTAATTGTTTGTCCTAATTCGTTTTCCCATGCTTGCCTATAAATTTCCAAGTTTGGTAAATCATTTTCCAGTAAAATATTATAAATATATGATATTAATTTTTCTGTATTCAGATATTTATTTAGACATTCATCTAAAATTTCTGTCTTTCTATTTCTAAAATCCTGTGTGTTTGATTTAACATAGTCTCTAATTTGTAAATATCTAAAGTACTCTTTTGAGTGTAATCCATAATTTTGTTGTAATTCCTGAAATGAAAGGAATAAACTTTCCCTATAGAGATCACCCATCTTATTTATTCCATAGTTCTTCCATTTTAAAAAACCTTTATCCATCATTGAAGGTTTAAAAGTGATGTTATTTGCAATGGGAAGAGCCAGTGGTATACTTTCTAATTTTAATGTTTTCTTTAATTGTTTCCAAATACGTATGCCACTTTCTATTATTGGATTTCCTCTATAACTTTTTTAAATGTATTTTAGTATTAGCAAATAAAATCGAGCTAATTTCAAAAGGTGAACAATCTTCCTTTTCCATTTTTAACCAGTTTAGCTGTTTATCTACTTCTTCCAACCAAAAGTTCATATTTTTAATATTAACTGCCCAATAATAAAACATAAAATTAGGCAATGCAAAACCTCCATTTATTTTTGATTTACATAGATATTTTTTATTTATTCTATGGCTCTTATAATCCCAAATAAAGTTGGTAACTATAGAGTCCATTTTCTTAAACATTTTTTAGGAAGATATATCGGGATCAGTTGAAACAGGTATAATAATTGCGGAAGAAAATTCATTTTTATCGCATTAATTCTACCTAGCATTGAAATAGGTAATGTTTTCCAATATAGGATATTCTTAAGTAGTTTATTCAATAGGGGTGGGAAATTAGATTTAAATAAAGAATCATATCTTTTTGTTACATTAATTCCAAGATATTTGATTTTTTCATTTGCTATCTTAAAAGGATATTGTTGTAATATATGTGAGTTGTTTCCCATTATTGGCATAAGTTCACTTTTATTCCAATTAATTCTGTATCCTGAAATCAATCCAAATTGAGTTATTAAATCTAATAAGTTGGGAATACTAATTTCCGGCTTTGTAATATAAAGTAATACATCATCTGCGTATAAAGAGATTTTATTTTCAGTTACTTTGGTTTCATACCCATATATTTCAGGATGTAATCTGACGTGCTGAGCTAATGGTTCAATTGCCAATGCGAACAGTAGTGGAGATAAAGGACAACCTTGTCTACAGCCACAGAATAAATTAAATTTAGTTGTTAACATTTGATTTATTAATATTCTAGCTGTTGGCTTGGTATATAGTAGCTTAACCCATGTTATAAACTTCTCTCCCAACTGAAAAGTTTCCATAACCGAAAATAAATAAGACCATTCAATCTGATCGAAAGCTTTCTCTGCATCCAACGAAATAATTGATAGATCTTTATTAATGTATCTTTTCGAGTATATAATATTGAATAATCTTCTCAGGTTGTTTGAGGAGTATCGTTTTGGTATAAATCCTGTTTGGTCTGAATGAATTACTTTATTAATCACTGTATTTAGTCTTTGTGCTAGTATTTTAGTTAATATTTTTTGATCAGTATTTAAAAGAGCTATGGCTCTATACAACCCTGGATCATCCAGATTTTTATCTAATTTAGGTATAAGTGTTATAATAGATTCATTTAATGTTTCTGGTAACTTCTGTTGTGCATAAATGTGTTCATAAAGTGTCTTCAAACGTGGAGCTATCATATCATAGAATAATATCTTTCTAACAACATTTAATTAATCTCTGGAAGCCTCTTTAACAGCTTTGCATGAAATACATTGGTTCATATTGTCAATATTCTATCTTGCTTTAAAAGTCACTTCTGACTCCTTTGATTACAGTTTGAAATTGTGCCAAGTGCTTACAGTACACTGCAGAAGATGAATAAAGTAGAATGCAAATACAAGGCAAAGATAATCAATAAAACTACAGCAATATTGAATGTGACATTGTTCCCTGTTTTCATGTTTCTATTTTTAGCTTCCTTTTACCATTAGGCTCATATCTTCATTCTTCTATACAATCCTTCTATCATTAAAATCTCAATTCATTATAAAAAGAAATTCATATTTTAATACAATTCTCATATTACCATTAGTCTTTAAAGCTTCATCAATTATGCCTTGCATAATGAGTTATTGGTTTGATATTGAGCAATAAGAAAATCAAGTAAACTACAGTCAAAGAAGCCCATTATCTGCAAAAATCTCATCAGTCACATTTTAAATCAAAATCTCAAGTTGTTCAAATAAACATTGATAACATTCATGATCATTGGAAGTTCACAGATTATCCAAAATGGCTATTTCTACTAACTTCATCATTACCAACAATTATAACTCTACTTAATTCGCTGATTCTCAAATCCTTATTCACATTTATTTGTACTCCCTGTAACATTTTACAGAAATTACTTTGAGAAACTGAGACCCACTAAGAAACCTTGGACAAATTATGTCTATTTTACAACAGTGCATTGAATATATTCTAAAACCTGATCAAAATGGACTGAGAACACAATCAGAAAAGTATCAGTCCCAATAGTGAAATTTTATTAATGCGATATTGTCGATTAACTGAATCTATAATATATAAATTCAAACTAAACCAAGAGAAAGCAACCAGTGAAAATAAATTTGAATCTGTGAACAAATCTAACATAAATAGCAGAAAGTAATTGTTAACTCAAATGGGAGTTGAATCCTTCCATGCTGGCTATTACGTATAAATATAGTTGGATACTACTTAGGACACAATTTAGGGGAATTCATCCTTAACTTTGTTTTGTTCTTGAATATCATCTGTCTAACTGTAATGCTTCTTAATAACATCCTCATTAATATTAATATACCAAATACGTGGATTCCATCACAAAATATTTTTGTATTCATACAGATGACAAGATAATTGAAACTGACAGATCGCCAAGATAAATAGTCCTCAGGGATGAAACTGGATTTAAACCTAATTTGAAGAGTAATAGCTGTAAATCTGCAATTCAACCAACACAGATTTTTAAAATTAGATAATTATTAACTGCCATAAGGACACAAGAACATTTGTAGCTGGTGACATTTTCACCAGTAATGTGCTTAGAGAATCCAGGCAGGCAGCTTAACAGTTTTCTGATCACTAAATGAAATTAAATCGTGGTCTTGTGCATCTCAATTTTCTCAAGAGAGCAGGGATCCTGCAGAGGACATGCATGTAGATTATCCCAACATTCCCATACAATTCTCACAAATGTTCCCAATCATGAGTAATCCTATCAATCCACTTATGTAAACCTAATCGTGCCTCGTGTGCTATCATTTCCTTAACAATGTTCTACACAACTTGTGAACATTTTACACAGATGTTCCGAACCAACGAAAGCAGCGAAGGTCCTCCTTATTAACCTAGTCCTCTTTATTAACTTTAAACATACACAATATTGCCAGGAGCAGCAGAAAATGCTGCACCCACTCAAGCCACTCAAGCATGGAATAAAGGTCATTTGACCCAACATGGTGTCCATTCTGGGCTAGTCCCATTTGCCCATGTTAGGTATTATTTCAGGGGTTATTACATGGAAGTGGAAGCCATTAATTGAAAACAAGAACCTGTCTTCAGAATCTCTATTTTAATGTACATTGTAAACATTAATCAGTTTGAAATTAAAAAGACAGCTTTGCAAGACAGGCTATCTACTCACAAGGCCGATGCATATGAGAACACAATGGGGTATGTTAACTGCCCTACCATAAGTCGGAAATCTTCATCTTAAGGTATTTCACATCGTTATGATAAAGATGGAGCCTCCAAACAAGGCTTATTCATCATTTGACATCAAGCATGGCCATGGACGTACTTATCATACTCAGTAGAGTCAGCCTTTATAACACTAATTTTGGGAATCTGAGTTTCCTGTCATCAGAAGCATTTAGATAATCCACATGGATTATTGCGTCCCAACAAAGGTGTTTGAATATTCAGATGTGTCCTGCCAGCTACAATATGATCCCATTGTAAATACAGTATGTAATTCTGCAGTTTCTTGTCTTGTTTAACAAAATGTTAAAGCTTAGTAGGTAATTATAGCCATTGAAACTATAGTTAACCAATGATTGTTATCCTTATGTGCCATTGGATCTGTAGTTGATTGTTTATTATTGCCTTTGTGTTTAATACATAAATAAAATTGACATACTTTGGGTTTGGAGATCTTTCTGACCTGGTTCCAAGAGGATACCTATTTCTCTTGATGAATAAAGACTTTTATATCAAACAGATTCAGTCTCCAAATGGTTTAGGTCAAGGTCATATCCTTTTAGACACTTCCTATCCATATATTTGTCCAAAATGTCTTTTGAAAGTCATAATTGTACCCACTTCTATAGCTTTGTTAGGCTGCTTGTTCCAGCATATGTGCAAATTTACTACCCAGAATAACCTAATGAACAGCTCTGGGTGAAATTACTGGGGTGAGACTAGTCCTTGATTCTGCTGGTTGCCTTGCTGAGGCAACGTGAAGTGTAAATGGGGTCCATGGAAGTTGGTTTGCGTGATGGACTGGGCTACGTCCACAACTCTGCAATTTTATGCAGTTTTGGATAGAGCTGTTCCTGAACCACATTGTGGTGCATCCTTATAAACTGCCTTCTGAAGCGCATCTGTAGAAGTTGGTAAGGGTTGTCGGGGTCATGCTGAACTTCCTAAGCAGGTTCTGAGGAAGCAGAGGCATTGGTGTGCTTTTTTGGCCATAGCTTTGATGTGGCTGGTCCAGTGATATATATTCCTAAGAACTTGAAGCATTCAACCATCTCTACTTCGGCCACATCAATGTATACCAGAGTATGTGTACAGCATCGTTTCTTGAGGTCAATCACAATCTCCTTTATGTTGCTGACATGAGGGAGAGCGTAGTGTCTTGGCACAGGTTATGAGGTTCTCATTCTCCTTCCTGTACTTTGTCTCATGATTATTTGTTGTCACTATTGCCTAGAAATTGGATTTCACCTTTATAGTGAGTGAAACATGAGCATTGCATTACAAAAATTGATAAAACTGAAGAAACATTGTTAAAAACAATTGGTATTGTCATTAACAGACACAAGTGTTTTGTTAAAACAGTACCAGTATAATTCGGTATTAGGAGTTGCTTGAAAACTTGGAGTTACTTCACCATTGCCAAGCTGATTGCTGAAAACTCTCAACCTTACTCTGTCAATTGAAAAACCTTAGGGAATTGTAACATCCAGTCCTACTAATCAATCTGAACATCTGGATGAAACCAATGACCGCTGCGAAAGGGCAGCTGACAACCAGGGGAAGACCTAGTGACGGCCTGGAGAGACCGCTGACCGGAGGGAATAGACCCCACCGGGGCTGGCATGGGCTAGCTCCTCATGCCAGCAGAATCCATCACTAATCAGCATTTTGGATCCACCCTTATATTGCTATGGAAGGAATCGACTATGAATATTACAACTAGCACAGCAATTGACAGAGCAGCAGCACCGGCAGGACATAAGCTATGAAGCTGCATCTGTGGCTGGGAAAAGATAACATCAGAGAAGGGCTTCAAGATCCACCAGGGCAGGAAAAAGTGCCTGAGAGAGCTTGGTGAGGGGCCTCGCATTGACCATTACTTTCTAAGAGGTAGGCCAAATCAGTCGAGTGAAGCCCAGTGGCAGGTTAACCGCCACAGTTCACAGGGTTTCAGCACCCCAGGCAAAGCTCAACCAAGTACTGCCCCACCAACAGACACGAATCCAGAGCCCAACCAGCCACAGTCAGTGATAGAGAGGAAGATGGAAGGATAAAAGCAGAATGGAGCAGTCACTGGCTGTTGCTGAAGAGAAAAGGTGCTGTCTGGGCTACCACATGACCATCTAGAGGCTAACCATAAGACACACACCCAGATCTGATCTCCCTGCGGTGGGCCTGCCTCGACTGAGGGCTGTCTTGTGATAAAAGGCCGAATCACCCAGTGACGTTGAGGTACACAACTGAAGATGTGTCTGATTGGTAGCAAAATCACCTAGTGGTCATCCCCAAGAATGTCAATTGTAGTGAAAAACATAAGGGATTGTAACATCCAGTCCTACTAATCAATCATCCCAGGGCAGCCAGCGAACAACTGAGTTAAAGACTTTCATGGACTTGAGGATAACCTGAAGGCTGGGATGGCAACTTCCACTTAGTTATCCCCCATGCCCCATGCAATTGTTTTCATCAGATAAGTCTTCAGCCATGAATAACACCAAATAGGATGATCAAGGGGACAGAGATCACAGCATATTACTTGCACAGGTGCCAACAGTCAATGGGCAGCTGATTTTAATACACCATTTGGACCTTTGAAAACTGATGTTGGCAGATGCCATGTGAAAGAGGCCAATGACAATTAACTAAACAACTGCCATGTTAAAGAGAGCTGTGCACAGAAAGAAGGCACAAAATGC
The DNA here is from genome assembly GCA_035221665.1 of Okamejei kenojei. Taxonomy (NCBI): domain Eukaryota; kingdom Metazoa; phylum Chordata; class Chondrichthyes; order Rajiformes; family Rajidae; genus Okamejei; species Okamejei kenojei. The sequence goes on from CM069143.1 coordinate 11,241,022, forward strand.
TGGAGTAACTCAGTGGGACAGGCAACATGCTGAGTTATTCCAGAATTTGTGTCTATCTGCGGTGTAAACCAGTATCTGCAGTTCCTTCCTCCACATTTTGTGTGCAGAGAAGGACTTGGCCAATTTCACCTGGAAGAGATTGAGTACAAATCTAATCGGGGTCAAAAATCAAACCATTTTTTATATGCATTCTTTTCCATGAAATATATAAAAGGTAACTTCTGAGAATATATTTTACCTTTAACATTATGTTTCTGCCTGGAAGCTTGTATGACCAATTCTATTATTTAATAAGGTTTTTTTTTTTTTGTTTGTAAAATATTTTTATTAGAAGTAATTACATATTAAGAAGAAATAATATAAAATCAAAAACAAAGAAAATATTATTCGTCACATACATTCTTAATATTTTTAAAATTTACAGTCAATCTTATTTATACTTCTATATTTTTTTATTTTATAACAGTAGGAAATAAAGATAGGTAATAAAAAGAAAGAGAAATAAGAAAGAGATAAATAAAATGAGTGGAGTATTAAACAAGATATTCTTCATTGGAGATATATTCATGATCTATTGTATATAATTCTTCATCTATTCCTTCATTCAGGCTTCAGTCATGGCCTCGAACCGGACCACCTTAACCCTTTAAATATTCAATAAATGGAGACCATATTCCTCTGAATTGATCTAACCTGTCCATCAGGACAAGTCTTAATCGTTCCAGGTGAAGTGTCTCCGACATTTCTGTAATCCACATTTTGATTGTAGGGGATATGAGACCTTTCCAAAATCTTAGTATTAATTTTTTACCAATTATTAAACTATAACCAATAAAAATTAATTGTTGTGTTGTTAGGATCTGATCTGTTTCTAATATTCCCAATATAATTAATTTTGAGTCTGGAATTAAATTTGCATTAATTACAATTGAGATTATCTTAAAAATTTCTATCCAAAAATTAGTAATTTTTGTACATTTTGTGAATGAATGCGTTAGATTAGCTTCTAATTGTTGACATTTATCACATATAGCGGAAACATTTGAGAAAATTCCGTTTAATTTGGATTTTTAGAAGTGTAATCTATGTCTAACTTTAAATTGTATCAAGGAGTGTCTGGCATTTAATGAGCAATGGTGTATATGTTGTAAACTTTCATTCCATACTTCTCTACTAATTACTTGACCTAATTCGTTTTCCCGTGCTTGTCTATAATTATCTGTATTTGGTAAATCATTTTCCAGTAAAATATTATAGATATATGATATTAATTTTTCTGTATTCGGATGTTTATTTAGACATTCATCTAAAATTTCTGTCTTTCTATCCCTAAAATCTAGTGTATTTGATTTAACATAATCTCTAATTTGTAGATATCTAAAATATTCTTTGGAGTGTAATCCATAATTTTGTTGTAATTCCTGAAATGAGAGAAATAAACTTTCCCTGTAGAGATCACCAATCTTATTTATTCCATAGTTCTTCCATTTAAAAAACCTTTATCCATCAATGAAGGTTTAAAAGAAATATTGTTTAAGGTTCTAATGCTGAATGATTTTCCTTTGAAAGGTGCCAATTCAACTGGAAATAAGCAAGCAATCCATTCAATACAAGTTCATTTTTTGTGAAGTTTAGAGCTGATTTTTTTTTTGACACAACAGGAGAATCTCGCAGGGTTTCAGCATCCATAAACTCTGATAAATCTTCTTACTGCCCATTATTCTGTGAAATTGTCTGACATTTAAGCATTTTCCGTTGCAGAAGTACATTTGCACCTGTCACTCACTACAGGGTTGATGCAATGAAGAGATACAGGAGTAGATTTTTTTTTTGAATCATCACCTGTCTTAACTTGCTGATGGTTGAAAAAAAACCATGTTCAAAAACTGTTATTTTTCTCCCCCATTTTGGCAATCTGTTCAGTATGCCAGTCAGAACCCTTGATGCAGATCATTCAGGTACCTCAGTATAATTACGTACACCAAACAATATTGTGCAGGGTACATTACATTAATTTGTAAAACAAATATATATGAATATTTTCATTGGCCAAATGATATTGTTTCAATTAATCTCATTTGGAATGTAACCTTCTGACAATTGGTCCAAGGCACCACAATACTACTACGATAATATTTCCATATATTTCATGGAAAAGGCACTATATACTGGAGTAATTCAGCAGATGAGGCAGCATCTCTGGAGAAAAGGAATAGATAATGTTTCGGATCGAGCCCCTTCTTCAGACTGAGAGTCAGGGGAGAGGGAAACTAGAGATATGAAAAGGTACAAAGAACCAATGAATGAAAGATATGACTCCTCTTTCCAACAAGAGTTCTGCAACACCCTCTCTTGATGCACCCTGTCTGTAACTGCTCCCTGGCTCTATGGCCTTTGATTTGTTCATTTCATATCTTATAGTAATTTGTTCTTTGTACTTTTTCATACCTCTAGTTTCCCTCTCCCCTAACTCTTAGTCTGAAGAAGGGTCTCAACCCATTCCTTTTCTGCCTGACCCACGGAGTTACTTTCCGGTGTATCTATGTCTATCTTCGGTGTAAACCAGCATCTGCAGTTCTTTCCTACACATAGAGTCAAGAGTGTTTCGTTGTCATATGAATTGGCAATAGAACAATGAAATTCTTACTTATAACAACTTAACAGCCCCCATAGACACAATCCACACAGATAAATAATATAACCATAAACAAAATAAATAAATTAATAACTGTAAAAAAATCCTTAGCCTTTAGTGAAACCAATTGAAGTTCATAGTTGCTGAGGTTGATATTGTGCAGTGTTCAAGAGCCTGATGGGTGCTAGGAAGAAGCTATTCTTGAATTTCATGGTCATGGTTTTCAGGCCTACGTACTTTCTTCAGGATTGCACCACTTAATTGCCTCAACAGTTGTTGGGGAATTAAGAGCCAGCCACATGCATCATTGGGTCAGGAAGGATTTCCTACCCTGAATGAAAATAGGAAACTAGTGGTTTCATGGTTTTCATTATTTCCATAGCATCATAAAATCTGACATCTTTATTGTATGTATCCATGATGGAGCATCTACAACCCCAAAATAATTAGAACATTTCAATTATCTTTTTCAGAAACTCTTATTTCATTCCTAAATACCCAACCCCTTAACGGATGACTATTGTTTAGCTGAAATTAACGAACCTGGCAATTGCTGTCATTATTCAGTCTTTTACAGTTCAATGAGATACCCTCTCATTCTTTGAAACATCTGCTGTATTGTAGAAAGTGCTTCCTGATGTCTCGCCTGAGTTACCTGGATTATGTCCCCTTGGATTCCCTGAGTGGAGCTGCTAGTTCATTTGATTTAATCTTCTGCAGCCTCCAGACATTTTGACCTCCCCAAATGGTTTTGGGACTTTGCCCAGATGCGAGAATCCCAGGCCAAATGGTTATTCAGTAATATCTTTGGTGACATGCTGCTTTTAAAAAATGAGCTTTTTGGGCAATGACCTGTAATAGGGGTTAAAGCAATGGGAGCAAATACTCTTTGTACAAATGTAATCAGTTCATGCCCCCTTGGCAAAAATAGTAAATGTAAGTGAAAGTATAAACAAATCGTTTTTCTCTGATACAGTGCTGTAGGCTTGTTTGGCAATTAACTTAAAAATTATTCTTCATAATCCTTGGTTGAAATAGTGTCTCCCAGTAATTGCCAGGCTACCTTGAATTATACATTCCTTATCTGTTGTGCAGAAAACATACGCAAGCTTTCTGCAATGTTTCTACCTATCATATATTGGATCTACCTAGGTGCTGCTGCTCAACTGAACCTTGTATCCGAGAAGCATTCCGCAATGAAATCCAGGATTTGCCAATGAATTGATTACATGGGCTAATCATGACCGGAGAACTAATAAATAAATTTATAGCCTAACAGGAAGTGTCAATAAATTCTCAGCTAATAGACATTCTTGAATTTTTTTGTCATTTGCATTCAAATTTTTATGTTAGCTACTGGCATTGATCTTTCCCATCAGCCGCTCTGTTGGTTATAATTGCGGTGGAAACTGTTCCTAAGGAACAGTGTTGCAATGTAGGCAGCCGCAGCTTGTGAAATCCACTGCATCACATCCAAAACATTTCTGCTGTTATTCTCTTGCTAGAGATAAGAGCCTTCCATCCATAGGTAAAAATTAGGTTTAGCTGTAATTTGCACATTTCCATCTGCGCTCTCAGGGCTCTCAATTCTGCTTGCATCTGTAAGTTGTTATTAGGGACAATAAACACATGCAAGATGAGAGAGGGAGAATAAAACTTTTGTTGATTATAACGAAGACAAACTAGGAACCGTATTCAAACAATTGGCTTTTCCTTTGTCTATTAGAATCCTTAGAATTTAGAATTCCCCAAATGGTTTTGTTATTTTTAAACCAATGATTCTTGTTTATTAGATTAAAGCAAGTCTTAGCTACTTTGTATCTATCTGTAAAAGCAAGTACAATTTTACTAATAGGATGTTTTTGTATCCACTCACTCATCGACACACATTCCTGTTATTCTCCTGTTAGATGCTTGCTTTTCATTTGTCAGGCAGAGAGGGTCTCCTCAAGGCCCAAGAAATTTGGCACAGAAGCTTAGTTTCCTCAGTGTTGAGATCTCAGCATTTCCTGGGTTGACCTTCATTATTAATTTAACACAAGCTTACATTGATGTGACTACTGGAGTTTGGCAAAATAGTTTTTGAGGGTTGGAAATTTTAAGCTCCCGCAGTTCTCAAGTTTGCCAAGAAAGAAAATGATTGAAAGGTTATAAATAAATTGTATTTTTCAGTCTTTCCAAAGAAAGATAAAGTACAAGAAGGAACTGCAGATGCTGGAAAATCGAAGGTAGACAAAAATACTGGAGAAACTCAGCGGGTGCGGCAGCATCTACGGAGCGAAGGAAATAGGCGACGTTTCGGGCTGAGTTTCTCCAGCATTTCTGTCTAGCTAAAGAAAAAATACAAGTATAGGAAACACATGTTTGTTGGCACGTTGTGGATTGTCGTGTCCAAACTCAATTAAGCAATCAACTGATAATAATTATTTGGGTATTAGCTGTGGAGACTTAGTAAACTTTGGTAATGAAAATCTTTAGTTTGAAACATGGTTAAGCTTTGTGATCTGTGAAATGAAATCCTAATGAGGAGATGCAAATGTGAAGCTGCTCTGCTGGCCCACCTATTATATATTTTTCTCCAGACGGCATGTATGTAGCTGGGAGAGAGTGAAGGTAACATAGGAGATAGAAAGATTACTTTGAACATCACTGGCAATGTTTATCAATGTTGCAGATTGCTTGCAGGTGTCCAAACACCAGGTGCCATCGATCTGGAATTAACTCCACATAAAAGCCACAACCTACAAAACCAACTCCCTGCAGTCATCATCAAGTAGCTGTGCCAAAACAAGCAAATACAGTCACAATCATGTCAGATGTGGCTAACTCAGCCTTGACACATATTAATATACTTGAATGAGTTTATTTCATGTTCATCACTTGTATTTGATGTTCAAACTAACTGTTTTCAATAATCTTTAAGGACTGATACAAAAATGTATAAATGGATGCCTTGAGGATCTCAAATAGCTTGTATTGGATTAGCTATTTTCCAGGGTATGTTATGGTTCAATTGAACTTCACCAGATAGTTAATGATCTATTTTTTCACCCACAAATCAGGAAATGATGAACCGGTTGCTGCGAGGGGTGACTTAAAACTCATTGGTTATGTGAAGTGAAAGTGGTTACTGTGTGCAATAATTACTACAACAAAATAATTTTTAATTTCCTACGACAAAATATGATTAAAGTAAAACTAGCTTCTAGGCAATGTTTGTATTGTACAGAGAACTGTTTCAAAGTGTACCTTAAAGGGGAAACATGTTCTATCGCAGGACAACATATATTTAAAAAAAACACAATTTTAGTAAATGGAGAAAGAGCTGGCAATTCAAATAGTAGGGGTTTTCATTAAATAAAAGAAAAATGACAATGACACAGGAGCAAGGTCTTTTGCACATGAAGGCAGGGTATCCTTGCTGCACATTTTTAATCTTGCACAAATAGAGCATCAGGTCACAGGATCCAGTCCTTAACTAAAATTCATTGGATGTGTTCAAGAGAGAGTTTGATATACTGTATATCAGTATATACAGTATATACAGTATTGTCGTCCCGGATGAGGTGGGCCTCATCCAGGATGACAATGAGCTGGCTTACAGGGATGAGGTGAAACAACTGGTGGACTGGTGCAATTCTAACAACCTGATCCTGAATGTCGAAAAAACAAAGGAGTTCATCGTCGACTTCAGGAAAAACCGGCACAGTCCCACACCACTTCACATCAATGACAGCGATGTGGAGGTGATCAGTAGCACTAAGTTCCTGGGGGTGCAGATCACTAACAGTCTGACCTGGTCAAATAACATCTCATCAACAATTAAGAGAGCGCAGCAGCGGTTGCACTTTCTGTGCCGGATGAGAAGAGCTCACCTCCCCCATCCCATCCTCACCACTTTCTACAGGGGCACCATAGAGAGTATTTTGACCAGCTGTCTGGTTTGGGGACTGTAAAACCTCCGACTGGAAGTCCGTGCAGTGAGTGGTGAGGACAGCGGAAAAAATCATCGGGACTTCTCTCCCCTCAATCGGGGATATTGCGACCAAACTTTGCGTGTCTAAGGCCAGCAGTATTATAAAAAAACGCACACATCTCCATCACGGACTGTTCATTCTGCTGCCCTTAGGCAAGAGATATCGTAGCATAAGGAGCAGAACATCAAGGTTCTGCAACAGCTTCTTCCCATGAGCCATCAGACTCCTGAATGCCCTGTAATGGGCTGTCACCATTGTCTATTTATCCTTTTATCCTTTTATCCATTTTTATCCATTTTATCCTTCTGTTAATTATCGTGTTGCACGGGGAGCCAAATGCAACGGAATTTTGTTTGGAATTGCATATATCGATGTATTTCTAAATGACAATAAAGTTTGTTTGACTTTGACTTGACTTTGACAACTGTAGCTCTTAGGGCTAGCGGAATCAGGGGATGAAGGGAGAAAGCAAGAAATGGGGTACTGATTTTGGATGATCAGCCACGATCATATTGAATGGCGGTGCTGACTCGAGGGATGTGAATGGCCCACTCCTGCACCTATTTCCTATGTTTTCTATGTCTATGTTTTCTCTATGTTAATGAAGTACCACATATATGCCACATTTTACTTCCTCCAAACAAGAGAAACATATGAACGCAAATTGCTGGAGTAACTCAATCTGAAAACCAAACATCACCTATCCATATCCTCCATAGATTCAGACATGCAACCTGACTCCTGACCTATTAAGTTACTCAAGCACTTTGTGTTGTGCACAAGGTTCTAGCAACTGCAGTTCCTTATGTCATCAATCATTCAAAGTAACTATTCATTTTCTATATTTTACTTTCACACTAGGTTCTTCCACTGGCATTTGCCTTCCTACAGATTTATACTTGTTTTCCAAGTTCTACAAATTATCTACACATTCATTTGTCAGCTGCATAGCTGAAATGATTGCAAAAGTTGAAGCAATCTTCATGACCTCCATCATGGTTAACATTTATCAGTTCCTTCTGCAACCTCTAAAGTACGGGATTTAAAGTTCCCAGTGAAATCCAAGTCAATACTCTGCTCTTGGAGCTCATCATCTTCAAAGAGTGTCTTCACATAGGTTTCAACGTAGACCTTCAAATCAGCAGAGGGTGTCTTGTGGCTTTAACAGCAACAATGAGATTGATTGGTTGTTCTGTGATGATATTACACCATGCCCCTGTCAGCTTGACATGTCATTAGTTATATAAAGGCAGTCTTTGCGACATTCTCACAATCCAACTTCGATAGCCATTACTCCTCGGGGATGGTTAGGAGGTATATTTTACGCATTCATGACACACTTAAGATAGTAAAATCAAATCTTCCAAATGTTTTCTTGATTAATTGGTCTTTTATTAAAATAGTACATAGCAAATAAATAATCCGTCACTTTCCGTTCTTAATCGCTGTTCCATTCATGTCATAAATAATATGAAAGTTTCTTCTTATAAAAGTATGTCATCTCATTTACTTGTGTGTATCGTGATCATGTTGTGTGCGTGAATGGTAAAAAACTGTATTCTCACCATCCTTCCGAGACCCAACCGACTCCTAATCTATGAGTCTCCGCTAGAAATAGACACACCCCTTCTACTTATCAAATCCCACCTACAAAAAATACAGATAAAAACAAAAATATTACAAATGTTAGACATGGCTATAATATACTGACTTAAGCTTAATGGTGCCTATAAGTAACTTTACACCATCATCTTATGCGTGTAACTTTTGCAGATTTAATATCACTTGACAGTCTGTTTGTAGTGTTCAAATGGTATTCTGAATTTGACTTCATTTCTAGTCTTAGCCCAGCCATGAAGCTTTAATGAAGCTACATTATTGAATGTTTGTAGAAATGATTTTTACACCCGGATACAAACACTGTTTTTCATACATTGGGCATTTCCATTTAATGTTGCTATCTACAGTACTCGCTGCATCTCATGACATTGACTGAGCATTAATTTGTGGCTTGTGCTTCTCTTTGTACTTCCTGCTGTTGGTCAGACAATATTTTTAGCCAGGTTTTGGAAAACTCTGCATCTTTTCATATCTGGAGGCAGCTTTCTAGAGTTGTTCTGTCTCATTAACTCTTCCTTCTACAACCTTGAACAATTTACTTGCCTGGAAATCCAGCAATCCAACAATTGCATGTGACGTGTACTTCTGCAGTTTTAATCACAGAACTTACACTCGCTCTGCGCATCTCCAAATGTTATTGCAGTTAGGAAGGATCATATATGGTGTTTGGCATACCAATTCATGTATATTACCCAAATATTATAGTTTTCGTTTTGCACAAGATTTGAGCTTCAGCTCCAGAGCAGAAATACAATACAGTCCAAGAAAAAAATCACATGCTGAGCTGGGTGCTAGTGCTGCCCCAGCCACAATCTAATTTTCCTGTCTCCTTGCAGTCATCCACATCTGTGCAGCCAGTTGGGAAATTGTTCCCTATCCACATCAGATGTACTTCCAGCCATGTACCCTGTTATTAACCATACTGCTGATCTTATATCATGTAAATATGGGGTAAGGAACCAGGAATTCAAAATTGTGAAAATTAACTTTGAAAGGATGACATATCTATCTCCATTCCAAGATCAGATTATTCACCATCCTTCCCTCCTGCAAATGGTACATTTAACACCGAGGAGTGCCATCACCTGATGATTTATTTTTCTGTATCCAGCAATTGTGGTCCCCTGAACTAACGTATTTTAAAGCTAATTTCTTAATTATTGAAACCCACCATTTAAATCTTGATATTTTCCTCTTGGAATAATGTTGGGGTAATATTCCACATCAAGCAATCCTGTTACCTCTTGCTGGCAGGATTTAGCTCATTTTAGGTTTTACTCAGTTTTGTGCTTTCTGCCTGTAAAATGTCATGTAATTTGCCAAATTACTGCATTTTCAATAGTTATTTAAAAGGTATCAGGAATTGTTAGGTAAAAACAGGCAACATAAAATAAATCAATACCTCAGAGTATAAGTTGTTGAAATTATAAACATGGGATTTTCACCTCTAAAATCAGTTTTTAATGATGTTTTATGATATTGTCACTGGAAAAATACAAAGGACAAATCTAGTTTTGAACTAGAATTAAACAATGAAATTATTGCATAATGCATCTCAAAAGTGAAAGGGAACAATTTACATGCTTTAAGTGTAGGCAAATTAACTTAATATATCTGTGGATCTTCTGAATGAAGAATGCGTGATGATATTAACATAATTTTTATGAAATTGCATGACCTCCAGCTGCAGTTTACAATGCTGCAGTTTACAATGCAAACTTTACCTTGTTAGCAGCCATTGAATGATGTTTTGTGCAAGAGCAGTGGAATAAAAGATAACCTAGAGTATTTGAAGTTTGCAGTGACTACATGGAAACACAGAAAATACGTCATTTGAGGCCATTCGGCCCTTCGAGCCAGCACTGCCATTCATTGTGATCATGGCTGATCGTCCCCAATCAATAAACCATGCCTGCCTTCTCCCCATGTCCCTTGATTCCACCAGCCCCTAGAGCTCTAATAGAAACATAGAACATAGCAGACTAGGTACCAAAAAATAAAATACTTGACTGACCATTAAAAGAATGAGAGATTAGCTAGTTTAACATCAAATGCATGGAGAAAAGTGACAGCTGAAGAAAGATCTGAGGCCATGCCAGAGCTTTTTTGTTCCTTGTTAATTCAGGGCCTGTAGGCTGAATTCAAAGAAAACAACAGGAGTTTAAACTCTAAAGCAACCATCCATAATAAATATCCAGATGCATTACTTTGAAATAATCAGGTTGCCTCCAGCTTTTTTTTAAAATGATTTGGCTCAAAGTAGCAGCTATTAGAATTGCATTTATAAAATTAGATGAATTTGCTAAACATATAGAAAACTGTCAAAGTTATACCATGCAACTGCTAATACATTTCAGGTGAAATGAGAAGGAAGGAACTGCAGATGCTGGTTTAAACCGAAGATAGACACAATATGTTGGAGTAACTCAGCGGGACAGGCAGCATCTCTGGAGAGAAGGACTGGGTGAAGTTTCAGGTTGAGACCCTTCTTGGCCCGAAACGCATTTGTGTCTATCTAATGCATTTCAGACGTTGTTTATCTTAACAGGATTCCACATCATACATTTCTCCTGGTGAACAATGCATTAGCATATTTTCATGTGGTGATTCTCACACCCTCCACTGTTCAGGACAGGAAAAAAAAAATAGACACATCCAATTCCAATGAGACAATTAAGGCATTATGTTGTTTTATTCAGCCTAGAAAGAACTGTAATAGTGAAACGGGGAGTTTTAAGTGCAATTTTCTTTAAAATCAATCAGTTACCTGAACATGCAATTCCTTATTGTTGGGCTTCTTCAGTATTCCATGAGTATAAAAGCCATTCCTGCATATTGTTATATATAGAAACATAGAAACATAGAAATTAGGTGCAGGGTAGGCCATTCAGCCCTTCGAGCCTGCACCGCCATTCAATATGATCATGGCTGATCATCCAACTCAGTATCCCGTACCTGCCTTCTCTCCATACCCTCTGATCCCCTTAGCCACAAGGGCCACATCCAACTCACTCTTAAATATAGCAATGAACTGGCCCTCAACTACCCTCTGTGGCAGAGAGTTCCAGAGACTCACCACTCTCTGTGTGAAAAAAGTCTTTCTCATCTCGGTCTTAAAGGATTTCCCCTTATCCTTAAGCTGTGACCCCTTGTCCTGGACTTCCCCAACATCGGGAACAATCTTCCTGCATCTAGCCTGTCCAACCCCTTAAGAATTTTGTAAGTTTCTATAAGATCCCCTCTCAATCTCCTAAATTCCAGAGAGTATAAACCGAGTCTATCCAGTCTTTCTTCATAAGACAGTCCTGACATCCCAGGAATCAGTCTGGTGAACCTTCTCTGCACTCCCTCTATGGCAATAATGTCCTTCCTCAGATTTGGAGACCAAAACTGTACGCAATACTCCAGGTGTGGTCTCACCAAGACCCTGTACAACTGAAGTAGAACCTCCCTGCTCCTGTACTCAAATCCTTTTGCTATGAAAGCTAACATACCATTTGCTTTTTTCACTGCCTGCTGCACCTGCATGCCTACTTTCAATGACTGGTGTACCATGACACCCAGGTCTCGCTGCATCTCCCCTTTTCCTAATCGGCCACCATTTAAATAATAGTCTGCTTTCCTGTTTTTGCCACCAAAGTGGATAACCTCACATTCATCCACATTATACTGCATCTGCCAAACATTTGCCCACTCACCCAGCCGATCCAAGTCACCTTGCAGTCTCCTAGCATCCTCCTCACAGCGAACACTGCCCCCCAGCTTAGTGTCATCCGCAAACTTGGAGATATTGCCTTCAATTCCCTCATCCAGATCATTAATATATATTGTTAAACGGGTCCCAGCACTGAGCCCTGCGGTACCCCACTAGTTACTGCCTGCCATTGTGAAAAGGACCGTTTACTCCTACTCTTTGCTTCCTGTTTGCCAGCCAGTTCTCTATCCACATCAATACTGAACCCCTAATACCGTATGCTTTAAGTTTGTATACTAATCTCTTATGTGGGACCTTGTCGAAAGCCTTCTGGAAGTCCAGATATACCACATCCACTGGTTCTCCCAGTGTAGCACTATAATTAAGCTGTGTTTAAAATTTATTGTAAGATATCCCGCAATTTATACCTAATGTTATTTCTCTTATTTAAATTTGACCATAAAATAGCAAAGTCCTTTTAAATATGTTTTTCTGCCAACTTAACCATTTAACTGACAACCAGGCTATTTATTTTCGTTTTTGGTTCACCTTCAAATCTTCTCTAAAAAGGATTCAACTCTTTGTTGTCATTGGCTCAGATACCGCTGACGCAGGAAATCTCGTGATCTGCACTTAGTTTGACTTTCTCCCTCTCCATTCAGCACCAGAAATCTCCTCTTTATGCCAGAGCCTGATAACAGCACAGTAAGGGCAGTGAGACATCAGGGTGGATAATGGTGGAACCAACAACAAGATGTCAGAAAGAACCAGATATATAATGAACATCTAGCATTTGGGGCAAATCAGTTCGTGAATGAAAAATTATAACATGGAAAACTAAATTGAGGGAAACGAAAAGAAAGCAAAATAGCTTTAACAAATTCTTGTCAATAGGAATGTGATTTTATAGTTTAAATTAGACTAATTCAGCGATGGAGAGTAAATAACATTGCAGTTGGATATGCATTGATTCATGTTGAAATGCAGCAATTACATCGATGAAGGCTGAGAGCAAACTGCTGGCATTTGACCAAACTGGACAAATCATCTGCAGCTCATTGTGAATTTTACTTCGGAGTCACGTGAGTGACTACGTGAAGAAGTCCCGCCAGGCGCATGCGCGTCATTACGTCCGCGCATGTCGTACTGAACGGGCTGGAGGGCACAGCTCCACCAGTGGATAAGTAGGAACTTCTAAGGTAAGTGTTTTAAAAACTTTTCTTAGAAGTGTTTCCACTCCTTAAAGCTGGTTCGAGCAGTCAGTATGAGTGGGGAGTTGGAGTTGTCACTTCCGAAGATCCATCTTAGCGTGGGTCCAGAAATTCACCAATTTGATCCGGTCGGGAGATAAGCGCGGCAACGCCGGTTCCAATGCCGGGTGCCGTTTTACCGGCAGCAGTTCAAATAGCGCGCTAATTTTCCCCACTAGCTCCATTGACAAAAGGCAGGCCAACTGGAATTTGCTTCAGAATGAGCCTGGTCCATCTGTTTATTTCCAAGGGTGCTAGCAGACAGAGGCTGCTCCTAGCCATGAAAAGGGATATATAAAGTCACAGACCTGGGTTCTCTGACAACAATGGTGACTCTTCCCCTGATCATACAAGACTGTGGGGGAGGTTGGGAACATGCAGCTGATGCTCCAACCTTGATTATATAAGGGTCCAAGGGCCAGTGATGTCCAAGAGGGCCACACCAAGACCAACATTTGGAGGGTCCATATATTGGGGTTCCTTCCCGCGCCTTGTTTAGGACTGGAGGATGCCTCCCTACTATATGATTTGGGAGAAGTGGGCAGATTGCAGCTGACCCTGATGCTGGTGTCCCTGCTTATGTGCAAACACCAGCGCGCACAAGAGCCACGCTCCGGGTGTCTCGGAAATGGCACTGAGTTGCTATTCCGGAGGGGACTGGTGAGTCAATGGAACAATCCCTTGCCAGCAGTATCAGTTATGTAGTACCTCACCAGTTCCAGCAAGATATGATGCAAGTGACTGCAAGCAAATATGAGACACCTGTTTAATGTGCATTACTGAAAGTGCCTATGGTGACCCAGGTTCTGGGCACCCATGAGTCCTTCTTTGACAGGACAGGAGGTTCGGTGTTAACACGTCCTCCAACTGGTGGCTGCAGCAATTACTGCATTTGGCACTATGGTCAAAGGGACAATCATTCCTCAAACTCACAACAGATATGTTGGGTATTTTATGCAATGCATTTTTCAGGAAATTGCATCAGGGAATATCGCCATCAGGCCAACACTAAACCAAAAATGTGCTGCTCTATCTAGGGCGACTAATGTACAAACGCCTGAAATATTGTTTGGAATGGACCTTGTCATGAAAATTTGTGAAATTCATGATGAGGCCAAAGCAATTGGCTTAATGTAGTCAAGCATTTCGAGGCCACCTATTCGCAACCCTGGGTTAATACTGAAGGTCAGATCCAGGTCCTGGGCTCAGCAGGGGCAGGCCAGTGGGGCAACGAGGGCACCCACCGAGACAGACCGGCTACAACCCCAATATGAGCAGACAACAGCTTTACAGGTCAACTGTAGAGGTACAGGGACTTTTCTTAATGATAAAGTTCTGGTGGCCAATCTCCTATTGGAGGTTGATTACAAATGTTTTTTAATGAATGGTGCTGTATAATGTATGATATGTTTATACTAAATACTGTCTCACGTCTCCCATTGAGTTTATCTCAGGGATAGATCCATCTCAACAGCACAAGCCTAATAAAATGTGTTTTCTGCTCCAGACCCTGAACAGATAAATAATGGTAATTGATACAGCCATTAATCATCCTCCACAATTGTGTCTAATATTTCCCCAGATCTCAAAAAGATGGGTGTTGTAGAGTAATTCTCGTCCTCAATCACTTAAATTCGTTACTGCTAAACACCTGCTATCACAGGGCTGTTACGTAGCAACTATTGATTTGCAAGATGTGTATTATTCACCGCTAATTCATGCTCATTATCGCAGGTACTTGAAATTTAATTGGATGGCACAGCTGTGGCAATACAAAGCATTGACTCCTGGATTAAGTTCAGCACGCAGGCTATTTATTAATTTGTTAAAACCTGTGCTGGTGCTATTCAGCCCATCATCACATTGTAATGGCTTATTTAGCTGATATCTTAATTATCAGCAACACTAATGAGTCAGCTGAAGAATCGGTGCTTGAGTCATTAGGAGTTGCTTCATCCAACTAAGTCCAAGTTATAGCCAACCCAAAATATTGAGTATTTGAAGTTTCTTATTAATTCCGTTGCTATAACAGTAACATTACCAACAGCCAAGGTTGTCGATGATGATGATGTCTGTACTTCCCTCCCACAAAACTTTATCCCTCCATCCGAGAAGACGCTAAGGTCATTGGTAAATGGGGAGCAGGTTCCTGCAGTACATTCGGGCCTTTGCATTATCAACATTTGCAGAGAGCACGAGAACAAGCACTAAAATCGAATGCAGGCCATTTTCATCGGGTTATCCAGTTACCAACCACAGCTCTCGCAGAATTGCAGTGGTGCATTGTTAATTTTAATCTAGCTACCAATAACATTTTGGGTACTAGATCCTTCACTAATCTTCCAGACTGATGTCAGCGCTCTCGGATGGGGGGCTATGGACACCGAGTCTAGCTGTGGGGATAGCTGGCATGAACACGAAGGGTTGATTCGCCACACACACATGGGATTAATTATTTTGCATTATTGGGGGCATTTTATGGGTAAAGGCATATTGGTTCTCAATGAAGGATTTACACATTCAACTCCAAATTGATAACACCACAGCAGTGGCATATATTAATCATATGGGAGGAGCACGATCAGTATCATGTGTTAACTGGGTACCGTCATGTGGCATTGGTGTTTGTCAAGGCATATCTGCGTTTCAGCCATTTATTCACCACCTATAGCTAATGTGGTGGCCGACCATATGTCGCGTATGTTTCATGCCAATATAGAGTGGATGTTGAATTCTAAACTTTGTCACACAATTGTCACTCGATTTGGGTTGCCAGCCATTGATCTGTTCCATCCAGATTACATCACCAGTTGCCTAAATATGTTTCATGGGAGCCAGATCCAGGTGCAGTTGCCATGGATGCAGTCTCGTTACATTGGGGGCACTAAAATTTTATGCAATTCCTCCATTTTTTCATCCTGAACTGTCTCACCACAATAGAGCGAGACACCGCCACAGGTGTTTTGGTGGTTCCTGATTGGCCAACACAACCATGGTTCCCATTATTGCTTTCAATGATGGTTCAGTCATTCATGATGATTCCCAGCAGCAGTAATTTCTTGGTGCATCCGGTTACAGGAGCAAGTCACCCTTCACATGACCGTATTAATTGTTGGTCTGCAGGTTCTGACCAGACAATTCCAAGGACTTGGATTGTTGAACAGGGCCATGGTGGTTCTCACTGCAGGCTGGCGAAATAGCACTCAAAAAACAATATATGGTTCACATAAAGAAATGGGAACTGTTTCTGTGTACAATCCAATATGTCTTATCATAATGCAAGCATTTGTGATGTGTTGGAGTTCCTTGCTAAGTCGCATTTTGATGAGCACCTGCGTTATAGTAACATTACTGGCGCTCGGAGTGCGTTGTCCTCTTATTGCGGGCAATCTTCAGAACAACATTCTCTCGGGTCTCATCCGTTAGTATCCCGGTTTATGAGGGATTTTTTAATACAAACCCTCCGAAACCTCGCTATACAGAAATCTGGGACATCACGCCTGTTCTCACAATACTCGGCAATGGGCTCCAATTAATTCATTATTTACGCAGAGATTAACTCTTGCTGTGGATGTGCTAATAGTGCTAGTTTCAGCAAAATGTGTACAAACATTACAATTCTTACGATTGTATGCATTTGTCTGTCAATGACATTAACTTCTATGTTTATGATTTAATCAAACAAAGCAGGTCTGGCTGGAATCAAGGTGACGTTTAAAGCCTATCTTGTTGACCAAATGTTATATGTAGTTACGCCATATAACTTAAGCCAATATATTAAGGTAACAAGGAGTCTCAGAGGTTAGAGACAGGACTGCTCATTAGTCACAAAAAGACATATAAAAGAGTGTCAGCACAAACTATTTCTACATGGTTGAAACAGGTTCTCAATTATGCTGGAGTCGACATTCCTGTCTTTAACTCTCACTCCACCAGGGCGGCATCAATCTCCGCGGTGAAGGTTCAGGACGTGCCGCTAGACCAAATCTTCGAGGCCGCAGGATGGTCTTGAGAAGCAACATTTTCTCAATTTTCTGACAAACCTGTACAGACCGTGCCACGGTTTGGGCATGCTGTTTTGGGTCACATTTAATTCATTTGCTTTGTTTTCTATCATTGTTTGTAATTTTCCCTGAGACAGAGGGGTTATTCCTGTGTTTGTTATTGTTAACAATAGTTATTGAATAATTCGAAGCAATGTTCAATATATTATTTATTCCCTACTGTGTCAACCGAAGCAGACTGTCGTATTTTGTGCATCTACGGCATGAAAATACAGAGGATATGCCAAAAATTCCAGCTTTAGACCTAACACACCCGGTCTGCTTTGCTTGATTAACTCATTTATATAGAATGTTATCTTGTTTGCAGACATAACCGTCCTGCCCAGCCAGAGTTTATGCAACGACTGGACGTGTTGCGCTGAAACCAGCGCCATGAGCATTATTACCTTATATGTCAGCCGGACCAAAGATAATGATGTAGCTCGAGCCCAACCGCGAAGCAACGTCCCATACTTCTGTGTACCTGGGCCTGTGAGGATTCATGTTAAGGATACCCTTCATGAATTTGGCTATCAAAGGGTGAGACCCAACAGAGTGGTGTCCCAAATCCCAGTGGCAAGTATCATGACAAGGCACTTTTGGCAGAGTTGATGGCACTATAACTTAATCTTTTATCAAAAAACAACATTGAAAGAAACTCTAAAACATCAGTTATCCGTGCCATATTCTACATTACATTTGAATTTAAACAAAACACTTCCCATCTCTTGATGTAGGAAATGCACTGATTCTTGGTGCTTTCCCGCCAAGCTGCACTGATCACGTCCACAGTTCAGTCGGATAATCCGAGCCCCAGAAAAGGTCTTCTTAAACACTGTAAATCAATAAGTTGATTCTATCATGCAGAGGGTGAGATTCCCAAGACACGGGATGAATAAGCAAATCTTTGCATTTATTAATAACCATATAAAGTTCTTTTATCATTCCCAATATTAACGGGAACCATAGCTGCGTGGGCCAGTCAGGCACTACTAAAATGCCTGAAGCAGAATCTTGCTTGATTTTTAGCAAGCACCGACTGATGAGGCTGAATGGAGGAAAGGCATAAAAGAACATTCCTCCTAGTGTAATGAGAATGCATCAATCGTTACTGCCCCTGGGTCTGGCTCCCATGCAACATATTTTGGCAACTGGTGATTAAGCCTAGATGCAAACAAATCAATATCCGATGTTCCATACCGAGCAACAAAGTTGTTAAACACTTTGTGATTTAACATCCATTCTGTGTTGTCATTAAATATATGTGACCTAGTGTCTGCCACTGTGTTAAATCTACCTGGCAAATAGGTAGCTGAAATCCAAATCCTTCGTTCAATACACCAGCTCCAAATAAGGTTAGCCAAACTATCACAGGATACTGATTTGATTCCACCCATGTGATTATTTTACTTCGGAGTCACGTGAGTGACTTCGTGAAGACCCCGCCAGCACGCCTGCGCAGCATATATCGTCGCGTGCATCTGCAGCGGCAGCTGGGGGGGGGGGAGAGTGCGCTCTCCCCACCGGCTCCTTCACAAGACCGGCAGGTGAGTATTATCTTCCCTTACAGCATGGACAAGGGCCGCAGGACGACGCTGTCGAGGAGCGAGCTGAGCTGCGGCCAGCCGACGGCCCTTGTCCCCGGAGCTGCAAGGAACGCCGGCTGCTTTAACGCAAAGGTGGGGGCAGGAATGTGGAAGTTGGGCGCTCCCGCTAATACAGGGGCCAACTCACCCGAATGGGTTACCGCTACGGAGCTGCAAGCAACGGGTCCAGACTCCGAGCCCCCCGTCCCCCAAGAGAATAAGGGGGGATACAGGTACGTGGCAAGGGGTCTTGTTTTCTTTACAGGCAACCTCTCCCCGAGCTCCAGTAGACCCGAGGGGGCTGGGCCGGGGACAGCCGCACGACAGGGGAGCCCTGCAAAGTGCATTACGTACCGCAGCCAGGGATATCTGCCATCGTGCAGCCCGGGCATAACACTGCTGCGTCGTGTAGGCCTGCTGGAGCAGATACCGCCGACAACACACCCCGTCAGGCTGCGGTCAAGGGCGGAGGTGGCAGCAGGAAGCGGTCGGTCAGCTCAGCGCTGCGAGCGGCCGACCATGCGCCTCCACGCCAAGTAATGGTGTAAGTGTGGAAGTAAGCCTGCACGGACTCCGGGGAGCCAGGTTCCGGGGGCCGGCGCCGAGTCAACTCACCTGCCTTCTTATCAGCCAGGTGGGCCGCCACAGTCTGGAGAAGACAGACTAGCGGAGAGTCCGTGCGGGAGTCGTATGACTCTACTTGGGCTGTAGGTCACGACGACCTGCCATTGGACCATAGACCCTAAGGGGGTGAGGTCCGATGGTGGAAGCCCCAGTGAATTCGCAGGGCCTGGGGAAGTCGGCTTGTCCGCTGCATCTCGCAGGGACGGTCGCATTGAGCGGTTGGAGCTCTTAAATGGTGCAACACCTCCAGCGGGACCGAGAACGAGAAGAACGGGACTCGGGGGGCATCCACTAGCCGTGCAAGGACTCCGCTCAGCTCCTCATCGTCTCCAGCCAGAAGCATTAATGATTGCCCAGCTGCTGAGTTTGACGACGACCAGGGACAGCCAGTGACCGCTGAACCAGAGCATGAGGAGGATGCTGGATGTGGTGAGTGAAGTTTGCCGTTTCTACCCAGACAGGTGTACCCTGCACCACGAATTGGCGGGCACCATTGATTGCCTACGTATGCACCAACTCTGGAGTCAGATTCTCAATAATACCTTGGAGAAAGGTTCTCCACGGGCATAACGGCGTTTGCAAAACCCTGATCGGGGATAATGTGTCCAGTAAATAGCATGATGCACTGGCACTCCTATGCAACGCCCAGTATGAGATAAATTGCCTGCGTAAGAGCTCCATATAGCCCACACTAAACCCCAAATTCGCGGGGTTGTGCCGACCATTACCGCTCCACCGCCGCATCAGTTGCTTGGAGACCTGTACAAACAGGTGAAGGGACTGGACAAAGGAGGCCAAAACAGTGGGCCTCATGAAACTCCATCGGCCAGAGTTCACCCATATCACTGGCAACAGCCTAATACAACCTGTGAACCAAGGCTGCCGGATAGGGCACAAAGATTCTACCTACCTCCGTCTCAATAAATACAACGACCATTTAGGGAAAGGCCAACAGCGGCCTGCATGGGAAATGCGGACGCCGGCCCGTCCACCTCCATAACGTCCACCCGAAGCACCGTATGTATGGAACCGCCGTTCACTATGGAGGTAAGGGGGTCTGGCTCCTCTCACGCCGTAGTATCCCTCCTGTACGAATAGGTGGGCGATTGCGGGCGGCCTTGGACAATATGGGGAAAACTGTAACCACAGATGAGTTTATTTTACAAAGTATTCAAGGGTATATAATTCGTGGGAGGTATAGATTCCCATACCCAGCATTCGCCTCGTAGGAATTTACTCTATCCCAAAAAGAGGTGGAGGCAGGGCATGCTGAAATTATATGGTGAGCAGCGAAAAATGGTAATTGGCATAACCAAGCATGGACCTATTGAGTTGAGCCTAATATGTTCACCAGCAGTAAAAAAGAAGAGGAATGTCGGGTTATAATCGATTTAGCTGAGTTGAACACTTTTGTACAATATACCCATGTCAAAATGGATGCTTTTGGAACAGCTAGGTGGAAGCTTTACTCAGGGTACTTTATGGCATGTATCAATTTGAAAGAAGCATGCTATACGGTGCCCATCGCTGAGGCTCACAGGGAATTCTGAAGTTGTCTGGAAGGGTGCATTGCCTAATGGAACCATCACAGCTTAGGCTGTTTACCAAGTTGGTATTTACCTGTATTGGCTCTTCTCCGACAACAAGATTATAGTGATGGCATATTGGATGAAATCCTTATAGTGGGGCAGACCCTCCAATTGGCAATTCAAGGAGTGGCTGCAACCAAGGCTCTGCTTGAGAAGCTGGGATTGTAATCCATCCAGACAAATCAAAAACTGCACCCGGTACGGGTTATGGATTTGGTGTTCACCTTAGACACTAATTTAATGAAGTTTATCATCCCCACTAATAAAGCTACTGCTATATCAGAAGAGTGCCACAATCTTGCTTGCGCCAGGGTATCGACCATGTGGCAAACAGCGAAAGTTATTGGTATTGGTAACTCTAAATTGGTAACTACATTCCCAGCTGCACGATTCGGACCGCTACACTACCGAAATTCACAAAGGTCACAAATCACAGCATTAAAAAACAAATGCTGGCTGCTTTGATCGGCCACTTCGGTTACCACCGGAAGCTAGAAACGAGCTATAATGGTGGGTAGATAATATTAAAGAATGTCATTGACCTATTATAGGGAGCAACCCTGATGTTGTGCTACTAACTGACGCAAGTGCACCAGGCTGGGGAGCAACTGGTACGATGTCCAGTTGTGGTGGCAGATGGAACTCTCATGAGTCTACATTCCTGGAGTCACATGGGATAAACTATATATAGAAATGCTGGGGGGCATTTCATGGACTGCGGGCGTACTGTACTAATTCATGGGATTACATGTCCGCTTTCGAATAGATAATGCTACAATAATGGTTTACATCAATCATATGGGTAGTATCAGGTCGCTAGTTTGCAATGAATTGGCTAATACAATTTGGCACGGGTTGCATTGAAAGAAATATTTGGATTACTGCGACCTATTTGCCTGGGAAGCTTAATTCAGTGGCGGACACCAGGTCACGTGTCTTCAATGACAACATTGAGTGGATGTTGAACCCCCAAAATTTGGAGATATTATAGCTCAAATTGGGGACACCAGATATTGACCTATTTGCGTCCAGGCTGAACCATCGAATACCAACGTATGTGTTGTGGGAACCAGACCCTGGGGTAATAGCATTGGATGCGTTTTTATCCATTGGGGGAAATGGGTTGCTACGCGTTTCCCCCATGCTGCCTCACCAGTCGGGTATTGCAGAAAATTAAACTAGACTCTGCAACTGACATATTGATCATTCCCGACTGGCCTACACAACCATGGTACCCGATGGTTGTAGAAATGTACAACAACCATGGATGGCGATTGGGAAACATCCCAAATTGATTACTCACTCCATTACAGGGGGGTCAGTCATCCTTGCCATGGTCATTAAACTTGTTGGCTTGAAGGTCCGGAAAGACCGCTCAACCGGGCAGGCATCTCGTCAAGAGCCATGAACCTTATTGCAGCATCGTGTCGGGAATCAACCCGCAAACAATACCTCACTCAAATCAGAAAGTGGGAGGTTTTCTCTGCCCGGAACAACAAGTCCTCCAACTCGGCAACAATACCGGATGTGTTGGAGTTTCTAGCAGGCCTCCATTTTGATGCTGGCCTCAGCTACAGTGCCATCAACAGCGACAGGAGTACGCTGTATTCATACCTGGATATAGGTATCAGCTCCCACCACCTGGTGTCTAAAACTAATGAGGGGAGTATTCAATACCAATCCCTCCACGACCCAGATATACAGTTAACGTGGGATGTGGGGATCGTGCTGACCCTACTGATGAGCTGGGCTCCAATAGATGAGCTACCATTTGAAACAGCTCACCCTTAAGGTGGTGATGCTCATGGCACTGACGACAGCCCAACGAGTCCAGACGTTACAAAAACTGCGACTGGACAGCATGGGGGCCAACCCTGGTCAAATAAAATTCTTTGTTAAAGAGTTATTAAAACAGCACAGGCTAGGGGCGCATGGGCTGCAGCTGGAATGTCGGGCGTACCCTGTAGATGCCACACTCTGCATAGTCACCCATCTCCACCACTACATCCGAGTTACTGGAGTTATCAGGATGAAGGAACAGGGGCTCCTCTTCAGTCATAAAACCTCTGCATCATCGGGTGACTACACAGACGATTGCCAGGTGGCTCAGGTGGTGCTGGGTGCAGCAGGAGTTGCTACTAACATTTTTTAAGTCTCATTCCACCAGGGCTGCAGCGAGAGCCATGGAGGTGCCCATGGACCACATTCTCGCCACCGCGTGCTGGGCCAGTGGGGAGAAAACCTTTCAACGGTTCTATAACAAGCCTCTGGCCGTTCCTGCTCCATTCGCAGAAGCTATCCTGGGTACCGCTCAGTAAATGTCTGGCCCGGTTTAGGGGTTGTTGTTTATTTGATTAATAAATTGTGTTGATTTGTCAGCCACTGTTAACTGAACTCCATTAACAGTCTTACGCCATCAGAATGGCGGCAGTGTGATAAGCATGGACGTTGTTCAGGGCGTGAAATCACAGAGCTTTGAAATCTTCACGAAGTCACTCACGTGACTCCGAAGTAAAATAGTAAGATTAAACGAGAACTTACCAAGTTTGAAGGTTGATCTGTATTTTACGAGGAGTCGCGGTGAGGGATTTCGTGCCCACCGCTCCCACCCTCTATCATCAGGTCAAACAGGTAGTTCTACGGTTTTCATCTTACTATTTTTAGTCATGGTTCGTTCTGTAATTCCACACCGCTGCTTTGAAGGATGCTGCGCAGGCGTGCTGGCGGGGTCTTCACGAAATCCCTCACCGCGACTCCTCGTAAAATACAGATCAACCTTCAAACTTGGTAAGTTCTTGTTTAATCTTATTAATTTAAGCCACACCTGTAGTGTTATCAATTTGCAGTTGAACATGCAAGTTCTGCATATTCCCACAATAAGCCTTTAACCCATAGAATGCCCCCAGCATCTCCAGGTAGTTGATACCATATAAATGGATAAGTGGTAACTCGTGCATGTTCCATCTGCCACTGCAACTAGAGATGGTATTAGTAGCTCCCCATCTTTGAGCACTAGCATCAGTTTGTAGTGTAACTGAAGGTTTATTGACCAAAATGTCACTGGAGCATTGCTGAATATTGGTTGTCCACCATTGTAATTCAGATATAGCTTCAGCTGGTACTAGCATAGGTGTGTTAAAATGATCTAAATGGCACTTGAGTGCTTGCTCCTTTGCACGCTGCAAATTTTGATAATGTAAAAGCTCAAACTGTGCAGCTGGCAAAGCCACTATTTTGCCAATTATACTAGCCACATGGCAGATAAATGGCTGCTCCATAACAATAAGGTTATTACATGCTTCTATTAATTCCAATCTCTTGCCCCAGGGCAGAGTCACAGACATTTCAATAGAGTTAATGGTAAAACCTAATTAATCAATCACCCTTGTCGGTATCAATCTGGGCTTAACTGGATGGAATAGAAACCCCAATTTCTTAAATGTGAGTCTTGTGGTTGAAACAGCTAAATTAGCCAAATACAGCATTTTTCCTATAATTAGAATGTCATCCAGATAGGCCATAACAATGTGCTCTTGAGCTCTGAGCAGACTGAGAACAGGCTTTAGTAATTTGGTAAATAACCTGGGAGCTGAAGTTAACCCATTAGGCAATGCTTCGAACTTCCATAGATGCCCCATCCAGCTATCTCCAATTTCAAATATCTCCAGTGATCCCTGTGAATTGGAACTGAATAATATGCATCTTTGAGATCGATGCATGCCATCAAGCACCCCTTGGAAATCAGTTGTTTAGCAGTAAAGACATTTTCCATTTTAAAATGTCATTACTGCACATATGAGTTAGGTTGTGTTAAATCAAGGATGATCCGACATCCTCCATCTTTCTTTTGCCTGGAGAATATATTGGAGACGAATTGATGATTTTCCTGACTTGATTTTTCAATTACCTGTTCTCTGTGTAATGCATGAATTTCTGCTTGTAAATCCGAACCTTCTTGTTTCGAATGAATATACACCTGACCTGGTGTATGTTGTGTGGGCGGCAATGAATTAGGTAAAAACTCAATTTTGAACCCTTGTATACTGTACAGTCTAAACGGATCTGAGGTTATCCACCGCCATTCGAGTAAAAAGAAGTGCAATCTTCCACCAACTTGTAACTGGTCCACACACCCCATGTTCTGGAAGGAACCAGACCCACCTACTTCCATGATTACCAGTGGTCTGATATCAGGCCCAACCGGCCTTAATATGGGTTCTGTTTTCACCCTCGTGGTTTGGAGGGTTGAACTGCTGGGGCGTGAGGAGTGCGCATTTTCCATGACTGCCGGCCCAAGCCTTGTCCTAAAAAAGACCTCTGCCCAGGAAGCTCAAGTTTCGAACTGCCACTAGTTTCAACAAACTGCTGCTTGCTAATGGAGGCGTAGGGGTGTTGTCGCCAAAACTGTGAAGCTTTGCTCGTCGTAGGTGCTTTGATCAGCACGACAGCTTTGGCTTCTTCATCCAGGTCTTTCACCTGTTTTGGCAGGTCTTCCCCGAACAGAAGATTGGGCGGCTGGACATTATTCTATTTACACAGACCTGCAAACTTTGGGTTTAGCTCAGGCCTCATGGCGCTCTTTCCGAAGCAGTTAATTTTGAAATGTGCATTGCACATTAACACCTGGGCATCCTGCTGGACATCTGATAGTGGCCCGCCATCAACAGATCTGGCAAAAGCCATGATGCCTGAAGCCAGCAATTTTAAAATCCATTGGAATTTCATTTCCTGGGCCTTGATGCCACCTCTAATGTAGCCCCAAATGGAGCTGTTGACTGCCGGCACTTTTAAGGATGCACAGTTTGCAGGCGTGTGGTATTTAGCAGCCGTTTCAACCATGACTTGTTCTTGTAACTGGTAGGATGTGAGATAGTTGATACTGGACGCCAGATCTTCTTGAAGAGGCTCCCCTGTCTGTGAAGGTATTGCAAACTTCGATGCCAGGGCAGACAACTCCTGTGTGTGAGCCTCACGCATCTCATTTATCCCAATATGTCCTTCTGACATACCCCCATATTCGGAGTCAGTCATATACTGACCCCTGGCACTCCCCTCATCAGAGTGGGAGGCACTAAGCAGCCCTGGACCAGGCTCTGCTGCAGGTATGAAGGGAGACCTGCGATATGTCTCCGTATCATGGAGCATATTATGATGGAGCATCCTCTCCATGAGGTGCTCCATCTGGGATAAATGCCCAAAGACGTTATCCATAGTTGTAGGAGGGGAATCCTCCAGGCCTGACTCGTCTGAATACACAGGCCTCTCAGACTTGCGTTTGGCTTTGCCCCCGTTTGGGGTTGCCAAAGTGCTTTCAGCAAGCACCAAGTCTGAAGTCGCTGACCGCAGGGTCAGCGACTCTGACGGCGAAACCGACAGCCGCCGGCTACCCGCACCCCCGTGATCCTCCGTAGCCGGTATCCCCGCGGCCCGTCTTTTGTTCGCCTTGGATTTATCCATAACTAACGACCACTGTGAAGAAAAGATATCCAAAAAACACGACCTCAGAATAAATTAAAAAACTTACTTGTGAGGTTTTTAAAACTTACTGCCGGAGGAGCGACGCTCCTCCCAGCCAGTCGTGCGCCATGTGTTAGATGTATTGAAGCGCATGTGGGCTAGCAGGCTTCTTCACGTAGTCACTCACGTCACTTTGAAATAAAATGAATTGCAAATTGAGCACAGAATGCAGTGGCAAAAACACAATAGAGGGCAATGACTCTGACAATATTAAGCAAGCACCTGACCTGATGCAGTAACAGAAGGAAGGAAGCTGGACACTTGGTAAATGATGCAATGTTGCTACCATAGGGAGGTTATCAGTTAAAGGAGGTTAGAAAATACTTTCAGCAGTAGTGAAAGTCAATGAAATGTAAACTCAGCCAGCCTATAAACCAGCAGGTTCTCTACAATCACATTTTCCACAAGATTGTTGAACAGGAATCAATATAATAAAAGCACTTCAATTGGCAGGAAGAATAATTTCTAAAATTGGATTACTCACAGCAATGCCTCATGTTCCCCAAAATTACAGAAAGGCATAGTGGGGTCTTCAAAACAATGAATTTAGAAGGAAATTAGAAGAAAAAAAATACAATGCATCGTCATTTGTACATACATGAAATAAGGGAAAGGAATTTACTATGACATCCATATTTTTCTTGAAAATCAACGTGACATCAGATTAAAAGAAGTCGTAATTAAACCAGAAAACCAGCACTGAAAATGCCATGCATAAAATATGACATTTCGGAAGAAAATACTGATCAGAAAAGTTAAATGCAGACTTTTCTAACCAGCCACAATTATTAAAATGGTTCATGGATGAAATGCTGACTCTCAAGTGTTCCTTTACACAAATTCTATCATCAAACGCCACAGGCAGCCTGTTCTGCATCTCATGTGTATTTTTGCTCAATTATCCATCTCTACAAACTTCTATTGAAGATACTTCCATAACTTTATTCCACCTTCTCAAGTCTCCTCACACCATTGGGTCCAAGCACATGTACTCGTCTAATTTCAGATGTTGGGGTCCACGCATTCTCCATCCCATCAAGATAACTACGCAGCATTTCTATTTGTCTGCAGATGCTTCATATATCTGATCCCTAGTACAGGATTTTTTTTCCTTTCATAGAATTCATACTAACAAGAGATAACTTGCATCAATAAAATGAGTGGTCAACGTGGATTTTTAAATGAGAACCAGTAACTTGTGGGACACACACACACACACACACACACACAGTTTAAAATTTGAATGATTCTTAAAATATAAGAACAATTTAAATGTTAAAGATGATAATTATTAAGTTCTTTCTTCTTGTGTCTCTTGTTGTGTTCTGTTACTCACTGCCTCTTGATGATTATTTCCTGTTGATAAAAAGAGACAATTTTAATATAGAGAGATTCAGTGGTCAAATTTTAAGAAAGAAAATCGGAAAATTTATCTCATCATTCAATGAAGCACGCTTTTAATGACAACATTCTTGGTCGATGTTCCATCCTTCAGGAAAACATTGACATTTCCCTTCATCTTTCCTCGGCTAAGAGCCACATATAGTTGTCCATGCTGGAATACCGGTTTGTCGAGGTAGATCAACACCTTCTGCATTGTTTGTCCTTGTGCTTTATGGATCGTCATAGCAAAACTTGATTGAATGGGGAATTGGGTCCGCTGAAGGGGTCTTCACCTTCTGTCAAAATGAGTGCTATCGTAAGAATGAGAACAATGTCATCTTTGAAGGCTCCCATGTTAATTCTTGCAACAATCAGATTATTGTGTAGCTCTTCCACAATCATCCTCATTCCATTGCATAGGTTTGGCGGCTCCTAGTTTCTCATTAATATGATTGGAGATCCTTTTTTCAACTCCAATTTGTGTGGTGGCAATCCAGAGAGCTCGAGTGAATCGAGGAATTCTGTTGGGAAGTGAGTATCATGAGTTCCATCAGTGACAGCATTGAAAGAAAAGTACTCCTTATTGATTCCAGGGAAGGGTCTGATGCATGTAGAATTGATGCTTCTCATGGTATCGTTGTGAGGAACCAAAATACAATTGTTGGAGAATAAGTCTGCAGGATTGTCAAATGTGGGATAGATTAAATCAATACAATCCTCCAGTGTTTCTGATGATAGAAGCATGTCCTGTGAGATTTCAATTTTATCATCTACATTCTTTAAAATCTTGTCTTCTCCAACTTTCAACAAAAATTAAGAATAGTTGCCTTCTCCCTCTGTTAATCGCTTATTTGTGTGCAATTGAAACCTGGTGAAAAGTCTCCACAGGTAGGATTTCTTGATGCAGGCATTTTCAACATCAGCATCATTTCCCATTATCACCACAGCAAGTGGTTGTCGAAAATCACCACAATAAACGATAAGAATGCCACCAAAATGCTGCAGACATCTTGAAGAGCTCTGTCTACCGCTTCAAAGCTTTCTCACCTAATCATTGGACATTCATCCCAAACAATGACTTTCACTTGCCTCATGAAATGTGCCGTCTTAGAGTTCTTCTCGATGTTGCAGAATGTATCCTCAGCCACTTGGATGGGTATCTTGAATCGAGAATGTGCAGTTCTTCCACCAAGCATTAATGTAGCTACTATCCAGAGGATGCTACGGCAATAGCCACATCACCTTGACCTCTAATTTTTCCTGACATGATGTCGAAAAAGCAGCCTGAAGACAATTTCAGTTGTTAATGAACACTGAAGAATTTGTGCAAAACATTTTTTTGAGGTGGGCTGTCAGGGTGGGGTGGGGGGTGGCAAACACCATGCAGCCAAGGGAGGGGGACAGCTTCAGGTGGGGGCTGAGAAAGGGGGGCAATGTCCTCCAGCGGGGGATGTGGGCAGCTTCAGTAGGGGGCAGGAGGGGGCGCATCAGGCAGAGGGCAGCGTCTTGAGGTGGGGAATGTCAGTGGGCAGGGGCCTCTGGACTCACTCACTGCCTTGGGATTAACTCATGGCCTTTGAACTGACTGGCCGACTCACGCCTTGTGGACTGACTGACTTATGCCCGACTTCTGGAGTCACGTCCGACTTTTGCAAACTGTAAACTGTAACATTCACATTGAGGAACAGCTTCTTCCTGACAGCCATCAGGCTATTAAACATAACAAATAAGCTCTGAACTACGAAAGACTATATTATTTGTACTACTTGTTATTTGTTGATCACACACCCTCCACCTCACACAGACGCTCACACACAGACTCTCACGCACGCACGCACACACGCACACAGACCCATTCACACACACACAGACCCATTCACACACACACAGACCCATTCACACACACACAGACCCATTCACACACACACAGACCCATTCACACACACACACAGACCCATTCACACACACACACAGACCCATTCACACACACACAGACCCATTCACACACACACACACACACACAAACATTCACACACACACACACACACACCACTCACACACACACTCACACACACTCATTCACACACATACTCATTCACACGCACACACAGACACACGCACACACAGACTCATTCACACACACACACACACACACACACACACACACAGACTCATTCACACACACACACACACACACACTCATTCACACACACATAGACAGACTCATTCACACACACACACACACTCATTCACACACACATTCACACACACTCACACTCATTCACACACCAACTCATTCACACACACAGACTCATTCACACACACACGCACACACGCACACACGCGCACACACACGCACACACACGCACACACACGCACACACACACCGATTTTACTACTGAAGAAGGCCGTCAGCCGCATGCGCGTCATTACGTCAACGCATGGTGCCGTGACCGGCTGGGAGGCGCGATGCTCCTCTAGATCTAAGTTTAAAACAGCCCAACAGGTAAGTTCAAACATAACCAGCGGTCGGTTTTTCGCTTCCTTGTTTAAATTAGGAAGCAAATTTACAAATGGACAAAACTAAGGTGAAGACCAGGCAGGCCGCGGGTAGAACCGCTAACGAGGAACGCGGGAGTGCAGTTAGCGGATGGCCGTCGGTCTCACCATCTCGGTCGCTGGCAGCACCGCCAGCAGCTTCCGATACAGCTCCTATTAAAGTCACCTTGGTTACCCCGTGAGTCGGGAAAGCCAAATGAAGACCAACAGGCCGGTTTCCTTGGACAAGTCCGGCCGAGGTGGATTCGCCTCTCCCTACAGGGAACGTCTTTGGAAGAATTTCCCATATGGAACATCTTCTAGAGCTTACGTGACTCCAAAGTAAAATAGTAAGATTAAACGAGAACCTACCAGTTTGAAGTTGGATGTTTATTTTATAAGGAGTAACGATGAGCAATTACGTGCCCACCACTCCCAACCCTCCTCATAAAACATAACTGGTAGTTTTAGTTCTCGAATCTTACTATTATTAGTTCACCAATTGTTATCTGTGACTTCATACTGCTGCTTCGACGATTGACGCGCATGTGGCTGACGGCTTTCTTCACGTAATCGCTCATCGTTACTCCTCATTAAATGAAGATCAAACTTCAAACTGGTAAGTTCTCATTTAATCTTACTATTCATTCACTCACACACAGACATTCACTCACACATACACACACAGACTCACACACACAGACTCATTCACTCACACACTCACCCAATACTAAAATGCCAAGTAACTTCAGAATGTGTTGAATATACAGTGTGTAAAATGAATCTTTAAAGCCTCCTGTAGAGGCTGCTGGTACTGAAGCAAAAATGTGCTTTAAATAACATCCAAATGAACTATAAGGATAAGGTGATCTGCGAGTATCAGGACACGTCACAAAACACTGTGACACAATAGACAATAGGTGCAGGAGTAGGCCATCCTTCGAGCCAGCACCGACATTCAATGTGATCATGGCTGATCATCCCCAATCAATACTCCGTTCCTGCCTTCTCCCCATATCCCCTGACTCCGCTATTTTTTAGAGCCCTATCTAGCTCTCTCTTGAAAGCATCCAGAGAACCACCTCTGAGGCAGAGAATTCCACAGACTCACCACTCTCTGTGATAAAAAGAGTGTTGGTCTATCACATAAAATCCCAATAAAATACATTTACGTTTGTGGTTGTAACGTGACAAAATGTGGAAAAGTTCAAGGGGTATGAATACTTTTGCAAGCCAATGTATAGTGTAGAAAATGTGAAAATAAACTGTTCTGAGTACAGGTCTTACCTTTATCTCCACTCTTTCAGCTGGAAAACTATGATGTATAGATTAAACATTTTTTGAATTCATGAATGCATTTAACCAATCTGACACTAGGATATCATGCCACAGTCACTTTGAGAGCTTTGATTTGATTCAACACATGGATTCATTTTTTTAAAACATAGAATTTCATTAAAATAATTTCTAAAATATGCTCTTTTCAGGCTTGAATTTCAGTAATTTTGTACTGAAAGACACCATGAGATTATTGTCACATGACCATAATAACAGATATCCAATTTTACTTTGGAGTTACATGAGTGACTACGTGAAGGCCGTCTGCCTGCATGCGTGTCATTAGTCGACGCATTGCGCAACGGCTGACTGGCGGGTGCGTTGCTCCTTCCAGCTTTAAATTTAAACCTGAAGGTAAGTTTTCAACTTATTCCTAGGTTTTGTTTTTTCTCTTTCTGCAGGACTCTCTGTTGAAGATATTTTCCTGCTGGACTAATTCGGGGTGCAGTCCGGACGGGCCGCGAAACCGGTTATGGACCGCGGGGAATCCCAGTCTCGGACCACGGATACTGGGACCACGGGGAACTGGCCACAGAGACCGCGGGGAACTGGCCACAGAGACCGCGGAAGTGCGGGTAGCCGGCGGCCGTCGGGTTCGCCACAAGTCACTGACAGCACAGACAGTGGCTTCCAGACTGGCTGTGGTTCCCAGGAAGGGAGTAAAACCACCAGCAAGCCGATAAGGTCTGTGCAGTCGGGCCAGGAGGGATCCCCCCCGACATACAGGGGTCAGCTGCTTCCACACCGCTGTGGTTCCCCAGGAAGGGGGTAAACCAACAGCAAGTCGGGTAGGCCTGTGGAAGTCAGGCCAGGAGGGACCCACCAACATATAGCGGTCAGCCGCTTCCAGACCGCTGTGGGTCCCCAGAAAGGCGGTAAAACCAAAAGTAAGTCAGTCAGGTCTGTGGACTAGGGGACTCAGGCCAGGAGGGTTCCCCTCCTTCAATGGGTAGCGTCTGTGGATGTCTGACCCACATGGAACACCTTATGGAGAGGTTGCTCCACAATGATACTCCAAAGGAGGGAGTTATCAGCGCGGCACCTGTTTCAGGGCTGCACAATGTCTCCCTCTCTGAGGAGGGGAGCATTTGGGGTCAGTTCCTGTCTGACTCAGAGCAAAAATCCTGATATAGATCCGTGGGAGGGGCCATGTCAGCGCAGGTATCCTCGGGGGCCTGCGGCAGCACCTGTTTTCAGGGCTGCCTACGAATCCACCTCTCTGTGGAGGGGAGTGCAAGTGGTCAGTGTGTAATTGACTTCACAATTAAAAGTATGTCCGTGGAACATACTGGAGCACATGCGTATGTCTTCAGAGGTACTCGCAAACGAAGGTGTTGCTGCCGGAAGAGTTGGTCTCCAGCCATTGGCAGAATACCCGGAAGGGGCCACGGTTCCCCTCACGCTACAAGTGCCGACAGTGAACAGCGCTATCAGGGTGACATTGGAGAGGCATGAAATCCAGGAAATGAAACCAGCCACTGAATCCTCTCCTCGGGTAAGACTCATCCAACAGGTAAGAAATGGAAGAGGAAGCAAAAAGCTGTCAGACTAATCAAGGTACAGACGATGAGCAAACCTTCATCGGTAGGCAACGACACACCCCACGCCTCCATCGGGGGTAAGCGGTTCACTGAAGCTGGTGACAGCTTGAAAGCCGGGCACGGAAATATGGCCAGAGTTGTCTTTCGAGTGCAAGCTCAGAGTTATGGCCAGAGTTGTCTTTCGAGGCAGGTTCAGTATGATGAGGTTTTTCAGACCAAGGCCCAAGCCGGTCTCAGGGAAAATATGGAATCCACGCACCCTACCAGTCCTACTCTCTAATCAAGGACGGAGAAAGAACCCGCATCAGGGGCCTTTGGGCTTACTATAAGACCACTGGTAGCCATGGAGGTTTCTTCCGAAACATGCGGTTGTGGGCCCTTTACAAGTTGGTAATATTTACACTTGTTATTTTGTACAAGTGACAATGATAACATGAGATTCAGATCTATTTAAAAAAAACTGATGATAACATGTGATTAATTTATACTGCACAACATACAAAGGTTCCAAGCAGGCTTGGAACTGGGGCCAGAGTTGTCTTTCGAGGCAGGCCCTGTATTATGGCCAGGATTGCCTTTCAGGACAGGGTGAAAGATGGAGGATGTCACTTCATCCAGATTTAACTCGTATGTGCAGTATAGACTTTCAGAATAGGAAACTTCGTTACTGACTAATAATTGATTTCCATAGGATCTTTATGGCAAGCATCAATGTCAAAGATGCATGCTATTCAGTTCCCATTCACAGGGATCACTGGATAAATTTATCTGGATGGGGCAATGATAACAGTTAAAGCATTGCATAATGGGCTAACTTCAGCTCCCAGGTTATTTACCAAATTACTAAAACCGGTGCTTGAGCTGCTCAGAGCTCAAGAACATTTGTTATCTCCTATCTGGATGATGTTTTAAATGCTGTATTTTACTAAAATTAACTGTTGCAGCCGCAAACTATATTTGTGAAATTGGGGTTCCTCATCCATCCAGATAAATTTAAGTTGATACCAATCAGAACTATTAATTATTGAGATTTACCTTTAACTATCAACTTAACAGTGACTCCGTCCTGGGGCAAGAGATTGGAATTAACAGAAGCCTGTAACAACCTCATTGTTATGAAGCAGCCTTCTATTCATCAAGTGTAATTGGCAATATAGTAGCTGTGTTTCAGCTGTGCAATTTGGGCCTTTGCATTATCAGAACTTACAACGTGCAAAGAATTAACCTCTCAAGTACCATATAGGTCATTATTAACAGACCTATGCTATTACCAGCTGAAGCAACCAAAGTCACAATGGTGGCAGTATTCAGCATTGCTCCAGTAATTTTGGTCTGTAATCTTCCGTAATTACAAACTGATGCTATTGCTCAAAGATGAGAAATTACAAATGCCATCTCCAGTTATGGAGGCGGATGCATTTTGCATGAGTTACCAATTTTTCAGTTATTGGTATCAACTACCTATAGACACTAGGTGCATTCTATAGGTTAAAGGTTATTGTGCGAATATGCATAATCTGCATGCTCAACTCCAAGTTGTTACACTGTGGTGGTGGCATATGTTAGTCACATGGGTGCAATCAAGTTAAAGTATCCTGTGATATTTACGTAACCTCATTTGGCGCTATTGTATCATCACGTGAAATCAATGACAACACAGAATGGATGTTGGATCACAAAGTATTTAATGTCATTATGGCTCGATGGAACACCGAATATCGATATGTTTACATCCAGGCTCCTTTACATGTTGCAAAATATGTGGCATACAGTGGCAAGAGATACATTATCGCAAAAACTGGGGAGGAATGTTCCTTCATGTCTTTCCTCCATTCTGCCTCATCAGTCATGTCTTGCAATAAATCCAGCAAGATTCCGCTTCAGGCTTTTCTAACTGCCTGACTGGCATATGCAACCATGGTTCCTGCTAATGTTGGGAATAATATA
Source organism: Okamejei kenojei (assembly GCA_035221665.1). Lineage (NCBI taxonomy): Eukaryota > Metazoa > Chordata > Chondrichthyes > Rajiformes > Rajidae > Okamejei > Okamejei kenojei. The sequence continues at coordinate 11,276,304 of CM069143.1, forward strand.
GAACCTTATATGGTTATTCTAAACATAAAACTTTGCTGGTTCAGCCTGTGACTTGGTAAACCAACCTTTGCATGATAAATCAATTCATTGACTTGCAGACTCTGATACTATTCCTGCGGTTCGAGTTGTCAGACTGATCCATGCAGAGTGCAGGGATAGCACCAAAAAAGGCACTTCAGGAGATGAGAAGCGTTTTTGTTTAAATACACATGTTACATATAATACAGCACAGATAACTGACGTCTTGGAGTTCATTATCAAATGGGTCTTTGACAATAATTAAGTTATAGTGCCATTAACTGTGCCAACGTGCCTTCTCATCATATTTTCTGCAGCAAGTGGGACTCACACTGTCGGGTCTCACCCTCTGATATCCAGAATTATAAAGGATATCTTTAACACAAATTCTCCCAGGCCCAGTTACACAGAAGTATGGGACATTGACGTTATGTTAACGCTACTTCACCAGGGGGCTCCAGCTCCATCCTTATCGTTAGCCGGCTCTCATAAGGTAGTTATCCTCATGGCACTGATCTCAGTGCAACGGGTCCAGTCACTACATAAATTTCGACTGGACAGGATGGTTACATCTGCTAATAACATAATATTTTATGTTTATGATTTAATTAACCAGAACAAACCAGGGGCGTTAGGTCACAAACTAGTTTTCATGGCATAACCCGTGGATCTTCGGTAATGTGTGGTCACACGTTTACAACTATACATCTAGATCACCTAGAGCCTTAAAGCCTCCAAACGAGCAATGTTTGTTAGTTACAAAAAACCTCCTAAGAAGGTATTAGTTCTACCATCTCCTGGTGGTTAAAACGGGGTTTTGGTTAATGCATGAGCCGATACTAATGTTACAATTCTCACTCCACCAGGGCTGCTACAACATCAGCTTCAAGGGCTATGTAAGTTCCGCTGGACCACATCCTAGCAGCTGCAGGATGGTCAAACGAACATACTTACCAAACATTTTATAATAACCCATTGCCAGACCATATTTGCCAACTCCATTTTAGATTCTGTTTTATAGTTTCCCCCTGGATGAGAGGGGTCACTATTATTTTCCTTTGATGATTAAAGCAACAGCAATTTTAACAAACTAAGTCATGTCTGAATGCATTAATCTTTTTCACTCATCCATGGTCAATTGATGCAGCGTGTGACGCATGGACTCGTTTCCAGCATGAAATCACAGAGCTTTGAAATCTTCACGTAGTCACTCACATGATTCCAAAGTAAAATAGTAAGATTAAACGAGAACTTACCAGTTTGAAGTTTGATCTTTATTTTATGAGGAGTTACGATGAGCGATTACGTGCCCACCGCTCCCAACCCTCGTATCATAAAGGTCATCTGGTAGTTCTAGTCTTCTCTAATCTTACTATGTTCAGTTCAACTATGGTTATCTGTGATTTCATACCACTGCTTTGAAGATTGACGCGAATGCAGGCTGACGGCGTTCATCGTAACTCCTCATAAAATAAAGATCAAATTTCAAACTGGTAAGTTCTCATTTAATCTTACCATGAGTTCAAGTACGGAGCCTTAGTAAAGTTGAATGATTGCAGTTAATTTAATCATGTGTTTAGTAAGTAAGTATTTTTTATGTATATAGCACTTTTAAATCAAATCACGTTGAAGCCAAAGTGCTTTACAGAGAAAAAAAAATATTTTTAATTTTTATTTTATAATCTAAAATTTACACTATACACTAATAAAAAAGGCAAAAAGATGCAATCTCATTACCTGCACTGATGAATAAGTTTACTTAATGTAATTTATTGCACATTTTGTGATGGCATTCTTTTTAATTCTCCTGCATTTATTCAGCAAATTAAACGTTGCAATGAAACACTCTCCCAGTTTCTCTGCTTATTTCAAACACAGCGATAAAATACAAATGTATTTTTCCATCTTTTCAATGCAGGAACAGCTATCTGCAACATCACATTTTAATTTTGTTTTAAATTAAATAAGTGCATTGTCACAACCCTAAGTTGTGACAATGCACTTGATAAGCAGAAAACTAGAGACCGACTCCAACTTTAAAACCTTCTGTTTGTATGAAAGGTAATGAATGTCATCTGAGTGAAAGCATTAACCTTGATGTCATTTCTGGGTCAGTCAAATGACCTAAAATCAGTGCCAGACTAATGCTAAAGTATAGAAGTAGGAGCTGGCAGTCTGTTGTTATCTGCAATGCTCCTATCACTAATAAGTAGTCGCAGGAACACTATAAATAACATTCATATAAAACGTGCCTAGCATGTGTCTCGAAGAACATCTCAAGTCATCAGAGTCAGATTTTCCCATCCTATCATCTGCTGGCTTGCCACAGAAATACCAAGTGCCTGTTGTAGCAGTCATGCCCTTTTAATGCTCTGTTTTGCTATCTTAGATCATGGAAATACCACTGATAACATGACAGAAAATCAAGTCCGCAGGAGTTGGAACTTCTCGCGTGGACCTCAAGATGTCGAGGTTTCTATTGTTCGTTACATTGAACATAAACTTTCACCAGACATAAATCTGTTGTATTGCGTCTGTGCCTGTATATTAATCAGCAACTGCCTCCTTGAAATGCTTGACTTGGAATTTATTCAAATAAACTTGGTTTTGATGTAGAATTAAAAATCCCCCACCCGAGGAGTAGGTTGTTGGCTATTTTGTACCATTTTGCAAATTCAGTATATTCTGGATGCAAATTGTTTATGATTCTACATGAAGCTGATGTCATTCCACTTGCAATGTTCCCAATAATCGCAGAGAACATTGATTAACCAAGTACATCTAGGTATCCCCAATGCATTGCTAGGGGACAATGGCAGAGGAGTCCCTTATTCATCTTAATTTTACAATCACTTGTTTTCCCCCAATATGAATGCTGCTGCTCACCCCACTTAAGCCCTGGCTAGAATTCCACAATCCACATGTCCATGGACCCCACAAACCTTCAGAGCAGACCTCAATCTGAACCTGCTTACTTCAGCACAACACCACCATCCCACCCTCTATACACCCCACTCACAAACCAATTCATAGGTATGATCCATTGGATATTAGCTCTTGGTGTATCCTGAATTCCCCTGCACGCTGACTCATTTCATCAAACTGATCATTCATTTAGTTCCTAAACCCACTCAGATGCAAGACATGTCACCATCAGATCCATGTCCCATCTCCTATCTTCTCTGCACTAACTAGACTCTCCTTCTGCCTCAATTTCACTCCCATTCTACCACCCCCCCCCCCCCCCCCCAGACTTAAAATACAAGATTGAAATCTGGCCACCCTCAGCTATTGAACTTTGCCAAACTCTCTGCCTGTTGTACCCTAATCTTGTACACAACTGAAGTTTGCAACTGTGGCAGGCGCCCGCAATCAAAACTAACAGGCACCTTACTGCAATCCTCATCCAACACGCGTGCTTTGGAATTTCTTGATCATTATAGTCAAATGCACCACGTGCTCAGGATTCCATATCATGTATGAAATGGCGCTGAGAAAGTGTGAAGTAATCCTGTTTTGTCGATGGAACATTTTATTTTCTTCCCTCGGCTGCAATAAACTTTTATACTGTCAACTAGGCTCTATTCAGTACTTCCAAATTGACAGGGATGAAACAGGGAAATTGTGCACAATGATATGTGGAAGTTATCAGCCATCATTCTCTGTCGACAAACAGCAGCTTATTAAAGATTCACAAAATCAAAGTTACGCCCAGTTAAAGCTAAATATTCACATTTACTGAGCGAAATGGAGAATTACAACATTATTACAATTGTTTCTGTATGAAGGTGGTTGACATTTTCTTCAAGTTGAAGGGGTTGGAAATGTATCTTAAGCTGACTGAAGTTATGGCTTTCAGGAAAATCAATAAACTTATATCTTTGATAGAGAGCTTCTGTGACCAGTTTTCAAACCACTTGGATCAAGTGTCTCCCTGCTATGTACCATCATGTCTACTTCTCTGATAAAGGGGTCTTTATTGCTCAGCTGCAACCCTGTGATTACAAAGCTAACCATTGCATGTAAATATTGATACATTAAATACATTTATATTAATTTGGAGGTATATTAGGAACGTAGAAGAGGGCCTTGGTGGTGTCTGTTTCCTGTTATTTGTGGGAAGTCCGTGTTCCAATGCCTGATAGATATTGAGGATGGATTGTACTTTGTTGATCAGAATATATTATTCTTTCATCAAGCGAGTGCAATGATCTTGTACCTAAATGTCAGTATTAAGGGAATACAATACATTGATGAAAAATCTCAGCAGGTGGAGAACCATTTATGAACTGAGGAAAGCAGTTAAACTCTGATTTTAGTGACCTTCGAGAAAATCTAAAGACTTTTATAGCCTTTGAGTGATATGTTGGTCAAACTTAATTTCTAATCCATTAAATTTACCAAGCCGAAATGGAGGATGAAAAATAAAAATAGATATTCAAAACTATTGAAATTTGCTTTAGCTATGATCCGGCCATCCGACCACACTTCAGTGGTTCCTTCTGAGTACCTCATTGTAGGTGATATCTCTGCAAACACAGACAAATTGCATGCATATCCAATAGGAAGCATCTGGTTAAACTTTATATTGCACTGTGGTCATAAATATATTGACTTTACTTATTTCATTATTACTTACTGTTAGCATAGGCTGTTAATTTCCTTTTTCCTTTTTGAGGTTCCTTTTTTCCACCATCAGATGGACAATCTGTGCATGAATATGCCAGGTTCCTTCCTATCAAGACCACAGTGACAGCAATTTTGAAATGCAGGATGATAGTAAGGAGCAAAATTTTTTATTTTTATTTTAGGACCAGGCTCTATTGAAATCAACAAATATGGACTGGTGTTTTAAACCATGATTCATGTTTGGGGATAGTATTATTTACTGGTCCCCAACCCTAGCCTAAAGCCAAACCCCCAAAGAGAGGCTCAGTAAATTAAGGTGAAAATGTTTATTTGGCTTCATGGGCCAATAGGATCAACATTTTCCAACAAAATAATCATAATTTCCTTGCAAATCCCATGAACTAACCAAGGACCAACTTCCTGAATTATCTTGCCAACATCCATGACCAGCATATGGACACATTTGATGATAATCACAATGCATTATGATATTCCTGTTTGTATCTTTAAACATCTATTGATATTAATTACCAAAAGTTGCTGCAATGAAAATCAGAACTATCCTGCAAGCAGATAAACCCCATTATGCATTTGCTGAGTCCTGAATCGGCAAATTTAATCTTTTGCTCTACTTTGTGTCCATATTAATGATTTCTCTTTTTTTGGTAGAAATTGTAATTACTTTTTAATCAATTTCATTGTTGAGGATATAACACTGGGATTGGCTGCGGTGGTGGAGAAATTTCGGACATAATGACACAGCTGAAAGGGCTGCTGCCTCACAGCTTGAGCAGCCTAGGTTCAATCCTGACCTCTGGAGTTTGCCCACCCCAAAAAGGAGTGTTTTTCCACTGACAGGTGGCATTGGAGATGTTGTCAAGTGTACAACTCACATAATCAAAAGGGGAAAAAAATATGCCTCCAACCACAGTGAATGCAGTTTAAAAAATGGTCTTTGAGTGGGCACATAGGAGATAAAATAAAGATTGAAAGATTACCACCGAAAACACGGAACACGGACATAAGGTACGAAGTTGTATCTGTGGCTGGGAAAAGTTAACATCGGAGAAGGGTCTCAAGATCCACCAGGGCAGGAGAAGGTGCCTGAGAGAGCTTGGTGTGGGGCCTCGCATTGACCACTACTTTCAAAGAGGTAGGCCAAATCAGTCAAGTGAAGCCCAGTGGCAGGATAACCACCATAGTCCACAGGGTATCAGCACCCCACGTGAAGCTCAACCAGGTACAGTACCACCAATGGACATGAGTCCAGAGCCCAACCAGCCACAGTCAGTGGTAGAAAGAAAAATGGAAGGGAAAAAACCTCAAATCTTGTGGCCTAAATCCTGCCAGAGGAAAGAGTGGGAGACCGTTAACACTGACCTCCATCTTCTGGAAGGATTGAAGGGATGTGTGGAAAGAAAACTGGAGAAGATGGGAGACACCATATACAACTATAGGGCGGAGAGATTTGGGGTGAAGGTCGTGAAACAGAAGACACAGAAGGAACCAGCACTCCAGTACAAGTCCAGGATGCAGCAGGAGATCAAAAGACTGGTGAAAGAAAGGAGGCAGCTGAGAAAACAGTGGAGGAAGGCCACAGAGGCAGAAAGGAAAGGACTCAAGGCACTGCAGGCAGAAATAAAGCAGCGCCTGGCAATCCTGCGAAGAGCAGAATGCCTGAGAAAACAACACAAGAAGAAAGAACGGGCGAGGACATGTTTCTACAGGGATCCGTATAAGTTTGTCAAAAGCCACTTTGTCAAGGAGAAGAGCGGGATCCTGAGAGTACCTGTAAGGGAACTGGAGGAGCACCTGAGGAAGACGTACTCTGACAACCTGAGGCATGAGCCAGTCACCATTCCAGATGACATGCCACCTATCCACCCACCTGATGGACATAAGGCCTCCTACATGGAAGGAGGTGGAGTGCACAGTCAAACGGGCAAGAACAGCATCAGCCCCAGGGCCCAATGGCATTCCACACAGGCTCTATAAGAACACCCCTGGTGCCCTGAAATACCTTTGGAAGTTAATGAAAGTGGCATGGGGGAAAGGAATCATACCTAAGGCATGGCGAAGGGCAGGAGGGATCTTAATTCCCAAAGAAAAGAACTCTTCAACCATTAGCCAATTCCGCCAGATCAGCCTTCTGAACGTGGAAGGAAAGATCTTCTTTGGTGTTGCGGCCCAAAGACGCTCAGCATTTTTGCAGAGCAACAACTTCATTGACACGTCAGTGCAGAAAGCAGGGGTACGTGGTTTCTCAGGATGTCTGGAACATGCAAACGTCATCTGGCACCAGATACAAACTGCCAAGAAGGAAAAGAGAGATCTGCATGTGGTTTTCTTAGATCTAGCAAATGCCTTTGGTTCGGTGACCCATGAGACTCTTTGGGCAGCTTATAATTTTTTCCAGGTCCCACAGGTCATCACAAAGCTGGTAAAAGCTTACTTCCAGGACCTCCAGTTCTGCATCACAACACAGGACAACACCACCGCCTGGCAGCACCTTGAGGTAGGCATGATGGCAGGCTGTACCATTTCTCCTCTGGTTTTCACCATGGCAATGGAGCTCATCATTCGAGCATCATGATGGGTGGTCGGAGGTGAACGCTTGAAGAGTGGGCTGCGTCTTCCTCCAATCAGGATATTGCGTACATGGATGACATGACCACAATAACAACAACAAAAGCATGCACCAAATGCCCGCTGGATAAACTCCAGGAAAACATCAAATGGGCACGAATGGAGATTAAACCCAGCAAATCCTGCAGTATTTCCATCGTCAAAGGCCGGCTCACCGATGAAAGGTTCCACATCAATAACGAGACAATACCAACTGTCCTGGAGAAGCCGGTCAAAAGCCTCGGGCGATGGTACACCGCATACCTCAAGGATGCAGAGCAGGTGGAACAACTCAGGCAGGATACAATCAGTGGCCTCAAGCAAATCAACAATACTGCTCTCCCAGGGAAGCTGAAGCTTTGGTGCCTGCAATTCGGTCTACTGCCCTGACTCATGTGGCCAATTACCATCTACGAGGTCACTTTATCCCATGCCAACCAGCTGGAGAGACTGGTGAACTCACAAGTGAGGAAGTGGCTTGGGCTACCGAGATGCCTCAGCAGCATAGGGCTCTATGGGAATGGAGCCCTCTCACTGCCAGTCTCAAGCCTGGTGGAGGAGTACAAATGTGCCAAAGTGAGGCTGGACATGACACTAACAGAATCCCAGCACCCAATAATAAGAGGTGTCACTCCAACCCTAGCAACAGGTAGGAAATGGATTCCAGCAGCAGTGGTACTGGACGCAAAATCCGCCCTCCAACACCGGGACATAGTGGGCCATGTCCAACAAGGCCGAGGGGGCTTTGGCCTGGGAGCAATGAAACCTACCTGGCAAAAGGCTACTCCAGCTGAACGTCGGCACCTGGTGGTGGAGGAGATGCGCCGCCAGGAAGAAGCAGCCAGGTGTGCCAAAGCCATATTCCAAGCCAAACAAGGCCGCTGGATGACGTGGGATGGTGTTGAGAGGAGGAAGATCACATGGAGAGAGCTGTGGACCATGGAGTCAAATAAGTTGGGCTTCATTATCAGAGCCACATATGACGTCCGTCCCTCTCCCACAAACCTAAATCTTTGGCTGGGAGAGGATCCAGCCTGCCCCCTGTGTGCAGTTCCAGCAAACCTCAAGCACATCGTGGTCGGTTGTAAGACCAGCCTAACACAAGGCAGATACACCTGGCGACACAACCAGGTGCTGAGGTGTTTGGCAGCTGAACTCGAGTGCAAGAGAGTTACCACCAATGTCATGCCTAGCAATGCCCAGATAACATTCCCGCAAATACCATCCTTCATCCGGGAAGGAGAGAAACGGAGTACTAACTCTTCGCTTCTCAACTCATGCCCACTGAACGCAGCCAGGGACTGGGAAATGAGTGTTGACCTAGGCCAGAGGCTTTCGTTCCCAGTTGAAATCGCCGTTACCAACCTGCGACCAGACCTCGTTCTCTGGTCCAACTCCTGTCGCCGTGTTTTCATCATTGAGCTGACGGTCCCATGGGAGGAGGCTGTGGACGAGGCTTATGAAAGGAAAAAGCTTTGATATTCAAACCTTGCAGCAGAGGCAGAGGAGAGAGGTTGGAGGGTAAGGTCGTGTCCAGTGGAGGTGGGGTGCAGGGGCTTTGTAGCCAGTTCCACTGCAAGGCTCTGAAGAGAAGTAGGAGTCAAAGGGCAGGCACAAAGGAGGGCAATAAAATAACTTACCAATGCCACCGAACGGAGCAGTCACTGGCTGTGGCTGAAGAGGAAAGATGCTGTCTGGGCTGCCACATGACCATCTAGAAGCTAGCAATAAGACACACACCCAGGTCTGATCAACCTGTGGTGGGCATGCCTCGACTGAGGGTGTCTTGTGATAAAAGGCCAAAACACCCAGTGACGTTGAGGTACACAACTGAAGATGTGTCTGATTGGTAGCAAAATTCACCTAGTGGTCATACCCAAGAATGTCAATTGTAGTGAAATTTTAGGGATTGTAACATCCAGTCCTAATAATCAATCTGACTATTTCATTTCCCAGCTTGCGGGCATTGTTTTGCCAAGTGTCTAGCTTTTTTTTTTACCACATTTTCCTGCAGCCAGATACTCTTATAGCTACAAGTGTTAAGTGCCATGCTGTTAATGTGCTATCTATTTTACATTGCGTACAAAGATGATTGCTTTTGCAAGCATGCTTCTCATTATGCCTCCACTCAGGAGAGGGATCCTCAATCTTATTTGATAATTTTCCCAGTGAATAAAAGCCAGCACACAAGGAATTCATTGAACTTGTACTCAGGGGCATCAGAAACATTACTTTGCACATTTAGCCATTGACACTCCGTGGTGGCTGGGACACAGAACCTCAGTTTGGCTTCAAAAACTGCATTTCACTTTCAGCTGAATAGGCAGACAAAGCTACAGGTAAATACATCATGAAGAGGAAAGTGAATATAAATTATTCCTGGGTAATGTACGTAAAACAATACAGTAGCTAATTCAGTATATAATCCTCTTCAAAAATTGAGACAAATTTACTTCAGGCAGACTTTAAAAAAACACTCTGTAGTCACCATGCAATGCAGCAAATACAATCAGGAAGTAGACAAAAGGAACTGCCAATGTCGATTTATACAGCGGGACAAGTAGCATTTCTGGAGGGATGGGAAGAAGGGTCTGTAGATGATATGTGTGTACACCTTTAACTGATAGTACGATGTCCATGCTAACCACTCCCCCACCAGTTAGTATAATTGTAACCCACACGCCCCTAGCTCTCTCTCTGGTGCTCGTGACAGACCACGTACAGCCAGGGCTATGTATGCTGTGTGTTTAATAAAAGTTCTGAAGACTTAACGCTGTCTTAGTACAATCTTCAGGGTCTCAACCCGAAATATCACCCATCTTTTTTCTCCGGAGAAGCTGCCTGACCCGCTGAGTTACTCTAGCACTTTATGTCTATCTTTCAAATACAATCAGGAGTTGGATTTAATTAGCACAGTAGCATTGTTGGTAGAGTTGCCTCATAGCACCCAAAACCCATCCTCATCTGAACCTCGGGTACTGTCTCTGTGGAGTTTGCACCTTCTCTCTGTTTCCTCCCACATCCTAATGATTTTCATGTTTATAGGTTGATTGGCCTCTGTAAATTTGCCCCCAGCATGTAGGAAATGGATGGAAAAGTGGGATGACAAAGACATGATGATCAATTGTCAGTATGGACTAAGTGGGCTGAAGCTCCAATTTCTATGCTATATAACTAAACTAAAGTATTTTCAGAGGAAGGAATTGAATCTACATGTTTAGTTAGAAGCAGAGGCCAGGAAAATACATTGATGACCTATGAGTTGATTTACAGCACTTCTGTATTTACAATATATCCATTCAGTCCTTCTCCTTTTACAGGATGGACAACATTGTTTCAGTTGTTTAAATACTTTGAACACACTTAGAAGAGAATAGTAAATTTACTGAGAAAAATTACAGAATTACAGAATTAATTAACTGTGCAAGAAACTTCAAATAATGTGGAAAAAGAGTCCCCATGTACATCAATCTCCTTGTTAACTGCATTGACTTCCAGTAAAATCTCAAAATTAATTCCATGGCTTGTTAGAGGGAAACCAAATCAAAAACAATCTTCTAAACGGCTTTAAATATCCAGTTGTGGGCTGCAGTACCTTAAACAATTCAGAAACTATTCATGCATAATGACCCTCTGTGCATTTCCAATCAATCACAAAAGTGAATTCAGAATCATAGTGTTATAGAATCGTACGACATGGAAACAGATCTTTTAGCCCCAGTCATCCATGCCAACCAAAATGCAACAAATTTTTGTACAACTGTATCGTAACATTCCAACTTCTATACTTAATGCCATGACTGGAGAAGACCAGCATGTCAAAAAAGCATTGTCATCAACCTATCCACCTGTGATGCCACTTTCGGAGAACTGTGTACCTGTACTCCTAGAATCCTTTGCTCATTAGGGGCGGCGCCTAACGGCAGCGGCTCGACTGCAGTCCGTCTGTCTTTCTAAAAAAATGTTTGTCCCGTTAGATGTATGTTTTTGTTTTTAATTTTAATTTTTATTATTTTTTAGCTGTGTATATGTGGGGTTGGGGAAATCGTTTAATCTCTACCCTGTATGGGGACTCAACTTTTTCCCTGTCGGGTCTCCGGTGTCATTGGGCCTAACATCCTGGAGCCGGCGGCGGCCTCCAACTGGAACCAACCTGAGGGCTCCAGTCGCGGAGCCTGTGGACTCGCCATCGAGGAGCTGGCCAACTTCGGAGCGGGGAGAGCTGTGGTGGCGCGCAGCTGCAATCTGACTTTGGAGCTTCGGAGGCTCCAGCCACAGGCCCGGTGGACAGTAACATTGGGAGCTCGCAGGTCCCTGGTGGGAGACCGCTTTTTGGAACTCCCCCAATGGCAACTTCTCCCGCCGGAATCGCGGGGTTTAAATGACATGGAGCGAGGCCAAACATCGCCTGGCGCGGCTTAAATGATCGCGGGACTTACTATCGCTTGCCGGGGGCTTTAACATCGTGAGCCCCAGTCGCTTCGATGCTGCGGTTGGACTGCTAGACAGCGGGAGATGAACAAAGGGAAGAGATAACACTTTTGCCTTCCATCACAGTGAGGAGGTGTTGGAGATTCACTGTGATGGATGTTTGTGTAAATTGTGTTAAGTGTGTGTCTTGTTTTTTTTTGTAATGTCATGACTGCAGGAATGAAATTTGGTTCAAACCTTATCTGTTTGAATGACAATAAAAGGCATTCTATTCTCTACAATAGGCACTGGTGCCCCATGTTCACTGTGAAGGTCCAGCGCAGGTTTGACTCCCCAAAATGCAACACCTCACACTTATCTGACAAACTCCATTTGCCATTCCTTAGCCCATTTGCCCCTCTGATCAAAGTCCAACTATAATTCTTGATAAACATTTTCATTGTCTACGATGCCACCTATTCTAGTGCCATTTAGTTATGACAGGGGTTATGTGGAGAAGGCAAGAGAATGGGGTTAGGAGGGAGAGATAGATCAGCCATGATTGGAGTAGACTTGATGGGCCAAATGTTAGGTAAACTTTTAGGACTGAAGTCAGATAAATTCCCAGGGCCTGATGGTCTGCATCCCAGTGTACTCAAGAAGTTGGCCCGAGAAATCGTGGATGTATTGGTGATTATTTTCCAATGTTCTCTCGAATCTGGATCAGTTCCTGTGGACTGGAGGGTAGCCAATGTAACTACACTTTTTAAGAAAGGAGGGAGAGAGAAAACAGGGAATTATAGACAATAAACAATAGACAATAGGTGCAGGAATAGGCCATCCGGTCCTTCGAGCCAGCACCGCCATTCACTGTGATCATGGCTGATCAGCCACAATCAGTATCCCTTTCCTGCCTTCTCCTCGTATCCCTTGACTCCGCTATCTTTAAGAGCTCTCTCTTGAAAGCATCGAGAGAATTGACCTCCATTGCCATCTGAGGCAGAGAATTCCACAGATTCACAACTCTCCGGGTGAAAAGGTTTTTCCTCATCTCTGTTCTAAATGTCCTACCCCTTATTATTAAACTGTGGCCCCTGTTTCTGGATTCCCCCAACATTGGGAACATGTTTCCTGCCTCTAGCGTGTCCAATCCTTTAATAATCTTAATTGTTTGAATAAGATACCCTCTCATCCTTCTAAATTCCAGTGTATACAAGCCCAGTCACTCCATTCTATCAACATATGACAGTCCCGCCATCCCGGGAATTAACCTTGTGTACCTACACTGCACTCCCTCAGTAGCAAGAATGTCTTTCAAATTTGGAGACCAAAACTGCACACAATACTCGTGTGTTCTCACTCGGGCCCTGTACAACTGCAGAAGGACCTCTTTGCTCCTATACTCAACTCCTCCTGTTATGAAGGCCAACATGCCATTAGCTTTCTTCACTGCCTGCTGCACCTGCATGCTTCCTTTCAGTGAAGTAAGAACCCCCAGATCTCATTGTACTTCCCCTTTTCCCAACTTAACACCAGTCAGATAATAATCCTGTTTTTGCCACCAAAGTGGATAACCTCTCATTTATCCACATAAAACTGCATCTGCCATGCATCTGCCCACTCACCCAACCTGTCCAAGTCACCATACATCCTCACAGCATCCTGCTCACAGGCCGTACTGCCATCCAGCTTTGTGTCATCTGCAAATTTGCCAACGTTACTTTTAATCCCTTCATCTAATGTAATTAATGTAAATTGTAAATAGCTGTGGTCCCAGCATCAAGCCTTGCGGTACCCCACTAGTCACTGCCTGCCATTCTGGAATGGACCTGTTAATCCCTACTTGTTGTTTCTTGGCTGCCAACCAATTTTCAATCCATGTCAGTACCCTACCCCCAATACTATGTGCTCTAATTTTGCCCACTAATCTCCTATGTGGGACCTTATCAAAGGCTTTGTGCCTTGTACACTACATCCACTGACTCTCCATTGTCCATTATCTAGTTACATCCACAAAAAATTCCAAAAGATTAGTCAAGCTTGATTTTCCCTTTGTAAATCCATGCTGCCTCGAACCAATCCTGTTGCTACTAACCAAATGTGCCGCTATTTCATCTTTTATAATTGACTACAGCATCTTCCCCACCACCGATGTCAGGCTAACTGGTCTATAATTCCCTGTTTTCTCTCTCCCACCTTTCTTAAAAAGTGGGAAAAGAAGCTACCCTCCAATTCACAGGAACTGATCCTGAATCTATAGAACATTGGAAAATGTTTACCAATGCGTCCACGATTTCTAGAGCCGCTTCCTTAAGTATCCTGGGATGCAGACCATTAGGCCCTGGGGATTAATCAGCCTTCAGTCCCATCAGTCTATCCAACCATTTCCTGCCTAATGTGAATTTCCTTCAGTTCCTCTGTCACCCTAGGTCCTCTGGCCACTAGTACATCAGGGAGATTATTTGTGCCTTCCCTAGTGAAGACAGATCCAAAGTACCTGTTCAACTCGTCTGCCATTTCCTTGTTACCGTTAGCCTTACATCGGTAGTGGGGAAGATGCTGCAGTCGATTAATAAAGATGTTACAGCAGCACATTTGGAAAGCAGTGATGGGATTGGTCAAAGTCAACATGGATTGATGATGGGGAAATCATGCTTGGCTAATTTTTTTGAATTTTTTGAGGATGTAACAAGTAGAATGGATAAGGGAGAGCCAGTGGATGTGGTGTATCTAGACTTTCAAAAAGCCTTTGACAAGGTCCCACTTAACAGATTAGTGTGCAAAATTAGAGCACATGGTATTGGAGGTAGGGTATTGACATGGATAGAGAACTGGTTGGCAGACAGGAAGCAAAGAGTAGGAATTAACAGGTCCTTTTCAGTATGGCAGGCAGTGACTAGTGGGGTCCTGCATGGCTCGGTGCTGGGAACCCAGTTGTTTACAATATTAATGATTTAGACAAGGGAATTAAATGTAACATCTCTAAGTTTGTGTATGACACAAAGCTGAGTGGCAGTGTGAGCTGCGAGGAGGATGCTATGCGGCTGCAGGGTGACTTGGATAGGTTGGGTGAGTGGGCAGATGCATGGCAGATGCAGTATAATGTGAATAAATGTGAGGTTATCCACTTTGGTGGCAAGAACAAGAAGGCAGATTATTATCTGAATGGTGTCAGATTAGGAGAAAGGAAGGTGCAACGAGACCTGGGTGTGCTGTACATCAATCACTGAAAGTAAGCATGCAGGTATAGCAGACAGTGGAGAAAGCTATTGGCATGTTGGCCTTCATTGCGAAAGGTTGTGTGTTTAGGAACAGGAGGTCCTACTGCAGTTGTACAGGGTCCTGGTGAGACTGCACCTGGAGCATTGTGTGTGATTTTGGTCTCCTAATTTGAGGAAGGACATTATTGCTATTGAGGGAGTGCAGTGTAGGTTCACCAGGTTAATTCGCGGGATGGTGGGACTGACATTTGATGAAAGAATGGGTCGACTGGGCTTGGTATTTGCTGGAATTTAGAAGGATGAGGGTTTTTTTAATAGAATCATATACATTTCTCTGATCATTGACAGGGTAGATGCAGGAAAAATGTACCCGATGTTGGGGGTGTCCAGAACCAGGGGTCACTGTTAAAGAGAGGAGGTTTTTTTTATGCGCCCGGAGAGGGGGTGGATCAGGTGGGAAGGGACAAATTGACCAGGGAGTTACGGAGGGACCGGGCTCTGTGGAAAGCAGACAGGGGAGGAGATGGGAAGATGTGGGAAATGGTGGGATCACATTGGAGGTGGCGAAAATGTCGAAGGATTATTTGTTGTATGTGACGGCTGGTAGGATGGAAGGTGAGAACAAGGGGGACTCTGCCCTTGTTACAAGTGGGGGGATGGGGAGTGAGAGCAGAGTCACGGCTACAGATGAGAGCCTAGTGAGAGCCTTATAACCATATAACCATATAACAATTACAGCAAGGAAACAGGCCCTCTCGGCCCTTCCAGTCCGTGCCGACCATTTGTTTTCCCCTAGTCCCATCTACCTGCACTCAGACCATACCCCTCCATTCCCTTCACGTCCATATACCTATCCACTTTACTCTTAAATGTTAAAATCGATCCTGCCTCCACCACTTCTGCTGGAAGCTCATTCCACACAGCCACCACCCTCTGAGTAAAGAAGTTCCCCCTCACGTTACCCCAAAACATCTGTCCCTTAATTCTCATGTCATGCCCTCTTGTTTGAATCTTCCCTACTCTCAATGGGAAAAACGTATCCACGTCAACTCTGTCTATCCCTTTCATCATTTTAAAGACCTCAATCAAGTCCCCCCTTAACCTTCTGCGCTCCAAAGAATAAAGACCTAACTTGTTCAACCTTTCTCTGTAACATAGTTGCTGGAACCCTGGCAACATTCTAGTAAATTATCTGTAGTAGAAGCGGGGATCCACCGTTCCCTGAAGAATGCGGACATCTCTGATGCCCTGGTGTGGAACACCTCCTCCTGGGTGCAGATGTGGCATAGACAGAGGAATTGGGAGTAGGGGATTTTTATTTTTATGTGCTGGAGAGGGAGGTTTTATATGAGTCTGAAGAAGTGTTTCAACCTGAAACGTTGCCTATATCATTCGCTCCATAGATACTGCCTTACCCCCTGAGTTTCTCCAGCATTTTTGTCTACCATCATTGTTTAAGAATAAGGGGTAGGCCATTTAGGACTGAGATGAGGAAAAACGTTTTCACCCAGAGAGTTGTGAATCTGTGGGATTTTATGCCACAGAACGCAGTGGAGGCAATTCACTGGATGTTTTCAAGAGAGAGTTAGATTTAGCTCTTAGTGCTAAGGGAAACAAGGCAAATGGGGAAAAAGGCTGAATTGAAAAATTTGAATGATCAGCCATGATCATATTGAATGGTGCTGCTTGCTCGAATGGCTGAATGTCCTGCTCCTGCATCTATTTTCTATGTTTCTATGTTTCTATGGCCTAATTATGTTCTTATCACATGACTTTATTACCTTATTTGCAAACCTAGGAATTGCACCAAGTACATTCTTAACCAAATCATTGTTATAGATGACAACAGCAATGGCCATAAAGCCAATTTTGAATTCAGTTAGATGGTTCTTCCTGAATCCCCAATGCGATCCAATCTTCCAGAGTAGCCTACCATGTACAACTTTATCAAAGGCCATCCTGAAGCCCACATGGACTCTGTCTATGGCCTTGCCCTCATCAATCTTCTATGTAACATCTTCAAAAAACTCAAATCAAATTTGTGACCTATGCACAAAATCATGCTCACAGCCCTAATAAAGGTTGCATACAAAGCCATAATTAGTGAACTATCTGTCCTTAAAAGATAATTGATGTTTGATAATTACTTTGTAAGAGTATTTTGAAGTAACAGACTTTAAACATAAAATAATTTAAATGTTTAAAAATGCCTGAACTTAATTAAAGGTCAAGAAAATTTGTATTTTTAGGATTAGTGTTGTCATTCCTTATTTTAAAATGTACAAACTGCTAAAATCCAAACAGGAAAAGTTAATTGTGTTTAATCAATTGGCTTTGTTTTAATTGTTTATCATTTTCCATGACCTGCATACTTTGCATTGTCATTCATTAGACCATATTAGCATACTTATAAGTACAATTCTTTCCGCTCTATGTGGTAGATTTAAATATCAATTAACTTCTCACAGTGGTGACACATTGGTGAAACCAGAGGTGGTGCATGAAATAATTTAAACTCTTCAAGCTTCAAGATAAACATATGACCATGAAATCACTTGATATCTTTATGCTTTTCTCGACAGTGGGAACAGATAATTTTCATCTGTTTTCATGTGCTGGTTTATATGAAGACTTTCAGAGATTGAAAGAATGTTGCCTGTCAGAACACTGAAAATAATATTTTATTCAGTAATCAGAATTTTCTTTTCCAATTCATCAGCTGCCTTACTAAGTAACTTACTAAAAGCAATATCAAGAGCAATGTATGAGCGATATTCACTGTTCCAGTTAATCACGCTGAAGAACACTTTGACATATTTAATGGTCCTGTTTGCATAACATATTCTGAACATGTCATAGAATTCCTTTGGTGTTGATAAACCCTGTAATGAACAAACCTTCCTGGAGGTTCTACACACATTTTTCAACCAGAAATGGTGCCATTTAGATCTTTGCACCTCGGCAGATGGCTCACAAGCAAACTTGGCTAACAGTTAAGGAGCTTGCTAAAGCAGACGGTAGTCATACTAAGTATTTTGGTTTAGCTCAAGCTTGCACACATCTTGAACCTGAAAATAGGGCTAATTAAAATTATTTTGATGCTGTTTCCTGTGTCAGCTAAATATTAATATGACTGGATAGTGATGAATATTTTAACATCTGTTTATCAATGGTGTGGTAAATAATGGTTCCTTCTTTATGGGAAATGCTGGAAGTAGACAGCTAATATGTCAAGCTCTAAAAGGTAAGGTAAGTGCATTTTTGGGCATAACCCCAAATCAGCTTTTTCATTTAGCACAGGCCTGCTGTGATTTCTTAACATTTTATAATTTTGTTCCAATATTTTCATTTTTTCCCTTATTCAGGATACTTCTTTGCTTAAAGATCAAAGCACAGCAGTTTATAAATTAATTTTGCATCGTCTCATCTGTTTGGTGTTAAACACATCAAAGATAAATTTTACTTTTGTTAGTGTTCCATCTCCAGAGGAGGGGATCTTATAATTGCATTTTTCTCTTGTAGTGCAGTCCAACACTGGAAAGTCTGCCAAATGAATCTGCACCCAGTTAGAGCTGAAGCAGAAACGGTAAATGGATTGTTGTGAATGGGGGGGGGGGGGGGGGGGGGGGGGGGGGGGGGGGGGGGGGGGGGGGGGGGGGGGTGGGGAAGGGGGGGGGGGGGGGGGGACTGGCTGATGGAGGGAGGGCAAATATACAAAGTCTTGAATTCATTGTCACTTAATTGGGGCCAGAAGGCCTGTTTTTGTACTGTATTATTCGTAAGTGGTAGGAGCAGAATTGAGCAGGCCCATGAAGTCTACTCCGCCATTCAATCATGGCTGATCGATCTTTCCCTCTCAACTCCATTCTCCTGCTTTCTCCCAATAACCCCTAACACCCATGCTAATTAAGAATCTCGGCCTTAAAAATATCCATTAACTTGGCTTCCACAGGCTTCTGTGGCTATGAATTCTACAAATTCACCACCCTCTGACAAAAGAAATTCCTCCTCATCTCCTTCCTAAAGAACATCCTTTTACTCTGAGGCTATATCCTCTGACCCGAGACTCTCCAACTGTTCTTAGAGATTGTGCTGCCAATTTAGCTCAAGCCCATCAGCATTTACAAGAAGGTTTCAGCCCATTAATGCACAACCTTCCTCCTCTATTTAATCTTATACATTGGGCTGAGAAGTGGGAACTGATCATTTTGGAGTAATGCTGAACAAACAGTAGCAAGCCACTCCTATAAAACATCATGTTGCACCACACTAGTGCAACCCAGATAGTCCATTTCTCTTAAAGTAATCAGCTGACCGTTTGAAGCAAAATGTGAGGCCACTTACTCACCACTATCACAGAGATCATCAAAACATGTCAGGACTCCAGTTATTGTGATGTGTAATCTAACTTAAATTTGTGCTTAGAAGTGAGTGCCTGGAAATATACTCCACTGATAGATTTGTGCTACTTTACATACACTGCTATTTTCAATCGGAAATCTATTGAAAATGGATGATACACTTCAAGGATGCCAGAAGAATGTTCACGTTGAATGTTCCCATACTAAGTGACAGCCTTTGCTATGGGAGAATATGTAATCAGCACTAAATCACAATCAAACTGGAGGATCATTTATCTTCCTTTGCAATAGAAATAATAAATGTGGAACACCTTTTAAATCAATCTGCGGTAGCACAACAGGAAACATCACATAGACTTACTTTGTAGTATGTAGAAGAAAATTATAGGAAATCTATAAACAAGTCCCATTGAATTTGACAAGGAATTGGGTGGTTTCCATAATTCATCAGGGGTAAATTTTCAAGCAAATTGAATTTTTATTTTATTATCGAAAGCTGGCAACTAAGGCAAGTCAATGTTATGCAGGGGTCAAGGAAAGAGCGTTCACTTCACGCCCCTGTTTCCACCAATCTTTTCACCAGTACGCACAAGAAGCACAAGAAGTGCAAGACGCCATTGTATGCAGGTGCCGAGAAGTGTGCTCAGCTCTGGATGAACAATTTTCTAACCTTGTGATGTGGAACTCGATAAGAAGTTGTAGCAAGAAGTGGTATTTATGTATATAATTGTAGTCAATGCCTACTATGTTCTGTTGTGCTATGCAAAGAAAGAATTTCATTGTCCTGTCAGGGACACATGACAATAACCACTCTTTTTTGACTTTGACTTTTGAAGTGTTATGCAGTAAGGTCGGTAAGCTAGTTGCAATCCATAAAATAGGAATTTGCTTGATTTAGACATTTGTTGTATGGATGGGGAATCTAATGCTTCCCATGTTAAAAGAAACCACTGAGATACAGAAGGTGGCTGCTGATGAGTGCCTGTGGAGGAACAAAAAGGTGTAAATCTAGTAATGATGGCGTGATCCACATAGCGTTTGTAATGCTCCTCTGTTTAATTTTTTTAAGCACTTGAATCATGTTGGACTGAAATTTTCTAGGATATGCCAAGCTCTGATCAACAGGCAGATTCCTTCACATAAGCATTTGTGAATTGCATAAAGTTCATAGCATGCCAATAGACAATAGACAATAGACAATAGACAATAGACAATAGGTGCAGGAGTAGGCCATTCGGCCCTTCGAGCCAGCACTGCCATTCAATGTAATCATGGCTGATCATCCCCAATCAGTACCCTGTTCCTGCCTTCTCCTCATATCCCCTGACTCCACTATTTTTAAGAGCCTTATCTAGCTCTCTCTTGGAAGCATCTAGAGAACTTACCTCCACCGCCCTCTAAGGCAGAGAATTCCACTTACTCACCACTCTCTGTGAGAAAAAGTGTTTCCTCGTCTCCGTTCTAAATGGCTTACTCCTTATTCTTAAACTGTGGCCCCTGGCTCTGGACTCCCCCAACATCGGGAACATGTTTCCAGCCTCCAGCGTGTCCAGTGAATCCTATTTATTCATTCTATTTATCCATTGTCTTTTATAGATATGTATATAGCGCCGCAGAAACTGTGCACCTTATTCCCCCCCCTTTTTTGTTTTTGCATCGAGTCACCATGCAGCGCCTTGTTGCTTGGGTTATAATTAGTTTTCCTCATGTATTTACATCCAGGAATCAAGTAAGCTTAATTCCATTCTTATATGTAAATCATTAACCAGGGTGGCCAGTTCACAGCTGACAGGAAATGTCAGTGTATTCACAAGTTCACAAATTCCCAAGTTATAGCAGTAGAATTTTGCCAATCCTCTCATCGAGTCTACTCTGCCATTCAATCATGTCTGATGTCTGCCTCCAAATCCAATTTTCCTGCCTTCTGCCCATAACCCTTGACACCCATTCTAATCAAGAAATTGTCTATCCCTGCCTTAAAAATATCCACTGACAACCACCATAACTACCCTCCAACTAAAGAAGTTCCTCCTCACCTCCTTCCTAAAAGAGCACCGTTTAATTCTGAGGCTATGACCTCTGGTCCTAGACTCTCCCACCAGTGGAAACATCCTTTCCACATCAACTCTATCTATGCCTTTTATTATTCTGCAAGTTTCAATGAGGTCCTGCCCCAACCTTCTAAACTCCAGCAAGTAGAGTAAACAATAAAAAGATGGAGCACAAAGTTGCAATGTATTAATGCACACAGAAAGATGAATGCCGAATGCATCATTCTGACTTTTACCCTGGTCATTGGTGGCTGAACTGTATTTCAGTAACTCCTTTTTGAAAGCATTTTACTAAACAATGTCAAAATCATTCATCTAGCTCATTAGCTATTATAATTAGATTTGAATTAAATCTTCTTTGAATAGATAGGGTAATGAATGATTTAAGATGTTTGTGTAATTCCTCATCTATGCCATATTGTGAATGTTATCATTTTCTACAGCTGAATCAATTTATTGCTGTTGACGGATATTAATGTAAAAAAACTTTGATTACATTACTTTTCCCCTGTGATATGCGTTCTCCAATCATAAAAATGGAGTTATTGAATCTTACAAGTTTTCCCTTCAATGCTTCCTAGAAGGTTATGGATACTTCAAGATGTTTTATACACGAGAAGCTAAGGAAACATACATTTGCTGATCTTGGGGTTACACAAAAGGCTGGAGAAACATCAGCGGGTGCAGCAGCATCATCTAAGGAGCGAAGGAGATAGGCGACGTTTATTTTCGGGTCGAGACCCTTCTTCAGACATTTGCTGATCTTGTATTTACTTAGATCGAAACATTGATTTACTAAAGAGGGATGGTGCACTAATATGATGCCGAAATAGAGGTGCATAATTTCTAGACAAATTAAAGTGTACTGCTTTAAAGTGGCCTACTCAACCAAGTCATTTAACCCAATGGTTAAGATTTTTTTGCAGAAGTGCTGAGCATAATTCCATGTGTAAATAGTGAGATTTCCTCCATCTAAATGCCTGCAAGCTTGGTATTTTCACACAAATGCAGATGGTCAAACTTCACACCGCAATTTGTGGTAGTTTTTTAATAGCAATAAAGGACTAGAGCACAAAGTTGCAATGTTCCTCTCACTGTTTACTTACACTGCAGAAACACCTCAGAAAAATACAGCCCCCAAGTTAGATCTGGAACTGGGTTTTGTCCAGTTATAGAATAACTTTAAAGATTCGTTTTTTTAACCTGTTCACCGACAAGTTTTTTTTCACAAATGGCCAGACCTGAGTGGTGGGCACTGAGAACAGTTAAAGTTATATATCTATCTATCAAGTTCCATCTATCCATCTATCCATCTGTCCATCCGTCCATCTTCCGGTTTGCTTGTATTTATATTGCGCAATAATGGTACCCGATGGCGCTCCAATTTTTTGCCACCTTACTCGTTGCTCTCTCCTCTACTACAAGCACACCAAGTTTTGTTTCTGATCGGTGACTACTACAAAAATTATGAAGGTTTAAAAAGTTGTAAGATCAGCAGGTCTTCTCTCCCTGTCAGTCGCTGGACAGCAACGCCCCTTCCGCACCCACTGTCAATCACCGGGGGCAAGGAGAATAAAGTCCCGGAGGCCGGGCTGAGTCTGTGATGCGCTCTGAGTTCTTAAGCCATCCATCATGAGACAGTCCGTCCTTGAAGGCCGTCCAAATCTTCCCGAAGCCACAGAGTCCTGAAGCTGCCCCCGATTCGGGGAACCCAGAGGCGGCGCAAGTCGGGGTGCCCTGAAGTGCGGAGCGACACAGAATGGAGCCTGGCCGATTACCTCCCAACAACCCCAAGCCTGAAGCCCTCCCCTTCTTCCGCCTGACTACAGGATGCTCCCCCTCCCCCACCCGCCGGACTCCGCCTAAAAGCCGGCCCCTCTCCTCCGGCACAGGATTGATCCCAACAGCCCCCCGCTTGAAGCCGTTCCCAGCTGCAGGACGCATCCCCCCCACCGGCCCCCCGCCTGAAGCCATCCCTGTCCCCCTCAGCAGGATGTTCCTGCAGCCAGTGGGGAGTGGCAAGTGGCAGGCCATGGCAGCGGCAAGCCACGGCAGCAGTAGGCTATGCCTGCAGGACGTTTCCCCCCCCCCCCCCGATAACCCCCTCCTGAAGCCGTCCCCACCCCCTGGCTCATGCAGGATGCCCCTTGCTCCCCCATCGGCTCCAAAAGCCCCCGCCTGAAGCCATCCCCCACTCCGAGCTGCAGGATGCTTGCTCCCCCCATCGGCCCCCCGACAAGCCCCCACCTGAAGCCGTCCTCATCCCCGGCTACAGGACGCTCCTGCCGGCCCCCGCTTTAAACCGTCCACAAGCTGCAGGGCGCTTCCCCCCTATCGCCCCCACCTGAAGCTGTCCTGTCCCTGTCCCCAGCTGCAGGACGCTCCCAACCCCCCACCAGCCCCAGCCTGAAGCCAGTGGGGACGACAGCGGTCGGCAGTGGCAAGGGTAGGCTGTTTGCAGTGGCAGGCCACGACAGTGATAGGCCCATGGCAGGGGTAGGCAGGGATATGTCAGGACAGGGGTAGGGTAGGCCAGGGCAGCGGTAGGCCAAGCAGCGATCCCCCGCCTGAAGCTGTCCCCCTCTCCCGGCCGCCGGATGCTCCCCCCTCCACCACCAGCTCAAAAGCACCTGCCTGAAGCCGTCCCTCTCCCCCAGGCTGCTGACGCTTCCCCCCACCCCACCGGCACCAGACAGTTTTCCCGCCTTAAGCTGTCCTCATTCCCGGCTACAGAATGCTCCCCCCCCGCCGGTCCCCGTCCACAGCTACCGGTCCATTCATCCCACAACACCCGTTCTAAGCCCAATAAAGGCAATTCAGCCCACAATATCTGTACTACTCTCTGAAACCAGTCCCTTCAGACCACAACACCAGTACTAGCCCCCCCGAGAATGCCCCCCACCCCACCGGGCCACTGCCTGAAGGCCCTCCCCCTCCCCTGGCTGCAGGACGCTCCCCCCCACTACCGCATCTGACAGCCCCCCTCCTGAAGCTGTCCCCCTCCCCGATTTCAGGAAACTCCCCCCACCCCCCCCCCACCCAGCCCCCACCTGAAGCTGTCCCGTCCCCAGCTGCAGGATGCTTCGCACCAATCCCCACCTAAAGCCTGGTCCCCCTCCCTCTGCAGCAACGCTGCCCACCACCACTGGCCCCGACAGCCCCCGCCTGAAGCTATGACCCTCCCCTGCTGCGCAGGACGCTCCTTCCCCCCATCGACACCCACACCTGGGCTGCAAGATGTTTGCCCCCTTTCCTGCCCCTGACAGCCCCCTCCTGAAGCCATCCATCCTCATCCGCCAGAAAGCATGACATCCCTCCCCCAGCTGCAGGCCACTTCCCCCCCCAACGGCCCCCAAAAGCCCCTGCCTGATGCCGTCCCTCCCCAGCTGTGCAGGATGCTCCACCCCCACCCCACTGCACCCGACAGCCGCTGCCTAATGCTGTCCCCCTCCCCCGGCTGCAGGATCCACTCCCCCACCCCAGCAATAGCGCCCGACAGCCCTGTCATAAGCCGTCCTCCTCCCCTGGCTGTAGAGACGCTTGCCACCGCCCCTGAAAGCCCCCCCCCCCCCAAAGTCGTCCCCCTCCCCCATTGCAGGACGCTCCCCCCCCACTGCCCCAGCCTGGATGCTCCCCACTGGTCCCTGCCTGAAGCGGTAACCAGCGGCAGCGGCAGGCCGTGGCAGCGTTAGAACCACTGCAGCACCTCCCCACGGGCCGCTGACAGCCCACACCTGAAGCTGTCCCCCTCCCCCGGCTGCAGAATGCAACAAGAGATGCAACAATGAAAGAATGGACTGAATAAATCTCATCTTTAACGTTTTAAATTGTTGTTATATTTTTAAGAGTTAGTCACATTTAAACGTTAATAAATCCCTTTTTCCCCGTGCCCGTCAGCTGTGCCTACGCAGTCAATACTTGCGTGTTCTACGTCACAATGGAACCCAATGGTTGGTAATATTGCTGCGCTGCCAGAGGGCCGCAAAGAGTGGATGGGGTTGTTGATGGGATGGAGTGAGTGCAGGATGCTCCCCGTTGCAAGAACACTCACCCTCCCCCGGCAGCTCCTGCCTGAAGCCGTCCCCCATCCCCCACCTGTAGGATGCTCCCACCCCCACCGGCCCCCGACAAGCCCCCCCGCCTGAAGCCGTCCCCCTCCGCCGGCTGTGCAGGATGCTCCCCCCTCCCCCTCCACCAGCCACCGACAGAGCCCCCGTCTGAAGCTCAATGTTTTCCCCCTCCCCCCGGCTGCAGAACGCAACAAGAGACGCAACACACCCCCCATCACACCCCCCCACCCACAACCCATACCCCCCTCCCCCACACCCCCCCCTCCCACAACCCCCCTCTCCCCAAATCACTTCTCTCCCCCCTCCTAAACCCCCCTGCACACACACCCCCCCACTACCCTCCCGCCCCACATCCCCCTTCCACACATGAATAGGAGGGGGAGGGAGTCTGGGGGATGAGTCTGTGCCTGCACAATCATGGGGCTATATGAAATGAGGGTGAATATTGTGATGTGGGGAACGTGTGAGTGGTGGAATATCGCAATTGGGGAATGGGGTGTGTTTAGGGACCAGGCCTCCCGTGTGACTAGACCCAACGGTCCCACTTAGTCTAGTATATATGTATAAATCGATTTGTGGAGCACCACTGATTCTTTCTTCTCAAATACTTTTTTTTTATATACTGCCTTGGCTGAAAATAAACTATTGGATATTCTCAATGAGGTCAAGCAGCTATGTGGAGGCAAAGGATGGTTGCCATTTCTGAGGTCAAGACTGATGCAAGTTCCCAACCCCATATGTTTCACCTGCTGACTGGCGTTTTGTATATTCTCAATGTTTTTTCTGCTTTGGTTCAGACATAGACCATTGTATGGAGAGAAAATGCAGGTTGATGAAATGTAAGAGTGTAAATACCAAGGTACAATTATAGAACTTAACGAAATACATTAGTGATATATAATCAGTATATTTTACAGACATGCTATCTTGTGGCTTAGTGTCGGAAAAGAAAGATGTTCTAAAAAGACGATAGGACACATAACAATAAACGTGAAGCTTGCACAAATATAGCACAACTATTCCTGCGATGTCATTGAAAATAAATTTCAATTATGTCATAGTGCATTATCTTCATTAGTCATCATAACTGATAACTCCTCAAAATACTGCAAAAATCAATCATAAATATAATGTTTTCAAAAACATGCTATAATTTCCACATGAAGAACATTTTATATTGTAATTACTTTGAGATAACAAGGCTTAGAAGTGACCATTTTTGTTGTTGATTAAGTGAGAATTGACAACTCTGAATTTCACCTTGTTCTATATTTTCCAGTATTCACTGTCAACCATCCTGTGCTCCACTGAGATTTATTGGTCTCCAGGAATTGCTTTTCAGAACCCTGAAAAAAATGCTGCCGTGCAGTTGAAAAATCGACTCATCTCAAGGAAGACCAATGTTACGCCCAGTTCCCTTCGACTTTGTACCTGGTGGGAAATTTAACCGTGATTAACCTGGGATTATCAACCTCGCTAGCCCAGAAGAGTACAGTTCTCATTTGTTCCCAGTACAGGCAGCTTTTTCCCCAGAAACAGCATTACTTACAGGGCTAAGATTAAAATTGGTTTATTTTCCAAACTGCTCCATATCACACTCCAGCCTCATTGCTTATTGTAACATTTCCTCCCTTACCCCATTGTGGTTATACTTCGCTTTTGTTTTGAAATTTTCCAGGCATTCCCATGCCTAAATTGTGATTGTTAAAAGAGCACTTGCCCATTAAATTCACAATAACTAGTTACAGTATTGCACAATACTGTAGCTGAAAAAATATTGACAAGAAATCAAAAATAGCGAGATTGCTCTGGAACTCGATCCTCTGATGAAATGTGTTCTTAAACAAAATGATAGATAAGAATGTGACCCAAGCATTAAAATAGGAGGCTATTACAAAAAGGAAAATCACAATGCTTCAATCTTCAACCTATTTTCAACTTGTAATGATGTAACTGAGGGACTTGCAGTTTATATTGATTTCAACACTGTTGAGAAGTGGTGCTCTATTCTCAGAAGTTAATGTTTCTTTTTTCAGAAGGGAGATACAGTATATTGATATTGATGCAAATTTGTATCCAGAGTAAAGTGTACACAGTTGTCCGCATCCCCGAGGTTCCTAAATAATTGACAGCAAGTTGGAATTAGCTAATCAATAAGCAACCCCTT
Organism: Okamejei kenojei; assembly: GCA_035221665.1. NCBI lineage: Eukaryota > Metazoa > Chordata > Chondrichthyes > Rajiformes > Rajidae > Okamejei > Okamejei kenojei. The sequence goes on from CM069143.1 coordinate 11,303,856, forward strand.
CTTTGAAGCTCTGAAGTCATTTTTCTCATTTGTTATTGACTTTTAACCTTAATAACAGTACAGTCCATGTTGTTCAGTATGGTGATATGTGAAAAGTTTTAACTTTGCCAGATATAAATGTAGAAGGAGACTCAACTTACTTCTGGGCAATTTGATCAAATGGTCAGAAGCGAGAAAGGTGCTGGCCAAGCATGGTGGTAGAGTAATGTAGAGGAAATTGTCGGTGTGGGTTAATTTAAGTGAATGAGACCCAAGGGTGGGGATGGTAGCGATAGCAACTGGTATACCAGCTGTGCGGAAATGGAACCAAACAACAGCAGCCTGAAAGATAAATGACTGCCCTCACCCAAATTCCTTGAGAATGCCTTGCACAAGATGCATGAGGAAGTCAACTGGCAAACAGCATGTGGTCACACAGAAGGTAGAATCCCTCTGGTGAAAAAAAACGGCCAACACGTGCATTAAATTCTTCCATGTGTTTATTTAAAATGAGATTTGCTCCATTTAAAATAAATTGATGAATGAGGGTTAAAGTAACCCCACACAGGGCTCCGTGCAAATATTGTAAGTATTTGCTGAAAACCCCCCAACAAATTCTCAAAAGTGTAGCCATTAGCTCAATAAAGTACAGCACCGTATGTTTAGTTGGTATTTATTCTCATGTGATTTCTCTTTGATTAGCAATTAATCATGTAGAAATGTGCTACTTTCGAATAACATCTTCGACTACAGGGTTCAACATCACCGCAAATGCAAATCCATACTCGATCTCACAGGCACTTTGGAAAGTGGGGAGGGGGAGAGGGAAGGGTGGCGTGTTCCAGGTTTTGGGGGCATTAATGTATATATGGTAGTTTTTTTGGGGGGGGGGGGGGGGTTTTGTTGGGGGGGGGGTTTGGGGGGGGGGGGGGTTGTTTACTTTTTTTCCCTTTAGAGAGAGGGGTGAAACTTCTCACATCGCAAAGATATGCAAGTTTAAAACAATAATTGGCCACTGTAAATTACTCCTGGTGAGTAGGTGAGTGTAGAATCTGGGGTGAACTGATGGGAATGTGGGAAAGTTGAAATTTGGATATGTTGTGGAGCTAGTGTGAATGGGATGGTGGTTGGACTCAGTGGGCTGAAGGAGCATTTCATTCTTTGTTGACTCTGTGAGGAAGAGAAGCAAAATCCAGAGATTATGGAAGAAGTGAGCTGAAGATCATAGTCATGCACCACAGAAACAGGCCAATCGTCCAATGTGCCTATGCTGACTGAGATACCCAATCCACATTGTCCCTCTAAACCATTCCTGTCAATGAACCTATTCAAATCCCAACTCCAGGTAAATGACACTGTGCATTTACCCTCACCTCTCATCTTCCTTCACTCCGAGGAATAAAGTCCAAGCCTGCCCAAACCTCCTCCCTATAGCGCCGGGTTTCCAAGGCCTGGCAACATCTTTGTAAATCTTCCATACACACTTTCCAGTTTAATAACATCCTTCCAATAGCAGGGTGACCAAAACTCAACACAATAAGTGCAGCCTCACCAATGTCTTGTAAACTGCAAGTAATATCAAACGTCTGTACTCAGTATCCTGACTGATGAAGGTTTCAATGTGCCAAAGGCCTTACATGAAACAAAGAAAATAGGTGCAGGAGGAAGCCATTCGGGCCCTTCGAGCCAGCATCACCTGCCATTCAATAAGAATCATGGCTGATCGTCCGCTATCAATAACCCGTGCCTGCCTTCACCCCATATCCCTTGACTCCACTAGCCCCTAGAGCTCTATCCAACTCTCTCTTATTGACCATCTTATCTACCAGGGAACTATGCACCTGCGTTCCAAGTTTCCTCAGATCATGCACAGTAGTGTCAAACAATGTTGAAGGATTGTTTAATGCTGTGCTAAATCCTACCAAGCATATGGCCCATAATCTAATGATGCAGCGACGCTGGTCAGTGCAGACTTGTGAGCCGAAGGGCCTGTTTCCGAGCTGTATCTCTAAACTAAACTAAACTAAATTAAACTAAACTAAACTAAATATTTGCACAGACACCATATACTGAAACAAGTCTTAACCATAAGGTTGAGATCTGCTTCAGCATTAGAACATTAGCACTTTCCTGCTTCACTGCTGGTGGATTGTGAGTCTCAGTCCTTTCCATTTTCCTGTCAAGAGGGTCTTGGCTCATGATCCAGTTTCCACATTCCTGCTTCCCCTCATCTCAGCATGGCCTGCACTCCAACCCCTTCAACCATCACGTACACAGTACTCTTGGCTAATCCACTCACCACTACCCCTATTCTTTGGCTTCCGATGAACATGATCTTCCCAAGGTTCTCCCCGGCCCACTCAGGTGGCTTCCAATATGGGAAACGGTGCAAGCCTTTCTTTTTGTGCGATTTTCTGTCAAGCCGAATTGGCGACATCTCGGATCTCATGAGCAATGGATATCCACAACTTTAGTCATCACATTAAGCAGACCTGAACTCTTTGCTAATTTGTTTTTTAGTGCATTTCACCTGTATTGCAAATTTTAGCGGAATTCTTTTCTTTTTTTTCTGGTTTAATTGGAATGTAATGTTTTTTTCAAATTTGGAAAAATGAACTAGATGTTTATTAGCACAGAGAAATTCAAAGGGAAGGAGTGATGATGAAACATTGGGGCGGATATCAGAACCAACTAACCTTAACTGCAAGATGACATGATCTAGAGCTTGCACGTAAAGAGATGGTGGCCAGGAAAGGAACTTCAGTACTGCCATGTGATGGTATTATCTATAAATGCCCCAATTACTTGAATCATCATAACCATGTTGAAAGAAAAATGTCCCTGGTGGGGGCCTTGCACTTGGAATCTGTTTTTTTCTTGCTACCTTTACTTTGGTTTACGAGAATCCAGTTTATCTAAATGGAATTTATTCATTGTACTTTGAATTCTATTCATTTTTTAATAGTGTATATGAAGTGATACATGAAACAATAATGCTTTCAACATTACATGCAAGAACACCTGTCTGAAGAAGGGTCCGACCTGAAACATCACCCATCCTTCTCTCCAGAGAGTATCCTGTCCCGCTGAGGTACCAGCAAGTTCTGACTACCATGCATTACATTCAACCTACTCCTGGCTGAAAATTACTTTGTTTTTATACTTCACTGATTGATTCTCAATTAAATAGCAATTTTTTTATTCAATCCTTCCCTACTTTGCCTCTGTAACACAATCAAGTTTCATGCTGACCTGTTGTAAACAAGCAGCTTTTTCCAAAAACTATGTGCTTAATACTTTGGATGAAGAGCACAAAGTTTGGGTTCTAAATTTTAAGGATAATGAAGATGGGTGACTGTGAAGGTAACGGGCATTAATGAGAAAACAGAGAATAAATTTGATTAAGGTGAACAGGCAAAAGATATTATAGAAAGTAATGTGATAAAAGTAGAATTGTCCATTTTAGTAGTGGGGGAAAATAAAACCGGTACATTATTTAATCAAAGTTCCCAGCCTGGGAAAATTTACCTCAAGGGGGTAAAATTTGCCTATCCAGGAGTAAATTTGTGATTCTAGATTTTTACATATTTTTTCTATGACTGACTGTTGTTTTGTTCCGTATACCGAATCTTTTCATCATTAGTTGTTCATAAATAAGTGAAAAAACATTGTTATGTACAATTAAAGTTGCCTGGGTAAACCGGAAATGAAAATTGGTGGGAACCCCTGATCTAAATGGTGAGAAATTGCAGACTCCCGTGATGCAGAGAAATCTAGGTTACATGATCTAAAAGATTAATGCAAACACAACAATGAGTGAAGCTAACAGCCAGGTGGATTATATGTGAACGAAGGAACTGCAAATGCCTGGAAAATCGAGGGTACACAAAAGGCTGGAGAAACTCAGCAGGTGCAGCAGCATCTAAGGAGCGAAGGAGATAGCAACGTTTCGGGCCGAAATCCTTCTTCAGACTGATGGAGGTGGGGGGGGGGGGGGGGGGGGGGGGGGGGGGGGGGGTCGAAACACAACACCCAAAAGTACAACCTGCAAAGAACTATGAAGGGAATTCTACACACTGGGGGGGGGGGGGGGGGCTTTGCTATTAAAAAAACTAATTAGGTACGGGGGTGAAAAATATTAAATTAAAATATTCAATATAAAAAATGAAATAAATATAATTAACTTGATATGGGGGGTTGGGATAAAAAGATGGATGTAGAGGATATTGTATATATAGAAAATATAATGCGATAGTAATAAA